>NWSH02000605.1:11166282-11221256 GCA_002382865.2 Heliothis virescens | reverse complement strand
CAGGTTTGGGGCTATGGATTGAAATTTGGTTAAAATAGTTTGTTGTTGGTTAGTGCAAGGGATTTGGTTGGTTAGACTAACAAATTACAAATAATATTAGTTATTTGTAATTTGTTAAATGAAAATTGAATCATAAACACTAACATATAAGATTGAATTTCCGTAAGATTTTCCAGTCGTTAGTCAGTGAATTGGTTAGCAACACAGATAGTTATTTGTTTGTTTATGTAAACGACTATTGATAGCAATGTGTTGAATAAATGTAACTACAGTAATGAGTTACATAACGTTTGAGATAGTTTAATGGGTGTGGTCCAGTTATATAAGGCCATATGGTCCGGATAATGTATATTTTATGGCGTTTATATTAGTGTAATTAGATCTTGCTTCGATAATTAGGACGGTAATATTTTTAAAGGCATTTGGTATCATATTACCTATGAGAAACTTTCTGTGGTCTAACTTTGTAATAGTACAAATGATAGCAGGTCAATCTGCCAGAATCTGTCAAATTTTACCACCCGAAAATTAACCTTCTACTATTATGCTAAGGTTAATTATATAATTATTGAAAATCTATTGAAGAAATTTGACAGATTCAGGTAGTTTAATGTATCTAATGTCTATAGCTAATTTAAATGTAGTGATCTAATTCAATATACATACATTCTCATAAAATCCTTATCTTCCTGCCCTCCTTAATTTTAATTCAAGGTCGGCGCAGCATGCTTTCTTCTTCCATACTTATCTGACGACATCTAACAAGTAACATGATCATTCTATTTCAATACAGAATAGCTATCTAATACTAAATGAGTGTCATGTGTATCTACATTTACATGTTTTCCCACTGAACTTGTGAAAAACATATTTAATATTTATTGCGCGTTTATCTTAGTAAAGTTCTTTCATCTTATTCTAGTTTGTCCTTTGAAATTATAGAAAAACATATAAATATATTATGTAAGTAAATATTGTATAGAAAAGTATACAATACATATAAATGGCGGTTAATAGGATGTGTGATATACTTGAGATCGTCGTCATTAAGTTCTTACATAATGTAAGTAATGGGAAATAAATGGCTTGCAATTTCTTTACAGTTAGAATGATTTTGCTCTTTTAGAGAAATAGACAATTTGAAACTAATGTGTTTTCATAAAGAAAATACTGTAATAAGAATAGCACTTGTGTGCTGTTCTGTATCATGTCTTGCTATGTCTTTATTTGTAGTTGTTCTTCTATTTGTTTTGATGGACCTTTCCTAAAATAAGTTTAGTAAACATTGCTTAATTATGGTATTACTAACACAGATGATTAAGTCTATCATTGAAGTGTTAAAATAAATAATAATTGTAGCGATGACAAGCTATANTTTGTTTTGATGGACCTTTCCTAAAATAAGTTTAGTAAACATTGCTTAATTATGGTATTACTAACACAGATGATTAAGTCTATCATTGAAGTGTTAAAATAAATAATAATTGTAGCGATGACAAGCTATATACTCGTACAGTCGACAGCAAGTCAGTGTACACAAATCTGTCAAATTTCTGCGATCGATTTTCAACCTTATCACAACAGTGGAAGGTTAATATTTGATTGGTAAAATTTTACAGATATGACAGATTTTGGGTACACTGACTTGCTGTTGACTGTACTATATGAAGAATGGAATAATGATTGATGAATCATCATTCAAATAAACAAATAATATATGTCTCATTGAACTCCAACAAATGCATCGTCAACTGCCGAGTCATCAATCAGATGTCGAAAGAGCTTTACTTGTCAGACGGCTATATCTGAACTCGATTTAGTTAACTGTGACTGTATATAAACCTACATGCTTACTATATTTCTTGAGTAGGTACATATGTATGAAAACAAGTTAAGTTGCAACAGCTGCCTAAACTCTGCATTTATGTTTTGTATCTAAAAACCGATCAGTCTATTATCTTCTATGTCCTATAAACAAACAATCGCTAATACAAATCCAGGTGCCCCAAAAGCCCTGATGGGACTGTGGAATTGTTAAAAGGGCTTTCCACGGCTCCCCTGGGTACGCAAAGGGCTACAGAAGGAACATGTTTTGGTTGTAGTTTTATGAGTAAGACTCCAACTCTCTCTTCTGCATCATCCGCAGCGGTAGGGGTCATGATGAAGAACAAATAAGCACTTATGACCTAGTTCAAGGGTCTTTCATCCAACGGATCCTTTATTGACACTGAAGGATCATTATGTGATATACCAAAAAAATCAGTACACACAGGTGTAAACATATCCCAGCGAAAACACGAACACGTTGTAAACACAAGGTTACATCAGAATAACCCGCGTGTTTACTTGCTCATCAACACTTGACATTCCATGATTACTGTGATAAGCAAAGCCGGGTAATATCAGACGCCTATAGAATGGATAAACAGCCTCATTGTGTAGGCTTTGTTTTCTGTGTCTGTGGATATGTGAGGTAGGATCTCTGACTTGCAGAGTTTGAACGGCTTTAGATCTTTCTGGATGGAAGGATAACGTTCTGTCAAACATGTGTTTGTACCAATTCTTACAACTAAAGGCTAAGCTAAAATCCTACTAATACCTATCATACTATAAATGGCAAAGTTTATGATGATGTATGTAGGTTTGTTACTCGTTAACGCGCAGACGGCTGAGCTAATTTTGAGGAAAATTTGCAGTAATATAGCTTACTTATATGTCAGAATAACATATAGGTTACTTTTTATCCGGGTGTGAGAAGTAGTTCTCTCGGTAAGCGGGTAAAACCGCTGGCAGAAGCTAGTAATATTATAGTAATGACCTACAAGTAATAAACTGCATCTAAAACGCAATGCATCACAGACTAGTGACTTGTAACGACGCGACATGACGAGAATGCACTCATAGCGTACGGTTCTCGGTACGGTAACGTTCAATAGCTCTTTAGATACGCGTCGCGGCCGCCAAATGCAATCACACACTTTTACGCGATTAGCAAGACTGATAGACAAACATCAGCATTTCACCTAGAAACTGATTATCAACCGACTTTCCAAAAAGGATGCGGTTCTCAATTTGGATGTCTGTATTTTTTATAATTAACTGGGCACAAATTAATGATACAATAGTTAGTTATAAGTTTGACACCCTTTGTCAATATTTAAGCTCTCATGATTGCTGTCCATGACTAGACATCTTCATTGTTAAAATCCAAAAATTAATCTAAAGCTCTGATATACAGAATCAAAAGATTTTAGATTTAGACTTTACCCTAATTTATTATACGGCTATCTTCCTTGTGCCAACATATTCATACGAAAAAAGAAAGAAACACCATTTAATTGTTCCCAAACTCAGGTCACAACAAAACTTCAGCCAAAGACCACAAACTGAACCCAGGTACATCTGCACTAAGCTTTATTAGCCCCCACAATCTACGCCCACAGACACAGGTGTCTTCCGATAAAATTAATTGATAATAATCGGTAAACAATCGATGTGTATCGATCACGTAACGAGTTATGATAATCAGGGGGCATTGTTACTGTTTACTGTAGTTTCGATCATTCGGACTGGGCGTGCTCACAAGTGCTCATTGTTTACGGAGATTGTGTTTCATAAGTTCCTGTATGAGGAAAATTGGTTTGTAATTAGTAAAATTGATTGGGGAAATTTGCTGAAACTTGAAAACTTTATCTGGGTTTATTTGAAGTCAAGAAAGCAAAAGGAAGATAACTCTAGCTGCTGTTGAATTTGGTTATGTCAGCGAGGTCGACTTTAGTAGACTTAGGGCCTGTAGGCCTCAAATTCGCGAAACTTAAGACAAAACAGAAGCCAGAAAGTTTGACAACCAGTCTAAGCAAAGGATATAGGGTTGCCTGAATAAATGGGTGAGGCTGTCGCACCCTGTAAAACACTGGTACTTAAGCTGCATTTGGTGAGGCTGAAAACCGATTCCAAGGCAGTTGATGATGTTACTAACACCAATAAGTCAATATCTAAACATGACATCAGTTTCATTAGGCTACGCTGTTGACTACATGTAACATAACAAGTCAGCTACCATAATATTATTGAAAAGAAAGCATCATGATGGGCCAGCGTGCTCTCAAGGTGACCATTCGTGACGTATATACTCAATGTTCGGGATTTATATATTGCTAAGTTTCATAAACATTTTGTATACGTGACGCGAATCGTTAAGCGTTCCTAAATATAATATAAACATGGACTTAAGCATCCATGGCTAGATTTTATTGACTGGATTTATCGTTCTAGAAATCTATATAGGTACTGCTTTTAACCAATACTGGTGAATAATATGATGAATAGAAATGATATCTACAAATGCTCTTACAGTTCCCATTCAATTAAAACTTGCTGCTTTACTTTTATAGATGACTTCGTCGTCTTTCATGGTGTACATACAAAAACGTGTCCAAAAATAATCCTAAAGTAAATATAGTTTAGCATACATTAGCCATACGTCACGCCTCACGAGATAATTAACCGGTATGCACTCCACCGATCTGTGAACAACTAATAAACGTCGAACATCCATAACCTACGTAATATAGGCAGAGTAACGTCACTATTACGTTAACTTTGTACAAAAACATGACAGACAGACAGACAATACGTAGATTGGTACGTGTAAAATATTTACATAGATTACAATAGCCCAATTGCTAAGGTGTTGGCTTCGTGGTTAAAGGTCAAGAGATCAGTACCCACCTATCGCACTATTTACGTTAATTCTTCAAACACAGGCATAGTTAGCTTAGTTGGAGAGGTTGCTAACTGCGGAATTCAATATTCTGTCTCTGGATTTGCTTACTAAAGTTAATAAATTTGACATTACTTGTATGCTAATGTCAAGATTCTATCTCTAGTAAGCAAATCCTGAGATAGATACGGGAACGTCTGTTAAACAAGCCCCATTATTAGCAGATAAGCTGCTAAAAAATACTAAACACAGGCTTCAAGATATTCGTCTAACTTCAGATTTGGAGAAAGTAATCCATCACTAATTGCTCGTCAATTTACTTAAGCATCTTCAGTAAGAGAGAAAGTTTGCTATAATCTAACGTGCATTCAACTGAAAATATATTCAGATTCATGCTGAATTGTATCATGCTCGCATAATAAGTTTTTTCTTAATTCACAATACAGTGGATTGGCCTCCAATGACCGCAGACAGCAGAATTTTACCGTGTGTTTTTATTTATCGATGTCTGCCAAAATAGTTAGATTGTTATCGACCATTACACATCGATATAGCAACGTCTCT
This sequence comes from Heliothis virescens, assembly GCA_002382865.2. NCBI lineage: Eukaryota > Metazoa > Arthropoda > Insecta > Lepidoptera > Noctuidae > Heliothis > Heliothis virescens. Next base: position 11,215,969 of record NWSH02000605.1, on the reverse strand, counting down.
AAATACCCAGATTTTTAAAGGTCATTTTAGGTCCGTTTCACATCTGACAGGTAATGCCTTAGAAATGTTTTTATTTTTGACAATTTTTTACAGTACTATCTATCAGCTAGCTATCTAGAACTTTATCTTGAACCTGTTTAACGGGCCCTTAGATTTGTATATTTTATTGTTTACTCATACGTTAGTGATTTTCACATTTCAATTAAAATATCGAACAGTTTTATTTCCTTTTTATATTCTAAAGACTATTTACTGACGCACGCCGGCTGTTAGGGTCGTTAATTGGTTGTAGTGTTGACACAAGTGTCGATGTCCGCCATTGTTGTCGATCGGCGCGTGCGCACGCGTCCATACGTGGTAGCCAGACAAAGGTGGAGATATTTGGATAGCTGCTGTGTTTACATGACAACTGATAAAGGTTATTGGGGGAAATTGCGTTATAATCTGCTAAATCAGTTTGTCAGCATTTTGTCTTGTATGGTTTGAAAAGAAAGGGTTTTTGGTATGATATACTCGTATCTAACTTTTAATTGTTTGAGACACATGATAGGTTTCTCACGCCATGTATAGAAATATGTTGCTATATGGTTCGATTAACTTATCATACAACAAGGGATTTTAAGCCTAAAGATTGTATTACACTTTATAAGATCAAAAACTATAACTACATGAGGTAAGGATTGAAATTGAAAAAGCGCCTAATATTTTACATCTAGGAATACAATAACCATAAAACCGTGCTAAACAACACAGTTCAGCATGCCTATCATTAATAACACCCGTGCCCAACATATTTATCCCTCGCTTACAAACAAACACAACTTATTATGTTAATGTTAGTATCAGTCGGCGCCATGTAAACATCGCGATCGGAATCGCACTTGTGTTCATAAAATAACTTTATTTGTTGTTCAAAGATACGTTGCAGACGTAGTTAGTTGAATAAAAACGTTTTATTCTCCATAGGAACTTTAGAGATGTTTCTATAGAAAATACAACTGTCTTTTGTAATAATCTTTACTAATGTTGTAAAGCTCAAAAGATTGTTTTGCTTGAACGCGCTGATCTTAAAAAGTGCTGGACCTATTTAAAAAAATAATTCAGTGTTAGATAGCTCATTTATCGAGGAAGGCATAGGCTGCTTTTTATCCGTGTGCGCGAAGTAGTTATCAATAAAGACGCGGGTAATACCGCAGTCGGAGGCTAGTGTTGTATGAAAGTTATAGTTTTAATTTCCTTTTTTCCGAAAGTCTGCAATCAATGTTTTAACAATTTATGATACCGTTCGCATGTATCGTGATTCACAGTAATTTTACAATTCTATGAAAAGTTTTATAATAACGGCTTGTTTATGGTTTAGCTTTAGCATGTAATCTTTTTAACCGACTTCAACAAAAAGGAGGAGGTTCTCAATTCGGCCGGTATATTTTTTTTTTTTTTTTTTTTTTGTATGTACACCGATTACTCCGAGGTTTCTGAACCGATTTACGTAATTCTTTTTNTTTTTTTTTATGTATGTACACCGATTACTCCGAGGTTTCTGAACCGATTTACGTAATTCTTTTTTTGTTTGATACGGAATAGCTTCGAATTGGTCCCATAAAAATTTTATCCAGGTGGGCCCGTTAGTTTTCATTTTAGGAGCATTTTTCTAAAAAAATTACCTGTAAATTTTACGTGGATGACTAAATAACTACGTTAAAAAAAACCGACTTCAAAACTAAAAAGTAAAAAATAAAAAGTTTATTAAAATAATAGGTTTGATGTCGGTGCCAAGTAAGTCAATATAATACTTACGTAGTAACTAGGCACCGACATCAAACCTATTATTTTAATAAACTTTTTATTTTTTTTAATTTTCTATGTGAACTAGTTTTACTAGAAATGTTAAAATATCCGTCAAAATTTAAAGGAAAGCAAGTCGTTATTTTGATATTACCTTATAGTTAACGGATACTTTTAGAAATATGCAAATTCTTTTGAAATCGGCAAAAATAAACTAAGTAGCAAATTGATGATAATTTTCAATGAACACTGATGAAATGTCATGACCTCTAGTCTACAGCGTAGTCGACATTTACCGGTCACTGCGTAGCAACTCGTAGCTTTTCGTAGCGCGTAGTTTCGCGTAGCAACACAACAGACGCATCGATATATTAACGTGGATATGGCTGTATGGCTCCATATTTTTTACAAGCTTTCATAGTACAAGTACATAATAATTTTCCCGTGTAATCAAAGAATCCCATAACAGACACGCAAACGATCCAGAGTTTTTTTCATCAATTACTGTCTATCTGAACTTAATTGCTATGCTTTGTTGGTCGTGTGAAACTCAGGCACAATGGCTTAGTTGGTGGTTGTACGTCAGTGCCTCTGGTCGTTTGGACCTCGACTCGTGACGTAATAAAACGAAATTGCGCAGTGAAAGTGTTAAGTGGAAATTTTACTTTTTAACGCAGATTTTTGAGTTTTAATTAAAGGCTGTGTAGGGTTTTTATGTGTTAAAGTAACGTTTATATGAGTGAGGTTTGAATCGGTATGTATGTTTTTTTTTAACAGGTATAATTACGATGTATAATTAACGTCAAGAAAATAACTATTTTTAATATTTAAATTATTTTTAATGTTAGCGTTTTTTAGATTTTCCTATTATGTATGTATTTGCGTCAGTAATTATAAATAATAATTAACCTTTGTTTATTTTTGTTTGTAACGAGTTAGAAGTAGGTAATAATCCCAATACTAGTACGATATTGTCTAAAGTTTAAGTCTGACGTCAATCACGAAATATGCAAATTAGGGACTCGATTTGCGTATTTCATTTGCAAGTGTATTTGCGTATGCACTTTAAAAACTTATTTAGGTAGGCACTTACATTCCTTAAAGATATGTTAATGCATAACTTTAACACAAAACCTAAGTAAATCCATCCAAATTAATTTATTATTCTTAAAAACTCCTGTCGCTACAGCTTTAGCATTTTTACATAAATCGTAGTGAAAATTAATAAGAAACATTTTTTGTTTATTTTCATCATCTTCACAATTTGTTCTAAATCCTAAAAAATGTATTATAGTTTACTCAAGAAAATTGTATATCCTTCCTTTTCTATACGTATTCGTATAGAAAATACTCATCTACACTAGTTCCTACTTGAAAGAAAGTACACAATCTCACACAAACCTTCACATCCAATAGAAAGTCACCACGCTCGTATTTAAAGAGAGAACAATATGCGCACACGCCTCTTCCGATGTTTTCTCTATATTGACTCGTCGTATCATTTGTTTGTACATCCACGACGCTTATCAACCTACCACAAACTGTAAAATTTATTCAGTAGATTTCCAACCTTATCGGAGTATTGTAAGGTTAATGTTCGATTGGTAAAATTTGTCAGATTCGGGTAGCCTGACCTGCTGTCGTCTGTACTTCACGACGTACTCACCTAAGTAACTACAAAGTTTCTTATACAATACGACAAAAATAACTATGATATATTTTGTTAACTAAATGAAGTTATTTTTAGACCGTCTGTACCTACTGTTTGCGGTTGGGTTTGTGTACTATGAATAAAATTAATAATTACTGTTTATAGGTTCGCCTATAAGGTATTGTTTTTAGAAGTTCGTCATGCTTCGGTTTATTCCGATTTTAATTTGTTTGTGTACACGGTTCTCAGAAACAAAATATGTCAAGATTTAATATAAATAGCCGTCTGTTTGTGTAATGAAGGTTTAGTTTATATTGTATTTGTAAAGACGTGCAAATAAATATAAATCTTATTAAGATAAAACGTGCTCACGTTTGGAATAACCATGCTCTTAATTAAACATTTTTTTCAATGACTCATTTGGCTTAGATTATGAAAAATCTGAAACTAATTTGTGCCATACCTATTGTCAATCTTATCAGGTCATAAAATAGCATTATAGTAGTACCTATGGGTTTTTCATGGAGTATTCTAATCGAGGTTATCTAGTGTAATAATCGATGGCTTTTGGCCGACCCAAATTCTAGAAAATTTTGTGATTATTGCTACTTTAAGTATACATTTGAAAGTCCATAGAACAAAGTAAATAAAACACTGAACCCTTCTTCACAATACAACCACAAACTACACCAAGAGGTCGTAAAAATGATTAGTTTCTATCTATCACGATTTCGTAGTTAGCAATCACAATACGAACCGTGCCGCGCCACGTGAGAAAGCTAAACGTGATAGCATCACATTATAGTGATGAATTTGCGAAGTTCTGTCTCAAAGATCAAAATCTACGTGATACGATCTAAATACATAATGAGAGTCTTTTAAAGCGACTTACACAATATGGTTACTGACCCACTGGCGTATTCCTGCGACTTATTGTCTCATTTTGGTGACATAGTTGCTGGACTGTTGTGGTCCCCCTCCCGGTCCCACTGTGGGTGCAGTGGNGTGTGAAACTCAGGCACAATGGCTTAGTTGGTGGTTGTACGTCAGTGCCTCTGGTCGTTTGGACCTCGACTCGTGACGTAATAAAACGAAATTGCGCAGTGAAAGTGTTAAGTGGAAATTTTACTTTTTAACGCAGATTTTTGAGTTTTAATTAAAGGCTGTGTAGGGTTTTTATGTGTTAAAGTAACGTTTATATGAGTGAGGTTTGAATCGGTATGTATGTTTTTTTTTAACAGGTATAATTACGATGTATAATTAACGTCAAGAAAATAACTATTTTTAATATTTAAATTATTTTTAATGTTAGCGTTTTTTAGATTTTCCTATTATGTATGTATTTGCGTCAGTAATTATAAATAATAATTAACCTTTGTTTATTTTTGTTTGTAACGAGTTAGAAGTAGGTAATAATCCCAATACTAGTACGATATTGTCTAAAGTTTAAGTCTGACGTCAATCACGAAATATGCAAATTAGGGACTCGATTTGCGTATTTCATTTGCAAGTGTATTTGCGTATGCACTTTAAAAACTTATTTAGGTAGGCACTTACATTCCTTAAAGATATGTTAATGCATAACTTTAACACAAAACCTAAGTAAATCCATCCAAATTAATTTATTATTCTTAAAAACTCCTGTCGCTACAGCTTTAGCATTTTTACATAAATCGTAGTGAAAATTAATAAGAAACATTTTTTGTTTATTTTCATCATCTTCACAATTTGTTCTAAATCCTAAAAAATGTATTATAGTTTACTCAAGAAAATTGTATATCCTTCCTTTTCTATACGTATTCGTATAGAAAATACTCATCTACACTAGTTCCTACTTGAAAGAAAGTACACAATCTCACACAAACCTTCACATCCAATAGAAAGTCACCACGCTCGTATTTAAAGAGAGAACAATATGCGCACACGCCTCTTCCGATGTTTTCTCTATATTGACTCGTCGTATCATTTGTTTGTACATCCACGACGCTTATCAACCTACCACAAACTGTAAAATTTATTCAGTAGATTTCCAACCTTATCGGAGTATTGTAAGGTTAATGTTCGATTGGTAAAATTTGTCAGATTCGGGTAGCCTGACCTGCTGTCGTCTGTACTTCACGACGTACTCACCTAAGTAACTACAAAGTTTCTTATACAATACGACAAAAATAACTATGATATATTTTGTTAACTAAATGAAGTTATTTTTAGACCGTCTGTACCTACTGTTTGCGGTTGGGTTTGTGTACTATGAATAAAATTAATAATTACTGTTTATAGGTTCGCCTATAAGGTATTGTTTTTAGAAGTTCGTCATGCTTCGGTTTATTCCGATTTTAATTTGTTTGTGTACACGGTTCTCAGAAACAAAATATGTCAAGATTTAATATAAATAGCCGTCTGTTTGTGTAATGAAGGTTTAGTTTATATTGTATTTGTAAAGACGTGCAAATAAATATAAATCTTATTAAGATAAAACGTGCTCACGTTTGGAATAACCATGCTCTTAATTAAACATTTTTTTCAATGACTCATTTGGCTTAGATTATGAAAAATCTGAAACTAATTTGTGCCATACCTATTGTCAATCTTATCAGGTCATAAAATAGCATTATAGTAGTACCTATGGGTTTTTCATGGAGTATTCTAATCGAGGTTATCTAGTGTAATAATCGATGGCTTTTGGCCGACCCAAATTCTAGAAAATTTTGTGATTATTGCTACTTTAAGTATACATTTGAAAGTCCATAGAACAAAGTAAATAAAACACTGAACCCTTCTTCACAATACAACCACAAACTACACCAAGAGGTCGTAAAAATGATTAGTTTCTATCTATCACGATTTCGTAGTTAGCAATCACAATACGAACCGTGCCGCGCCACGTGAGAAAGCTAAACGTGATAGCATCACATTATAGTGATGAATTTGCGAAGTTCTGTCTCAAAGATCAAAATCTACGTGATACGATCTAAATACATAATGAGAGTCTTTTAAAGCGACTTACACAATATGGTTACTGACCCACTGGCGTATTCCTGCGACTTATTGTCTCATTTTGGTGACATAGTTGCTGGACTGTTGTGGTCCCCCTCCCGGTCCCACTGTGGGTGCAGTGGGAGGGAGTGTCAGACTTTTACTGACTAAAACCCACCGTGTTCCTTCTTGAGCCCTTTGTGTACCAAGGCCGCAGTTCACTCATGCGAACGATTCCGCAGCCCATGTTTCGGCCACCTCTCGCTTAAATTATCCTTTACTAAACAATCTGATCCTGCTTTTCCAAGGAAAATACTAAATAAAAAGTATTCTACGCCCTTTCTTCATTTAAATTGTTTCAGTAGTTTTTGCATGAAAGCCGGATAGGGAGATACTTTCGCATCTAAAATATTTGTAAGGATAAGGTTGGACACATATAGGTCGCCAGTCATTGTCAGCGACATTGCCGACCTGTGTGTAGAAAACCTTATACGCTATTTATTATTCGTTCGCTTTTTTCCTGTTACAAGTGTCAAAGAATTTTGCCGGAGGTTCGAGGTCGTGTTTCACAAGATGTTGTCGATACCACGTGGTATTGTCATTCTTTGAGCTATGAATGCAGAAAATTCTCGGAAAAAATGCGCAGTAATTCCCCTGTTTTGCTGTTGTAGTTTTTCTTTAATTGAGTCTTGAAGTGCTGTAGTTCTTGAGGGATTGCTTGAGTTAGGCTCAATAGGACTTAAGAGATTCTTTTGTACAATAAATAATTATTTAAATACAACGCAATATATGATGTTGTGTATTCCCAAGTCAGAAGATTAGCTTAAGTATGTACTTGAAGAGCATGTTTGTACACGTTTGTTATTTCATCTCGTATTCTCAGCATCCCACAATATCTCGGTCGGTCTAAACAAATACACGTAAAAGAAAATCTCAGCTTTATCAGTCGTTACACTTATCTTTACTGCAAGTTTACGAACAATCTATTTATATGACGCTATTTTTAGAACTTTAAGATGGCGGCTGTGCTTTGTTTTAGGTGTGCTATATGTTCTAATTATTGTAGGATTTAACGCCACTTCATAATTAGAAATATTTTACTTATTTTTGAGTATTTCTTTGTTCTCTTCATTTTCTAATTAGGGTAAAACATGAATTAATGCATAAGGATATCTAGCGCATCATATATGCTCCAAAAATTGTAGATGAGAATAAAAAATCCACGCAGTACTTTCGTCACTTTGTTTTGGACTAGCAATCGTCTCCAATCAAAATCTGACCAAAACTCAATGTCATAAGAAACAGTTTTCCTCAAGGAAAATCTTCAACATCATTCTGCGTAAAACGAAACTAAATCTGCATGGATACACAGATAATAAGGAGATAATGATAAAAACAATTGCGATGTTATTTTGTATGTGATACCATCGGACAGTTAAGAGCGTGTTCAAACTAGCCGATCAGCCGCTTGATATAACGCCAGTATACGCGCGAGAGACTAAGCAATTGACTACTACCCGATGGTGGAATGGCGCCTAAATAAGAGCGTGTAAAGTGCCACCCTGTCTTATGTGACAGCTGTCACTTTTCAAGGGATGACTGACGCATTTGTACCGACTGACAGTAACTGTCGACTGCACCAAATAACGGTCAAACCATACACTGGGTGTCCGCTGATTTGAAGGATCTTATAGGCCCTATACATGTAGAACGAAAGTTGCTTGCTTTAGGTGACGTTTACCAAAATTAACCACTGATATAAGTGCTGGTACATCGGCGCCAGCTACCAGCTTTCTTTCTGTATACAGCCTTACGCTGGATTTGTACTTTATCAGTGTTGTGTTTGTTTGTCCTTTTGGTTTTAGCATTGATTCCTCTTCCTCCTTCCGTGTTCGATAGGATTGAGGGATGACCAGTCTGGTTTCAAGTGCCTGTTATGTGATATCGGTAGCAATAACTAGTATTGGGATTATTGCTTATTGTTTATGTGTAGATTTATCTTCAGCCTTGTTGTTTAATGTATTTTTATATTACGTTCTGGTGGTTTATACGCTACCATTATGACCTTATATGGTAGTGTCTCCCTATCTTTTCTCCCAATGAATTAATCCGTATTCTCTGTGCTATTCATTATTTGTCGTTGACTTTTAATTCTTAAGATTAATAAGATAAGATTGCTCTCCCATTCCTGATCTGCCTTAATATGTTTTTCAAAAGTATCTTCTATATGTGCTGTGTGTCATGTCTGCTTTGCATAAAATAAGTGTGTCTTCCACTTAACAAGATTCAATGTTATCAAAAACTCTATCATCTATATCTTAACTATGTGGGATCGAGCCCTCTTCAACAAATCCCCTCACCTATCGCTCGTCATCATGGCGTCATCACTCATCAAGTCATCACGTATAATTGCCAGATTACCATGCAAAGTAAACAAACATCAAACAATTATAAACTTTCTGCAATCTTTGAAATAATTATGACATTTTTAGTGTGAGATTAGGTTGATAAAAAGATTACATAATAAACAGACTTGCTTGGACCTGTTCCAAAATGTAGTACGTTCTTCTTACATTCATTTTGAATTTAAAAGAGATCCCATCTCAAGTGTAGTGCAGAGTATGCTTAAAATATTACCTTTGCAAAGCATCAAAATCCACAACAGAATTTAGAACCTCTTTCATTCTGCCTCTCAGTAAAGTAGACACATATGATAATTACAACTATGTACTCCAATAAAAAAAATTACCTTGAGTAGACTGCAAAGGTATTATTCCCATCTACCTCTTACATTTAAATACAAGTACGATAGCTTAAATACAATTGGAAGGTAAATCCTTTAGATTAGTTCTGTTGAAGGCGATCGATAGCCGGGGATGTCCTGATACAATTACGGTTATGGCAATAGGTGAGATTTTATTTATTGTAGATCATTTAGATATGCTAATGTAAATGACGTCAATGTAGGGGATAGCTTTTAAAGACGAAATGAAAATAATGTTAGTAGTACGATGACGTCAGATAGAGAAGTAGGGAAGAAGAATAATGAAGAGATGATATTAGGAAACTTCAAAACAAAGATTTTGAAATTTTCTTACTGATAGAGAAAAATTAACGTTACCTATGGGTGTATCATACCGTTGTGTTTACAAAATAACACCATGGCGTATTCCAAATGATTCACCATCAATCGTCAAATTCGGTCCAATTAGTCTTCCGGAAGATTTTCGAACGTTGACCTCTATAGTATTCCACAATTATGTCAGGCCACCGTTGAATCACCACACCCTAAAAATTATACCTCGCTTAAACAAAAACTTGATAACATTTTATTGCCTCTCAAATATTTATTATTTTATGATAATGGCGATACGAGTGTTTTGTTCTCATAATGCGCGCGCGCACTTTTTGTATGCGATATTCAGTTGTCACACTAACCCGGAACGGATAGTTGAACGAACTTGAAATTCGCGAGAAATATTCCACTACGCCTGTTGTTTTTACAATTTGGGAGTGTAGGAATCAATTATTTGGCCTATGTTTTCGTAATGAGTTGGCTAATTTGAATAGTCATAAATAATAATAATGGTAACCTGACTGAAGAAAGGTTAGCCTGCTAATTGCTGAAAATAATCTTACGCATGAAAAGACAGAATTCTTATCTACGGGAGAATCATTTAGTGTATACCAACCATCTTCATGGTATAACATGATGCAATATTTGAAATACTTCATAATCATTTAAGATACTCCCAAAATATTCTAAAAAGAAATAGAAGTCAGGAAATTAAACATTTTGTCGGTTTCTCTAGAATCTTCGTAGAACAATTTACATTAACAGCAAGCCACGCCATCTGCCCATTGATCGAACGATAAACTCGTGGTATTTTCGGTTTTCTCATAAAAAATAACCTTACCCAACGTCCTCTGAAACTTTGACGGAATAGGTTCATCAAATCTCAGGATGCTTTAAGTGTGAATCATAGGCCCAACCACATATTTGACGTAAACACTCTTACAGCTATTTTGAAACAGCATCCTATAAACACATTTTCAAAACATAAATAACCAGTGAATAACGGATTAAAAATAGCATATCAGTTATTTTTATGCATACCGATATGCAAAAATTTCCCAAATCCTAATCATTGCTTTGGATATGCGATTTCAATCTGTACGCACGTAATCTAGAATTCTGTGTAAAACAATCAATATCTGCTCACCCCGCTGAAGCGATGTTGTTCCGCTAGAGAACATCTTCAGTGACGCGGTATTCCTGATAACAGTTCACCTGATATGAATAATTAAACCACCTACAGTACAGCACCCACACACTCCCAGCGTACAGCTCAGTCTTCGCGCAACACTCACTCGAAGCGCACGCGTCTCCCGCGAACCAAACCTTTATCTTCAAGTGTTAGTTTATTTTTACGCCGTATCTTTAGTGATCGTGTTAACATGCCTACCGAAGTCTGTGAGAGGTTCATCGCCAAACTGCTGCGTATTGTGAGTTTTCCCTGTTGGATTTTTAAAACTTCATTTGCATTTTGAATTTAAATATTATCTGATTGTATGCTCTTGTCATTGAAATTAAGTGCCTTCAGGCTTTAAGGCAATTAACTTACAGTCTGTTAATCTGTCAATTTGAGCGCGAATTCCAAGGCTTAACGAATCAGCGTTAAAATTCTTTTCATCGCTAATTCCGCCGAAAATGATTAACAAAACCATATTCTTTTATTGTTTTGGTACTTAAACGTATATTGTATTCTATAGACGTACAACGGACGTCAATGTTTTAATTACATTCAAGTAATAAAGATTCTAATTTGGAACCTGTGACCCCATGAAATTCTAGTTAGTTGGCGAATGATTCCAAGATGTTCGTTCGTTTCCAGGGGTTTATGACCGGTTTCAATGACGTCCAGGCTTCTTCGTCAGCTTCATGTTTTATGTCATACAACATTGTTTTTGGGATAAACTTTATGGGTCGTAAAGAGCCGGTTGGGTGCCCGGAATTTATATAAATTCTTTGGCAAGTTTTCTCTGATGTAATCTCGTTTGGTTTTATATTATGTTTGAGTCTAGCATTCAGTAATCCATCACCATCAGGATTGATATATTATTCGTTGGCTTAAAGTTTTATGGGGCAGATATCAACTTTGTCGGGTCTTTGTAGTCATGAACGCAAGTAATGATAGTATTTTCTTGTGCATATTTAAAAAACTAGATTAGTGTCTCATTAGATCTTCCATGGTGTAAATTATCAATTTGCTTGCGAAGAATAATGTCCAAATTATGTTCAAGACAAAGAAAAACTCGTGCGAGACGCATTTGTTTCAAGAACACATATTCAGGACTCATTTGAATACACGAGTATTTTCTTGTCGCCTCGTTATAGTGGAAAATTATAAAGCACTGTCTTACTATTGTTCTGTCTGTAGATCCTTATTATATAATGTATTGTTCTAAAGCTAGTACGAAGCTGCCGACATTAGTATTCATATTGTCTTCTATTGTTAATTTAACCGGTCAAATTGCTGATTGGATTCTTAAATTCAGTAGCTTGGAGACAAATTGTTGCTAAGCGCAGATTTTTGAAGAGCTCTTAGAAGTCTTTGTTGCAATTGACGGGTACAACATGATAGTATTGATAATAATATTGATACATGCACAGATTACAATTCGCAATGTTGGTTTCCAACGCTCTGATTTCGGATTTACCTAGTAAGCTATAGAATATTAAGTATAGGTACCTGTGTCATCGTATTGTCTCAACGAAGAGGTCAATACGCAATAAATAGCCATTGACGCAATGACGTCGAATTCCCAATATTCAGTTAACATATTTTTTATTTATACAGAAATGACACAATTACAAATTAATGTAGCCTTTATAGATTTCTGTTTGGATCTAGAACATCCTGTCGTTTTGTTCTATTCAGGCTAATCGTAAGCCATTTTGATATTATATCCTGTAGTTTTGCTATCCGGGTTAGGTGTTCCAGTTAATTTAACGATTGGGTTGTTTCCATGTAACGATGTGGAAATAGGTAATTTGCTATTCACATCATCAGTTACATGTGTTAGATCATAGTGGTCGTTAACTGCTGAACTTAAAGACGTGAGTCCTTTACTTGACCCCTGTGTTGCTGGGTCAAGCGTGACAATGTCTTTATCAGCGTGGCTATCATAAAAGTTGTAATTGTCTTTTACGACTTACATAACATATTTTTAATGTGGTGGGAATAAACTTATTCGTCCTGCATAATATCTTTACGTAGGTCGCTACTGTAAAGTTCGTCATATTTACAAAATACATTTTATCCTCAAATCTATAACCTAAATCGTTACAGTTACAGGAATGAATGACTTGTTTAGTTAGCTTTAGTACGCGGAATGCAATACGCATAAATAATAACTAATATTATTTAAATAAACACTGAATTCATTATAAGTTTTTACAATTATTTTCCTTCTCTTACCATTAACCGCACTCGTGATTTCTTTGAATTTAACATCAATATTAGCTTGTTATGATTCAATGCTTCCCGAAATTAATAATCATAACAAACCGTTCAATGATTCGTTAGTTCAAGACACCATTTCTAAATAGCTTGCTGACGTAGATTAAGATTTTAATAAGGAACGGAACAATGCAAGCGATGTCCCAGATTAGGAAGAAGTTCAAATGAATTGCAACAAACAGAAAATACAATAAATAATTATTATGAACAAATTGCTATTACATAATAAATCAGAGGAGGGACAAATAACATCTCATTCACAAGTTGATAGCGTATCGGGGTCGGGAGTGAGTCAGGTTCGTCAATTTGTCATTGTTTACGACTGACCAACCGCAGGATTGCAAAATAAGGATGGGGCAAAATATTATGTTCATTTTTGTAGCACCTACTCTAAAATTTTGATGTCTTCATAATTCATGCATAAATAATGTAAACTAGGTGATATTCGTTGTCCGTATCCATGGATAGATGGATTATACTTTCTGCTAATCTAGTTAGACCTCTTTTTTTACAGTCTACGAAATGTTCATTTTAGAATTCCGAATCTTACCAAGTTTATAATTTTATGTTAATAGTAAACCTTCTCAAACACATTTTAATAACATCATTTCTTCGTCATTACCTTTCATAAAAATAGTTCATAAAACAAACAGAATAGAATTGTCATTATTCACATAAAACTGAAAATATTAGCATTCTTTCTATTGCCGTCTGTCTTGCATCCTGCAATGTGCCATATTGACAGCAACGTGATCGAATGCACTAGTCGATGCAACCGACGTCACTCGGCTATTCAATGGTCGTATTTGTACAGCGCCTGCGTGTTTGTTGACTATCAATGGCTCTAATATAATTTGTACAATAGGTGAATGTTGATTGTCAATAGTATCATGCGACTGTTTTATGCTTAAGTTATTATTGTTCGCTTCCACGTCGAGGAAACCTTTGTTAGGTATTGTTTCATTAGCAGATTTATCTTTTCTTTTATTGAAATCTTCACATTTATCACTTGTACGTGCTTCTTCTATTGCAGTTAATTTCTCTTGTAACCTTTACAATCTATAACCAGGTTTATATTTAGTATCAGTCAGTATCCAGATAGAACCGAATCCTTATCAACTTCAGTTATCCTTTAATCCTTTAGTCGCACGACACCTACGGAAAACAAACTGAGATAGTGTTGTATGTCAGAACGTCACGCGATTTGGTTCCAAATCAGTTAAAATAGTATGTAGGTCTTGCCCTCCAGTTTGGTTCACAATGCTTACTGTTTCCAAGACTCCATGGCTGATAGCCAGGACTGATATGGCTATCCTGTTTTGGCTTAGCTACGCATTCTACGGTGACAAGTCGTTTTACTGCGTGACTTAGTACGCAAGCTATAAGCTGTAGCGATTTTGATCCATCGGATATTCTTGTTGTTACAATCCTTATTGTAGATCTAAGTGAGGAAGTTAATCGTATATTGCAATACAACGTAACGCTTAATTAACACGTTGTTTAGTCTAGAATTCTAAATACTTGAAGATTTACAGCCAGAATGAGGTTGCATCTTTATTTGAAAGCAAATATGTGGATTATAAACAGGAGTATTTGTGAATTTGGATCACGGCTTGATATGTATCGCTGAAATTTCTCACATTCCTTCCGTTTATTATCAACAAGAGCACGTTCCACGTTTTATTTTGGTTCTACAAATATTTGAATACAGTTTGAAATAAATATTCATATATTTCGTATATTACCCTCTTGGAATTTTTGTATTCTTGATTTCTAAAACAATGTTTTTTCTTCCTGACTTGCACACTTTTTGATGTTGGCTGTCTATTAAAAACTCCTACCTCAATAATTCCTCCAATGGCCAAGGCCTTAAAAATACATAATGCATCAAAACTTGCACCGCGACTAGCTCCGGAAACTGTTTTGTTTGGCACAAGTATTGTTATTATAATGCCTATTGTGTCACCAGTGAGGCGACATTACAGTCGGGAGCGGGCACAGTCAACGTCCCGTCACATTCGACATTCGCTACAACTTCAGTAGCCACTTGGACGTCACCGCGAACGGTAGCTTCCACGCCATCCGTAACTCCGACCTTATCTATATTGTTATTAAAACCTACGAATTTACAATCAACGGTACATTCTGTATGATTTGCAACACTTGAAAGTAGTAGTGTTTCGAAATTCACACGGATGCCTCGAGAATTCTGCCTTGGAATTAATTTAAGATTTCAAGTTAGAGTGTTGGGTTGTGATTTAGATTTATTGTGTCCTGTGCTCAGTTTGTATGGTGTTTGATTTGACTTTCAAGAGTGGTTGAAGATGGTTGTATGGTATACTTCGGACGGTAAAGACGAGGTAATTTATTTTTGTTTCTAATGCTATTAACTTTGTAAGTATCATTTTTGGTTTAGGTTCCTCACGTAAATATATCAGCCTGTTTCCGGTTTTAATAATATCCATTAGACTTATTAATTACAAATTAAATATTAGTTCACTCAACGTTCTCCAATGACCGTGTTTCAGATGTTTACACAATATCGTACAGATATACATTATTTTATGTAATTTGTTTCGCGAGGAAAATCTCACCTCTGATTTTCTCGGAACTGTGTAATCACTTTGTTGATACGTTGCTCTGTTAATGATGTTATTAAATAATTATGTAACTGCAAGCTAATATGGGGTCAAGATCCGATGACTACGCGTGTATGTCAGTAAATTGTGTAGGTACTTATGTACCTTCTTTCCAGAAATGTCTGTCATTGGTTTAACGTCATACCATACATAACATGAAGCACGTGAAAGGGGTTTTACCATTAGCCATTCATTCATTAATAAGAAGGCATTGATGAGTGTGAATGGGCTCACGTTAAGTCCCATATCCATGACTACTTGTACGCCTTTATTTTTGGTCTGAATATTTAAATCTTATTTTTAAACTGTATTGTTCTAGAAAATCTTTGTCTTATCTCAAAATCTTATCTCAAGTATTAGATAAGGAAGACTTTAGAAAATGGTCAAGTCACCACCAGACACCCTGTCTAATCTTACAATTTCAACAAAATAAATGTTACCTACTTTGAATCACAAAAATTACACTAGGTTTTTCGAAATCACCTGTTCTGACCACTAGGTCATTTTCTAAGTGGGGTCTTCAAAAATTACCAAGGTCAACGACTTAACCAAGTTTTACAGTACCCCAATTCACTATATAAGCACGTGGTCCTGTATCTTTGCATCACTCTTCAACTGCCTATCTCGTCTGGATGTCAGTTAGTGGGTTTTCTTCAGCAAACAGACTGTCTGTCAGTCAGTTTGTCAGGTCTGCGTGAGCAAATATACGGCTGGAGATATATTTTTAGGGCTGACTAAATTTTACTACGTTTTTTAATGAAATCACCACTGTGAGTTTATGCTGCAAGAATTACTGTTAATGATATGAAACACACCTAATTGGAATATTTAGCATTTCTTAATAATGATGTTATCCTTAAAGGAAAAAAAATACTGATTTCATCAAATCGGTATGCTGGATAAACTAGTTTGCTAAAGTACATTCCACATACTGTAGATTTCAATAAATTATCTGTTGATTTGTTTAGGTAATAAGGATAGGAATGTGACATTACTTGTATGCGGCTAATGTCAAAATTCTATTTCTAGTAAGCAAATCGATAGATAGTTTATTGGAAACGGCCGTTAGTCATAATATTACTCTTTAAGAAAAAGTAACATTCCCAGTCGTGATTTCATAGAACATACTTTAAAAACTGTTTTATTATTTCCATTTAAATAACAGCTTATTCCCAATGAACAGTCCCCAGTTCCAATGCCGAGTGGGGGCGCGGCAGGCTCCCCAATTACGACCAATCTACTCCTTCCTCGGACGATACGCGTCGCCTACGCTCAATTGCATTCTCAATGCGGGAACTGACGAATGGACTGACCTCATCAATTGGATCTGAATCCTTGAGGAGAATGATAAATGTAGTAGTTATTTTGGATCTCATGTAGATTATTTTAAATGTATGTAAAGGTTTCTTCTTTAAGAGTTTCTTTATCTCCTAAAATATATGCTTTTTATTTCCAAATTGTGACTTAAAATTGTTGGCTCTACTGAGCGATGGGCTCTCGCACAAAAAAAGTACAAGTATTTATTACATTGAAAGCAAGCGTATGTAGACCCTATTCCTAGCCTTTTCCCAACTACATATGTTGGGGTCGGCTTCCAGTCTAACCGAATGCCGAAGTTGCAGTGTTTTACATAGAGCGATACGATCCTTAACCCGGGCAATTTGATACCCATTGATAATTTTGTCTAATTGTAATAATTCTGTTAAACTTCTTAAATTAAAATTTTAAAATATTGCAGCCCTATATCACGTTACCAACAAACACTACGTTTTAAATGCTAAAATCGTGACTCGTGACATTGTTTTGAACGTAGACATCACCCTTTTGGTGAATGACTTAGATTTCCTCTGAATTTCATTAAACCACAGCTATGTCGTTCTAGTTTGAGACTTGCGGGTTTTCTCAGTTTACAATGTGTTAGGTAATATGCCTAACTGTTTTAAATATAATTTAAATATAGTTCATTCATGAAAAGAAAAATAGGGAAAAAAAATTGCCTCGCGTGTGGTTTGTGGTGAGAGATTAGTCAAGAATATATGGCGTGATTTTTGTGTATTCCCCAACTAAATATACTTACGTAGGTTATTTACCTATAAAGTCATTTACTAAGCTGTAGAAGAATACTACGTTTTAATTTGTAAGGTATCAATGAACGGAGTTATATCATGTACTACCAAGGAGTTGTAATATCAGAAGAGACTTATCTCCTTATTTGTAGGGTTTGACTGTTTATTTATTTATTTATGCTAATCGCTGACTTCTGTATTTTTATTAATGTATGATAATGTTTCTCGTGAATTTATACAATAGATCTTTTATTCAGTTTATTTTTAGCTGCGCAAGAGTAGGTACCCAACTATTCTAGAAAGCTATACCTTCTCCGGGTTTGCATAATGTTACTCATATTATATTAAAAAGAGAATGGTGTAATTCTAGCTTAATACAAAAAATACTTAACAGTCCATTCTTCAGCGAAATTACACATAAATCATCAAAACAACATTGAAAAGAAAACGTGCTCCCACGCAGGTCATAAAATGTAAAAGTTCAAACAGTTAAATGAACAATACTTAGTACAGATTCAACAGTAGAATGTACGAAATGTGTGAATTTGATGGCTCGACAAATAATAATAATATAATAGGGGTTCTTGACACCGGACATGATGAAACGAATTCAAAATGGCTGCGATCATTACACGGATCAATGGATGTGAATTGACACTCATCTAAACTTCACCTTTGTTTTAAAAGCACACTAAACCATAGCATCTTTGCAATTTACCTGAGTTTCCTAGAGTTCTCTAGTTCCCTAGTTCATAAGTACGATCACACGGTAACTTCCGACGCCATATCTAAATATTTAGACAAAGACCACAGCAAAGAATGTATCTAGGTACTTCATTTAAACAACATGCAAGATAATGAATGACATAAGGATATACGAACTATAAAATCCCACACAATAAATAACGATTATCCTATTCAATTCACTCTGATATCATAAATAATATAGATAATTGTTTTTATGTCATGTAGTGTTATTTATATTCACACGAGTATTGTCTACTAACTCGTGGCTATGTAACTGCAATGATTGGCGCAGTCAGTCTTTAGATAAGTGACCATCTTGTCATGACGAGTTCCTCCGTGTTTCGTAGGGCTAGATAAATCGGTCCGGGCTGTCATTTGGACATCTTTGACAGTCGTTACGGGTAGTCAATCCGGAAAATCTGACAAACAGTCTTTCTTACCAAGGGGTTACCCGGGTTAGTTAGAAAGATTGTTCGGGGCTGCGGGGTTGTTCGAAAGAGTTACCGCGGCCCTGGCACAGAAAGGGCTCCCGAAGGAACACGGTGGGTTTTATTCAGTGATAGTCTGACACTTCCTCACACTGTCACCCACAGCGGGAGGAGTCATCTGATGATTTACCATTGATAAAAAAGGGGGGTATCGAATTACCCGGCTAACGGATTGAGGACGCTAGAAAGGCAGTCGCTCCATTGATACTCAGCTGCATCTGGTTAGACTGACCAACCCAGTTGGGAAAATTCTAGATGATGTTTAAATATTATTTATATGCTCATGAGTATTGTCTATTTGTTACAGAGCGAGCAGTCTTCACCGTTCCGCCGGTGGACGACCGGGAGCGGCGCCGGCAGCTCATACCGCCACCACGAACATCGCAACATGTACAACAAGGTGAACAAACAAACAAATTACTGTTTATACTTGACATGTAGACCGGTGGAATGTTCTCGAAGTATTTGTGTTACTGTTGACGAGTTACAACATTGTTTTTGATGATCTGTTGATGATTTATATACCTATGTTTGTTCGGTGTTAGTTGTAATATCAATTGGTTTAGTGGACATGTTTTAAGACGATATCAATCTTTCTTGTTTGTTTGCGAAATTAGAGCCATGTTTTTGGCAATATTAGCCCACTTGCATATTCAATGTTTTTGAGTAATGAATCCATAAAATCGGTAGAGCCAATAAAAGATAACATTCCTAATTGAGAACCTCCTTTTTGGGAAATTGGTTAAAAACCGTATTTTTAAGCAGCTAAAGAACATCAATTTCAACCATTTCCAACTCAATTCCTTTTATCTAACGATATTTTTTCCTCCAGCAAATGAGTGAAGGCTCCACTCAGGTGTCGAGCTCGACGGGCGGGGGCTCCAACGTGTCCCGCTGGTCGCTGGGCCTGGAGCACCTGCTGGCCGACCCTGCGGGGGCGGAGGCCTTCGCGCACTTCCTCGCCAAGGAGTTCGCTGCTGAAAATATACGGTGAGGCTTGCATGCTGATTGTGTTTGCAGATCGTGGTTGGTTATGAAGTTAGCAGTTCTGGGGAACGGGTGATATGTGATTGTAAGTTTGTCTTAAAAAAATATAGTTTTTATTATTATTTACGATTTTGCTGTTACTGTTCCTTGCAATTTTTGGAGCGCATTTCATTGTAATTTATCAATTAGTCGTCGTCAATGGACTAATGGCGCCTTTTAAAAGAGGATCAGACTTTCAACCCTGAAATGTGTCACTATTTCAGCAAAAAAATATCTTAAGTTTTTACCCATCACCTTAAATCTCATACTAACCAGCGCCGTCTCCCACAGTTTCTGGTGGTCATGCGAGCAATACAGTGCTACAACCGAGCCGACGCGTCGCGGAGCCCTAGCGGCGGAGATCTGGCAGCGCCACCTGGCGGACAAGGCGCCCGAGCCCGTCAACGTGGACGCCGCCGCGCGCCGCGCCGCCGCCCTCTTGCTGGCTGCCGACCCGCCACCACCTGACCTATTCCAACAGGTAAATAGACTATGGAGAAGTATCCTACTTTTTTGGTGACTTCCAAAGAAAATTACATCTTTTATTATCGTCTCTTACTGTTGGGTTTTTTAATTAGGATTGTTTGAGGGAGGAACAGACACTGTGGAAAACAGCTAGTAAATTATAAGATTACTGGCTCGTGCTCCCGTGAACACTATTTCCCATTAAATATATAACTACCCGGGGACAGAGACTTCCAATAGTTAAATATTTTTTCAAATTAATTCAGTAGTTTTACAAAGAAACTAACAAAAAATGATTTCTTAATTATATTACTAGGTATAGATTGGTTTCATATAGGCTCTTTGCGGCTAATCTGAAGGCGAATATTGTTCAATATTACTTGTACCAGCACAACAGTAATAATTAACGGTTTGCGCTTACTCAATAACCGTTGCGCAAAACGTAACGAAACGTTTGCGCAACTTTACGTCGTTACGGTGCGCCGTGAAATTTGTAATACGATCCGTTTATTTATTACTCTTACTGTTAACATTTAACTGCTTCTAATTGCTATTTTATAACCTGTAACATCTTTGTAATCAAGCGTCTCTTTCAGATTGTAATAGTTTAGTTTGAAAACACTAGGGTTCTTTCTGAAAAACATGTGTAAATGTTACAAAATACTTTAAAAAAGACACAATACGAAAATCAAGATGTGGTATGTTATTTAGGTACTGTAAAATTTATATATTATTTAGAACCAGCTGTTTCAGCATTCTGAACGAATCAACACGCTCACTAATGTTAAACAAACTCTACATATAGTCTATACCAAATAATATTTACCATATAACCATCAAAAGGTTAACCGAAAAACTACCTTATCATCACATATTTAAGGTTCACTTTCATCTCCTAGGCTCAGAAGCAGATCTTCAACGTGATGAAGTTCGACAGCTACCCGCGCTTCCTGCGGTCGGGCGTGCACGCGGAGTGCGCGCGCGCCGACCTGCGCGGCCTGCCGCTGCCCTACGCGCCGCACCGCGACAACGATACTGATACCACCAAGGTAAATATACATGGATATAATTGCTACCCAATATCTATATTATTAAAAGCATTAGATATGGATTGTTAAGATCACAAGTGACAGACAAACGCAAACACGACGTGAACTCACTATTCTGCAAAAAAAAAACAATTTTAACACTCACAAAATATCAAGAAATTTTCTATACTGATATTATTAAGTTTGACTGTCAAATTGGATGCGGAAATGTCAAAAACCACTGGACCGATTTGGAAAATTCTGTCAGTGTTTGATAGCCCATATATCGAGGAAGGCTGTATGTATAGGCTTCTTTTTAGGGTTCCGTAGCCGAATGGCAAAAAACGGAACCCTTATAGATTCGTCATGTCTGTCTGTCTGTCTGTCTGTCTGTCTGTCTGTCTGTCTGTCTGTCTGTCTGTCACAGCCAGTTTATTCCGAAACTATTAAGACTACACCATTCAAACTCGGTAGGTAGATGTATTATGTTAACTGCTTCACGATTTTTATACAATAATAAAAAAATAATAATTTTAAAAGGGGGCTCCCCATACATGGAACTGAAACAAAAAAAATTTTTTTTCGTCTAACCTACACTTGTGGGGTGTCTATAGATAGGTCTTTAAAAATGAGATTGAGGTTTCTAAAACCATTTTTTCTCAAAGTCAATCATTTCAGAGTAAGACACTTTCAAAGTGCTAAAATGTGTGTCCCCCCCCCTGTAATTTCTAAACTACCAAAGTGAAAAATCTAAAAAAAATATATGTTATAGATCTTAATAAAAACTATCAACCAAAATTGGTTTGAACGAAATACAGTCAGTAGTTTTTGAGTTATAGCACTTTTTCAGTAACCGCAAACTATAACTTTGTTATTCATATATTTGTATGAAAAACAAAGTAATTTTTTGTAGGTACGTTTATTTTTCATAGATAATGGAACGGAACCCTTCGCGTGCGAGTCCGACTCGCACTTGGCCGGTTTTGTTATAGAGTGCTCGAAATAGTTTCCTCCGATGATGCTAGTGGAAACTAGTCACCAATAAACTAACTAACATTAATCTTCCAGTTAAAGAAATCAGCAAGCAACGCGTCGGAGCGGCGACGTAGTGGCGGCGGCTCATTGCTGCCGTGGAAGCTGCGCACGGGCCGAGAGAGATCTAACAGTACGCAGCAAAACGAACCACCAGTTGTTACTGATGTAAGTATAATACTGTTATAATAGTACAGACAACAGCACATCAAGTTACCACAATCTGTCAAATTTCTGCAATAGATTTTCAACCTTATTACAATGGAGATAGGTTAATGTTCGATTGGTAAAATTTGACAGATTCGTTGACCTGCTGTCGTCTGTACGTTATTTATTTATGCTGTAACTCATACTTTTTAAATGGAAGGCAAAAGAACGCCCTCCGTTCACTTCAAATGTCATACTTTTGCTGATTCAATTTTGCAAAGGCTTGCAAGAAAAATTCGGCAGAAATCACAAAAAATATTAGGTTTAGGATTGGGTTATTCGCCTTACTAAAACAAAATAGGTTGTAATACACGAAGTATGTATTTGAATTCTGTACATAAAAAAACATCAAATTGAGAACCTCCTCTTTTTTGGGAAGTTGGTTAAAAAATTTCACAGTTCCTTGCTTTCGAATGGAAAGCAAGGAACTGTGAAAATCTTTCGACATAAATCACACAATATAATTGGCAAGGACACATCGTGAGAAGTCCTCGTTACAAAAGTGTGCACAAATAATACGTTATCTGTCCGACTTGTTATCATGTCCGCTAACGTACAAACATACATTATATATCTTGTATCTATGATGATTAAAATGGCGCCGACATCGCCGGAACTTATGGCGCCACAACTTCAAAAAAATAATAGTGACTTCATTCATAATTTTGTGAATTAGTAATTTCCTTTGATTTTGCAAAATTCATTACTAAAACGAAAATGAGTTAAAAGTTTTTCATTCATTTTATGTTTAAATTCCATAAACTGAAGGAGGATATTATATTCCTCCAAACAAAACATAAATATTGAATTAAGTTTGCCATGTTATAGATCAAACATCCCTTTTTCTAAATTGGCAACCTTATCTAAAGCTTTAGAAATAGTTCGAAAGCATTTGTTTTTGGCAAACAAGAAATAATTCCTATAAATAACAAATAACATACTCTTGATATAAATAAAATGATTTAACATGGTGAAACTGACAACTAACAAATATGCACTACTCATATGATTGCAATACCTATATGCATTAAGGAAAACTACGATAAGTCGGCGCAAATATTGAACTTATATGCAAACATACTATTGTGTTACTAACTCGGCAAATAATAACGTAATTTCTATACTAAAGGGGCTTGTCATCATTGATATTGGATTTGTAGGAAAGTGTAGATATAAATGTGTACTTGTCTTGTTTTGAACATATCAATCAGTTGTCAGTTTCGACTTAGGCTTTATTTAAGGCAATATCAAAGGCTTTCTTTGTCCAAAAACTATGTAGAAATAGGTTAATAATTCTAGTAAAGGTTTCCTATTTTCTGCAACCTTCAAAGTAACGCAATTTGGAAGGTAATTTTGTAAATATCTTTTGATTCTCTCCTTAAACCTGGACTCCACCAAAAAGGGCAAAGATTTTAAGTAACCAATAGGCTTTCTTCGCTTAGAGATACTACAAAGTGGGCGGAGTCGGGATGTTTGCTTAAAGAATTTTCCGCTCAGCTTCGGTGGAGTCTCAGTCTAACTTTTTGGAGAAAAAACGACTCATTAATTAACAAAACAGTCCCTAAGTAACCATAAATCATGAGTTCAAGTAATATCACAGTGATTTAGCAAAATATTCTCCTAACGCCTCGCTCACGATTGGACAAACAACACTGTTTTACTATTGCAAACATTCTCTATATACACACATACATAGACTTATGTACATTGTACCTATATTTATAGAAGTCATGTAGTTATTACTATCTCAGATGCGTTTTAAATATGTTTAATTGTTTGCTAAGTAATTATTTGTTTGTGTCCGTATATTCATTCATGAAGTTTCTTTATTCTTTTAAATTTTGAGTGATGTGATGCAGGAAAGTTTTAGAAGAAATTGTGTCAATGGAGATTTTTTTGGTATAAAGTTGTTTTTTGGGAATTAAAATAAATCACATCGTTTTTTCTTAGCATGCCATACAGGATGACATTATTCAAGGCAATCAATTAGTTAGATTATATAAAACAAAAGCAAAAATATCTAGGCCTGTTGAAATGAAGTTCAATTTTGGCATTTCATCTGGTATTTCTGTAACGAATCTTATAATTTGGACACCCGGGTTAAATTATCCTCTTGTCTTTTTTACTGTTACCTGGCTTTTAAGACATGTACTAATCCACCAATTTTGTTCACCAGGTGGTAAAATCCAGTCAATCAGCCCCTGGGCAGTGCGCGCTCTGCCGCGTAGTTCTCCCGGACGGAGCCACGTCCGTGGTGGGAGTGGAACCGGCCCTGACGGTGGCCAGGCTGGTGGAACGTCTGCTGCAGCGGAGGAACTTGCTGTGCACCACCTATGATGTGCTGCTCAAGGATGCTAATCAGGTGAGGAGTCGTTATATATAAGTCATTGTATTATGTGGCGTTTTAAACTATGACAGGATAGTAGGGTTCGAGTTTATGTGGATATAGTTGAGTAGTTTTCTGGGTTCCGAACACCCGAAATTATTGATTTGTAGTAATTTTTGACGAATAGCAGCAATTGACGGGTGTTTTGATAGATTTCTTATTTGCTCTGTTGATTACATTAGCTTTGCCATAGAGGATTCTTTTCATATTGATGATAATGATGTCCTGTTATCCCTCATCAGAAACACATGGCTCTCAGGTATACCATTCATTTCGATATCTATCAAGTTTGATGTCCTCCCAGCAGAAACCAGTTGCGACAGCCTTTTTTTCAACTGCCAAATATTATAACTATACATTTGGTATCCTCAGGGCACAACAACAACAATAGACCCGTCGTCCCCGTCGACGGTGCTGAGCGGGCGCGAGGCGGTGGTGGAGCGGCGCTGCGTGGTGCGGCTGGAGGTGGCGGGGCGCGCGGTNACATAAAAAAACATCAAATTGAGAACCTCCTCTTTTTTGGGAAGTTGGTTAAAAAATTTCACAGTTCCTTGCTTTCGAATGGAAAGCAAGGAACTGTGAAAATCTTTCGACATAAATCACACAATATAATTGGCAAGGACACATCGTGAGAAGTCCTCGTTACAAAAGTGTGCACAAATAATACGTTATCTGTCCGACTTGTTATCATGTCCGCTAACGTACAAACATACATTATATATCTTGTATCTATGATGATTAAAATGGCGCCGACATCGCCGGAACTTATGGCGCCACAACTTCAAAAAAATAATAGTGACTTCATTCATAATTTTGTGAATTAGTAATTTCCTTTGATTTTGCAAAATTCATTACTAAAACGAAAATGAGTTAAAAGTTTTTCATTCATTTTATGTTTAAATTCCATAAACTGAAGGAGGATATTATATTCCTCCAAACAAAACATAAATATTGAATTAAGTTTGCCATGTTATAGATCAAACATCCCTTTTTCTAAATTGGCAACCTTATCTAAAGCTTTAGAAATAGTTCGAAAGCATTTGTTTTTGGCAAACAAGAAATAATTCCTATAAATAACAAATAACATACTCTTGATATAAATAAAATGATTTAACATGGTGAAACTGACAACTAACAAATATGCACTACTCATATGATTGCAATACCTATATGCATTAAGGAAAACTACGATAAGTCGGCGCAAATATTGAACTTATATGCAAACATACTATTGTGTTACTAACTCGGCAAATAATAACGTAATTTCTATACTAAAGGGGCTTGTCATCATTGATATTGGATTTGTAGGAAAGTGTAGATATAAATGTGTACTTGTCTTGTTTTGAACATATCAATCAGTTGTCAGTTTCGACTTAGGCTTTATTTAAGGCAATATCAAAGGCTTTCTTTGTCCAAAAACTATGTAGAAATAGGTTAATAATTCTAGTAAAGGTTTCCTATTTTCTGCAACCTTCAAAGTAACGCAATTTGGAAGGTAATTTTGTAAATATCTTTTGATTCTCTCCTTAAACCTGGACTCCACCAAAAAGGGCAAAGATTTTAAGTAACCAATAGGCTTTCTTCGCTTAGAGATACTACAAAGTGGGCGGAGTCGGGATGTTTGCTTAAAGAATTTTCCGCTCAGCTTCGGTGGAGTCTCAGTCTAACTTTTTGGAGAAAAAACGACTCATTAATTAACAAAACAGTCCCTAAGTAACCATAAATCATGAGTTCAAGTAATATCACAGTGATTTAGCAAAATATTCTCCTAACGCCTCGCTCACGATTGGACAAACAACACTGTTTTACTATTGCAAACATTCTCTATATACACACATACATAGACTTATGTACATTGTACCTATATTTATAGAAGTCATGTAGTTATTACTATCTCAGATGCGTTTTAAATATGTTTAATTGTTTGCTAAGTAATTATTTGTTTGTGTCCGTATATTCATTCATGAAGTTTCTTTATTCTTTTAAATTTTGAGTGATGTGATGCAGGAAAGTTTTAGAAGAAATTGTGTCAATGGAGATTTTTTTGGTATAAAGTTGTTTTTTGGGAATTAAAATAAATCACATCGTTTTTTCTTAGCATGCCATACAGGATGACATTATTCAAGGCAATCAATTAGTTAGATTATATAAAACAAAAGCAAAAATATCTAGGCCTGTTGAAATGAAGTTCAATTTTGGCATTTCATCTGGTATTTCTGTAACGAATCTTATAATTTGGACACCCGGGTTAAATTATCCTCTTGTCTTTTTTACTGTTACCTGGCTTTTAAGACATGTACTAATCCACCAATTTTGTTCACCAGGTGGTAAAATCCAGTCAATCAGCCCCTGGGCAGTGCGCGCTCTGCCGCGTAGTTCTCCCGGACGGAGCCACGTCCGTGGTGGGAGTGGAACCGGCCCTGACGGTGGCCAGGCTGGTGGAACGTCTGCTGCAGCGGAGGAACTTGCTGTGCACCACCTATGATGTGCTGCTCAAGGATGCTAATCAGGTGAGGAGTCGTTATATATAAGTCATTGTATTATGTGGCGTTTTAAACTATGACAGGATAGTAGGGTTCGAGTTTATGTGGATATAGTTGAGTAGTTTTCTGGGTTCCGAACACCCGAAATTATTGATTTGTAGTAATTTTTGACGAATAGCAGCAATTGACGGGTGTTTTGATAGATTTCTTATTTGCTCTGTTGATTACATTAGCTTTGCCATAGAGGATTCTTTTCATATTGATGATAATGATGTCCTGTTATCCCTCATCAGAAACACATGGCTCTCAGGTATACCATTCATTTCGATATCTATCAAGTTTGATGTCCTCCCAGCAGAAACCAGTTGCGACAGCCTTTTTTTCAACTGCCAAATATTATAACTATACATTTGGTATCCTCAGGGCACAACAACAACAATAGACCCGTCGTCCCCGTCGACGGTGCTGAGCGGGCGCGAGGCGGTGGTGGAGCGGCGCTGCGTGGTGCGGCTGGAGGTGGCGGGGCGCGCGGTGGCGGTGCGCTGCCGCGCGGCGCGGCGCCTGCGCCACGTGCTGCGCCCCGTGCTCGCCAAGTACGCGCGCGCGCACCCGCACCGCGCCGTGCTGCGCGACGGCGTCGTGCTGCATCCTGATACTATCATGCAGGTGCGTTATACAATTAATTAGTTTTGATAGGATTTCCCTCATTTTTACACCCCAAAATTAAAAAAAGCCTGCCTGGCCTTTTCCCAACTATATCGGGACCTGTTTTCAATATTATCGTCAAAAAATATGTTCTAATAATACATCAATCTTTCTAGCCCCGTCAAAGACACACTTCCAAATTAAATTTCAAAAATAATGACATGAAAATAAACACCTATTAGCACAATCTTCAACATCTAAAACACCATATCTCCTTTCCCCAGGAACTGGACGGTGCCCGTCTCCAAATAGTGGAGGTATCAGAGACGGGCGAGTACCGCGCGTCCGTCAGCGACACTCGCGACAGGGACGACGACGCCGACTCGCTCAGCGACCTCGCCGTCAGGCTGCAGGACGACACCAGGCAACAGGACGAACAGGTAATAAACTTTAATAAATAATACAAGTATCGGAAACGGGGCAGTCAAAAATAATTACTAAGAAAAAAGATCTTAAACATAGTCTCCCAAAACTATATTGTCACTTACCTGCTTTGAGTTTTACCAAACTATTTTGGGGTTGACTTCCAGTCTTTATTGGATGCAACTGAAAGCCAGTGTTATAAATGGAGTGACTGCCTATATGACCGCTTCAACCCAGTTACTACAATCCAGATATCAGATATCCCTTGCTGGCGAAATGACGGCCGGGACGCTCCAATTTAAAGTGCCTTCCGAAACAGGGAGGAACCCGTCCTGGCCAAATATCAACCCATGCAAGGACTGACTGTGTCATGCGTTGCTAAAGTTGAGGCCAAACGAGCGTAATTTTTTGAGTCGTGAGTCGCAGAATTTCGGTCGCAGAAAATCGTTAAAAACAAAAAACCGGCCAAGTGCGAGTCGGACTCGCACGCGAAGGGTTCCGTTCCATTATCTATGAAAAATAAACGTACCTACAAAAAATTACTTTGTTTTTCATACAAATATATGAATAACAAAGTTATAGTTTGCGGTTACTGAAAAAGTGCTATAACTCAAAAACTACTGACTGTATTTCGTTCAAACCAATTTTGGTTGATAGTTTTTATTAAGATCTATAACATATATTTTTTTTAGATTTTTCACTTTGGTAGTTTAGAAAATTACAGGGGGGGACACACATTTTAGCACTTTGAAAGTGTCTTACTCTGAAATGATTGACTTTGAGAAAAAATGGTTTTAGAAACCTCAATCTCATTTTTAAAGACCTATCTATAGCACCCCACAAGTGTAGGTTAGACGAAAAAAAAATTTTTTTGTTTCAGTTCCATTTATGGGGAGCCCCCTTCTAAAATTATATTTTTTTTATTTTTGTTAAAAATCGTGAAGCGTTAATATAATACATCTACCTACCGAGTTTGAATGGTGTAGTCTTAATAGTTTCGGAATAAACTGGCTGGTGACAGACGGACAGACAGCGAGACAGACAGACAGACAGACAGACAGACAGACGACAGAAGACAGACATGACGAATCTATAAGGGTTCCGTTTTTTGCCATTCGGCTACGGAACCCTAAAAAGACAACTCATTTAGCGTTGCCGTGTGAATCAAATAGGACTTTTGTATGAAACCGAATGTAGCAGATTTTCTGCGACAACTCACAAAATTACGCTAATTTGGCCTCAGCCTTAACGCTTAAATTCCGTAAATAACTGAATATGTATTAAAGTTGTATTTTTCTCCACCAGAGCGTGGGCAGCGCAAGCAGCAGCCGCGGCAGCACGGGCGGCGCGGGCTGCACGGGCGGCCGCGTGCGCGCCGCGCTGCGTCCCGGCCCGCCGCTACATCATCACCCTCCTGGTCAGTACAACATTATCTACTAGCTTTTACCACGGCATTTATAATTTTTAGTAGGATGTAGAATTACTAAAAAGTTTACTAAAAAGTTCAACATACCAATAATTTCACAACCAAGAAAGGGTACCTATATTTTACGCTTAAAAAGACCTGAATAATACTTTACACTCATATCCACAAGATCTTTGACCACAAATTTACTTCAAACTTCGCAAATAAATTGATATACTTATTATTCTTCAACAGATTTCCTAGAGAATCTCCGTGAAACGCAGCGACAAAGGCTACAGAACAAGGGCGAGTCCCCGCCTGCGTCCCCCCCGCCCGCCGCCCGCACCCCGCCCCCGCTGCCGCCCAAGCCCTCCCACAGGCAGGCCCCAACCGTCGTCTGAACACCACGCGACACACACAGGTGCCTGATCAAGCACTTCGAAGTCGCAACTCTTAACTTCGAAGTCGGAACTCTCAGCTCCAAAGTCGGAACTCTCAACTTCGAAGTCGGAAATCTTAGCTCCGAAGTCGCAAGTCTCGACGTCGGATGTGTCGTTTCCAGATCGAAGTCTGAAGTCTCGGAACTCCGGATCGAAGTCGGATCTCGGAAATTGTGCAGCTAGAGAAAGCTCGCCAGACATTTAGTTCTGTTAGCGTATCGTTTTCCAGCTATGGAACAAACTTTTATTATTGTAATGTGCACAATAATAGATTTGCACTGTTAGCGAAGAACAATTGTATAAAAATAAAAGTAAAAAAAATACATTCTGAAATAATTAGCGTATGTTTATAAGTTTATTAAAGCTTTAGCACTAATAGTGTGCATATTGAATGAAGTTTATGTAAATAAATGAGTAATTAAGCTGACTAAATAAATCTCATAATTTATGTCATGTACAAACTGTTTGCCATTGGACTGTCGTCCTTAAAACTATTGGCAAAAGGGTGATGATACATTCTGATATAACTAACTATACTAAAATATATCATTTATAATTTAATAAGGACCTAATTCCATTTTTAAAGACAATTTTGGCTTATATAACTGTCATATAATTTTTGTGATAGCTCTTGCGCAAAATATGCAATTTCGTTAGTTATATTTCGATGTAAATTGCCTCAAAAGATCATAGTTTATAATAGTGTACATTAATTTAATATGCAAATACAATATTTGTATTACTTTTGGTGCCTTCCATAGATTTAAGACTGCACTAACAATCTACACGAAACAATTTGTATTTACGATGTAAAATTGTAATTTTAAACTTTAGATCAGCATTTATATGAATTTTAATATTATTTGTAGAGAAATAATTACATAAAATATTAAGTGTAAAAAAATGTGAAGAGCAGCAAGTTGAAATGAATGGAATTTGAACGATATCTGATTAAATTATGGTTTTTTGAAATACTTTTTTTTATTTATTAATTTCCTGACTGTAACTACACTTTTGGTATTCTGCCTCGTTGGTCTAGTTGTCGCATAGCCGACTGCTCTGCGCGAGGTCTCTGGTTCGATTCCCGGGTCGGGCCGAAATCACTTTGTGGGATTTATAAACTTTCACAATTTGCCCAGAGTATGGAAGGGGTGATTGATACACCCGTGCATTGGAGAGCACAATAATGTTGGTCCTGCGCCTGATCACTCTCCGATCGTGTCGATTTTCTGTCCCATCGGGCTATGAGAGTGAGGGAATAGGGAGTGCACCTGTGTCTGCGCAAATGCTTGTGCACTATAATATATCCTCCGCAGCTGGCTGATCTCCTAAGAAAACAGCCGCCGTGACCGACAAGTGGCCTTGGACGCCATTACCAGATACTCCATCCAACATTCAGCTAAATTGACAACACCCATTGATCTTAATGATTGCTTAAGGAATGGGCAGTAATAAAAAACAGAATTAATAATCACTACACTATATTTACAAATCTACAACTCATTTATCAGCAATAGCAGGAGCCGGAGCAGACCCTGCCTCCAACTTAGCCGTCTCCGTCTCCTCACTTTCCACTTTCACAATCTCAGGTTCCGGTTCTGGTAACACCCTGGTCAGTTTCGAAGGTTCCTTGGGCGGTGTCCAGTCTGGTATGATCTTATCATGAATGCGCCAGGTTCCGTAGAGATTGGACAAGTGTTTCTCGAAGACTATGTACTCTAGTACGTCTTTGGCGAGAATTTCACTGCCGTGGAGTAGACGGCCGAAGCGGTCGTATACGGCTAACTGCTGGCGAGTGTGGAAGCGGACTGTTACCTGGGAAAGATATTAAGAACTTATCACTTTTATTCATACAGTTAACTGCAAAATATCTCCAAGAAATTACGTGAAATTGATATTAAAACAAATTGAAGTATGGGGAAGGAAAACAGAACATAAAGAAGTTGTTGACAAAAAGTTTGATGTTCACGTGACGTGAGAAAGATCTCTCAGTGCGTGGGGTAACTCCCATTAGCTTTCGTAATGTTACTGTGGATGCAGCCATATTTATGGAACAAATTGTATGTTCATATTTGGATCCTAGCAACCAACCGTGTTCAATACCCTTTTCAGTAATAATTAAGTTGTGAAAACCAGAAAATAACCTAGTAAGAATTTTTGAAAGAGAGTTTGTTTCCTATAAATATTGACCTAGAATTCCCACCATAAGAATAACATTGTTATCACAATAAAAACTTAAAAAAAATAACAAATATTTGCAGTGTACACTTTCTACAATAACATTTGCATGAAACAAACCTGTCCAAATATATTCTCCTTGCTAATAATATCGGTGCACCGAGCATGCACCACTCTTGGGGGCTCCAAAGACTCCAGAAACTTCCACCGAATTGTCTTATTATAGCTGTTATGTCTGAATTCAGGGTACGCTTTCTCCGTGACATATAACCGTAGGGCTCTCTTATCGTTATTGGCTAAACTTTCATGTGCCTTTATGTAAGTATTCTGAGCTTGTAGAACAAATTCCTTTTGATCAAACTCTTCCTCAAAAGACTTGATCTTACGTATTGCCATCATAGATTTGGATTTCTTCTCAAGGAGTTCTACGGCTTGTTTAGCACGAGTTGTGGAGACGAGGGAGGCTTTGCCGTCTCCTTCTGGAGGAACGTATGGCTCGAACACTCCACCTGAAAAGTCACATGAATATTTGAAAGCAACGGAAACTCTGATACCAGTTTAATTGTAAGACTTGCAAATAATGGTAGGTAATTTTGAGTATTTATTCATTATTAATATTTGAGTTATTTTACATTATTCCATTAAAAACTCCCTGAAAAAATGTGTTAGTAACACAACCTATAACTCATTAACAACTAAATCAATTAGGCAGTAAATTGGTGGGGAGGTAGCATAGACTCGAGGAAATCCCATCCCCACCTAGCATGGGAAATAGCTACCTCAGGATGCCAGTGGAAGCTAGTATATTGACACAAACCTGTAGCAGAAATATAGAATGGCCGCTCCATCCAGGGCCTTGGTGGCAATAAACCTCTTTCCTTCATCTTCTGTCTTATTTTCTGTGGACTCAAACTGCCGATATCTTCATTAGGATTGGGCAAGTCTACCTTAAGGTACTTCTCAGCTCTCATCTTCTTATACTTAGGATTGTAATGCTTGGATGTGGTAGTGCGACACGGTTGTGTGAACATTGCAGGGGCTATGCGCAAGGCACCCATCTGAAAATATTCATATTTCATATTCATATATAAATAAGCAGGTATCAAAAAATTACTTCAATTTATTTTGTTATATTTAACTTGATTTTTAAAACAAGTCACGAATAATATTGTGTTAGATCTAAGACTCTAAAGTTATGCTTTATGCACTTGTTATAATAATCCTGTAATCTGTTTTTATAGAAAAATAATCAGTTCTGGAATATTTGTAACATGTTTGAACATACCTTGGTTATAAGAGAATTCGCCATTGTACGGCTTCTGTCTTATTTCTTGCTAGTTATACCACTTCACTTTATAGATAATCTATTATATTTCCATTGGAAAACTTATCCTAAGCTAAAGATTTAATTTATTATTTTTCTAACCTAAAACAAAATATGACATCTGATGGCAGCACATACCA
Organism: Heliothis virescens; assembly: GCA_002382865.2. Taxonomy (NCBI): domain Eukaryota; kingdom Metazoa; phylum Arthropoda; class Insecta; order Lepidoptera; family Noctuidae; genus Heliothis; species Heliothis virescens. The sequence continues at coordinate 11,181,911 of NWSH02000605.1, read as the reverse complement.
CAGATAACATAGCAAAATTAAAACTTACGAAAAGTGATACAAAATCAATATGCATTCAATAAAGATCAATAATAAATCATGGAGTATATTTTTCTGTGTTCTTTTTCTTTTATTTGAGCATTTCCTTGATCAGCAAAAGACCTAAACTCTCCTAACAAATTACTTTGTAGAAAAAATATTTTAATTTACATTCAATACGATTATACTGAATATTAATTAAGAAATATTCACTTCAACAATTGATTCAACAAAATATTGTTGGAATGAAAATATATTTTCCACATAAAAAATATTTTCCTGGATAAGTCAGTTCACGAAAATTCCTATGCCTGGTAGGTCACACAGGTGTTTATGAACAAAAATGTCTATGGTGTTTTGTTTTTTCTGCCATTTTTAGTCAAATACTTTCCATTCAAATTGTGATTTTTTAATAAAGTGATACAAAATTCATCAAATTTATTGTGTCGTCTTTTAAAATATTTTTATTTTTATTAAAGTTTAGATTGTGCTGATATATATCAATATTGTAAATTTTTATTGTTTCATCTATTGAAGCATTTCTGTCTCCTAGGAGCGTAATACGTGCTTACTTCTGATATTTTACCTAAATATAAGTAAATTTCAGAAATATTTTTTATCGTTTAGCTTCAAAGACTTGATCTAAATAAACTAGAAAGGAAAACGCTCAGTCAGATTTGAATCGATCGTCGCGACCTTACCGGACATCCGGCGACTCCATAGTCCATACACGTTGTCTCTAGCACAAGGGAATAGAGATCGTCGCAGCGTTTCTTTCTTTTCTGAACAGGCGCAGTCCTAGAGAACTCGCAAAAGGAGTAAAAGGCTCCTACATAACCTGTCACTACGTAAGTATCAGTGCATATACTACTACTTTAGAGCGTGTCGTCGCTTTGTTCGATATAAGGATTCTCCTTGGAGTCCTTGCTGAGTCATAGCCAGGTGATCTCGCGATCAGGTTGTGGAATATTCCTTTTGGACTTAGTTCAGGAGTCCCGATACATTAGAAGTAAGTAAGTGGAACGCGTTTGGACGCCATAATAGTAGGACGAAGGGTCGAGCCTGCCCGGGGTTGCGTGGCGCACCGCGGGCGATGACCTTATAACGGAATGGACCTTTATTAATTGCCACGTGTTTTTCTTTTCAGCAATATATTGTATGAGTCAGAAGGTAGAAAAACCAGTATTATCGGGTCAACGGATCAAGACCAGAAAAAGAGGTAATTTTTTTATTTTCTTTTAACTTTTACGTTGGACACATGCCCAGATTCCATGTTTGCGCCCTGGGCTAACTTATCCTAAGAATGTCGTCCCAAGTGATTCGCACATGTTTCTCGAAGACGCTCAATGCATAAACATCGGATCGTTAATTTAATAATGTTCGCCTTGGCCGTGACACTCGTATATTTTATTCTTAGATTCTTTGTAGAATGTTAGTAATCATGAAAAGTAGGTCGCCTGACTGTTTGGTGTTTCGCAAACTATTTTGAAGTTTAAAAGTGAATATTTTCCAAATTTTCCTACCTCATTATAATTTTGAGTAGGTAGTTTAGTCATAGTTATGTTGAAGTTGCCTCTTCAAAGATAAGCTTAATTATTGTTAGTCATAATATTCCTGTTTATTCTTTATAGCCAGTTAAATTGAAAACAATAAGTTCATTGATACATAATCACAATACTTTAAGATCAGTCTTTGTTTTAGATTGATTCATCATGCATAAAGTTATAACTTTTTAAAATATATTTTCCTGACTCGCAGAAAAGTAATGAAAGTACTTAGATACTTATTTCACAGTAATTTATTGAATTTTCTATCACTAAAACATACAAACAGCATTCTGAAAACATTGTCCATATTTATTTTTTAATATTGTGCAATTACAAGTACTCAAGTTCGCAGTTAATACTTCTTTTCGTTTTTTTTTAATTTGGGCACATACACCTGATTTATTCAGCCTACTTCGACAGAATGCTTTGACCTCATTCACAATATAACTTACTTTCTCTTTGACATTTAAGAACTTTATTTTTTAAATTTTATAGTTAAACAGTTAATTTAGTCATTTCTAAACTGCATGTTCCATTTACATCTTGGTAAGTTTTATTTCACAATAATGCTAAGAAAACAAAAAACTTAATTGTATTAAAGTTTTTTCTGTCCTACCTACAATGTTTTTATTACTAAACAATAAAAAATATTTTATTCACATAATAGATTTTCCGATCACCTGACTACAAGTAAAAAGACAGTATAATGCCTCTGTCAACCTTGACTATCATTTCCTCAATAGATCCAACTTTAATCACCTTCATACTGATATTATTGAGTTTCTAGAACATTCTAAGTAGCTTTCAAATGGAATATATTTGTAGCAATTACAGTTCATTAACCTGACATGCTAACAAATCAGTAATTATGTATATTTATGTGCCAATTTAAATATAGACTTGGCCATTATGTATATCATATCTATAAATATTTGTATGTGTTAAAATATCTAAATCTGTAAGGCAGTATATGTATAAATGTATTTTGGGATATATTATAGTCATAATCAATCTGATAATATAAAATAGCAAAATGATTTACTTATATCTGTCATCAGCCTTGTTGTCATCCCACTGCTGGGCACAGGCCTCCTCTCACACAAAAGGATTGAGCATTAACCATCACGCTTGCTCAATGTGATCGGTGATTTCAGACTTTACAGTCCAGGTTTTGTCGAGATATTTTCCTTCATAAAAATATGACAAAAAATACAGTTAGTCTATCAAAAACATTAAATTATAAGCCATTACAATACTGCGAGGAGTGGTGCACAAATAACTAAATTGCAGAGTGGTAGTTACTTCAATTGTTATAACTGACCCTTGTCGTGACAAATATAGCTTGGACTTTGCACTGCACAATAACTGCAATTGTTATTATCGAAGCGATCTTAAAATGTTATATTCTTTTATAAATTTATCTTAAAGAATCTACTATAAAATGGTATAGAAGCTTCTCCATAGTTCCACTTATGTCTTATGGATAACTGTTTTCATCACTTGGATAGAAGTAGCTCAAGTCTATTCTCAGGGTGTAACTTATATATCACACTAGCTTCTGCCACCGGTTTCACCCGCGTCCCGTGTTAACTACTCGGCGCACCCGGATTAAAAGTAGCCTATAGTNAGAGAACTCGCAAAAGGAGTAAAAGGCTCCTACATAACCTGTCACTACGTAAGTATCAGTGCATATACTACTACTTTAGAGCGTGTCGTCGCTTTGTTCGATATAAGGATTCTCCTTGGAGTCCTTGCTGAGTCATAGCCAGGTGATCTCGCGATCAGGTTGTGGAATATTCCTTTTGGACTTAGTTCAGGAGTCCCGATACATTAGAAGTAAGTAAGTGGAACGCGTTTGGACGCCATAATAGTAGGACGAAGGGTCGAGCCTGCCCGGGGTTGCGTGGCGCACCGCGGGCGATGACCTTATAACGGAATGGACCTTTATTAATTGCCACGTGTTTTTCTTTTCAGCAATATATTGTATGAGTCAGAAGGTAGAAAAACCAGTATTATCGGGTCAACGGATCAAGACCAGAAAAAGAGGTAATTTTTTTATTTTCTTTTAACTTTTACGTTGGACACATGCCCAGATTCCATGTTTGCGCCCTGGGCTAACTTATCCTAAGAATGTCGTCCCAAGTGATTCGCACATGTTTCTCGAAGACGCTCAATGCATAAACATCGGATCGTTAATTTAATAATGTTCGCCTTGGCCGTGACACTCGTATATTTTATTCTTAGATTCTTTGTAGAATGTTAGTAATCATGAAAAGTAGGTCGCCTGACTGTTTGGTGTTTCGCAAACTATTTTGAAGTTTAAAAGTGAATATTTTCCAAATTTTCCTACCTCATTATAATTTTGAGTAGGTAGTTTAGTCATAGTTATGTTGAAGTTGCCTCTTCAAAGATAAGCTTAATTATTGTTAGTCATAATATTCCTGTTTATTCTTTATAGCCAGTTAAATTGAAAACAATAAGTTCATTGATACATAATCACAATACTTTAAGATCAGTCTTTGTTTTAGATTGATTCATCATGCATAAAGTTATAACTTTTTAAAATATATTTTCCTGACTCGCAGAAAAGTAATGAAAGTACTTAGATACTTATTTCACAGTAATTTATTGAATTTTCTATCACTAAAACATACAAACAGCATTCTGAAAACATTGTCCATATTTATTTTTTAATATTGTGCAATTACAAGTACTCAAGTTCGCAGTTAATACTTCTTTTCGTTTTTTTTTAATTTGGGCACATACACCTGATTTATTCAGCCTACTTCGACAGAATGCTTTGACCTCATTCACAATATAACTTACTTTCTCTTTGACATTTAAGAACTTTATTTTTTAAATTTTATAGTTAAACAGTTAATTTAGTCATTTCTAAACTGCATGTTCCATTTACATCTTGGTAAGTTTTATTTCACAATAATGCTAAGAAAACAAAAAACTTAATTGTATTAAAGTTTTTTCTGTCCTACCTACAATGTTTTTATTACTAAACAATAAAAAATATTTTATTCACATAATAGATTTTCCGATCACCTGACTACAAGTAAAAAGACAGTATAATGCCTCTGTCAACCTTGACTATCATTTCCTCAATAGATCCAACTTTAATCACCTTCATACTGATATTATTGAGTTTCTAGAACATTCTAAGTAGCTTTCAAATGGAATATATTTGTAGCAATTACAGTTCATTAACCTGACATGCTAACAAATCAGTAATTATGTATATTTATGTGCCAATTTAAATATAGACTTGGCCATTATGTATATCATATCTATAAATATTTGTATGTGTTAAAATATCTAAATCTGTAAGGCAGTATATGTATAAATGTATTTTGGGATATATTATAGTCATAATCAATCTGATAATATAAAATAGCAAAATGATTTACTTATATCTGTCATCAGCCTTGTTGTCATCCCACTGCTGGGCACAGGCCTCCTCTCACACAAAAGGATTGAGCATTAACCATCACGCTTGCTCAATGTGATCGGTGATTTCAGACTTTACAGTCCAGGTTTTGTCGAGATATTTTCCTTCATAAAAATATGACAAAAAATACAGTTAGTCTATCAAAAACATTAAATTATAAGCCATTACAATACTGCGAGGAGTGGTGCACAAATAACTAAATTGCAGAGTGGTAGTTACTTCAATTGTTATAACTGACCCTTGTCGTGACAAATATAGCTTGGACTTTGCACTGCACAATAACTGCAATTGTTATTATCGAAGCGATCTTAAAATGTTATATTCTTTTATAAATTTATCTTAAAGAATCTACTATAAAATGGTATAGAAGCTTCTCCATAGTTCCACTTATGTCTTATGGATAACTGTTTTCATCACTTGGATAGAAGTAGCTCAAGTCTATTCTCAGGGTGTAACTTATATATCACACTAGCTTCTGCCACCGGTTTCACCCGCGTCCCGTGTTAACTACTCGGCGCACCCGGATTAAAAGTAGCCTATAGTCTTTCTCGATAAATGGGCTATCTAACACTGAAAGAATTTTTCAAATCAGACCAGTAGTTCCTGAGATTAGCGCGTTCAAACAAACTCTTCAGCTTTATAATAATAGTATAGAGAGGAGAGAGGGTAACAGATTTAAATATCTTTTTTTTTTACCCCAAAGTAATCTTGGGATTTGTCTGCAAGAAAAAAGTAAAAATATGTGTCTGTTATTTTTAATCTGTCTAAAAGTCACTATTTTTGTTTCTTTTATGGGAGTCATATACACAGGTGTCATATAAGGTGTACGTTTTTGCTGATAAAGACGAAACTTATTCCCTGAGTATCGCGACTTTAATTTCTACACTACCCTAGTAAACCCAACTCTTTCATACCTATTACAATATTAGTAAAGAATTGCATCAGTCAAATAATCCCTAACTCATAAGTACTTAATTAAGCACTACTACAACTTGGTATCTAATCAAGTTGCTAATCTGTTCTTCACACTATCCTTTAGTATCACTTAGCATGACTAACACAGGATTTCAATATGCCTATCTTCCTAATAATTTGCTTCCTAGAGATACCGAGACGCGTGTGAAACCGCTGGCAGAAGCTAGTTACTTATATGGAGCTAATGTCAAAATTCTATCTCTAGACAGCAAATCAATGGACAGATCAGTTATTGAAATCCAGTGTTCTTTAACCCATTTAAATGAAGTGAATGTTTTTATGTGTCTTTTGAGTTTTTATACTTTATTCATCCATCTGCCATTTTATACATTGTGAGTGTACAGACGAAAGCACATCAAGTTACCACAATCTGTCAAATTTCTTCAATCGATTTTCAACCTTATCGCAATGTGGGTAGGTTAATGTTTGATTGGTAAAATTTGACAGATGCGTATACGTTGACCTGCTGTTGTCTGTACAATATGGTTTCTTTGTGTCAATGCAAGCATAAAATTAACACATGTTGCATCTGATAGCTTAGCAACACAACTTACTAACTGTGCATATGGTCCATTTGTTTGATTCCTGGCTGCACTTGATTAGTATTTTATAAGGTTTTTCCTTGTAAAAATTAATTGTTAATATTTTTGCTATATTGCTTTAGATACAAGCTTTATAGAATTTATCTTCATCTATTAAATTAAACCTTTTGTTAGCGAATATCACTGTGAAGTTTCATCAAAATCCTTCCAGTATTTTTTTGCGTGAAAGAGTAACAAACTACCATACATACAAAACTTTCGCATTTATAATATAGTAGGTTATTGTCTTTAATTATTTTGTATCGTGTTCAATAAAAGCAATAGGAATGCTGATGTTCAATTAATTAAAATAAATACATGAGTATCCATCCTATTAAATAAAGTCAAGGGACCAAACCAGTCTCAATGAGGCCAACTTCTATAATGTACGCTAAGTGTTAAGTATTTAATACTATGTTGATATTTTGTTACTGAACTGACATTTATTTTATACGTTTTACGTATCTTTTGTAACGTCAATGGATGATATTTTACCGTCTTTTGCCAACTTGATGTTATCGCATCGCTGGATGCGACCTTTTTGAAGATGTAGGTACCGTCGTGTTTGAAGGTCAGAAATGCCATTGTCAAGCTAATAAGCAGCTAATTTCAAGTACTATCCCATAACACTAATATTATAAAAGTAAAACTTTCTGAATGTGTGTTCATGTTACTTTACGCCCAAAAATAAAAATAAATCTGTATTACATAAAGGCTACTTTTTATAGTCAGGTTCGGGAAGTATAACCCTCAGGAACAGGTGAAACCCCTGACCGGAGCCAGTTTTAATAAATGCACCGGTAAACAGCGATATGGGCTATTGAATCAAAATCATCAAATCAATCGTCATCAATCAAAATAATAAAGCCAATATACAAGGCTCATCTTCATTAGGTACCAATTTTGACTAGATGTACCTAACTTAGCTTTCCAAATAAAAGCCGGTCGAAATTCCCAAAAATGCATATAAAGGTTGCAGTTTCAAGAATAATCGGCCTCTATTCAAATACGGCTGCAATAATGACGTCAATCGTTGCACTGGACATAAATGTAGCTGTCCGGAGAACATCTGAATGCCACCGATTTCATATCGATTAAATATTCAAACGAGGTTCGTGACCAATCGAGTGATTCATCAATTTCATGGATACGTGGTAACCTTTCACCTTCATACCGTGAATTAGTGCCTTGACATAGATACCCTAAGTTAGATCGGCAGCCTGATTCATTTGAAAATAGGTGGCAATTGCTATTGTAAAGTAGAAGATACGGAGTTCGGATCAGACAATTTTCATCTAGATTTTCTCAGTATTTTGAGGTCCTCTGTTGTGGGTATTAGGATATCTCCCTATTTATAGTATAACTTGTTGGGCATATTAAATTTCTGGGTCCTGGCTGTCATTTGACCATCTTCTTTGATTCTGACAATCAATTTTACCAAGAAGTATCAGGTTACTCATGTAACTGAATTGAGGAGGTCATATAGGAAGTCGCTCCATGTAAAACACTGGTATTCGCTCGGTTAGACTGGAAGCCGACGCCAAAATTGTTGGGAAAAGCTAGACAGATGGTGATGTAACTTCAAACATATTTCCTAAGAAAAGCAAACTTGTCGTATTTCGTAACAAACTCTAGAATTACTTCCATTGCCGTATCGACCATTAAGTTTCAAAGTCAAGTTTATAAAGTCGATGTAGGTCGCCAGCCAATCGATGGACTTGCTACCAAGTGCAAGTGATGACATAGAATAACTTAGTTATTACTTGCAGACTTGTGCTAGATTGACATTTTATATTGTACAAGATTCCGCCAGCAGTTTCCCTTAATCGTATAAAAAAAGGTGTATTAATATTACTGCCAAGTTTCATCAAAATCCGTCCGCTAGTTTTTGCGTGAAAGAGTAACATACATCCTCACAAATTTTCACATTTCTAATATTAGTAGGATTGAAGAGCCAATTCGGGAATAAAGATGCGATCAAGTCGAGAAGTAAGGTCAAAAGAAAATAAAAAACCTTATTTTAATTCAACAGCAACACTGTTTTACATAATATCACACAGGTAAGGTCATACATAGCAACGTATTCTGTACATTCGACGGAAATTTTCCTGTTTACTCGTTATATTTTCCTGGTTACTTTTCGATTATTGTAATCGTGTTTTATTTGCTTTAATTATTACCGAGTTCTTTATTCATGGTCCTTTTACGAGAAAAACATTGCTGTTTGGGCTTCAGCTTTTGAATTAGATTTTTCAGCTAATTGGTCGTAAAGAATCTTGTTGTATTGTGCTATTGTTTAGTTTAGAACAATTTTCCTTCCTCTTTCTGCATTATATTTTTTATCTGAACATTCCTCTTACAACTTGCGGCCACTCCCAATATCCTATCTGTCGATTTGCTTAATACAGAAATTTTGTCATAGCTTCATACAAATAATGTACATCTTCTATCTCTAGTAACCAAATCGGCAGATAGATAGGGTATTGAATTCCATATTTATTTTTTTGAGCTCTTTCGCATATATTACCCGTCGTAAATACGTCTCAAAGTTCCTCAATAAATTCCAAATACCTTTTAAAATATTACGAGAAGCAGTCATAAAACGCGGGCTTCCATATTATACTGAAGATGCCATTAGCCGATCATTCGGAGCCCGGTAATATTCCACAGCTAACAACGACTAACGGTACATACTAGCGGTACTTGCCACTCGGATGTATGACAGCCAAGCTTTTATATCTACGTTAGTGGTGTATTATATCCGCGAGTAACTGCGTGGCGTTTTTTGAATTGACTTTTCAAAAATACTAGCCTCTTAAGTTGATAGTAAAGTTAGCCAGAGTAGACTACATTTTATCCTATTTTTTGGGCGTTATGCGAACAAACTGTGGCATTCATATTAGGATAGAGTCTTACACAACGGGCTCATAACCTTCTTTGCCTGTTGTGTAAGACGCTTGTGAAAGAAGCTTCAATAATGCTCCACGACCTTTCTCCCGTTGAGTAATACTTGCTGACCTTGTTCCCTTTTCAACAAGGTTTATGGTTTTGTTTTTGACGTTATTCCCGACATCGCATTTCATTGGCATTTCGCATTTCATTTCATATATATATAAATGTGATATTATTATATAAATAATAGGTTAATAGAAATTAATAAGAGAGTGTGTTAATAGAATACCTATAAGTAATTCTCGTTTTAATATTATTTTCGTATGCTCAGAGGCACAATGTAGCGAACTTTCTGTAACTCTAACACCTTTTTGTACTGTACACCTGCATTGACGAATAAAAATATTTGTATTTGGTATTATCCAGGATAATTGCGTATTGCCAAATGGGAACGAAATATTGAATAATTATTGCAAAAAATCTTTAAATGAATCATTTCTATTCAATTTCAGTATTCTTGGTTATTTACTCTCAAATCTGCCGCCCACATTTAAAGTATGTATATTAATTCAAGCCCACAAAAAATATCGCACCTACGGTACAATAACGTCACTTATGCATCTTACCTAATTTTTCAGGAGAAGCATTTGAAAATTCAACACCCGATTACATTGTACAGTTGTTGTTGAATAAAAAAAATTATTGATAATAATTAAAACACAACTACATAAATGACAATAACACACTAGGTAAAGCGGTGGATTAGAAGTATCTTCTCATACTCAGTTCAGTTTTGACAAAAATTGCATAAGTGACGTTATTGTACCGTAGGTGCGATATTTGATCCTAAACCAAACAAACCATTTGACCGTGAAGATATAAAAGTTAATTATTACGTCTAACATTATCTTAAAGAATTTACCACTCGTTATCTCCATACAAACAGATTGTGAAGAAACGTCAGTAATTCAATGTCACACAGTTAGATTTGGTACTTAATTACTGGTAAATAAAAATACATAATTATTTATATAAATCTGGAAAGACTGTTCTTATTATATGTGTAATTCATCATAGATCCTTTGCAAAATTCATATTACAGCTGCAAATATAGTAGCAAAAAAATTATTACAAATATACGAATTGAGAACCTCATTCTTCTTTTAAAAGTCGGTCAAAAATCAAGCAAAACGAAGCCTTTTAACGTACCAAATGAGATCTGTCGGTTCGACCCTCGAAACTTGAATTAAAGCGGAAATGAAGACTCGTTCCCAAAAGGAACAATACCAGGCGCCATTTTGTATAGTAGGTACATAACATACATCCTACAAGATGGCGTCTTCAAGTTAAAACCACAAATTAGTATAGACTTGTATATTTTATTTATATAATTCTGAGTGTTAGTGAACTTGTCGTGAAGTGACATTGGCAATGGACAGTCTTATGTAATTTTGTAAAGATAGCAAATGAAAAAAACGAGGCCAAACATGTTTATCAAGACGGACGAAACATTTTGGCAACAAAATAAATTTTGTTTACGTAAACACTTTTTAGTTCAGTGATGGGTATAATAAGGTTACGCAAATTTTGAAAAAAGAAACTTAGGAAAACAAAATGTTTTTCGTTTTATAACTTCATCAATAGAAAAACAGAAAAAAAATGTCCAATTTACCAAGGTATGCGATAATTTTTGAGGACAAAACTGTATGCTCTAAAATTACATCGTGCTAAATTAGTCCGTATTGTTTTAGTCACATGATTCGACGTCCTTCGCAAGTACATAATTTTCTCACCTCCATGTAAAACAAAATTTTTATAATGTACTAATTTTTATCAAACTGCAAATTTTGGCCCGACTTAATTTGTTTATGCAATCATTTTCAGTTCCGCTGTTCGTTGAAATTCATGCAACTTAATAAAATGAGAAGTAACTATGATCGTATTAGATAGTCTCTACTTCTTGGAAAGCTCAAACCCTTGGTAATTTATATAAAACTTGGATTCTCAGTTAACAAATAAAAATGTATGGTTGAATTGAACAGGCTCCCACAACCCATTATGGGACTCTGAATATTTTTTTTAACAGTGCACCACATTTTGTCATCCGTGACACATTTTTAAGGTGATACATTGACCCAATTTCTTACAGGAAGTCTAAAAAATGAAGCTTATCTTCCCCTTATTTGGTATTAAGTATTTTTGAAGAAATTATCAGCGCACCAACCAACCAAAGCTTAGTATTGCTATCGCAGCCAAAAGTAGGTCGTCGAGATAAGTTGAAATCCAACTAGTCTTGGCAAATACTCGAATGTATTACTACTTAGTTCAAGCGCATTAAGTTATGTGTGCTCAGCACAATTTGTACAGTTAAGAAGACTAGTAACTTAGAATCCTCAGGTATTATTTGATTTTAAATATTTTAGTTCTGTAAAAGTTCTTAAGATACGGTGAATTTTGGACGACTTTGTTTATTTCGGGGTTTTATTTACTAGGTATTTGAATTTTTTTTCCCCAAAAACAAATACTTCGTTAGTGCGTGTCAGGCCTTCGTTCTCGGTTGTGTCGAATTGTCAGTAAGGTGTGAGAGTATACCTGTGTCATATTCATATCTAATGGACACTTGAATAATTCGTGTATATTTATTAGTACGTTTGTTTGTTTCCAGATGAGAAAGAGAAGTACGATCCGAACGGTTTCCGCGACGCGCTCGTGCAGGGTTTGGAGCGCGCCGGCGGCGACCTGGACGCGGCCTACAAGTTCCTAGACGCGGCCGGCTCCAAGCTCGACTACCGAAGATATGGCGAGGTCATATTCGACGTGCTCATCGCTGGGGGGCTGCTGCGTGAGTACTCCAACACTTCAATATGATTTTAAGAAAATGAAGGGTGGGATATTGACTTACAGTTGTTAGAGAAAAAAAATGATAGGTTCTTTCTAATGGGTCCTTATCTGTGCTAAAGACGACAGGTATGTTTATGAAATGTTCTGTAGTATTTAAAGGGGGTTTTCAGAGAGCCCAAACATGAAATCTGGTGCAGGCCTGTATAAAATCTATTATGGCCTGACGACTTATATTTGTTAATAAATAAATCCAAATAAAATTACAAAGATGGATCTTAATTTTAGTTACGTGCTACCATTACAACATGCAGAACAATTTTATATTCTTTATACAACTCGAAAATCAATCCCACCAACACCTCAAATGATGAAACACTTGGCTAGAGTCCTGAACTAATTGTTGACAAAACCTGTTCGTTCGTTTTTTATCTGACTATCCACCTCCTAACTTCTCCACCTACCTTCCAATACCACGTGATACTCATGAGCTCTCTCTCTGGCAGTCCCCGGCGGCTCGGTGTCGATGGACGGCGAATCCCCGAAGACCAACACCTGTATTTTCACTGCGAACGAGGATATGGAGACCATGCGAAACTTTGAGCAGGTAATGATAAAGGAAACTTTGTTTTAGATGTCGATTTTGTAAAAAAGTTGATGTGTTAAAGACTTTTTTAGGTAATCTTTTAAAAATTGCTAGTTGATTTACGGTGGGTTTCTGTAACTTATCTGTCCGTTGATTTGCGATTACAGATTACATTTTTGAATATAAATTGATTACAGGTAGAATTTGACAGCTCTATCGAATTTTTCTTCCAATCTTCAATCGCAGTTTCAATAAATATACACAAGTTGTAGAAAACCACTTATAGTGACTTTAACAGGATCAATAAAACTCAGATTTATGTTTTAAAAGATTCTCCTTTTACCTTCCATAAATCAACAATATCTGTTTACATGATGAAAAACATGGCTAGAGTCCTGAAACCACAGTGTTGAGAAAACCTTTCTCGTTCGTTTATTTCTGACACGATAATTACCTCACACATTCACATAGTTGTCACACACACACACACATACTAATGCATTGTGTGCTTATTCACAGGTATTTGTGAAGCTCATGAGACGTTACAAGTACTTGGAAAAGATGTTTGAGGAAGAAATGAAAAAGGTGAGTTTTTATTATAATTTATTATGCTATAAAAAAATCGGACTGCTTTCTCGCGGTTTCATCCCCATCTCGTGGGAACTACTGCCCATACCCAGACACAATATAGCCTATGTTACCCGGGAGAGTCTACCTTCCCACCAGTTAATTTTCCATTGGTTCAGGACTATCGGAGTCTTGCTACAAACAAAAAATAATTTCCTCATTATGATATTCGCATAGATAAATCAGGATACAAGTGTAACATTTTTCTTTAGCCAACCTTACATGTCTAGAAATCATCAAAAAGTTTTAATTAGGTTCTATTAGATTTTCCCAAAAGCGACTTTAATAAAGTTAAAGCTAAAATAATAGTAACATTGCGACAATATGCAGCGTGAGTTATGCCGCAAGTAAAAAACATGACACTTTAGCAACAGTTTCGACTTGGAAGCGGGCCAAACAAGTTTATGAATTACTGCAATACACCCAATATTTGTGATTTCAATCGATTTTGTATGTCTGCAAGCCTCGACTGTCTAATGTCGTTTTGAAGATATTATTTGATCTAGAATGAACAAAAAGATGGAGCTTTGTTAAAAAAATTATATGAAACTACCTTCTGCCACCGGTTTTACCCGCGTCTCTGGAAAACTACTTCGCGCATCTGAACAAAAAGCAGCATAGAGCCTTCCTCGATAACCTATCAAACACTGAAAAACAATCAAATCGGCCCAAAACAAAAAACTCTTCAGATAATATTAGTATAGATAATAATATCTAGAAATAAAATTTGAGAACTTCCTCCGTATTTCTATAGGAATCGTAATTTTTTATACTACAATTGTATGTATTTGTTTCAGGTGCTTGTGTACCTAAAAGGTTTCGAGCCTCTACAGCGCATCAAGCTCGCTCGTATGACTGCACTATGGATCGGTACGTTACTAGCTTTTTTTTTATTAATATTACAGAAACTACGAAACTAAACTGATTAGGTACCTCTAAAAATCCTTAAGAAATGCGATAAGAAAAAAATATCTTTAACAATAAAAAACATATTTAGTTTCTTTTTCCTTATAATATAAAATATTATTCATAAAAAGTTAAAAACTTTTCTGGTGTTTTATCTTGTCTGTGTATTTCAATAAATAAATAGTTCTGTCATATCTATACACCTATTTCACCATAACATTTATAAGCTCCCATAGCTTTGATCCGAAACTAGCCACTCAGTACCCTATTGTCCGTGAGTTCGAATCCCAGTCGAGCCAGCAGTTTTCGAGAATATGCACACGATTAGAGCCATGTAACGTGAATTGCGTTGCGCGGTGTCGAAGTAGTGCTAAAGCGAAGTGTTGCCATTACTAGGACATGTTTAATACTTGAACTGCATGTGGCTACGCGACATTTTTGATATAAAAGATAATTGTAATTTGTTATTGTTTTAATTATGATGAAAATTAGAACATGTTGGCTTTCGAGTAGAGAATAAATGCAGGTAATCTTTTTGTAGGTCGAGAATAGTTTATGATTTTAGTACTGTTGCGATGAAACAAATAACTTATTTCGCTTCAAAATTTTTACTCGTCAGGAGTACATTAGAATTTTTTTTTATAGTCAGATATAATTCTTACCGAACTTTTTGTCGTCACTTATGGACAGACGCCGTTTACTGAGAGGAATACTTGCGGAACAACATCGAAGTCTACTAAAACTGTATCACATTTAAGACTACTTGAATCAAATATCGAAGTGAAATCATTTAGCCATTACAACTGGTATGTATTCCAAAAAGTTCCACTTATTACATACTTGTCCACTTCCCCAGGCAACGGCTGCGTGCCACCGTCGGTGCTGCTGGTGCTGGTGAACGAGCACCTGCTGAAGGACAACCTGGCGCTGGAGTTCGTGCTGGAGGTGTTCGCCACCGTCAAGGCCGAGCGCGGCGTCACCTCCCTCGTCACCGCGCTCAAGCGCGGACAGCTTGAAGGCAGGTTCGTAACTTCATTTGTATAGCAAAGTGCAGACGTCAATGTTAGACAGGGGTTACACGATCAGTCTGGCGTCAGTCCAGTCCACTAGTCTGGTCAGAATAATCGTGTGACCGGTTGATTGACGGATTGATGGTCCAAAATGTACCGTGTTTTTTGTCCGTCAGTCTGTCGTCAGTCTGA
>NWSH02000605.1:11106767-11166257 GCA_002382865.2 Heliothis virescens | reverse complement strand
AACTGATGCCAGAAATGATGCCAGGCCTGGTCGTGTAACCCTGTCTAACATTGGTTTATAAAGTATAGAAATGTCAATGATTTCACTTACCTCCTGGGAAACTATATGTTATTCTGATAGTGTTATTCTAAATCCATTAGTTTTTGTGGCCGGTCTTGTTTCCCGTGTGGTTTCATCTGCGTCCCGTGAAATCTACTCCCCGTAACTGGATAAAATATAATCTGTGTCACACGGAGATAGTAACACAGTTCTAAGCCTCTCTGTTCTAAGTTCTAGTAGTTTAAGCCGGCTGGGCTTATGTACATACTTAATTACCTTCTGACCAAATAAAGATTAAGTAGGTAGCCAATAAAACATTCGATAGTCATGTGCGGCAAGTACCCTGACGCATTTAGTGACGGATTCTGCAATAGAATTCGTTGTTCCAGTCGAGGGTCAGCAGTGCGCCATTGTACTGGCTTGTCGTACTATTGCGACACAGTCATTAATGTCGCTACAACACCAGCTTACTAATATTTTACACGCGTAAGGATGATGTATGTATGTTGCTGTTTAAAGCAGTAATATGGCGTATAATATCAGAATAGACTAGGTTTTATGCATGTGCGGGAAGTAGTTCTTTTTGGGACGGGATTGAAACTGCGTGCTCTTATTCTCACGAAAGCAGGTCAACCATATGTGTGTGTGTGTACAGACGACAGCACAAGTTACCACAATCTGTCAAATTTCTGTAATAGATTTTCAACCTGTCAACAATAGTGGTAGGTTAATATTTGAATTGGTGAAATTTGACAGATTCGGAAACCATGACCTGCTAATTGTCTGTACGTGCAATGTCTTTGCAATGCGTGAAGCTTTGGAGCACTCAGTAGTGGTCGAGTTGACGATTCTCATTTACACCACACAATTATGGCCCTCACGCATTCTTAAGATAGAATATGTGTAACAGAGTAGGTTGTCCGCAGGCTGTTTGGAGTTCCTGCCGCTGAACCGTCGCAGTGAGGACGTGCTGGCCTCCTCGTTCGCGTCGCGGGGCTCGGCGAGCTGCTGCGCCTGCATCGCGCACAAGCCTCGCAGGTACGATACACTGCACATACGAAATAATTAATAAGATTTTTTTTGACAAAAAATAAACATGTAACACGAATTGAGACCCTCATTTACGCTAATTTCTAAGCTTTTTTTAAGTTTTGTCTAAAAGTTAACATATAAACGTGTGATACAAATTGAGAACCTTCTCTTTTTAGATATATGGTAAAATGCTCTGCCTTAGGTAGATCTCGTTGGATGAGTCTGAAGCTGAACGACTGCATTGTAGTTATCAGACTGGCTATGTTCTTTTGGATGTCATGTATTTGTACAGTATTGAAATGTCTGCTATCTAAATATAATGTGTCAGACTTGAATAGCTCTATCTCATTAGCAGTATTCAAGCAGTGATCACGTCGATTTGATCTGCGATAGAAATTTACCATTTCTTGTATGGAAGCTAATATCAAAATCCAATCTAGTTTTTTGGAGGCGGCTGTTAATGAGGCTGAGTTGTAAGATTCTCTTGTATGCTAATGACGTGTCTGTCGTCGTTCAGGAGGCGCGTCGCGAACTGACGCAGGCGCTGCTGGACGAGCTGGCGGAGGAGAAGCCCATCCGCGACCTCATCCAGGAGCTGCGCGACATGGCCGCCAAGCACGCCATCCCGACCACGAGGTCGTCGCCATCGTGAGTATACTAGACTAGACTATATCGTTGGATCCTACACTCATATTCGCCAAATCTTTTAAATAGCTTTCTGATTTAGAGTGGCAAAATGATTCACCAGAACTGTAGGAATTTTGTGATTGATGGCTTAATACATAAATAACTAAACTTGTGCTGATCCTTGTGTGTGAAAGAGACAGTTCGCGTTAGTTTTTTACACCACGAGCAGGTTAATGATTCATACACATAAATTGCGATTAAAAATTCTCGTCATGTGAGAATTCTGTCTTACATTTCACCAATGTGTCAGCAGTATTCAGTGATTGGACACTAAAAAGTTATTTCATTTCAATAACAACATTTCTAATGATGATACTCGATGACGAGTCGGAGTACAACTAGAAAATCGTTTCGAGCTAGTTGGACTGAGTTCCTTATTCACAGGTATTTGTGAAGCTCATGAGACGTTACAAGTACTTGGAAAAGATGTTTGAGGAAGAAATGAAAAAGGTGAGTTTTTATTATAATTTATTATGCTATAAAAAAATCGGACTGCTTTCTCGCGGTTTCATCCCCATCTCGTGGGAACTACTGCCCATACCCAGACACAATATAGCCTATGTTACCCGGGAGAGTCTACCTTCCCACCAGTTAATTTTCCATTGGTTCAGGACTATCGGAGTCTTGCTACAAACAAAAAATAATTTCCTCATTATGATATTCGCATAGATAAATCAGGATACAAGTGTAACATTTTTCTTTAGCCAACCTTACATGTCTAGAAATCATCAAAAAGTTTTAATTAGGTTCTATTAGATTTTCCCAAAAGCGACTTTAATAAAGTTAAAGCTAAAATAATAGTAACATTGCGACAATATGCAGCGTGAGTTATGCCGCAAGTAAAAAACATGACACTTTAGCAACAGTTTCGACTTGGAAGCGGGCCAAACAAGTTTATGAATTACTGCAATACACCCAATATTTGTGATTTCAATCGATTTTGTATGTCTGCAAGCCTCGACTGTCTAATGTCGTTTTGAAGATATTATTTGATCTAGAATGAACAAAAAGATGGAGCTTTGTTAAAAAAATTATATGAAACTACCTTCTGCCACCGGTTTTACCCGCGTCTCTGGAAAACTACTTCGCGCATCTGAACAAAAAGCAGCATAGAGCCTTCCTCGATAACCTATCAAACACTGAAAAACAATCAAATCGGCCCAAAACAAAAAACTCTTCAGATAATATTAGTATAGATAATAATATCTAGAAATAAAATTTGAGAACTTCCTCCGTATTTCTATAGGAATCGTAATTTTTTATACTACAATTGTATGTATTTGTTTCAGGTGCTTGTGTACCTAAAAGGTTTCGAGCCTCTACAGCGCATCAAGCTCGCTCGTATGACTGCACTATGGATCGGTACGTTACTAGCTTTTTTTTTATTAATATTACAGAAACTACGAAACTAAACTGATTAGGTACCTCTAAAAATCCTTAAGAAATGCGATAAGAAAAAAATATCTTTAACAATAAAAAACATATTTAGTTTCTTTTTCCTTATAATATAAAATATTATTCATAAAAAGTTAAAAACTTTTCTGGTGTTTTATCTTGTCTGTGTATTTCAATAAATAAATAGTTCTGTCATATCTATACACCTATTTCACCATAACATTTATAAGCTCCCATAGCTTTGATCCGAAACTAGCCACTCAGTACCCTATTGTCCGTGAGTTCGAATCCCAGTCGAGCCAGCAGTTTTCGAGAATATGCACACGATTAGAGCCATGTAACGTGAATTGCGTTGCGCGGTGTCGAAGTAGTGCTAAAGCGAAGTGTTGCCATTACTAGGACATGTTTAATACTTGAACTGCATGTGGCTACGCGACATTTTTGATATAAAAGATAATTGTAATTTGTTATTGTTTTAATTATGATGAAAATTAGAACATGTTGGCTTTCGAGTAGAGAATAAATGCAGGTAATCTTTTTGTAGGTCGAGAATAGTTTATGATTTTAGTACTGTTGCGATGAAACAAATAACTTATTTCGCTTCAAAATTTTTACTCGTCAGGAGTACATTAGAATTTTTTTTTATAGTCAGATATAATTCTTACCGAACTTTTTGTCGTCACTTATGGACAGACGCCGTTTACTGAGAGGAATACTTGCGGAACAACATCGAAGTCTACTAAAACTGTATCACATTTAAGACTACTTGAATCAAATATCGAAGTGAAATCATTTAGCCATTACAACTGGTATGTATTCCAAAAAGTTCCACTTATTACATACTTGTCCACTTCCCCAGGCAACGGCTGCGTGCCACCGTCGGTGCTGCTGGTGCTGGTGAACGAGCACCTGCTGAAGGACAACCTGGCGCTGGAGTTCGTGCTGGAGGTGTTCGCCACCGTCAAGGCCGAGCGCGGCGTCACCTCCCTCGTCACCGCGCTCAAGCGCGGACAGCTTGAAGGCAGGTTCGTAACTTCATTTGTATAGCAAAGTGCAGACGTCAATGTTAGACAGGGGTTACACGATCAGTCTGGCGTCAGTCCAGTCCACTAGTCTGGTCAGAATAATCGTGTGACCGGTTGATTGACGGATTGATGGTCCAAAATGTACCGTGTTTTTTGTCCGTCAGTCTTTCGTCAGTCTGAAACTGATGCCAGAATGATGCCAGACTGGTCGTGTAACCCCTGTCTAACATTGGTTTATAAAGTATAGAAACTGTCAATGATTTCACTTACCTCCTGGGGAAACTATATGTTATTCTGATAGTGTTATTCTAAATCCATTAGTTTTTGTGCCGGTCTTGTTTCCCGTGGTTTCATCTGCGTCCCGTGAAATCTACTCCCCGTAACTGGATAAAATATAATCTGTGTCACACGGAGATAGTACAACAGTTCTAAGCCTCTCTGTTCTAAGTTCTTAGTAGTTCTAAGCCGGCTGGGCTTATGTTACACTTAATTACCTTCTGACCAAATAAAGATTAAGTAGTAGCCAATAAAACATTCGATAGTCATGTGCGGCAAGTACCCTGACGCATTTAGTGACGGATTCTGCAATAGAATTCGTTGTTCCAGTCGAGGGTACAGCAGTGCGCCATTGTACTGGCTTGTCGTACTATTGCGACACAGTCATTAATGTCGCTACAACACCAGCTTACTAATATTTTACACGCGTAAGGATAGATGTATGTATGTTGCTGTTTAAAGCAGTAATATGGCGTATAATATCAGAATAGACTAGGTTTTATGCATGTGCGGGAAGTAGTTCTTTTGGGACGGGATTGAAACTGCGTGCTCTTATTCTCACGAAAGCAGGTCAACCATATGTGTGTGTGTGTACAGACGACAGCACAAGTTACCACAATCTGTCAAATTTCTGTAATAGATTTTCAACCTTGTCACAATAGTGGTAGGTTAATATTTGATTGGTGAAATTTGACAGATTCGGAAACCATGACCTGCTAATTGTCTGTACGTGCAATGTCTTTGCAATGCGTGAAGCTTTGGAGCACTCAGTAGTGGTCGAGTTGACGATTCTCATTTTACACACACAATTATGGCCCTCACGCATTCTTAAGATAGAATATGTGTAACAGAGTAGGTTGTCCGCAGGCTGTTGGAGTTCCTGCCGCTGAACCGTCGCAGTGAGGACGTGCTGGCCTCCTCGTTCGCGTCGCGGGGGCTCGGCGAGCTGCTGCGCCTGCATCGCGCACAAGCCTCGCAGGTACGATACACTGCACATACGGAAATAATTAATAAGATTTTTTTTGACAAAAAATAAACATGTAACACGAATTGAGACCCTCATTTACGCTAATTTCTACTAGCTTTTTTTAAGTTTTGTCTAAAAGTTAACATATAAACGTGTGATACAAATTGAGAACCTTCTCTTTTTAGATATATGGTAAAAATGCTCTGCCTTAGGTAGATCTCGTTGGATGAGTCTGAAGCTGAACGACTGCATTGTAGTTATCAGACTGGCTATGTTCTTTTGGATGTCATGTATTTGTACAGTATTGAAATGTCTGCTATCTAAATATAATGTGTCAGACTTGAATAGCTCTATCTCATTAGCAGTTATTCAAGCAGTGATCACGTCGATTTGATCTGCGATAGAAATTTACCATTTCTTGTATGGAAGCTAATATCAAAATCCAATCTAGGTTTTTGGAGGCGGCTGTTAATGAGGCTGAGTTGTAAGATTCTCTTGTATGCTAATGACGTGTCTGTCGTCGTTCAGGAGGCGCGTCGCGAACTGACGCAGGCGCTGCTGGACGAGCTGGCGGAGGAGAAGCCCATCCGCGACCTCATCCAGGAGCTGCGCGACATGGCCGCCAAGCACGCCATCCCCGACCACGAGGTCGTCGCCATCGTGAGTATACTAGACTAGACTATATCGTTGGATCCCTACACTCATATTCGCCAAATCTTTTAAAATAGCTTTCTGATTTAGAGTGGCAAAATGATTCCACCAGAACTGTAGGAATTTTGTGATTGATGGCTTATACATAAATAAACTAAACTTGTGCTGATCCCTTGTGTGTGAAAGGACAGTTCGCGTTAGTTTTTACACCACGAGCAGGTTAATGATTCATACACATAAATTGCGATTTAAAATTCTCGTCATGTGAGAATTCTGTCTTACATTTCACCAATGTGTCAGCAGTATTCAGTGATTGGACACTAAAAAGTTATTTCATTTCAATAACAACATTTCTAATGATGATACTCGATGACGAGTCGGAGTACAACTAGAAATCGTTTCGAGCTAGTTCGGACTGAGTCTTTCAGTCCGTCCCAAGCTTGTCACGTCATCTTCTTGTACCTTGTCGATATGGCAGCCTGATTGTAACAAAATCAACCTTATTTACCCACAAATAGAGGTGGATATTACTAATTAGTTTACTCCTGGTAGATATGGCAATGCGTGATGTCCCGTGGCGAGTGGAATAAGAAGGAAGAGCTGTTAGCCGAACAAGCGGCTAAACATTTGCGCCATTACACGCCGCTGTTGGCTGCCTTCGCGCAGTCGGCTAAGGCTGAGATCGCGTTACTGACTAAGGTATGTTATTGTGTATTTTGTTAGTAAATCATGATAAAATAACTAACCTGTTAGAATTACTGCGGCCCACGTCAACCTCCAGAAGGAACACGGTGGATTTTAGTTAGGAAATGTCTGACATCTTTACCCGCTGCAAGCACAGATGTTTTGATGCCTAAACATAAAAACAATGTTTTCTTACTACAGGAAAAATAATATTCTCTAGCTTCACAAATAATTCTTAAAAAACCATTTGAAAACCAAAAATTCTAAAATAATCGTTTTCAGAGAGTTCAGGAAGTTACTGTAAAAAGAACAAAGATATCAATTTAGAAACTTAAGTCAAATTTCAAAGTTCAGCTTTATGCCTTTCATAAGACAATATTTAAAAATTTTCAACGTCCATTTCTTTCACGCACAGGTGCAAGAATATTGTTACGAGAACATGAACTTCATGCGCGCGTTCAGCAAGCTGGTCGTGATGCTGTACAAGACCAACGTGCTTTCCGAGGAGGTGATCCTGAAGTGGTACCGCGAGCCCAACTCCAGCAAGGGCAAGATGATGTTCCTCGACCAGATGAAGAAGTTCGTCGAGTGGCTACAGAGCGCCGAAGAAGGTGAGGAACACTTTTGTATTTTAGCAGCTATTTTTAACTTTTCATGAAGGGACGTAGTTCACCTATAGCTTGCTTCTCTCAATACAGTTCCTGGCACAAAACTGGGCAACAAGCGTTAGATGAAATCTAGGCGTATTTATTCCAAGCAGTCATAATTACAAATTAATGATGGCAATAACCATATAGTAAAGAACAAGTAATAAAAGGGACTAGTTTTTTGGGTACGCGAACTTACACTTATTAAACTTGATACAGTGGTTTCGGGCCTCGAAAAATGTACTAAATTAGTTTTAAGAATCGCATTTGCTACTATTTTGATACTAATAATTTTGTTTACAATTCCAGAGTCCGAGAGTGGCGAAGAAGAAGATTAGATTAAGAGCAGCGAGTGAGACTGACAACACAACGCGCCGTCCCACCATTGAAGCATAATCACGCCCGCGCACCCACGTCCGACTGCCCACTGGCACCCCGCCTGACAGCCGACCGACAGCCCGACCGACTGCCCGACCGACAGCCCGACCGACTGCCCGACACCGCACGGGACGGCGCCCAGACCCGGCCGTCGCACCTACTCCGACATACTCTACCATAACGTTACATAGGGCGACCACAGTACGGGACAATGTTTTCTACAACTGTATATTATTCATTTCTAAATAACATGTTGATGAAATACCATATTTTTTATTCAATTTTTTTAGTAAAATTCAAATAAATGGTGGAAACCAGTTGGTGTTTTATTTTTTCGTATGTTAGGCAAGCTGTTGCTGATGAGACCTAAAATACACATACAAGGACATAAAATACATAAAGGGAATTTTTGGAGCTCCTTTGCAACCGCATTTCATAAAGTATTTTTAGGATTCCATACACAAAGGATCCCATTACTAAGTTTTCATCCGTCGGTCACCAGGCTGTATCTCAAGAACCGTTATAGCTAGACAAATTCAATTTTCACAGGTAGATTGTGTATTGTTGTTGGCGCTATAACAAAAACTTCTAAAACTAGAATAAATAATAAAAAAATAGATTTTTGTAGATAATGGTACGGAACCCTTCATGTGTGAGTCGCTCTCACACACATCAATCATAATTCGTTAAAAAAAGAAATATAACGATTCCCCGATTGTCGTAATCCGTTTGGGCGTTTTGAAGGTAATTATGAGGAATTAAATAATATTACATGCATACATACAAGATATGTGCAAAATACAACTCTTAGCAGTTGGGTTAAAAACCTGTAAAAATTATTACCTCGATTATCTCGTCCCGAGACACTGTTTCCGGCACTCGGATAAAAGGTAATGTACTATATGACCTGTCATCCATTATCAGGGACAGTTCGCAGGTTTCCCGCTCCTTCCGATCTGAAATCGAATAGCAAACTCTCAAATAGTCACAGACATGATAGGTACAGACAACAGCAGGTCAACGTATACGAATCTGTCAAATTTTACCAATCGAACATTAACCTACCTCCATTGTGATAAGGTTGAAAATCGATTGCAGAAATTTGACAAATTGTGGTAACCTAATGTGCTGTTGTCTGTACCTAATCACAGTCCCTAAAATGCCCTAAATCCAGATGAATTTTCCGATACTAATAATCCTACTGAAATTAATATACGCATATATATGCGAAAGTTTGTTACTCTTTCGCACAAAAACTACTGGACGGATTTTGATGAAACTTAATAGGAAGTATATGTACTTTTCATTCGAGTACGGGAAGCGGGTAAACTGTTGGCGGAAGCTAGTATTAGAATGTAACAAATATGAATCTAAATGCAGAAATAGCAAATATTGTGTTTTGCTAGGCTTGAACACATTTATTTTATCCATTAAACGCTAAACTACACTTTAATTCAGCAACCGTTCCCCACACAAATCGCAACAATACGAGACCTTGGAAGACCCTAACTCCGTTACTTATTCAAGTCTGGAATAACTTAAACTTCATAATACGTTTGTAAGAACCAGTATTGTACACAAAACGATTTATTTCGTAATAACTGCCGCGTTTGTACAAAAGAAAAGGAAATCGGACAATGGCTGGCTTTTGCACTAGGCCCTCCGATTTCGGAGGGGACAAACAGGTTGGGGATGTATATTCGTAAGTTTGCTGTACCCGCTGTACCATTCGGCAAATTATAAAAAAATAATAAGTAAGTAACCTATTCAAGGGGGTTGCTTTGAATTTACCTACGTTATTAAATGGAGGATATTATGGAAAGAGGAAGTCGTCTTGTCATGTAAAATTAGGGAATCTTCAGATACGTACAAACAAATGTATCGTACCTATTCGCGATCCTCTTTTGATACCCTTCATGTTTCAATTGCTGTGTATATGTCTTCTAAACTATTATAAAGAGGAAAAAATGCCGTTTGTTTGTGTCCTAAAGGCTGAGAAACTATTGGGCTGATTTGAAAAAATCTTTCTCAGTCGGGAAGCTAGACTGTCCCCGGATGACAGGCTATATTTTATGCGGGTACCTCCGGGTACGGATATTTGAAGTAATCTGGCAAGCAAAGCAATAGCTTAAAATCTAATAAAGACTTTAAAATCTACTTACAATAGGTGCTTCTAGAAGCAGCGAAGGTAAAGTATTACAGTATTACCATTCAAAAAGCGTGTCCATATTTTCATCCCACAGACCGAACAAGGCAAATTATTAATCCATTTTTGAAATTGATTGCGTAATCACATTCGTTGATTTCCATAGACAAATAAAGCAAGGGGAGGCAACCTTCCNCCCCGCCTGACAGCCGACCGACAGCCCGACCGACTGCCCGACCGACAGCCCGACCGACTGCCCGACACCGCACGGGACGGCGCCCAGACCCGGCCGTCGCACCTACTCCGACATACTCTACCATAACGTTACATAGGGCGACCACAGTACGGGACAATGTTTTCTACAACTGTATATTATTCATTTCTAAATAACATGTTGATGAAATACCATATTTTTTATTCAATTTTTTTAGTAAAATTCAAATAAATGGTGGAAACCAGTTGGTGTTTTATTTTTTCGTATGTTAGGCAAGCTGTTGCTGATGAGACCTAAAATACACATACAAGGACATAAAATACATAAAGGGAATTTTTGGAGCTCCTTTGCAACCGCATTTCATAAAGTATTTTTAGGATTCCATACACAAAGGATCCCATTACTAAGTTTTCATCCGTCGGTCACCAGGCTGTATCTCAAGAACCGTTATAGCTAGACAAATTCAATTTTCACAGGTAGATTGTGTATTGTTGTTGGCGCTATAACAAAAACTTCTAAAACTAGAATAAATAATAAAAAAATAGATTTTTGTAGATAATGGTACGGAACCCTTCATGTGTGAGTCGCTCTCACACACATCAATCATAATTCGTTAAAAAAAGAAATATAACGATTCCCCGATTGTCGTAATCCGTTTGGGCGTTTTGAAGGTAATTATGAGGAATTAAATAATATTACATGCATACATACAAGATATGTGCAAAATACAACTCTTAGCAGTTGGGTTAAAAACCTGTAAAAATTATTACCTCGATTATCTCGTCCCGAGACACTGTTTCCGGCACTCGGATAAAAGGTAATGTACTATATGACCTGTCATCCATTATCAGGGACAGTTCGCAGGTTTCCCGCTCCTTCCGATCTGAAATCGAATAGCAAACTCTCAAATAGTCACAGACATGATAGGTACAGACAACAGCAGGTCAACGTATACGAATCTGTCAAATTTTACCAATCGAACATTAACCTACCTCCATTGTGATAAGGTTGAAAATCGATTGCAGAAATTTGACAAATTGTGGTAACCTAATGTGCTGTTGTCTGTACCTAATCACAGTCCCTAAAATGCCCTAAATCCAGATGAATTTTCCGATACTAATAATCCTACTGAAATTAATATACGCATATATATGCGAAAGTTTGTTACTCTTTCGCACAAAAACTACTGGACGGATTTTGATGAAACTTAATAGGAAGTATATGTACTTTTCATTCGAGTACGGGAAGCGGGTAAACTGTTGGCGGAAGCTAGTATTAGAATGTAACAAATATGAATCTAAATGCAGAAATAGCAAATATTGTGTTTTGCTAGGCTTGAACACATTTATTTTATCCATTAAACGCTAAACTACACTTTAATTCAGCAACCGTTCCCCACACAAATCGCAACAATACGAGACCTTGGAAGACCCTAACTCCGTTACTTATTCAAGTCTGGAATAACTTAAACTTCATAATACGTTTGTAAGAACCAGTATTGTACACAAAACGATTTATTTCGTAATAACTGCCGCGTTTGTACAAAAGAAAAGGAAATCGGACAATGGCTGGCTTTTGCACTAGGCCCTCCGATTTCGGAGGGGACAAACAGGTTGGGGATGTATATTCGTAAGTTTGCTGTACCCGCTGTACCATTCGGCAAATTATAAAAAAATAATAAGTAAGTAACCTATTCAAGGGGGTTGCTTTGAATTTACCTACGTTATTAAATGGAGGATATTATGGAAAGAGGAAGTCGTCTTGTCATGTAAAATTAGGGAATCTTCAGATACGTACAAACAAATGTATCGTACCTATTCGCGATCCTCTTTTGATACCCTTCATGTTTCAATTGCTGTGTATATGTCTTCTAAACTATTATAAAGAGGAAAAAATGCCGTTTGTTTGTGTCCTAAAGGCTGAGAAACTATTGGGCTGATTTGAAAAAATCTTTCTCAGTCGGGAAGCTAGACTGTCCCCGGATGACAGGCTATATTTTATGCGGGTACCTCCGGGTACGGATATTTGAAGTAATCTGGCAAGCAAAGCAATAGCTTAAAATCTAATAAAGACTTTAAAATCTACTTACAATAGGTGCTTCTAGAAGCAGCGAAGGTAAAGTATTACAGTATTACCATTCAAAAAGCGTGTCCATATTTTCATCCCACAGACCGAACAAGGCAAATTATTAATCCATTTTTGAAATTGATTGCGTAATCACATTCGTTGATTTCCATAGACAAATAAAGCAAGGGGAGGCAACCTTCCGGAGCATTCAGTCAGGACTTGTTTAACGGCCATAACATTGTCCCGGCGTTCGTTTTGTTCGGCCCTCTCTGCCCAAGGACAACGCGGGCCGCCGCGCCAAGGTCATGTCAGGTGATGCCAAAATGTCTGCACGTGTTATTTAGCTATAACCGTTATATTATTATTAGGTTACTGGTTAAGTATTCAGTTTAAATAGAGCGTTATGAGATGTTTGTTAAGTCGGTTCCCTTTGTTGTTTAAGTTTTATGTTACATGTTTGAGATTGGCGGCAGGAGTTATAGGATTACGAAATAAAGATCGTGTTTAGCCAAAGATTACTTGTTTAGCTGTTCTCTCTAACGGGTGCAATTTGTTGTATTCCAACTTCCAAGCTTTGATTATATAAATGTCTAGATGGAGCGTCGCCCTACAATCATAACAAAGAAAACGTGTCAACAATTTTCGAATCGAACGTTCAAATTTTTGTATGTGTGCGTGTGGGCGTGGTTTAACACGGCGCGTCTACGTAATAATGTTACCAGCTACTAAGATTCTCCCATAAATAACAATAAAAAAAATGGTAATTAAATAAGGTTTATTCAGGAAGTATTATTCAGTTTTAGTTTTTTTAGTCTTATTAAGACAGACGCCATGTTAGGTTTTTTTTAATGTCACATATCTAAAAACTCTTGGGCAATCAAGAACAATCTAACGATATCCATTTGGCCGTTTTGAAGATATGAGAATATAACAAATTTAGGAATATATTACATGCATACATACAAACATACACGCAAACGTACATGCAAACATACATGCAAATATACATAAAAACATACATGCAAGTATACATACAAAACATATATACAAACATACATGCAAATATACATGCAAACATACATGCAAACATACATGCAAACATACATACAAACATACATCCAAACATACATACAAAAGATACATACAAGATACGCGCATAAAACATAACCCTTCTTGGCAGTCGGGTGAAAATGTCTTTGAGTTGGGAGAATGAAAAAAGGAAACTGGCAACACTGATACAATAGGGCGCGAATTGGTACTCATAATAATAAATATTTGGTTATTTGAAAAAAGGTGCATTTTGGTAACTTACTGATGATAGGTGATGTGATTGGTACTTTCAACCTTCCTTTATAATTCCGGCACACTTTAATTGCACATGACGTCATTTTATCCTNCTGGCAACACTGATACAATAGGGCGCGAATTGGTACTCATAATAATAAATATTTGGTTATTTGAAAAAAGGTACATTTTGGTAACTTACTGATGATAGGTGATGTGATTGGTACTTTTCAACCTTCCTTTATAATTCCGGCACACTTTAATTGCACATGACTTCATTTTATCTCTGTTATTTATTTTTTTCTTAGAGCGCGTAATACGAGTGAACACTAAAGTGACACGATCCGTACTGATTGGCGGGAAAGCACCTGTCGGCGAACAGTTCGCCGACACTTTTTTACCTGTTTGCGCGCACTTGACGCTCCATCTAGACATTATATAATCAAAGCTTCCAAGTTCCTGCAGAGCAATTTATAGTAAGTAGGTAGGTATGTGTAAGGTAACATAGGTAGGTACCTACAATGGAATGAACGATAATTATGAATATCAAATTGATTAGGATTTGGGGAACCTACGACATATCTAAATATCCTACCTAACAGCATTACTTAACCATCAAGTGTAGTTTTCGTAGTGATCATTGATCCTCATTATTTCTTAGCTTGAGCATATCTACATCATTCAGCTTCTCTCCGCAGCCTTTTGTAGATCATCACTCGACATATTCGGAGAGCGCGTAACACAAATTAGCGAGGTATACCTACCTCGAAGCGCCACTGTTTTGAAACGCTCCTTTATTATTCCTCTGAGCGCTCCTTTTAATTAGAATTTTATTAAATTGTTATCGGAAGGTCTACTAAAAGGAGCGCTCCGAGGAATAAATAATAAAGATAGAATATAATTTTTATATAGATAGATAGATTTAAGATACATTTAAAGAAAAAATTGTTTGTAATACTTAAATAAATAAAGAGCGTTTCAAAGTAGTGTCGCTACGAGGAATACCTCAAATTAGCACCTAAAAAAATTAACAAAATACTCGCATACAAAACTGCATACTTATTTATTAAAATGTCGCATTAAACGGTATATTGTATTTACTTTATCCTTATTTAACAATAAAATTACACAAATAAAAACAAAGGGAACTAATTTTTTGAGCTGTTATTTAAATATTCGAGATGTTATTATGATCAGTTGAAAAACATATTGAGCAGTTATTTAATTTAACGGCGGTTGATTAATTATTGTGACAGTAAAACATGGGCAGTAAAAAAAAACAATTAGATGGGTTATTTTATCATACAATGTCAATTCTAAAAATAATTGATCAGTCTAATAATAGAATGAGCAGTAAAAATGATGGAATGAGCAGTTCGANGGCACTCATTTAACGGGGCAGTTGTAATTAGCAGTTTTGGTAAGTTAAAAATTATAAATGGCAAGTTTAATAACTATTTCAGCAGTTAAATCTAAGCAGTAAAGTATACAAAAATGAGTAATAAAAAATAATGAAATGGATCAGTGAATATATAACTGAGCAGCAAAATAATTAAATGAGCAGTAAAAATGATTAAATGAGCAGTTACGTGTGGGCAGTAACAAATCGGAATTTGTCGGTAAGAAATCTCATTCTAAGCAATTCTATAAACAATGAGGTAGTAAAATGCAAGCAAGTAGGCAACATGCAAGCAAGCATGCATCATGCAGCAGGCATGATTTCTGTCACGGCTCCGGCGCTGCGGGGCTCACCACGCTCACCACCGCGGCTGAGGCTGGCCGGCACAGCCGGTGAGCGTGGTGAGCCCCGCAGCGCCGGAGCCGTGACAGAAATCATGCCTGCTGCATGATGCATGCTTGCTTGCATGTTGCCTACTTGCTTGCATTTTACTACCTCATTGTTTATAGAATTGCTTAGAATGAGATTTCTTACCGACAAATTCCGATTTGTTACTGCCCACACGTAACTGCTCATTTAATCATTTTTACTGCTCATTTAATTATTTTGCTGCTCAGTTATATATTCACTGATCCATTTCATTATTTTTTATTACTCATTTTTGTATACTTTACTGCTTAGTTTTAACTGCTGAAATAGTTATTAAACTTGCCATTTATAATTTTTAACTTACCAAAACTGCTAATTACAACTGCCCCGTTAAATGAGTGCCAAAAACAAATAAGCGATTTCCCACGCGAACTCACAATGGCCGATGAAAGGCTACTGATTTCAATACGTGATAGGTCAAATACATTGTCGCTAATTGTCAGAGTTTTACGTTTAGGTACTTTAAACTTTAACCTTAGTTATTGTTTACACAAACATGCTTTTATAATTAACATTTGTAATGTAATTATAATTAGGCACTCTAAAGTACTCATATCTTGTGCGTTTTTTTCTTTGTAGACGCAAAAGTAAAAGAAATAAGTATTAGGACCATAAAAGTATACTAGTATACTTTTATGGTCCTAATACTTATTTCTTTTACTTTAGCTAGTTAGCTTCCTTGAGAGGTTTTACCCGCGTAACGTAAAAACTACTCCGCGTACACGGATAAAAAGTACCTAGTATTAAGCCTTTCTCGATAAATAGTCTGTCTACCACAAATAATAATTTATCAAATAGGTTCTATAGTTCCTATCACGGATTAAGGTACAAATAGGCCTGCCGGGGCTGCAGGTTGTTCGAGTGAGTTACCGTTGCCCTGGTACACAAAGGGCTCCCAAAGGAACACGGTGGTCTTTAGTCAGCAAAAGTCTGACACTCTCCCTCACGCTGTCACCCACAGCGAGAGGGGTAAAATTATGATTTTCCATCGACAAAAAAAAGTTCATGGGTTGGCAGACAAAAGAAGGCGCAAGATTGGTGTACTAAATAGACTTTTTGTTTTATTAGTAGATAATATACAGCATCACTACAAACCAAATCTCTGTACCCATGATTAGACCTCACTTCAAATACGAATACCATAAAAAGTGCTCGATATTTCAGCTTAAATAAAACGTGTGTGCGCACATATTCGAACAGGCCCAGCAGCTGGTAGGAAGCGAAGTAGAAAAGCCGACAGATCTCGTCAATAGCACACCTGCGCAGGAGTCTATACCCGCAACCACTGCCAACATAAGTACCAAGAGTAGGTGAGGGCTGCCACAACATCAATTGGTGGTGAAATTTTTAGGTAAAAAATTGGTGCATTTTTATTAATGTTTAAATTTTTTTGAGTATTTGCCTACACACAAAAATATGAATGAAGAATAAGTAAATCTGGCAAAACCTTGGCAAAATGAACGATACGAGTCATCATGAATGTTGAATTATGATGACTTGATTGAATGAAAATATTTTTCATAAATAAAATAAAAATACTTTATAAATAAAACGTAACGGTATGGACCACCATATCAAATCTATAAATAATAAAAACTGTATTTCAATTCAATTTTAATTAAATACAAAATTACCACACGCTATCAATATCACCGCAACAGATAACAAAAAAAAATATTCAAATTCCGAATTCTAAGAAATGTCTTAAAAATGGCGGCCTCACAGCCCTCGGCGAGCACAAAGGTTCACTTATCCCGAGTTGAATGCGACAATCACTGATATATTATAAAAGGCTCTCGCGATACCCTTGTCTGCAAAAAATGCTTAAAAGATCCCCCCTTCTTTCAAAATCAGCCGAGCTTACTCGGATTGCAGATGTCTTATTATTTCTAAGAGATTCTTAAGTTCCTGTCTAGCTTGTAATTTAAACGTTCTATTTATCATAGCTATTAGATTTGAAATACATCTTTGTGCCTAAAAGGACTATAGATAGGTTTTGTAGTTATGGGCTAAAGAAGAAATGAAATGGGGGGTTTTAGACTGTAAATGTCTGATATTCCCATTCGCTCCACACTCAGTGGTAGGAGTGGTTTGATGACTGCAAAACAAGATGACAATGAATAATTATTGCCGGTTCTTCTCCATGAGACTTACTCCTTGGATCCGTGCAACTAGCTTAACTTTTCGTAAAAGCTTTTATAGGCCTAGAGACTTTGAAATTGAGTATTCTGGCTCGTTTTGCGTTTATACCATCTTCAATTAAGTAAGTATTAAATAAACGACACTATTTTCTTAAACGTTTGAATCTATACTTAATATTATAAAGCTGAAGCTGAGTTTGTTTGTTTGAACGCGCTAATCTCAGGAACTACTGATCCGATTTGAAAAATTATTTCAGTGTTAGATAGCCCATTTGTCGAAGAAGGCTATAGAGTTTAGACTTATCCGGGTGCGCCGAGTAGTTCTCACGAGACGCGGGCGAAACCGCTGGCAGAAGCTAGTTTACAATACGCGCCAATTCTTTCAGCAATGATAGCGGTGTGTGAACCTCATTACAATATTTTTAAATTCCACGGTCACATTCAAACGACATTAACAATCTTCATTCACAGGAACTACAATAATTAATACATTACGAGGGTCAGTATTATCCCTTTATTATATCATATCAAGGTCACCGGCAGCCCTATTTAACCGGCTTATTAAATGTTGATTGTAAATAATATCATATTGAAAATAGGGGTTGAAACCGGGACTTTTGAGATAACGAGAATAATTGTGTTATGTTAATAAGTTCTCGGTAACTCAAGATGGGATTTATAAATGGTAATTGTATTAACTATATGTGTAAGTAGGTAATAATTTCCTTGCTGTCTTGGTGGTTATTCGTTTGGTACCAATAACTAAGCGCAAATAATGCAAAAATACATTTGAAATTAGCGTAATGTGACATAATGGAAGTTCAATATGTAGGTACTTACAATAGCTATAGCTCTTGATTGGCAAAAACCGGCCAAGTGCGAGTCGGACTCGCACGCGAAGGGTTCCGTTCCATTATCTATGAAAAATAAACGTACCTACAAAAAATTACTTTGTTTTTCATACAAATATATGAATAACAAAGTTATAGTTTGCGGTTACTGAAAAAGTGCTATAACTCAAAAACTACTGACTGTATTTCGTTCAAACCAATTTTGGTTGATAGTTTTTATTAAGATCTATAACATATATTTTTTTTAGATTTTTCACTTTGGTAGTTTAGAAANGCACACATTTTAGCACTTTGGAAGTGTCTTACTCTGAAATGATTGACTTTCAGAAAAAATGGTATTAGGAACCTCCATGCCATTTTTTAAGACCTATCTCTACATATACACGTATTTAAATTTTTTTTAGTTTCTGTTTCATGTATGGGGAGCCCCCCGAATATTATTATTATTTTATTTTTGTAAAAAAGTCGTAAAGCGGTCAATATAATACATCTACTTACAAAGTTTTAACTGTGTAGTCTTAATATTTTCGGAATAAAGTGGCTGTGACATACGGATGGACGGACGGACAGACAGACGGACAAACAGACAGACATGACGAATCTATAAGGGTTCCGTTTTTTGCCATTCGGCTACGGAACCCTAAAAAAGAAATGACTTGAGAACCCACCACCATTTTCCAAAGTCATACTTGAAATTATTTTTTTTCATGTTGCATTGAGTAGACAATTACATAGATCATTCTAATTTAGAGAAAAGAGGGTTGTTAAAAATGGGCGCAAGTTAATAGATAGGTACCTACTAATTTTCTGTCTTACAAAGACTAAATAAAGTCTTGTAATCCTTTAATTAACAGCCCAGTCGTCGATTTCGCTTCAGTAGTTTAAGGAAAACAGAAACAAAATTAAATCAATCACCATAAGATCATAAAATCATGTTACTTTCCTACCATATTGACAACAAACATGTGAAAAAATCGACAATGTGACTTGCTACTTCGGAACTCGTTTTACTAGTCTCAGTGACGTCACGATGCGCCTACGCATCTCATCATAAATGATCGATACAGGGTAACTGGCAGAAATAAAACTTTTCAATTTTTTTTTAAGTAACGTATTCTTAAATGATCGGCTAATTAACCAATTAAAGTCATGCATTCCGTTGTTTAAAGGTATGAATAGTTTGGTTGTTTTAATTAATTAATTGGAGATAACCTCTCAAAGGATTACAACTGTTTTTACGCAAAATATAAATGCGTAAAATGGGAAAAAAATGTGTTTCCTTTATAGAAATTTGTTAGGTAACCTACTATTAAGTCCATTGAACTTGAACGTATAAGAAAATTGTTTTTTTTTGTCAAAATCAACACAAAGATTAATAGCTTATTCTTTTTATTTCTTTATTTTGCTTACGTAAATGCAAAAAAAAAACTGGCCATTCTAATAAATAAGAACGGAACATACTTTAAAACCATTCTATATTTAAATTTTTAACACAGAACGCCTTGTTCCAAACTTGAATTTCGAAACATTAAAAATATCGGTAAGACTTTCTCCCGCCATTGTTTGACCGCGTTCCTATTGATGTAAACTAAACGTAAATCATAAAATTCCATAGAAATAAATAGTGTGCGCTCCCAAGATGGATTGTTAATAATTTTTACCTAAGCCAAGTACAATAAGTACCCGATACTCAGTACCTGCCCTTTCTTAGAACTGGTTGTGAAAAAATTAGGCCTTTTGTGTACGTTTCCGGGGACCATAGACAATTTGACAAAGGAGTACGAAAGATGGAATTGTAATTCGAGTTTGAAAACTTAGCCGAATGTTCGGGATTGAGAAAGTATATTGCAAGATTTGGCTTCCTTTATAGTATGATAATTATAATTACATATTACGATTTGACTTAGAAGCACCTTCTTAGCTTTTTTTCATTTTTTTTATGATATTTCTCAAGAAGTTTATAATTTGATCTTTGGTTCAGTATGCTAATACTTATGTTTTTCGAGTAGGTAGGTTTCCTAAAATATTTTTAACTTAAATAGTAAAAAATATCAGAAACTTAGGCATAAAAATGCAATAAAAGTAAAATATGCAGCTGTAAAATAATATTTAAGCACCCAAAATAACTAAAGCTAGGTATTAAAAAAAACATAACCAGAGATTAGGTTACTTAATGAATATTAATTAATTTTATAATAAAACATGGAAAATATTTATTTCTTTACATTTATGCGTTAAAAAATTGGGTTGTTTGCATTTTGCTCCATTCTTTTGTTTAGCAAACTTTTGAAACACGAACATCGATTCCCAAATGCATCCACGGCTTTTCTATTTATAAATAAATATTACAGTAAAAAGGTACTTTAAGTTTCATTTTGCCCCACGAATAATTTAAATAGAAAATTATTTTAAATATTTTTATGTCTCAATGTTCTAAAATAAATAATGAAATATTAAAATATTAAAGTTTCATTTTCTTCCATAACATCTTGCTGAGGTACAGTCGGTATAAAAATGTTATGCATCGTGACAACTGAATAAGGATAAGTGGTTTATTCTTTTAAACGCATATACGATGAAACATTAAGATCAGCATAAAGGTTTCGTATTAAATATCGATGGACATTCAACTATAAGTACTAGGGAATCATAACTGAATTGGAAGTAGATGTATAAGGCGACTTACCTTAGCAAAATAATGGTCACAAATAAATATAATTAAAAGGGTTGAAATTGAATCATTATTTGTTACGAGAAGTACCAGGATGGCAGAAGTCTACGGAGATGATTGCTTAAATGTTATCACTTAGTTATGCACAAACTGTTTTTCTTCAGCATATCGACAGAATGTGTAATTAGAAAAAACAGATTTTTGTATTATCTATTTTTAATAAGAAAGTGTTAATTTTTTATGTTTATAATTGATTATATTTTGATTACGATAATATAACAAGTTATTGAAAATCACTGCACTGTTTGATTTATTATTCCTAACGCACATGATTTAAAACTGATTTTCCTGCTGACTGTACTGACAAAATGCTGTCCAAATATAATATTTATTTTTAAAATGCTTTGACGAAAATGTGTGGAGCAATTTGAGAACTAACCCATTGTATTATTTGTTTTCGAAAATACAAAATTCTTTTTCAATTTTAAGGTCGTGGGGCAAATTGGGAAACGATTTAATTCTTATTTTAATTTTATATTTTTGTCGTGGGTGACTTTGGGAATACTTCGTGGATCAAAATGAGAATAACCCAAAAAATTTGACAATAAAAATAAATAATAGGCTCAAACTGTAAATAAATGATAGATAGGTACGCTAATATTAAATTTATTGATACTAACATAGACAAATGAAAAAAAGTAATGATTTAGATT
Organism: Heliothis virescens; assembly: GCA_002382865.2. Taxonomy (NCBI): domain Eukaryota; kingdom Metazoa; phylum Arthropoda; class Insecta; order Lepidoptera; family Noctuidae; genus Heliothis; species Heliothis virescens. Next base: position 11,144,561 of record NWSH02000605.1, on the reverse strand, counting down.
TGTACGCAAATAAAACATTTCGATTTGTTTTGTCAAGATTTCGAAAAAAAATTGCAATAAAATGCAAATTATATCGTATGGGCCATTTTAGAGAGCTACAATCAATTTTTTACTTATTTCTTTTTTTGCAATATTATTCATTTTGTTTTTGTCAGATTTTTTTATAGATTCACGGCCAGTTGCACAGGTTCCAGATAGAGTTCTAGATAGTTATCTGACAGATCATGTCATAGAGTTGAACTTACCAAACTTATTCAGAAATATATTTGATACAGCATCATCAGTGATATTTACTCCAAAAGACAGTGTTTGGAAGGCTGAACTATTCTGTAGCAAGTAAGTATTCATTAGTAGCATTTAAACCGAATTGGTAAATGTAAAATACATTTAAAACAAGTCTCATGTGCTCCAGAAGTGTCTTAATTAAGTATTATTCGATTATTTACATATTAATTTAACCAATCAAAATAAATGAACTTTTTTTAAAAAAAACATCTTTATTTTTGTGGCCTTTTAGTTGTTTCACTTTTCCAGAATTCACGTCTTGTCTTTGCTTTCTGAACAGCCATCTTTATATTTTTGGGGGTGCATTCACACGAACCCCAATTTGTACCCGGGTTTTCCCCGCACGCGTTTTGGGGTGTCTTTTGTATCTATTTCTGATCATAACCATATTAAAATAGGCAATGTTTAATACTTAAATAATTTATAGTTCATAATTTTAGATCACGTGTTAATTTATGTATTTATTTGCAATGTTTTATGAGCATCTATAGTTTATTAGAGTAGGTAGGTATATCCGGCCGATGAACTTTTAATTTATGCAAGTAATCGAATATTGATACAAACTAATTAAAAATATTGATTAATCTAATTTAATAAGTATTTCTAGTTAAAAATTCATGAAAGATAATCCAGTTTATAAACTTTACGATGACTCACACTTAATTATTTTTAGGTAACATTTTTTGTGACATTTAAAACATTTTTTCCAAAAAATCTATTATTAAAACCAAAAAAATCTTCAAGTCAATATTTTCTTAAAGAATTTCTATAGAAATCAAAATACTTATAATCAGTACTTTTGGATGAGTTCTTATTATTAAGGACTGTCTTTCTGGGTTGGCAACCATAAAAAAACTAGCAAGGAATCGGGTTTTCCAGGTTAAAACCTAGGTTCTAACCGGCAATATAAACAGTTAAACCATTAGATAAAATCGAGCAAAATATATGATCTTTATATTTTAATCTAATACAATTTTACCAAGTCACCTGACAGGTTTTCGAAATTGGAATTCGTAAAGTCAGTGACCACTATGATGCATTTAAAAGTTTTTCAACTTCGATACTGCTAACTGTTATGGAATATATTTAAGATTACTTATTATGTATAAAGAAAAAACTAATGAATATTTACGTTCCCACACATAAATCTACATTTGTAAATCTACTTTATGTTTTTTTTTAATATAGCATTTATTTTGACAGATCGTTCGATTTTTAAAGTTTAAATATAATTATAGATCTTTATGTATTTTCAATACGACGTTATTTTGCTGAAAAATGTATCTTAATTAACACATTTCTATCTTACTTCCATTAATCAGAAACAAACTTATTTCGTGGAGCTACTAATAAATTTAACATAATTTTAATTAGAATAAAAAATACTTCTATTGAGCTACAAAACCCAGTTCAAAAATCGAAGCAGAAACCATAAACAATACCTACTTATATTTATTTATGTCAATATGGAAAGTGAAGAAAACACAACCGCATTAAAATAGCCTTAAATTATTATTTAAATAATCATCAAAATCAGCTAATCAGGTAGTTTGTGACCAAATGGCTCATAAAACGCATAAAAGGGCAATTTAAGAATTGTCTTTTAGATTTTTTTTTCAAAATGTTGCCTGCCGCTAGTTCCGCTATTTAAATTAGGAACATTCTTTACTGTTATGTTATTTATGCTGCGTCAATCAATTCTGTGTTTCGGTGACCGCTAACTTTTATTTTAAGTCATTCAGATCACTGGATAACGAACTGTCAGAAAAAAATATGGATAAATAGAAACAGCATTTAAATGGAGATAGAAAACTTGGCTTGAAGTTGGTTACCGGTGACTCGAATATTTTGATACTAGTCAAATATTTTTATTGTGTGTACTTGTTTAATCTCAATTTGAATCATTCTTAAGTGCTCAAATATTTGATAACCAGGGTAGGGTACTGGTCATAGAGATGGGAACATTTTAGGCATAAAGTCAAATGTTTTTTATTTCACTACCTGCACAGTTTAAAAAAACGCATGTGGCGGTGGCATGGAGAAGGACCGGCAAGAAACTCCATACGATATTTTCCTTCCTTGTACAGACGATAGCACATCAAGTTACCACAATCTGTCAAATTTCTGCAATCGATTATCAACCTTATCGCAATGGGGATAGGTTAATCTTTGATTGGTAAAATTTGACAGATTCGTATACGTTGACCTGCTGTCGTCTGTACCTAAGTCCATTGTGTACCGACAACATAAACAAAAATTGTTTTTTTCGAAAATTGAACGTGAAAATTTATAGTAAACGGTTGTTTTAAGAAAACTGGGTTGTAAAAAATATAAAATAGCAAAGTGCATAAGTTTATATTATAAATATTAAAATAGTCACAAATTGCCTAGAACTTAAAATAACTGGACACATTATAGCTAATTCTTTCATATTATCTATAGTTAAACACATGAAATAGTTCATATTTTATTAAAAACGACCATAATAATTAATTTATATTTGTTTATAGTGTTTTTGAGAAAAAAACTAGATTCCGAAGTTATTCACCTTAGATATACATATTTTGTTATTTATTTGTGTTCCTGACTCTTGTATATAATGAAATAAATATTTTGTGTCCTCAGAAAATAATACCTTTTAGAAATACCTAGACGTTAGGTGCCGCTTACTTTTAACGCCGATCCCAATATTCTATCTAAGTATCGTTTTGCTTAGGTCCATACTAGAGATATGAATTTGACATTACTTGTGTGGGGCATAAGTCAACATATAGATAGATATTAAATCCCCACACCAAATCGAAGACCCTATTGCTGTTGTGTTTCTATATGGAATTGAATCTACCTTTGTATATCCGAAACTACTAAACCGATTTTAAAAATTAAGTAAGTATTTCACTGTTGGGACTTTGGGACGCTATACCATCCCTGGGTGTATGAACGGATACCTATAATTTATGATCACCGGATACCTGCCTATAAGTTTTTAAGAGTTGCCCTCAATTTCTCAGGGTTTCCACCATCAATTACAGAGATGCTGACAATGGGACCCAACTACTAGCACTCTTTACTACTCTTTCATATAAAGAAAGAATTTTCTAAACCAGTCCAAGCGTCCTCAAAAATCAAGGCACAAAAAAAGCCATCGGAATTGAGAGCCTCCTCCTTTTTCGGAAGTCGGTTGAAAAACGTCTAGGGCAAGCAACACTTACTAGGTACATTTTACTCCGGTAATATAACCGCTTAGTATACTAAATGTTCAGATAAGAGGCGAGCGATGACGCAGCGCAAAGCTATATGTTTACACTGCGAGTTTGTCTATGTTTACAGCTACGTCTGAATAACACTTTAATTGGAGTGCCTTAGCAAGCAGGTTTGTTTGAGAAGGTTAAGTTTGTATTCTTTTTATTAAATAAGTAGATAAATTAGAATGTGTTTATTTTACTTGCTTTTCAGTGGGTTCTTTTACGCGCCTAAAAAAGCGGGTGGTTCATTACTGAAATGTCTTAAAATTGGTTAAATATTTTTACTTTAATTTATAGTATTTTATTGATGTTATAAGAAAAGTAAGTAGCTAAGTATACAGCTTGCTAAAAAAATCTGTGACGTCAGTTTGCATTTTCATACATAGTTCAATGTGAAAGTAATGTTTTGACAGTTCATTAAAGTACTGAATTTAACACAAAGAGCAGACACATGAATAAACACATGAATTTATTAATTTTAAAACAAACCACTGAAGCTTTTGTGCCTTAGTACAGACGCCAGCAAGTCAACGTACCCGAATGTGACAAATTATTCCACTATTATGTTAAGGTTTAAAATCTTTTGAAGAAATTTTACAGATCGTGGTGACTTGATGTGCTAGCATCTCCCTGTACGTATAATTTTACTCAAACTTGAACTACTGCCGCTCACCTGCGCGCGCGCCCGGTCGGCTGTCATCAAACTTTGTGATATTTGACCTCACGGTGTACACAGAACCCATTCAGCCATGAGCCATAAGCCATGGGTCCCGAGCTAAATGGAACAACTGACTTGTTGTATAAATAAGGTTTAGTAATCTACTTGATCTTAATCTTAGCTGAGATTTGTAAACTTAGGTACTTTTTTATATTATAAGTGTAAAATGAATGAGTTACATAATATTACGAATTGAGAACCTCCTCCTTTATGAAAGTCGGTTAAAAAATTGTGAGTTTGTTTGTTACATTTTCACGGCACAACGATAGGAAATTATTTGATTATTGATACGTACTCCTAAAAAAAGCTACCTACTTCATTTATTCCGGGCGCGGTAGTTCCTTAGGGAAGCGGTCGAAATCAGGGGAAATCACTTAGTTAAACCACATGAAAAAGGTTAATCCTAGAAATATTAGAATTAAAGTCTAGAGAGGTACACAGATACTTAGTCTAGACCCTGAGAAGGAAATTTGTTGCTTTTTACCCGGTTTCGGGGAAAAGCCTATTAGTCATAATACAACATTTCTGAAAAGTAGGAAGGTACCTAATATAAAAAAACCCTTGCAAATAAAAATGCATTTGAAAACCCACCTTATAAACTATACAATAAAGTTAAAAATCAATCCACTAACGATGATATTTCACAGACATTACAAGATACTTAGATAGGACTAAGTAATAACTTATTAACTTTGATATCTTCACGGAGTGTTACGTCTAACGGAGTGGACAGCTACATTCCTGGAAATTACCAGTTTTTCCCATAAAGATAAAGGATAAAATACAAGATTTATAATTACACTGGGAATAACGTAAAATATTTTATGCCGACACTCAACGGGTTAATAACTTAATTAAATTGCAGTTTGATAAGGTGACGAATTAAGAAGATATTCTATTAGAAAAAGTAGTTGAAGAGATTTCTTTAGAATACAGTATGAGTGCGGTTTCGACTCCTGATCAGGCAGGTAACAATAGAGATACTTTTCTAACTTACTTATATGTATTTTCTAAGTATATTTTGGACACCAATGAGTAAAGGTGAAGGAAAATTTCTCGAGGAATCCTGGTTTCAAAGTCTACCAATCCTGCCTGAATAAGTGTGGTGATTGGTGATTAACGCTCATGCCTTTTCTGTAAAAGAAGAGGCAGGCCTGAATCTATATTATTGCCGATAAAATATACTGAGGTATGCACCTAGTAGGTACTAATCTATAATTGTTGAATATCGGATGCTAGATAGGTACAGACAACAGCACATCAAGTTACTACAATCTGTCAAATTTCTGCAATCGATTTTCAACCTTATGACAATGGGGGTAGGTTAATATTTGATTGGTAAAATTTGACAGATTCGTATACGTTGACCTGCTGTCGTCTGTACTTAAAAACTATCAGCTGCCTAACTTAAGGTGTCATAAAAACCATAAAAGTCAACTAAAATACATAGTTATATCTATGGTAATTACACAGGTTCATATTGTAATAACTTAATAAGTTACTATAGGAAAATTAAGCTACGTTCACACTACGATATCACTGCAACAAGTGCTATAGAGCGTTTGTTTTGTAAACATCAATATGACATTTGTGACAGAAGAAAAGTGTCATGGCAGAATATATGAACTGTCAAAACTATCATAAAAATATCCGAACTGTTTATCGCAGTTCCACCGTCGTCCTAACAGAACTATTTTGCGCACGTGGATAAAAAGTAAGTAAGTAATAAATCAAAATCAGTATACCTAAAGACCCATGTATCTACCTTTAGGTATTCGTAACAATTTCATTAAAGTCGCTTCAGGCATTCAGGCATACTGAAAAAACCTAACGTGAAAAAATTCCAAACCACTGCGGTATTTGATGTTATTTTGACACACAAACTCAATTTCGCAATTAAGACATTAATTGTTATGTTAGGCCAGTTAGGTCCCCAGTTTCACCCGCTTCTCGAACTATTCCGTGCACCTGGATAAATAGTTTTATCATTTAGGTACAGACAACAGCAGGTCAACGTACGTACGAATACAGTACGAATCTGTCAAATTTTACCAATCGAACATTAACCTACCTCCATTGTGATAAGATTGAAAATCGATTGCAGAAATTTGACAGATTGTGGTAACTTGATGTGCTGTTGTCTGTACATAGGTACTGCCAAGATTCAATCAAATATTTTTGCGTGAAAGACTAACAAACATAATTATCTTGTGTACAAACTTTCACATTCATAAAATTAGTTAATTGACAGGAATTGCAGGATAAGGCTTCTACGTGTAAACTTAACTTTATTGTAAGTAGTAAGTAGTAGTAAAAGTTTATAGCGCAATATTATGACATTGAAACAACAGCTTGTAGGCTGGCCTACATTAAACGCATTAAGTACATAAAGAAACAATTAAAAGAATAGGGAGGAGTACCTAATGAATTAAGTATCACAAAGAACACACATTTTTGTTTATATTTTCGGAATTTACAAAAGTTCAAGAACAAAAAAACACGCACCAAAATATATCTAAAATCTGCAAACAAAAATTCCAAAAATATTCTTAACAGTATTAATTAACATGAAAATGTCAAACATATTTTAATTAATTTTCCAAAAACAAAAAATAACTTTTCAACAATTTCACCGCGATTCATAATTCGAACTCTGCCGATACCCCAAGCCGAGCTAGCACGAAGTCCCCCGAAGGCTCGGTCGGCGCGGACCGGTTCGATTCGGGGCGACCGTTACCTCGGCCCACGTGCAAGCTAAACCATTGCTGCCGGGAAATGGTGAAAAAATTCCAAACCACTGCGGTATTTGATGTTATTTTGACACACAATTTGAAAGTTTAATCTATACTTATAAATGGTCATCAACACGCATGCGCAGGGCGGTGAGTATAGTCAAATCCCCCCAGTTTGGGGAAGACCCTTTGTTCAGCAGTGGACACTACTAATATTATATTAGTTTTACAAAGCTGAACTGTTCCGATTTTAAGATGCTTTTTATCCGACTGCGCAAAGTAGTAGATAAGTACCTATCCATGAGACATGGGTGAAACGAAATAATATTTGAACATACCTACGTTAAGAAAAAAAAATTAAGAAAACTCAACTTTACTTCTTAAAGACCCAAAATGACCAAACACAACCTAATTAAAAAAATAATTGACTATTAAAAAACAGGACAACATTCTTCTGTTATCTAGCTGTGTAGAAAATACACAAAATATGCATTATGGAGCTAATAAACATTTTTCTTATTTCCAAAAAAATATCTTGACCTGAAATATTAACATAAATATTCAATATTTATTTAAGATTAAGTATTCAAAAATGCATACAATATTTTCTAAATTTATTTCTCGGTCAAAAAAACTATTAATTTACAGATAATATATCTATAGGCAGTATACGCTAGATCCTTTTGCCACGGTACGTGCCCATTTTTTTTCATGTCAAAAAAACATAATATCATTGGTTTGAAAAAAGAATGATGAATCTACTTAAGTTATTATTTTATTATTCAGTAAAATAACGAGTTATGAGGAATTTTAGAGAAAACAGAAAAAAAAATAAAAGCCATATCGCATTGTAAGATTAGAATTTCATATCCCGAAAAAAAATTGTGTCATTAGGAAAACCAATTTTATTTATTGTCATCATTCGTTCACCGCTGAAAAGTCCTACACATTTCTTACTTTCAGATTTTCGTTTTATACACCTACCTAAAAACCTTCCCAACCTGCATAAAAAATACCATAAAAATCACCTCTTATTTGGCTGGACCGACTCCGATAATAATTGATTTTTTGTTGTTTTCATTGCAGTATGGTATACAAACCTTTTTTAGAAGAATTCTAATTATTATAATACAAAAAACAAAAAAAAAGTTGAGTTATGAAAAAAAAAATACGAAAGAAAATTAATGAATTATGATAAACTTATGCTTTCCTGGCAACGGAAGCAGTTCTCTCAAGACCCGGGTGAAACCACAAGTAATAGCTGCTAATAATTAATAACATTTAAAAATAGCTCAGTTATTATAAAGTATATAAGCCCTTGAACCTATCGTCGATGCCCTGGATATTGACCAGTTCACATCGGAACTCATAACTCGTTACCTGGTGACATCTGTTCAAGAGTAACAGCTTGCAAGCGCCGACAGGCTTTGCTTACAAAAACTTCAGCATTTTACAACCGAGTTCAAAATAGAGAGGATTGGTTTTTGGACGAGGATTTGTAATTAGCTTGACGTTTCGAAAAATATTTTATAGGTCTATTAGATTTTTGAGTTCAAGCCAAAATTCTTAATATTCTTTTTTTCCTTTTGGCCCAATATTTATCATAGTCATTAAGCAGATATTTTTTTTTTGGTTATTTTGTCTAATAGTGGTGTCTATATAATTTTATTTTAGTGGATAGTTAAACTAAACTCGAAATTTTGTGTGTCATCAAAAATCCGCATTCTTCATCTCTTACAAAATAACAGTACTGAATACATTAATATTTTCGCAAAAAGATTCATCCCTAAATTTTGCATAGTTTTTCAATATTTTAATTGTAAGAAATGCACATTTAATTCAATACTTACCGACATTTAAGTTTATCATCTGCATCTTAGAGCGCTTTCACATTACCGTATTTTGTCGCGCGTATACGCTCGATTTACGCACGGCACATGTCTTGTGTTCAAAATCTGACGCCCAATTTCAGGTGTCATCGTTTTAAAAGGCAGTTGTCAATTGTTTGTTTTTGCCCGTCATCTATCATCGAAATCAAAATCCTACAGTTTCAAATCATTCTTAGGCTCATAGTAATTAATCAAACAATAAAATAGTTACACCGTAAAATTCCTTAAATTCCAGCACTTTAAAAATAACCATACTTAAAGAAATAAGTAAGCATAAGATTTATGAAAGTTAAGAGCTCTCGAATACCAAGTGTCATCGGATTTATAAACATTTCGTTCACAACTTAATGAGTTTCCCAGTACGTCAAGTAACACTTTAAAGTGCACTTTAAGTACTAAACTTAAACCCAAAAATATTTAGTTAAATAAACAATGGAAAGTATTTTTGCTGTAAGGTAAGGTACCTATAGTAAATTCGATTTATTTAGATATACTAGCTTTTGCCAGCGGTTTCACCCGCGTCCCGTGGAAACTACTCGGCGCACCCGGATAAAAAGTAGCATATAGCCTTCCTCGATAAATGGGCTATTTTACACTGAAATAATTTTTCAAATCGGACCAGTAGATCCTGAGATTAGCGCGTTCAAACAAACAAACTCTTCGTTATAATATTAGTATAGATTGTTTAAGGTCATGGATTTGAAAAGGTAAACTTTATACCCGCGTACACCAGCAGAAGTTACATAACGTTCCCTTTTCTAATTATCCTGAAAATATCAATTTTTGCGTCATGTCATTGTGAAAATTACCAAAGCGCTCTTCATTACACAGTTAAAATGTTTTCTCAACTCGAGTCAAATGTAGAACTTATAAATATGGCCGCTTAACGAATGAGGCGGTCTACTTTCATATCTATGTTAAACTAAATCAGTTAGATTATTAAATAGAAATGAGGAAAAAGAAACAACATATTTACATATTTTTTAACTGCATTATTAAATAATAACTTTAGCTGACGTCAATTATCAATTTAAAAGCACGTGTGTAGGTTTAAAAAAAATTGATTGAGGCTACTGACACCATAGACAAGTAATAATGGATAAAAAACTATTTATAGTTGAGGAAAATAGAATTTGCTGCGTAATCTGTGAAGTCAAGAAGTATATTTTTCTATTAGCGTTTTTCTGGCGCGCGGTTAACGCCGTGTCTGAACGAGCTCTTAATAGTTCAGGAAAATGTATTTTCTTCTTTGCAAATTTTCAGCAGCAGCGCGAGCGCATATTTTACAGAATAGTTGACGAGGCTTTGCCCGCACCCTGAAAAATATGCGCTGAAATAACTGCATGCACTTAGATAAACTTATAAATAAGTAAACCTTGTCTTTTCCCATACATTTCAGTTTATACAAACAACCCAAACAGAGTATCTTTTGAATTTGACATCACATTCATATTATTTGCGAGTATGTGTGTGAGTATTTGATACTACATTACACTAAAACGGATGGACCTACTTCGATGAAATCCCTACTAATATTATAAATTATGCGAAAGTAACTCTGTCTGTCAGTTACGCCTAAAACCAGTGAGCTGGTTTTGATGAAATTTGGTACAGAGATAGAATATACCTACCCTGAGGAAAAACATAGGCATACTTTTTATCCGGGTACGGGAAATAGTTCCCTGGGGAAGCGGGCGAAGCCGCTGGCAGAAGCTAGTTTGTTATAGAATTATACTGACAGCCACGGACACGCAAGCCAACACCAAGCTTTTAGTCAACATCCCGGTAAAGCTGCAAGCAGAAATAAGTTCTTAGTTAATAATCTAAATACAGTATAAAAATAACATACCAAAAGTCAATAAAATCAATACTAATACCTATAGATGATGGTATAATAACAACTAACAGTAAAATCTGACTTGGAATCATCGGCAACAGGTTGCCTTACAGCTGGCTTGGCAGCTGCACGGCGCATGCGCGCGCGTCTATGTGTGCGTCACTGTCACATACGTTGATGGATCATTTTTATACATGTAAGTTGGGTGTTTTGGTTGACTTCTGTATAAAGCAAGAAAATGTAGTTTTTTTTGTATGTAGAAATGGTGTTTGGGTCTTTAGATAAAGTGATATTTTTTTGTACTTACTTTAAAAGCTCTGAAAGTTTTGAAGCGATTTGAAAAATTATTTCACTGTTGGAAAGCTACACTATCCCGGGTGGCATGTGTTTATCCGGGTACGGGAAGTAAAAGTCCCATAAATGTTTGCTTTTTAGTGTTTATCTATACTAATATTATAAAGCTGAAGAGTTTGTTTGTTTGAACGCGCTAATCTCAGGAACTACTGGTTCGATTTGAAAAATTCTTTCAGTGTTAGATAGCCCATTTAGCGACGAAGGCTATAGGCTTAGACTTTTTATCCGGGCGCGCCGAGTAGTTCCCACGGGACGCGGGTGAAACCGCCGGCGGAAGCTAGTGGATAGATAATTATTTTAGTAAAGATATCATTACTACATAAATATTACTTATTATGTAGTCAGTTTAAAAGGTTTTACAGAGGTCATTAACCCGTCGTAATAAATCCTTATCTCCTTGCTATAATATGTCAGGAAAATTACTGGGTCTCGTAAGTACTACACCAATGCTTAATGGTGGATTGGGTCGTAAATGCAGCTTCTAAGCTCGATGCCTTGGCTTCATCCTGGGGTCAGGCGGTCAGGTATAGTAACATAAAAAATATCCTACCTATCTCCATTCCCAGGCTCTAGGCTATATTTGACAAAAAATTTAATTGGTGCAGTAGTTTTAGCGTAAAGCTGGACAGACAGACATATGGATAGTTACGTTTCACATTTTTAGTTAACTAACTTAAATGTTTGTTTTTTTTAATAGCCTTTTTATCGTCCCACTGTTGGGCACAGGCCTCCTCTCACACGGAGAAGGATTGAGCATTAATCACCACGCTTGCTCAATGCGGGCTGGTGATTTGAGACTAGTCAAGGTTTCCTCAAGATGTTTTCCTTCACCTTTTATCAGCCATTGGTGTCTAAGATACCTATACTTAGAAAGTACATACAAACTTAGAAAAGTTGCATTAGTACTTTCCAGACCTGAAATTGAACCCACACACCCATTGCTTTTACCCACTAGGCCACCACGACTTCACCACGACNCTTAGAAAAGTTGCATTGGTACTTGTCTGACCTGGGATCGAACCCACACACTCATACTTGAGAGGTTGGTGCTTTACTCACTAGGCCACTACGACTTGCTAAATGTCAGTTAAGGATTAATACATTTTTGCATCTAGCAAAGATGCCTTGCGTCTAAAAGGTCTTGCTGACATTTCTTTCTACGGAGTTCCCTTACACAAACAATACGTAGATATCGACACCCTTTTCTAAGAAAGTCTCCCTTTTACAAAATATACAATTAAACACCTGTTGCTTTGAGTAGACACAAATCTTCTAAAACAAAAACTCACCCTAAAGAAAGGGTTGCTTCTGAATGACACATTATTTGACTGGCTGTTCGTCGCGGTTTACCTCGCACCCTATAGAAACTACTTATCGGAATCAAATAAAAAGTACCGCATATCATTCCTCAAGAATCAACCTATCTCCTCACCAAATTTCATCACAATCGGTGCAGCAGTTTTCTCGCAAAATGAGTACAAAAAGTTATAGATTTATTAAATTAGTAAGTAAGCATGTATGTGACGTAAAAAAATGGAGATGTTGTCTGTCCGTCTGTCCAGGTCTAGCCAGGTGTGTGCGGGGGTGTGCGCGGGGGGCGGGGGCGGCAGATGGCTGCGCAGCTGTCGTGCGCACGCGTCGAACCACGCACCTTTTGTATAGCTATGCACTTTTTGTTCGTGTGTGATTGCGTTTAGATTGGTTGTAGTTAGGTTTTTATTTTATGAAGCTCTGTTTTGAGTTTATTGGTTGCCGCTTTCAATTTAGTATTTTTATGAAATATTGGAACTTAAAGTTTAGCGGGCTAAAAGTACCGATAACCATCATACAGTTCGCGCTGCGTAACTTTGAAGTTAGCCTATTGAATGAATCCCTATAAATTCGTACAGATATTGTCGAGAAGGTTTGCTTGTCGAACTTCACCATAGTCAAAAAAAAATATGATGAAAGCACTTTTGCGCATGATGATGATGCGTCAAATAGCTACTACTAAAGTACGACGGACTGTAAAAGAGATCCTGCGAGATTTCAGGTATTTTTTTATTCCAATAATAGGTCTATAGGCTCCTGCCTTTTCTTGCTACCTAAAGATTTCTATGTCAGTCAGTGAAAAATACAATTTATCTGCCTAGCCTTTTCCCAACTACGTTGGGGTCGGCTTCCAGTCTAACCGGATGCAGCTGAGAACCAGTGTTTTACATGGAGCGAAGTTGTCCTGTCTGACCTCCACAACCCAGTTACCCGGGCAACCTGGCACCCTTTGGTAAGACTGGTTGTCAGACTTGAAAAATACCACATGTTGAAAATTCTAGATGAGAGGAGGTCGTGGCTAAGTAACAGCCACATGTCTCGGTCGATCATAACGTTAAGCTTGGCAGATCAAGCTTTTATATTTTTACTTTCTTAGTACCTAAGTATATCTTGGACACCATACACCAATGGCTGACTATGGTGAAGGAAAACATCTCGAGGTAGCCTGGATTTTAAAGTTTGAAATCGCTAACCCGCTTTGAGCAAGCGTGGTGATTGACGCTGATTCCTTCTATGTATGAGACTAGCCGTTTTCCCGCGGTTTCACTCGCATCCCGTGGGAATTACTGCCCGTACCTGGATAAAATATAGCCTATGTCACTCGTGGATAATGTAGCTTTCGAATGGTGAAAGAATTTTTAAAATCGGTCCAGTAGTTTTTGAGCCTATTCATTACAACCAAACAAACAAACAAACAGAGTTTTCCTCTTTATAATATTAGTAAAGAAGAGGCCTGTGCTCTACCGTGGGACAGTTAAAAAAAAATACGAACACCCAAATTGTCAAATTCTTCCTTTTTTAGAAGTCGCTTATAAATGCTAGGGGCCATTTTCACAGGTTTCAGATAAAGTTCTAGGTCAGACAGAAATTTGACTACTTTTCTATGACATTATCTATCAGATATCTATCTGTAACCTAAAGATACCTAAAAGCCTAGCTCAGTCCATTATTTGTTACCCTACGCTTAACCTAAGGTCACATAGGTAATCTAATTCTCGTAGCAACAATGTGCCGGCTAGGCGGTTCGTTATCGGCCGATATGGTACACAGGATGTTTAGACTTGAGCGATGCTGATGTTACGGCCACCCGTCACACTGCGCCTACGCATTACATAGTTAGGATTTCAGCTTTAAATTATATAATAATGCTACGGATTTTATTATTTTCTTTTATTTAATCCATAAACCTATTAATTACATTTTTAAATATTAATATATAAATAAAAACATTTAAAAATAGGGGCCCAACGGTATAGATAGGGTACCTACAGGGTCTGAGGTAGGTACCTACCGTGGTGGTGGTGGTGGTTAGGATCCCAGAGACGCGCCTTATCAAGCAGTACCGCCTCCTGAATGAGTCCCTTGACCCAGCCGCCTAACGAGAGCTTCATGAGACTATAGATTTTTAACCGACTTCCCAAAAAGGAGGAGGTTCTCAATTCGACCGTATCTTTTTTTTTATTATTTGGTACTTATTAGATTTTTTTGCGCTATCTTCTTTCCAGCAATAACACACAGGTGAAGGGTGGGCGTTTTGGGGCTGTCTTTTGACGTTCAAAAAATGCAGTTTTGCAGCCAAGTTTTAATAAATGATTTTGAGTTTTTAGAAGGATTTAACACATAACATTTATGTACCCAATTAATAAGGCTTATGTTTAGTAGCATCAAATGGTGCTAACTATCATGATAACAAAAAAAAAGCCATGAAATTGCCGCCCATTGGTCAAATCGCCGATTTGCAGACGGGAGCTAAGTAGGTATGTATCTGAAATTGATAACTAAGTATTTCAAAACATCTAAACTTAACTTTTTAAGGTCAAAATCGGTCATACACTATCCTTATACTCAGCAGGCATAAGATTTATATACCTACTTACTTACCCAAGGCAATGTCATAGTTTTACCGTTTTACTTCGTAAATTTAATATGAGAAGTTTCCTCGAGATGTTTTCCTTCTACTTGAGTTATTTTTATGAATGATAGCAAGGAAAATTTTATCAAGTGTGGTAATCAACCACGGATTTCTTAAACCTATCCGTTGTGTAATGTGTTGTTATTTACCTACGGCCGTTCCCAATAACCTATCTAACTCTGGATTGGCTTACTAGAGGTAGAATTTTGACATTAGCCCCATACAAGTAATGTCAAAGTCCTATCTCTAGTAGGCAAATCCAGAGATAGATAGAATATTGAATTCCGCAGTTAATGGTCAATTTCTATAATCTATCAGTCAGTTGAAAATAATGAATTTCAAAATTAAATCTTTAATTACAAATCAACGGATGGATAGGCTACAGAAATCCAGCAAAGATTGAATGCTAACATTAGCTCTATCAAATTATATCAAAGTTCTCTTATATTCTCTATCTCTGGTAAACGAATCGACAGTTAAATTTAAATAAATAAATAAAAACCACATGGGTTAAATATAGAAATTCGAAGTTAATCGACATGGATTTCATTTTAGTTCATATTAGTGCAACTTTCATTATTAATCTGCTATGTAAAGGTCGTATTTTAAAATTAAGCTTTTCGATAAGTTACTGCATGGAAAAATATATCGCACCTACGGTACAATAACGTCACTTATGCAATTTTTGTCAAAACTGAACTGAGTATGAGAAGATACTTCTAATCCACCGCTTTACCTAGTGTGTTATTGTCACTTATGTAGTTGTGTTTTAATTATTATCAATTAATTTTTTTATTCAACAACAACTGTACAATGTAATCGGGTGTTGAATTTTCAAATGCTTCTCCTGAAAAATTAGGTAAGATGCATAAGTGACGTTATTGTACCGTAGGTGCGATATGGTGAAGCGCGAGATCAACCATTTTATTTTTGTTTTCTCGGCAAGAACAGACTTGTCGATAGTATCATGAATTTATAATCTTTTAAGCTTTTGTAGTGTAGATTTATAATCTTTTTTATATCTATCTACCGAAATACTAGCGGTTATTATATAGACAATATTATTATTTTCAACAGAGCTTTTAATTTTGAATTTTTTATTCTGCGTACGTTCGACAGCAAGTCAGTGTACCCAAATCTCAAAATCTGTCACATTTCTGCGTTCGATTTTCAACCTTATCACAATAGTGGAAGGTTAATGTTCGATTGGTAAAATTTGGCAGATTTGGGTACACTGACTTGCTGTCGACTGTACATACATTTTCAATTGACTGTTACACATGTCAATTTATTTTACTTTATTTTATTGCTTGTAGTAGTGTAGACACTATTAATTATCCAATTTAATAAAATATAAGCTAATCTAAGTACCCACCACATAGGTATGTATAAAAGTAATTCGGAAAAGTTTAGCCTCCTACAAAGTCCTATAAATTATTTCTTGCTAGTCGTTTTCCCGCGGTTTCACTCGCGTCCCGTGGGAAATACTGCCCGTACCCGGATAGCCTATAGCACTCACGAATAATGTAACTTTCTACCAATGACACAATTTTTAAAATTGGTTTATTACTTCCAGAGATTACCCCCTACTAAACTTACAAATTTACAAACAATTTTGCCTCTTTATAATATTAGTGTAGATAACCAATTGAAAATAGATTAATAATGATGTAAAAACCAGCTGATTTCTCCCGGTTTCACTTTCACATTCATACCGAAGAGTGAAGAAACTATCTATTTAGGTACATTATTCACCCACCCATCCTTCAACTTATAATGTGCTGTCCCTATAATTGAAACCTATTTTTATCTTTTTTGTGGAGTTTTTTACTATAAACAAAAAGCCATTCGCATTGATAATATAGGTTAGCAAATTAGTTAGGACAGCCGTTAAAGCGTTAGAAACTTAACTATCCATTGATATGGTAACAATAGCTTTTAGTTTAGTAGTTTCTTCGCAAAAATTTCGATCAGGCAAACACACACTTATATGTTTTCTCAGAATCTGTGCGGGCCGAGGCCATTGTTCTTACCAAACTTTATTTACTGCCAAACAAAGAATTTATAAACCTTATTCCCTTAGTAATAAAGCTTAAAATACTTTCAAAGAATGGTAAATAAAACTTTGCAAAACATAAGCTACTTCCTTTTGTCTTAAAATGGAACAAAATTCGCATCGCATTCGATCGAATTGATCCTTTTCAATATTTTGTATGAAAAGGTGCTTTAAGGAAATATTATATACTTTTATTGTTAAATAGCAGGTAATTAAACAATAGTTTCGTTATAAGTAAACGCAGGTAACTGTACTAAAAATTACTTTATGGTCATAGACAAGGATAGGATTCCATTGAAAGATTACTGAGAGGTTTTATGATGTTATTGTCTATGGAAACGGCAATGGAGTGGAATTTTCGAGAAAAGTTTCTGAGTTTTAAAAAGCACAAAGTATGAATGAGTTTTATCCCTAAACTAAAGAAGTAGGTAAGCTGATTGGAAAAATGTATAGAATTTAAAGAAATAACTAACTTAATATTGTTGTTTTTTGTATTTAAAACCTACATCATTCAGCACTCACCTACCAAAGTATAGGTCCTACCTATTATACATATTGAAAGCGAATATGATTTGTTTGAGTACCGACCTTTAATGATTGAACTAAAATTTAAAACCTGGCATTAAAAAAATCCGTTAAACTTTATAGAAAATTGCGATTTTTTCTACCTATCTTGTAAATCTCAGTATGCGTAGTAAATCTAATTTCGTACGAAATTGAGAAATTTTTGATTCTATATTATTTTATTCCGACTTGCCTACTTTTGCTAAGAAAGCTACTTGACACTTTTTTTCCAAATCAAATGAGTGACTTTTAATATTTTGTCACGAATAAAAGTAAATAAATAGCCTTGTCTTTTATTAACTGTTTCTATGCCTAAAGGCGAAGTTTTCAAATAGAATATTAAGTTAGATAACAGGTTTTTTTTAGTATATTTACATAATTTAGACATATTTTTGACCGTCCATAAAAAAAAAATACACTTTTTATTGAATATTAACATATCTACGTTAAAAACAAATTCAACGTAGTCAAATTGTTTTTATAGTTTTTTTTCAATTGTAGGTAGTTTCTAATAAGACTAAACGTAATTACAATAGCTACTAAATATTTTTTTAATATGTTTTCATTGTGCTTGTAAAGGATCCCAAAATAATTCATAGTAATGCAAAAAGCTATATTTCCCGCCCTTTGTCAGAAATTGCATTCTATTTTCAAAAAATGCGCGTCTATTCAGAATATTAGTCGATTCGTAAAAAGACCACGTTTCGTTTTAACAAAAGCACTTAGATATCGTTATTGTTGTCATTTTTGCTTGCAATTTTTAGCCGCCTTACAAAAAGAAGTGTAACGAAGTACACCTAGATCTTCAACTCTTATTTGTTTAACAAAATTTCGCTAGCTACAGATTTGATTTTATTTTTGAATATTCAATTGTTTTTTTCTACGTTCCTTTTTACGTGTTTATTATGCATTTTGATTATAACATTATCCTTAATCATCTTGTATGTGCTCTTATACTAGTTTATCGTGCTGAATTTAAGCTAACTAACAAATAGCCATAGATTAGACTGTGTAAAGTCAGTCACTTTGTGGAATGTGCCGGCTTATGTTACCTACTGGAGAGAGCGTTGATGATTTGATTAAATTAGTAAATGTTTAATGGAAAGTTAATTTTACCGGTTAATCAATTCTTCTTGATAGAAAAAAGTTTTGTTTCAGACTATTAATGTAACCAGTATTTAGTAATGAATCTGTTTGTGTGCATCGCGAACTTTGTTGTTTTGTTGATAACTTAAATAAAAATTCTTACAAAGTTTCATCATAACTTACGCGTCACAGATCAGGTAAAAATTATTACTTGATATGGCCATTCATAAAAAATAACAAATAAAGCGAATCATTGGCACACCACGACTGATCAATGACCGTGAAAATTACGTCATTTTATCACATGGACCATATTTTTATCATATACCACGTGGGCTTTGCGTGGCTCATCTAGTGGTACGTCCTCCTCTGTTCCCTACGTAATCTGTGGCAATGGCCCGCAGGTAGCGCGGGATGGACGGTTTGAATGTCGAACCTCAGGGTTGCTAGCCGCCAAAAATAAAAATCCCTTATGTAACATTCGCAGTTGACTAACGCGATAAATTAATATAAATAATGTCATGTTTTGTACCGATCCCGGTCTTAAATTAATTTAATAGTATCGTTTATGTTAATTAAAATACTCAAGGTGAAGAACTCAGATGAGTCTGAATAGTTAAACAGATTATTTATAGTACGAAACCGATAGATAATTAATTTATTTGCCGGAAACTAGGCAATAATTCATGAACAATATTGGTATAATAACCTGAGAAAACATTCAATTTAGACGTAAATATGTTTATTGTTTTTGTTACAATAATTACACGAGTTGTGATAAACAGACAGTAAGCCGACAATCTGACCACATGAACTTTGAGTCGAACCACGCGAAAAGCTTGGCTATGCGTCATAGCGGCCGCCGACACGTTGCAAGCGCGGAACGTGTCAAGGATCACAACTTTCAAATGTTGAGAATTAGCAGAAACATTTTCCCCATACTTCGTGAGAAATTTTCGCGCTGACAACACAGTCGGGAAGTTCAGGAACCACTTCCCAGAACGATAAAGGGCCGGCGCAGGGTGCCGCGGTGCGCGGGGGGGAAGACGGCGCGACAGCTGCGCGCGCGTCGCTCCCCGCACCGCGCGCCATTCCGTCGCCGACCGCCGCGGCGAGCATACGTCCGCGACACTTCTCTTGTGAAATACGCGCGTAACATTCCGTTGGACTCGAGTGCGTGACTTCAAACTTTCAAGTTATAAATGAAGTATTCATTCACGTATTTGGAGGAGCGCGTCCGCACGGAGGCGACGAACCGTCGAAGGACGCGAGTCGGGCGCGGCGCAGGAGCGGCCGGCGGCATCCTTTGTCCGGGAGGCCCGTGTGGCTGGGCGGTGACTGGCGCTATATTCGGTTTGTGTGCGATATTGCACCAGTCCCGGCCTATCCAAGCGGGCCCGATCGTCGAAGACCGCTATTCAGGCACTCAGCATCCGCGGCGCGCGGTCCCGTTACCCGGCCGGTCGGTCGTTCACTGCGGTGGCCACGCTTAGGACGCGATTCGGTGTCAACGTTGTGACTTGTATCAAATTGCACCAATCCCGGCCTGCCTGTGGTCACCGCGCCGTGGACTGGAGCCAGGAACCAGCTCGACACGTGGTGGATCACCAGGTACTGCAAGAGCTCGCAACTACCCACCTGCACTAATTGCAACTGCAACTTAATGACTATAACTTTTCTGAGCACTAGGTCAGCGCTAAGGTCGCTTTGTATTCGCGAAACATTTCATAATGCATCGTCTGACTTTTTGTAATAACCAGAATAATGTAATTAGTTTGCTGTAGTTCCGTGTACTATTACAAGTTGGAGGTACCCACATATTTCGATGGTAGAAAGTTTCCGAGCTCGTGGTAAGTGATTCATATTGTAAGAAAGTTATTCGTTGCGAGGTGACTGAATTGATATAGACACCGGTCGATGCAGGCAGACCGGTTTCGTCGTAAATCGTAATGTGCTATGTTAAGTACGCTTATGTATTTTGTAGCAGGCCGCCAAAACGAAGGACATTTTACGGAGATTGGCACTAACTAGGTTACGTCGATCATTTTAGAAACAGCTGATTTCTTCATTCATGTTTTATTCATTATTATTTGCATAGTCATTCTGTCTGTCATTGATTAGCGACTAACTATTTTAATTGGCAGGCACATGCATAATTGTCGTAACTGTTTAGCATTTGCCGGCTTTTGGCCAGTGTCAATGTTTCTATGGCTAATTGATTGACGGAATGCATTGTATTGATGAACTTGACCGCTCGCTTCGGTGTGAGTGTGACCCCCGCTCGTCTCAATTTAGCAATAAACTATCGCTGATCTGTACACAGTTGCAAAGTGCATTTTACTGCCGATAAAATTGCTCACTTTTTTTCTATGAAGGTATTTGAAAAAGTAATTCGAATTTTGAAACGAACTTTTTAGCAATGACTTTCTAGTGATGTGCAACGCTTTTTAAACTAATTCCTTTTAGTAAGTTCGAAACTAAAACTTGAAAATCGGTCACGGGTCAAATAACTTTTATGATAATGTATAGTTATCTGTCAGATTCGTGTAGAGCCTACGGTAAATTATGGCTTTGCGTGGACAGTTATGCGATGGCGGTAGGTGCCACACGTTTTCGGCTCATGTGTAAAAGTAGATTCTTGTAAACTGGTACAAATCGCTTGTATCTTTAACCTTCTAAATGTGAAAGACTTCCGATGATTTCAAGTTCATCGTTTCGCCGGCATTTTTATAAGTTTTTTGTACTTTTACCTCTTGGGCAGCTGTCAGATTACTTTTTTAATCGACTAAAAACGGGTTATAATTTTAATTGCCGCTCATTTGAGTCAAAAGTGTTAACAAGTCAACAGATGTCACACCGGTCGGCATTTTTATGCAAAGTTAGCTTCGTTAAGCTTATCTCTACGTGGATAGATAGGTACATACTGGCATAGCTCTCGACTATAGTATTATCGTATGAACTCGACGCCGTGAATCAAGCGGAAAGATGATTCACTGAACAAGTTGAGAAACCGTGCAACCGTTATGATTTAAATTGCAACAACTGTCATGGAGCATTCACGAATTGCGGTACCTACATAGGGTCGCTGTGCCCGTTGGCGACCACTTAGTGGAGTTACCAACTTTGGATGCGTGAAAATATATCCTATCTATACTTGAAATTGATATTGTCTATGTATATGAATCCTAAATATTGTCAATTTACGGAATAATAAATTAAATAACGATTACCATTAACATATTTTTAAATATGATCGAAAATGTTCAAAACTAGCCAAAACGCTAGTTTACGACCACTTGTTTCAGTTTTCGACCACTGCTAAGTCAGTTAGCGACCACTATATAAAATAATCATAATACAACAATGTTTATGTTAATTGAATATCTATTTCTCAGAATGATTTATTCTGAAACTAAACATGATTTTAAAAAGTTATATATTCATCAACACAAATAGTAGCTATAGTATATCTACTGATTTTACTTAAAACCAAGAAGATCTTTTTCACTAAGTTCGTTTACCAAATAATCACTTGTGCTCGGATTCTGAATATATGTTTATAGCTTTTTAGGGTTCCGTAGTAAACTAGGAACTCTTATAGTTTCGGCATGTCTGTCTATCCGTCCGTCCGTCCGCCCGTCTGTCCGTCCGTCCGTCCGAGGATAATCTCAGAAACTGTTAGCGCTAGAAAGCTGAAATTCGGTACCAATCTATATTTCAACCACGCCGACAAAGTGTATGAAATAAAAAGTGGAAAAAATGATTTATAAGGGTGCCTCTCTCCTACACGTAAAGGGGGGCATATTTTTTTTTATTCCATCGTGTGATATATCGTTGGATAGTTATTTTAAAATGAATAGGGATTTACTAAAATCATTTTTTGATTATGTTAATATTTTCGGAAATAATTGCTCCAAACGCCGAAAAATAGGCGCCCCCCCCCCCTTTTAACTTTTGAACCGTAAGTTTAGAAAATATGAAAATTTTGAACGTGATAGGTATAGAAAGCAGTCTAGCAAATTATAACTTTGTTATTCATATATTTGTATGAAAGACAAAGTTATTTTTTGTTGCCGAAAAATGATTGTATTTTGGCTAGTTGTAGGTAATAGATACGTTTATTTTTCATAGATAATGGTAAGGAACTCTTCGTGCGCGATTCCAACTCGCACTTGGCCAGTTTTTTCAGTTTATGGCCAATTTTTTCATACAAAATTGGAACGGTCGCAAACCGACATCGCAGTTTTTAAACCGAGTTGGTTTGCGACCGCGATTTTAGTGAGTGAATTAAACGAAGTTTTACTAGGAAAACAAGTGGTCGTTAACTGAAGGGAGGAATCTTTATGCATGTATAACACCAGTTTCTAAATTATATAGCCACAAAAACATCTTTAAGTTCATCAATTTAAGCAAAATAATATAAAGCCTCTAGTGTTAGAATGCGACCACGTGGCCGCTATCTAACGCATTAGATAAATACGTAATTCAGTAGTGCGACCACAGGATTAAAATTAAAGTTTAGATGAAAAATGTCAAAACTAACTAAAAATATGAAGCATAGCTCTATAATTGAAGTAATTATGCTTTTTGACCGAATGTAACATTAATATAAAGTAATAAAACTTATCTTTATTTGCCGACCGACGCGCTATTTCTTTTGCACTACGCGATAGTTCCACTCACTACTGTGTCATGCCGCACACTAAATACCAATATTTTCATGTTTTGGGTAAATCGGTTAGGATCTAAATTATGACATTCTTATCGTATAAGTATTCAATTACATTAAAATGCTTACTGTTTATTGTTTTCTCGTGAAAATGAGCTATTATCTTTAATTAAAGAGACTCAACCCGTCAAGTGGTCGCGTTACTGGAGGTGGTCGCGTTACCGGCACACTGACCCTACCTTGGTTGGGTTATTGATAAAAACTTTGCAATAAATTGTGAGCTCAGGGGGTCTACTCCGAAAGTGTTAACTACGAACTATCGGCCGAACGTTCGTATGTTTCTTACTACGAAATGACTTCTATATCGTTCGGTCGGTTCGATTCCAACTCGTTCCGACCGAACATCATTTTGACATTTGTCGTATCGTAAACCCTACCACGAAAGTTATTTCACCGACCGATCATTTGAGTTTGACAAGACTGTTATCGTTAATTTTATGTCAAAACTCACGACAGCAAATTCGCTACCTTTTGAGTATCGTAAATATCGGATGTAATGAATTATCTCACGATTACCTTGTGTTTTATATCTGTTGAAAGTGTTAAAGTGAATGTGAATTATTTACAATTGTGGACGAATGGCAAAACTAATGTTTTTGGTTGAAGAGGCTCTCAACTAAAAGCGTTTGGAGCGCAGAAGGAATCGCAGGCGACTTCGTGACATACTTACCCACATTCATAGAAATTATGTTTAGTTCCTTAAATTGTGGCGTAATTATAGGTTATAATTGTTTTCCAATTATGTTATTTCTTTTTAGATTTTATGAAAAATACCTACAATTTACCGAGTGTAGCTTCATCAGCTTGCTCATGATAATAAATGTTTGTGTGTGTTGTGTTTGTGTACTTAGATAATAATAAAATTACAAAATGAATAAATTAATTATAGAACATAAATTGTTGCTTTATTTGTATCTATCTATTATGGTTTTTACATATGTTTTGATAGTTTAATCAAAAATGGACCTAAACGACGTAGTTTAGAGAGTGTTCCGAAATGATTATACTATTCCATGGCAACAGCTTACCAACATTATGATTTTTGATTTTTAATAATGTGCAAAGGTAAACTTTATCCGGCTATGAATAATATTGTTTTTCGAAAAATATTACGACGTTCGTAGTCAAAAATACCGAACTAAAAGCGATTTTCAATTTCGTTGCTATAAGTAATAATTTTAATTGGTATTTCAACAATTATATTGTATTGAAATCAAGATTAATGACTAAAAGAAACATATCGATGCAATGTTCGACTCTAGCACTTCATTTCGTTCGGTCCGATACTCTCCCGAACATTGGCTATGGTGCCCGACCGATACTAGCCACTCCGAACTATTTTCGTAGTAGGGTAACAATGCAAACTTCGGTCGTATGTCGGTCGGTCCCGAACATTCGGTAGTGTCATTTCAGAGTAGACCCCCAGGTCATGTTGGTAGTTAGTCTACAATAGTTCACGTGTTTTTTGCGCTTGCACTTTTTGCCGTTGTTGTCGAAGTTGCTATTTCAAATCAGAAAATAAGAAACCCTAAATGGTACAGTTCTATATGTAAAGATATATGAATTAACATACATAACTTCAATCATTCTATAATTATAATATCAGCACTTAAACCTTTTCAATACTCAAGTGTGGTCCAACATAAACATCTGAATAGCCTTTTTGTTACAACAGCCAGGAATTACGATCATTATCTTGACGTAATAAATGTCCATAAAGACATAGTAAATAGGCTTTAATACGCCCTACACGGATTTACAGTTACGTTAACTCAAAACCTGTAAGCCAATTACTAAACTGCTGCATAATATGTTAATGATTTGCCGATGCCACACTGACTTAACTACATTACTAGTCGCCAAGTTTATCTGTATTCTGCATCTTTTAACGGTGCTTGTAAAATGACCGTGCCTAGGGAAATGTTCTGAGCACCTATTTCCGTGTTCTTTGATATCACGGCAGTTCTTGTGGTGTTTAAGATTTGTATTGCATCGAGGGTCAACTAAAGTGCACGAATATAGTATGTATATCTTCGCTTATGTGCAAAAATATACTTGTATTTTAACTTTTAATTAATTTATTTATTTTATTTATGCCTTTTTTATTCCATACAATTATCTTCATATTTACTAAGTAATTTATAAGTATTTGTTATTAGTTTTTTTTGTACGGATCCCTCCTCGATCCCGTGCCATGTCTCCCTGTTCTGGGCCACCTCCATCCATCTTGGTCCAGCTACTTCTACTTAACTTTTAATTATAAATGTCAATGTATGAAGTAGCTTTTTTGCAATTTGTAAAGCTTTATCTCTGTTTATTTAATCGCTACCAGTGTAGGTGTTTATTAATTATATCGTTAACGATTAATGACACTTAACATTTTCTGTAACGGAGTTTTAAGCTTAATGTCTGCAAACAGTTATATTAGAACTGTTTAGGTATGATTTAAACAGACATTTTTCAAATTAAATTTATTTATGTTCTTCTACTTGACCTCGATACAATGTCTGTAAGTTTTCGCAAAATAGGTACCTAAAACTTAACTTACTTTGAATTAAGTTCTTGTCAAATAACTAAACCGCTCTGAAGTCAGCCATTTGATGCCTTGTGCATGCGCAAAAGTGCTTTGTTAACAGCTTTGTTAGTTGACGAGGACTGAATAGTATACAGAATACAGAAGCCAGCCAGTCAACCTACCCGAATCTGTAAAATTTTACCAATCGAACATAAGCCTTCCACTATTGTGAAATGGTTGAAAATCTGTTGAAGAAATTCAACAGATTGTTGTAGCTTGATGCGCTTGTACTCGGTTTATTGATTTTTATTGCTTAGAAAAACATGTTAAAAGAAGTGAAAATATGACTGTATAAATGACTTTCCCGCTTTCAGCACAGTCTAAAGATACGCCATTCTAGTAAAACGGCCACAGAAGTTATAATTGTTTAATAAGAATTGATTAGAATCAATCATAGTCAATTTAATGATTTAGCAGAAAATATATAACAAAAGTTGTACCGTTAACTTTTACTGTAACTCACCTTTTTGCCATATAAGGCTTTTTTATTCCGTACAACCAATTAAATAGAAGTGAAGAGCTTCGACACTTCAACAACTATGACTCTTCACAGGATTATGTATGTACAGACGTCAGCACATTAACCTACCTCAATCTGTCAAATTTCTTCAATAGATTTTTAACCTTATCACAGTAGTGAAAGGTTAATGTTCGATTGGTAATAATTGACACATTCGGGTAAGCTAACCAGCTGTCGCCTGTACAAAAAGCCTTGTTTTTATTATAAATTTCCAATACAAAAAATCGACTAAATTAAAAATCAACAAAAAATATTTAGTCGATTTTTCTCCTACTAAGTGAAAGCACATCCCTTAGGCTTTACAAGAGTTCAAGATAATCCGTTATACAGCCAAGATGGCTGCGTTTATGATAATTTAAGCGCGTTTGTTATTAAATTAAAAGTGAAGCACATATTACAACGGTCTGGTGATTTCGTGTCAAGGTCCCAGTCACCCCAACGAACTTACTACTTCATATGTGGGTAAACACGTGTTTTATAGTAATAATAATAACTATTGTTACCAAACTTTTTGCGTGCTTCGTGTGTACTTTATGGTTTGTAGGTATGTAGTTTTTTTTTTTGTGAAAGGAAGTGGGATGTTAGAATATAATTTACTGGTTCTTTAATTTGTTTAAGTTTTTTATAATTAAGGAAGTGTTTTATAATTAGTTTTTCCATTAGAAATGATGCGTGATAACGAGTTAAGATGTCCTATGTGTTAGATCCGGCAGTGTATGACGAATTTTCTGCAAAATAGATAGTGCGTAGCGATAAATCACGTTTGAATTACTCCTTTATTGTATGTAGTTTAAGTAGTACTTTTAAGAAGATATTTAAGATTACACTAAGTTATTTTATTTTTATTAAAATTTTGGTAAAGAAGTGTAGTTTATTGAACTGTTAAGAACAGTTAAATGATTTTAGTTTTTATCGTTCCGGTTTTTTATCAGTCCTATGATCATATTTTCGAAAACGACAAAATTATTCTTGGCCAGCCCATATGTCAAGCTTAAAAATTCTATTCCAAAATTCAAATTTCGAACCAGAAAATAATCAAATAAAAAAAAAAACACGCACATTGAAAATAGGTATACAAAATGAGGCCTCAATATTTCATTTTTAATAACTTATTAATAGAACCTGTTTTCTGGTCCACTTTTGAATTTTCGCACAATACCGGCCTGTGAATATTCTTAATTTGAATTTTTTGCGCGGGATAGTTGGCAGCTGTCTTGGTAGCCTCCTGTTTCACCGGACAGGCGCTTGCGCAGATGGTCCGTGAACACAAAGGCGACAGGAGCTAAGGATGGCTATTGTGAAATCGGGGACACATCTCGAGTTGCTAAGGGTTGCTAATCTGGTTTTTATATCTTTGTGGATTGTAAAAATCTGGATATTCGAAGTTTTTGTGTAGAAACTAGCAATACTTTTGTTAACAAAGGAGTTTTAACGTGTTTCGTTAATCTCTAATCTCAGTTTTTTGTTCGAAACAAGACATTTACCCATTTTTTTTGGGGCAGTTTCGGTAATTATTATTTAGGAGATACCTATGTAGGTATATAAAATGCATCATAAAGATTTTTGTTCATCTTATATTTAAAAAAAAAAATATTTTCACACTTTTGTCAGTAGCAATTGGGAGATAGGTATAGGTACTATCTACCAATTTCAAGACAACCGATAGGTAATGCGTTTTATTAATACTCAATTTACTTAAATTCCAACTTTTGCGGAATTATCATAAGGCACATAACATAGTATTCAAATGTATATTTTGCAATATTATTTGAACAGTCGCAGTCAGGAAGTGAGAGTTTCCTTATCTCTAAGCCAAACATTGTAATACCTACATGTCAAAATGGTACTACTACATATTTTTAGGGAAGGGCAGCCAGTACCTATTTGTCTTTCAATCGATAAAACATCCGATATCTGAAAGACTTGCATTTGATACTTTGAAGTCAATACAGAATAATCGACTAATGCTAAAAATGTTACGAAAAACATTTAGTCGATTTATGTAATTGATAAAGGAACTAAAGCACATCACTATTAATTGAGAGATTTACTAAGGCGAGCCCTAGACGATCAATAAAATTGCAAAATATTACGTAAATATTGTACTTTGTTAACCTTGTAGGGGTAATATTTAAGATTGCGCAATGATTTTTGCGAGTAAGTTATAAGTATTGTTATTTTAGCTACCCTGGTGTTAGGGCTGGCTGACTAATGCATCTAAAGTAGGTCCTAGTACAGACAACAGCAGGTCAACGTATAGGTACGAATCTGTCAAATTTTACCAATCAAATGTTAACCTACCTCCATTGTGATAAGGTTGAAAATCACGTGCAGAAATTTGACAGATGGTGGTAACTTGATGTGCTGTCGTCTGTACCGTAGACCCGATTTAGTTTTGCAATTTTCGGGTTGTTGGCAACATCTTATCAAGGCAATTTATGGGGAAATAGCAGTACATAATAATATTCTGGTAATGCTGATAAATACATTGAAACTAGTAGTATATGCAGACACTAGCACATCAACCTACCACAAGCTGTCTAATTCCTTCAATAGATTTTTAACCTTATCAAAATAGTGGAAGGGTAATGTTCGATTGGTAAAATTTGAGGGTTCTTTCTGGTCGTTCCCTAAATGCTGAGGATCGTGACTGTGTGTCAATCTTCTCCACTCGGTCCGGTTCTGTGCCATATGTGATGGCATCCTAGCCGATTGCCGGCCACGGCGGCTGTTCTCATATAAGGAGATCAGCCAGCTGCGCAGGACATATTAAAGTGCACAAGCATTTGCGCAGACACAGGTGCACTCCCTATTCCCTCACTCTCATAACCCGATGGGACGGCAATCCGACACGACCGGTGAGAGATCAGGCGCAGGACCGACATTAACGTGCTCTCCGATGCACGGGTGTATCAATCACCAACTTACAGCTCCGGGCTACTTTGTGAAAGTTTCGAAAACCCACAAAGTGATTTCGGCCCGACTCGGGAATCGAGCCCGAGACCTCGTGCACAGCAGTCGACTATGCGACCACTAGACCAACGAGGCAGTAAGCCATATGTATCGCTCCCTGTATCTGGCCTCCAGTCACCTTCTTGAGTTGGTCCACCCATCTGGCTGGCGCTCTTCTGCTAGTGTGTAAGTGCTGTCAACATTGATTTTGCCAATCTTGTGTATGAATCTCGTCATTATCCTTATGAAGTTTAATTACAGGTCACCAACATTTTCGAATTTTATTTGTTTCTTAGGATTCTATTGAGACGAGACAGCGAGGCGGCGCGGGCGTACTGAAAAATTCCCCATGAAACCGCCATACGACACATTCAAGTTCTGTTACATACATTGCCCTGTTTCTTTTTTTTATTTAAGTAAACTTATAATTGAGGCCATGAGAGCCAGAGTGGCCTGTCATTTTTTCAAAACTAATTTTATTTGACAAAAAATAAGTGAACGCCGCAATGGCCTAAAAATTGTTTTAAATAATGACAGTTAGGCCACTCTGGCTCTCATGGCCTCAATTATTGTGTAAAGTGAAAATTTGATGTGTTGGAAAACTAGCAGATGGATTCAAAACCGCTATTGAACAGGAGTGGGTATGTCTAGGTGAACTGTAAGATGTCTGTCTCAACATCCTTCAAGAAAAGACATTTTTTTTATAATCCGTATCTTAATTTTTATGTGTGTATCTGAACACAGTATAGAGGTTTTGAAAAAAAGCTGAAAAACCAATTTCAGGAACTTTAACATAATTTATGAAAACCCCTGATTACAAAAACATTGAATGTACATAATTATGTAAGTAAGTGCTAATATTTGTTCCATTGTAAGTATGTATGTACCTAATAAATAAAATCCAAGTTTAATAGTTTATGTTTATAAACAAATAAGTACAGACGACAGCAGGTCAAAATACGAATCTGTCAAATTTTACCAATCGGATATTAACCTACCCACTGTTGTGATAAGGTTGAAAATCCATTGCAGAAATTTGACAGATTGTGGTAACTTGATGTGCTGTCGTCTGTACATAATTATGTTAATATGTGTGTAAGTATGTATGTACCTATTAAATAAATATAAGTTTAATAATTTAATGTATATTTTATAAACAAATTAGTAATTAATGAATGAATTGATGATGATGATGATTTTGATGATGGCCTCCTAGCCGATTATCGGCCACGGCGGCTGTTCTCATATAAGGAGATCAGCCAGCTGCGCAGGACATATTATAGTGCACAAGCATTTGCGCAGATACAGGTGCACTCCCTATTCCCTCACTCTCATAACCCGATGGGACGGCAATCCGACACGACCGGTGAGAGATCAGGCGCAGGACCGACATTAACGTGCTCTCCGATGCACGGGTGTATCAATCACCAACTTCCAACTCCGGGCTGCTTTATGAAAGTTTCTAAAACCCACAAAGCGATTTTGGCCCGTCCCGGGAATCGAACCCGAGACCTCGTGATCAGCAGTCGGCTATGCGACAACTAGACCAACGAGGCAGTTGAATGAATTATTGAGTAAATAGCAATGTTACTTTAACTTAGTAATTACAATGTACACACAGACAAACATAACAAAAAGCACAGCATACAATCGTTACTTTTTGACTATCACCTCTGATGTGAAATTCATTAGAACCCCATGTATGCCACCATTGTTCTATATTAAGACATACTTTTGTTTATGATAATCATATTATTACGTAACAAATACATTTATGTATAGTAAGTGTAATTATTTTAATAAATACATTCTTAAATTGTTAATTAAATCATTTAATTAATTATAATTATTTTTGTATCATTTTATTCCTTGGTTACCTTATAAGGTATAGTGGTTTTACCTACTCCTGGGTTCGATTCCTGGAATTTTATACATGTTCATCCTTAATTCCTCTATGAAACAGCTTTTCCTGTGGATAGGTAGTCCTTAGTATGAATCATGTAAAAATATCGCTGGAAGAAAGTGAAGTGAAAGAGGGTGGGTTTGAGCATAGGTAAACTTGCGCACGTAAGTACTAGACCTATAGTTTTATTTTTGAACTAGCTTTTTGTTTGTGGTTCCGAACACGAAATAGATCCGTACACTGTATAGTCGACAACAAGTCAGTGTACATAAATCTGTAAAATTTTACCAATCGAACATTAACCTTCCAGTATTGTGAAAAGGTAGAAAATCGATCGCAGAAATTTGACAGATTTGGGTACACTGACTTGTCGACTGTACTACCAAATAGAATGATAATGAGCAGCTTGATCCTGGCGATTATGTTCATTATCGTTCTTTTTGTATAACGCTTACTATACTAATAAAACAATCATCATTAGCTTGAGTTAATCCAAGCTTTAACACAGGTCACAGGTCTTCTGAAACACAGAAAAAAGTCAGAACTATAGACTGAGTGATAAAGTAGGTTAAGGTAGGAGTTGTCGAAGTCTGAAGAATCCGAAGATAGCCATCACCTCGATGTATTCAAGTCCACAGTTATTGACAAAGGTAAATAAGATAGTAAGTATGAGCAGAGCATTGATAATAGCTTTTACTTCTATCGCCTATCTTTCCTTCTCTGAGTGAGAGGTCTTGTGCAGCTAGGGTTGCCAACCATACTGTTTTAAACAAGATTATACTGTTTTTCACCAAAATATACTGTTCATTTTACACCAAATTTACAAAATACTGTTCAGTTACAGCATCACAATGCAAACACAGCTCTAAAAAATATGTTTTTCTAAAATACTGTTTAAAATTGTTCGTAGACCTGAATATACTTTATTTATTGTAGAAAAAGTTGGCAACCCTATGTGCAGCAATATGACTATAAGAAGGTTGATGATGACGACCTATCATGGCCTATCAATCAAACAAAATGCTCCCGTAATCAAACATGATCTTAAAACAAAACAAATCTAAAAGTGCGAGACGCTTGGCTACCTTATCAATGAATCGTGAATAGTTAGTGATGCATCAATGGCTGCCGTGATTCATTATTTAGTGTCCATTGTCGGGTAGACGCACAATACTACGTATGAGTTCTTTGTGCAACTCGGTAGGGGAAATACTTCGTATATTTACGTGTAGGTAGGTACCTATATGTATATTTTCCGGTGGGTTAGGGTTGCTTGTAGTATAAAATATGGTTTTGTTGTGGTAGATTTTTGAGGGTAAGTTCTTGGTAATGGGGATGGGTGACCGTTTTTAGGGTTATGTACTGAAGGGTAAAACGAGACCTTTCTTAAGACTTCGCTGTTTATTACCAGGCTGTATCGCATGAAACGGAATAGACAGTTAAAATTTTCATAGGTGATGTAATTTGCTACTATTACAAAAAATACTGAAAACTAGAATTAAAAATATTTTAGGGGGCCATACAATAAACATGACGGAATGAATGGATGCATGAATGGAACCTTTAGTAAAATAAAACATACCATGACAGTCCTTAGCTCAACTCTGACATCGAATCTAGGACTAATCTCATACCTCAGCAGATTAACAAGGAAATTAATATACAACTCCCTACTTACACTTGAAAAACAACCCTCCTGACGCACTCGGCTAAAAGGCTACACTTTCAATTAAAGGTCCTGTACTCCACGAAATTCTACCCAAGTTGGTTAAAAATGCATTCTTCCACAGCACGTGTACAATAAACTTGCGTGTCGTGTGTTCGGGAAGTGTCGTTCGTTCGTGATCACGTTGTTAAACCTATTTCTAGGTAAGCTATAGACTTTCATGGTTTGTAGAACGAGAATTAATTTGACGTTCATTCATTGAGTTCGTTTTATGGGATTTATCCGATTTTTGCTGCTATTGGGTTCCGTACCCAAAGGGTAAAACGGGACTAAAACTAAAACTCCGTTGTCTGTCTGTCTCCAGGCTGTATTTATCTCATAAGCCGTGATAGCTAGAAAGCTGAAATTTTCACAACTGATGTATTTCTGTTGCCGCTATAACAACAAATACAAAAAATTAAAAAAATATATATTAAGGAGGGTCCCCATACAATAAACGTGTGAAACCGCAAATTATAACTCTGTTGTTCATATCTTTGTATGAAAAACAAAGTTATTTGCTGCCCGAAAAATGATTGTATTTAGGCTAGTTAGTAGGTATTCTGTTTGTACTCTAAAGGCTTCGAAACTACCGGACTGATTTGATCCGAAAACTTCTTTAACTGTAGCCAAGCTGCATTATCCTCGAGGAACATAGGCTATATTTTTTCCGGGCACGGGCAGTAGTTTGCTCGTATTAAGAGCTCGTGGCTAAGTCAAAGCTGCGCGGATTGTCTGATCATAGGTTAAGCATCGCTTGGCGCGGTCGGTAGGCACGATATTAGTGGGTCCGGCTGTCATTTGAACATTCTTTGACAGTCGTTATGGGTAGTCAGAACCAGAAAGTCTGACAACCACTCTTACCATGCCAGGTTGCCCGGGTAACTGGGTTGTGGAGGTGCTGCATCCGGTTAGACTGGAAACCGACCCCAACATAGTTGGGAAAAGGCTAGGCAGATGATGGGCAGTAGTTACCTCGAGATGCAGGTGATATCGCGGGAAAAAGGCTAGTATGATGATATGTTGTCAATCAATAAAACTAGCATATAATTTAGAAAACATGATTTATTTCTAAAAAACATGTAAAAAGCAAAAAAAAACAATAAATATTTTCAGTTCCTCTTGAATACATGAATGCTTATTTATTTACATAAATAAATGAATGGGTATCCTGTGAGATTAAATTTTCTCACTTTAATATTATAAATATAACATGCAACACCTAACAGATAGTAAATAGTTTAGTTTTGGATAGTACGTATCCAACGTCATATAAATGGCTACCAGTAGCATTTTCATATTTATATAACTAACGCCGAAGTTCATACAACAAGAACAATTATTTCATCAATCGGATTTGAAGCAACAGTTTACAAGTTTGCTTACATTTAGTAAAGTGCTTATTCAAATAGAATATAGTAACGACGCCGTCAAGAGAAATGTACAGACGCCAGCACATCAACCTACCAAAATCTGTGAAATTTCTGCAATGGATTTTCAACCTTACCACAATATTGGAAGGTTAATGATCCATTGGTGAATGTAAGTTAGGTTGACCTGCTGTCGTCTGTACCAACAAATTGAACAAGCTAATAAGTAATAAACATTATCATCACCTATCATCATCATCATCAACATTAAAACTATTCAAATTAACATACCGTCTAGTGGTTCTCATTCTACCGGCAGCCACGCTATCAAAAACCCACTTGGAATTGACTTCACCCACTCTCGAACCCACTACCAAATCATACAGACTTTGTTCATTTTGTGTTAGCATGTTAGGACCTTGTGTTCGCATGTTAGGACCTTGTGTTAGCATGTTAGGACCTTGTGTTAACATGTTAGGATCTTGTGTTAGCATGTTAGGATCTTGTGTTAGCATGTTAGGACCTTGTGTTCGGAAATTAGGACCGTTTTGCGTTCGACTGTTAAGACCAAGATTTTGTGGGTTGTTATTTGGGCCTATGGTATTGACAGACGCGCCACATAGTGTTAGTAGTTGCATAGCTGCGCCCCTTTGTTCGGCGTGTTGTTTCAAATGTACGCGCATGCCGTTGAAGATGTCGTACGCGTATTCGGAGCGTTGGCGGCCGAGAGCGTTGCGTTCCACGCGAGCTTTCTGTAATAAAAAATGTTTTTTTTTTGTCACTGTGTGGAAAGTTATTGTAATTGTTAAATATGTCACGTGCAATAATATGTATTCAGTTTATTTTTGTGATATAGGTGTTTGCAAATTATTATCTATGCTAATATTATAAAGCTGAAGAGTTTGTTTGTATGTTTGTTTGAACGCGCTAATCTCAGGAACTACTGGTCCGATTTGAAAAATTCTTTTAGTGCTAGATAGTCTATTTATCGAGGAACTATTTACTTTTTATCCGGGTGCGCCGAGTAGTTCCCACGGGATGCGGGTGAAACCGCTGGCAGAAGCTAGTGCTAGATAAAATCGCTGCGGTTTTCTACTAGGGGTATAATTGTATACATATTTATTGTTCGTGATTGAACAGTAGACATATAAATTGAAGAGTTCTTGGCTGAGTAACAGTAGATCGATTATAAGTTTAAGCAACTCTTGGCGCGGTCGGATGGCAGAAAATTCTTTCTGTTATGGCGATTTCCCCCGTGTTTGGAAAGGCAAGTTAAATTGGTGGGTACCTGTTTTGGATATTTTTGGCAGTCGTTGAGTCTGACAATCACTCCTACCAAGAAGTATTATGGTTGTTATGGGGTGCCAATTTGCCTAAGTAACTGGGTTGAGATCAGATAGCAAGTCGTTTTAAAAACACAGGAACTCAACTGTTGATAAACTTAAAGCCGTCTTTATGGAAAAGGGCTAGGCAGAATTAAGTACAGACGACATTAACCTTTCACCATTGTCACACAGTTGAAAATCTATTGAAAAAAATTGACAGATCGAGATAGGCTGATGTGCTGTTTGTACAAACCTGACAGATCTTCCTCAGATGCTCAACCTCATAACCGATATGGTGCAGCCAGTTGCCAGCAGTAGCAGACTCCAGGGCCCACCGCGCGTGCAGCACCCTGCAGCCGCGCGCGGCGCCGAGCAGCGCGTTACAGGTGCGCGCGCGCCTGTCTGTCGCGTCGCGCCAACATGTCGACTTGCTTAAGTCACAGTGGGATGTTATGCCTGGGAATTATATTAATGGAACCTTAAGAAAAGTTTTGTGTTGTATGATAACTTAAATTAATTTATATTGTAGATGCGGAAGTAACTCCGCCTGTCTGTCACGCTTTCACAGCGACATTACTGGGTAAATATAATCTGGTTTGTAGATAATCTTTAGCCTGTGAATGGCAAAGTTTTTTATACAATTAACAACAGTACATCCCACTTTTTTGTTTTATTTTAAAATAACTATGTGTCGCAGTTTCATCCACATCCCAATAGAGCCACTTCTGACAATGGGATAAAAAATGACCTATGTCCTTTGAAAGGACAAAAAGTAACTATGTCCTTAGAACGGGATATTATTATACATATTGAAATAAAGAAACAAAAATTTATAGATTTTTTTTTGCCAACAATTTTTTTGACGCGCGTCCCATGGGAACTACTGCGCGCACCCGGATAAGAGTAGCCTATAGCCTTCCTCGATAAATGGGCTATCCAACACTGAAAGAATTTCTCAAATCGTACCAGTAGTTTCTCAGATTAGCGCGTTCAAACAAACAAACTCTTCAGCTTTATTAGTATACAGTAAAAAAATCAGCTGTCAATCAACTGTCAGGGACACCTTCTTACCACAAACGAACTATAATATCTTAAGGTGAATGCGACGACTAGAAGCGGGAAATTCAAATATAAAATGGTTTTTTCATGTTTTACCTAAGTTAACATTTATTATGAGGCGTGATCTTATGATTGGCGGTTATAATATCCCAAGTAATTTCTGATGTCCTTGTTTAACTCCGAACTTCTTACAATTTAATGTAACTGTAAAAAATACGTTTTTATTGGAAATATCATAGTTTCGACAGTTTATAGTTATAATAGAAGTTCGAGTTAAACAAGGACATCAAGAATTACTTTATGGGATATTATAACCCGCCAAATCATAAGCATCACGCCTCATATTGAATGTTTAATTTAGGTAAACATGAAGAAAAACCATTTTAATATTTGAATTTCCCGATTCTAGTGGTCGAATGCACCTTAATAACATACCAGTAACATTAGACGATGATTGCTAACGCTGTAGCGTTACTACAGGAGCCAGCAACACGTGCGGTCGTACGTTTGGTTGACGCACTTCGTGTATGACGCCGCTCAGTTTGCTGGATACATTTCGTTATGGCCTGACGCTCGGGCGGGTCACCTGCCGGTTAAGCACCTGGATTTTTTGTTATACAGTTATTTAATATAAGCGTTGTCATGGATTTTACCCGTGGTCGTGTGGGAAATACTTCTGCAATTAGGTAATAGCCTATCGTCCTTTCAACAGTGTTCTCACGAGATTAGTCAAGCAAACATGCATCTTGTAACAAAACTTGAGAGTTAACTTACAATGGTCTTTCTTACTTCTTACAAAATTCTGAACTAAACCTTAAATTCGCAAATTAGATTATTTCAATGCAGTTTCACAACGTCAGATAAATAAGCCTATGTCAGTAGATAGCTTTAGCAACCCAATTCTTCAAATCAGTGCTACAGCAGTGTTTGAGCGCCTTTTTAACAAG
>NWSH02000605.1:11092755-11106147 GCA_002382865.2 Heliothis virescens | reverse complement strand
AAATCTTTGTCAAAGTAGAAATCTATCGCTGGAGATTCCATCTGCGAATTGTACATTCTGGAGAAGTTGCGTTGAGAGTATTACGTTCGTATTTGAGATAATGGACATCTTGAGGACAAGCATTTTTGTAGCGAATCCGACATTTAGAAGTTTACTATTGTGAGAGGTGGACATTTTGCGATCGGTTTGTCATTTGTGGCAGTAAGTTTACATTCGAGATGATACGCCATTGATTGCACAATAAAATGTTATGTGATCTGTCCCTTCATTCGCTATCATATATTACAGCTAATTATTCTTAATTCCAGACAAAGGGAACAGCAAATAAGACATAACTCCATCAGAGCAGTTGACTCACAGCGCGAGAACGAGATCTGGCGCGAGCCGAGCAGCGCATCATTGCCAAAACTTGTTACGGCCTGCAGAACACAAGCGGAACACTCAAATATATAAAATGCTCGATAGTACAAAGCTTCGCAGAAACCAATTGAGCTAAATTGTGAAGTTTTATAATTAAGAAATATTACATTCTCTTTAAAGTACTGCCTCTAATATTTTAATCTAATTTGTTAAGCGGATTATAAATACAATAAGTTTGAGTGTAGTGTATGTATGTTCCCTTTTATACCAAAACTATAGACGTATTATTGTGAATTCTGCCTAGTAACATAGTTTTTAAATGGCTCAAAACTGTAGAGGCTGATTGAAAAATTGGGTTTGCTTAAACTCATACTGACATAGGCTTCATATTTTATCTGAGTTTACAACTTGCATTGAAATTTAATTGAATTTGCGATATAATTTGTTCAGATTTTTAAGAGAGAAGATTGTTAAGTTTAACTCAGTTGTACAATGATTTTCATGTTTGCTGACTAATCTCTAGAATCTCTCTTATATCAACTCTCTGCTGAAATACTACTAGGCTAATTTTATCCTAAATGCATGAAGTTATTTCCAACAGACACGGAGTGAAAATTCCATGGCACAACATGTTATATTTATACTTATAACCAAAATTCCAGGTGCTAAGGCCCAATTGACCCGCCCCGGACGTCAGGCCATAACGAAGTATCCAGTAATGAGCGGCCTCGTTCATAAAAGTGCGTCAACAAAGTAGTACGCACGTGTTGCTGGTCCTGTAAACTGCATACCAGTGTAGCAACTTCAACTCCGTCTCATATGTTACTGGTAATTTTACAGGGTCATTCCGACCACCTTAGAAGACGTGGAATTTTCAAATATAAAATGGCTTTTATTTTTTTACCTACTCTCCACTTCAGACTTATGAGCGCGTTCTTTATCGAATTGGCGGTTATAATCCAATTTAAAGTATTTCTTGATTTCCTTGTATAACCGAAAACTTCTTATTATAGAACATATAAACTGTTCGTACACTTATATTCGCAACAACGTTTTTTTACATGCTTACATTCTAACATTGTAAGAAGTTTCGGAGTTAAACAAGGACATCAGAAATTACTTTGTGGGATATTATAACCGCCAATCATAAGATCACGCCTCATATTGAATGTTAACTTAGGTAAAACATGAAAAAACCATTTTATATTTGAATTTCCCGCTTCTAGTGGTCGAATGCACCTTAATAACATACCAGTAACATTAGACGGATGATTGCTACAGCTGGTAGCGTTACTACAGGAGCCCAGCAACACGTGCGTCGTACGTTTGTTGACGCACTTCTGTATGACGCCGCTCAGTTGCTGGATACATTTCGTTATGGCCTGACGCTCGGGGCGGGTCATGCCGGTTAGCACCTGGAATTTTTGTTATAAGTTATTTAATATAAGCTGTTGTCATGGGATTTTACCCGTGTCGTGTGGGAAATACTTCATGCATTAGGATAAATAGCCTATAGTCTTTCTACAGTGGTTCTAGAGATTAGTCAAGCAAACATGAAAATCTTGTACCAACTTGAGAGTTAACTTAACAAGTCTTCTTCTTCTTAAAAAATCTGAACTAAATTAATTCGCAAATTAATTAATTTCAATGCATTTCACACGTCAGATAAAATATAGCCTATGTCAGTAGTAGTTTAGCAACCCAATTTTTCAAATCAGTCTACCAGTGTTTGAGCCTTTTAACAAGCTATGTTACTAGCAAGATTCATCAAAATTCGTCTAGTAGTTTTTGTATAAAAGGGTAACATACATACATCCTCACAAACTTTTGTATTTATAATGTTAGATTAGATTTATAATATTAGGAAGTACTTTAAAATTTAATATTTATTATAATACTCACAATTTTAGGCTTCAATTGGTTCTGCGAAGCTTGTACTTCGACATTATTATTGTTGTTCCGCTGTGGGTTGCAGGCGGCTAACAGTTTCTTGGCCATGCGCTCGGCTCGCGCCAGGTCTCGTCTCTCGCGCTGTGTCAACTTGCTCTGATGGAGTTTGTTCTTATTTGCTGTTTCTTTGTCTGGAATTTAAATAATTTAGGCTGTTAATATTATACGATATGAAAGGGTACATGATCACATAACAGTTTTTTGTGCAATCAAATGCGTATCATCTCGTAATGTCAACTTCTCAAAATGACAACCGATCGCAAAATGTCCACTTCTCACAATGTCAACTTCTTAAAATGTCGAATTCGCATAATGTCTATTTCTCAAAATGTCCATTTCTCAAAACGACAAACTCTCATAACGTCAACTTCTCGCAATGTAAAATTCGCATGATGACATCTCCGCGTAGTTTCTACTTTGACAAGGTAGTGGTAGGTAGATATCTGAAAGAATTATGAACAAAGATAAGATATGGGTGATATCACCTGAGTGATCAATGGGTATAATCTTATGAAACTACTATTGGATTGGGGAACTAAAATCAACCTTTATAGCTATATTTTTTGTCATTTATCAGTGCTTGTAAAGGCCTTTGTAAAATAAATGATTTGACTAGTTGTGTCCCGTGGTGTCACCTATGTCTCGTGGAAGGTACTTTCTGTACCCGGTCAAAATATAGCTAGGGGATAGTGTAGCTTTCAATAAACAAATATTTAAGTAGAATCCTATACAACAAACGTGACGTTTTTAGTTTTTACCCTTTTTTTATATTGATGGGAAATCATTAGTACGACCCCTCCCGCTGTGGGTGACAGCGGAAGAGAGTGTCAGACTTTTACTGACTAAACCCCACCGTGTTCCTTCGGGAGCCCTTTGTGTGCCAGGGCCGCGGTAACTCTTTCGAACAACCCGCAGCCCCGACGGGCTCTGGCCCTAGTGGGCCCCGCAGGGGTTTGCTGACACTCTCTGAGGAGCGCGTGGAACAACGCGCGCCGCCGACACGGGCCTCAAGTCTCTCAGGAGACGGAATTATTTGTTACCCTAAGACCAATTCACACTTGAC
Organism: Heliothis virescens; assembly: GCA_002382865.2. Taxonomy (NCBI): domain Eukaryota; kingdom Metazoa; phylum Arthropoda; class Insecta; order Lepidoptera; family Noctuidae; genus Heliothis; species Heliothis virescens. The sequence goes on along the minus strand of NWSH02000605.1, from coordinate 11,102,774 downwards.
CAGTTTTTATCTATTTGCGGGAAATAGTTACCCCGAGGCACGGGTGAAACCGCTGGCAAAAGGAAGTTTTGTTGTAAAAATAACTGTATTTACCAGATTCATCATCAGTAGTCAAATCCTCGGCTTCTTTATGTGTGAACAGCTTGCGCCTGGACTTGGGTGGCTCTCGGATTGAAGGCTCAGCCAGTGGACGTCTTGGGGCTGTGTTTACACGGGATTCTAGATCTGAAACAGTTAATATAAAGCATTTGAATAACGATAATCACAATAAAAGACTTGGAATCCAAGTAGCAAGGATCTATCGTGAGGTTAACCACCAAAGCATGGGTAACCATCCGTCTACGAATTTCTATAATCCTATTCCAATGTTTGGAATTTGATATCTATACAAATATTATAAAGCTAAAGAGTTTGTTTGAACGCGCTAATCTCAGGAACTACTGGTCCGATTTGAAAAATTCTTTCAGTGTTGGATAGCCCATTTATCGAGGAAGGCTATAGACTACTTTTTATCTGGGTACGCCGAGTAGTTCCCACGGGACGCGGCTGAAACCGCTGGCAGAATTTATATGGAGCTGAATGTCAGAATACAATCTCTATTTAGATGTCAACAGATTGATATGTTATAGGAATTTGAAGTACACTGTTGTTCCTTCGTGTTTCCGAAGGCACTATGTCCTGGCTGTCATTTGAACATCTTTCGCATTCGTAACGGGAAGTCAGAAATTCTGACAACCAGTTTTAGCAAAAAGAAACCGGGTTGCCTAGGTAAGTGCTACATGTGGAACACTCATACTCAGCTGCATCAGACCGGTAGTAGATCTGTAGGCAAAAGGCTAGGCAGATAAAGAGTTCCTTACCAACAGTATCACGGGAAGTGTCAGTAGTCTTATCAGTGCTGGTGTCGGAAGATATCCTGAGTTTAGGCCGTTCCTTATCATCTTCCTTGTCAGATAGCAAGTCTACTAGTGGGACGTTTTCCATTTCTGCTCGCTTCTGCAATTTCAGGTAGAAGTTTAAATGAGATGAATATGAATAAATACTTTTTTCTAGAATTAACATGTTTTTGGGGGTAGTTTTAAAATGTTTAAAGGTCTCATTTATGCCTATTAGAATATTTTTTTTTGCTTTTGAATTATTGGCTTTGGATAATTAGCTTTTTTTCATTTAAAACCTTGTTTGAAATGTAAAAATTTATTTTTTTCAACAATCAGTGAACTTCTGAGAAATAAATATAGCAGCTTGTTTACTATACAAAAGCGTCAAACATCCTTCAGATAAAAGTTATCTGGCGATTGAACAATGTGCCCGTACAGAAATAAATATAATTCTAATATCTAAAAACTTGTCTATTTGTGAATATTCTACTCTTCAAAAAATTCAACAAGACTGTATTTTTCTTTAGAGTTGAAATAAAGCTCTCTTGCATGCACAGTAAGTTTATAGGTACTCACCAGCAACTGCCTCAAGGTCCTCGGTGACGGCAGATCAGACTGCCTGGAAGCAGCCGGGAAGGTTCTCTCACTGAGCTTCTTGTTAGAGGCTGCGCAGGCCTCCACCCATAGCGGAGACACCAACTTGCAGGCGAGGGCCCGGGCTTTAGCGCGGGTTGCTCTACAGCCACCTGGAAGGGTATACGTTCATGTAGGAAGTTTTTTGACTACCCTATTGTTTTGTTATTTAAAACGGACGCGTTTTTATTGTTTGGTTGTCATACAAATTATGGGCTGCTACACAACTAAGCGGGCCGGTATTCTCCGTTTATCGTCTTCATGTGCCGAATAAGGCCCGCTTATGTGTATAGTAACCCTAACTGACTCGTTGGTTTAGTAGTAACCCGAGAACCCGAGCATAGCAGTCTCATAGCATTATGAGACTGCTATGCTCGGGTTCCCGGGTTTTAGGATTTTTTTAAAACCATGATCACAGCGGTTGTTCTCATGTAAGGCGGTCAGCCAGCTGCTGTGAAATATTATAGTGTCAACACATTTGTGCAGACACAGATGCAGTCCCTATTCCTTCACTCTCATAGCCTGATCACTTACTGTCAGTCCAAATAAGATGTGTGACAAGTGGGCTCCATTCGCTGAGGACGGTGGCGCCCAGCGCCGCGAGCGCACAGCGCAGCGGCAGCGCCTTGCTCTCAGAGCCTACGTCTACCATAGCCACTACACCCCGGAGAGCGGTGCTTGAACCCAGCATTGGTTTCGCTGGCTCCTGGAATTGGAGAAGATTTTGGTCTGGTTCAATAGTTTTTATATAATTTTGTTAAGATTCTATAAATTAACTTGCCTGTGTGGAAATGGAATACAGAAGTTAACATGCAAAATAGAAACACAGAAAAACAAAAGTATTGTGAAATGAACCTAAAATAAACCAAAATATTTTATTATGTGAATTTATCTCAAGCAATTATTTTCAAAACAATATTTTAGTTTGTAACTGTAATTACAACTTCAAAACAAAGTACAGACGACAGCACATCAAGTTACCACAATCTGTCAAATTTCTGCAATAGATTTTCAACCTTATGGCAATGGCGGTAGGTTAATATTTGATTGGTAAAATTTTACAGATTCATATTATGTTGACCTGCTGTCGTCCGTACATACCTTTTTCTGACTGGCACCAGTTGTCTGCTTCCTGCTAGAAGTACCGGGTGTACACCGAGAGTTACCGGGTTTCTTCCTCAGAGCCCTCTCAGCATTAGAAGCAGTTGCCGTGTCTACTTCTTTCAACGCTGACCATTCTTCTCTCAGGCGGATTCTTTCTGCTATTGCTGAACGGCGCTGGGAATAGCAAATGTATATATTTGAGTACCTATATTGCATTTGAGTTGGCATTTAAGTAAAGGTAGACAATGTTATGAGGACTTAACACAAATACATACTAAACAAATTACTCCTTGAAATTTAATTTGATTTTTACATGAATTTTATTTCTGTTCAGTTTCAGATTAACTATTGGTTCCAGGCTATAAGATTCTCATTCTCTTCATTTTACTGCTCTTTTTAGCCATTCTATAAGATGGACATGTTAAACCACCAATTTATAAGATTTATCAGTGGTGTTTTGCAACAATTGAACACACATTCCAGAGCCCAAGATAATGGTGGTTTATAATCATTATTTTTTTATAAATATTTAGGCAATATCTAAGGACTTGGCTGCAAGTTTATCATGAACTAGCTGTTTCCCATGTTTCCACTAATGTCCTGATGGAGCAACTTCCCTCCTCCGGATAAAAGCAGCCTATGTACTTGCTCAAGCTGTAGACTAGAGTATCTTTGTTTCATTTAAATGGTTTCAGTAGTTTTAGTGTGAAAGTCAGACAGAAGGACAAATATGTTTCTTTCGCATTTATAATAGGTATTTTTACCTACATATTCTGCGCATTTCCAATAGAGATTTGACATTTATTGACAATCAAGAGAATTTACTTTTAAATCATAAAGCAAAACTTAGTATGAGAACTCCTTGCATATAGTTTCAGAAAAGTACTCACCAGGCCTGCTGCGCTTCTACTATTTTCTTTATTCATTTTAGATAAATTAGAACACAATAATTAATAGAAATATGCAAATGCAAATAAATATTAGTTTAACGAAAGGATCATGATCGAATTGTGGGAAAACAATTCTTGTCAGTGATGTATTTTGTTGTTTAATATAAATAAAACACACTACTGTGTTTTTCTATCAAAATAAATAAAACTTTTTAAAATTACAAAAATTTCAAGTCAAGCAAGCAAGTTGCAACAAGTTCTCAAACATATACATCGATGTTCTCAAAACACTCGAAATTCGAATTTCGAAATGTCAAGTTTCATAACTGTCAAAGTCATGTAGTTGGCGCTGTTTTTTTTCTGTTGCAGATACGAGTTTTTTGAGTGACTTTTGTTTCATTTTGTAATGGAAAGATCGGAAGACCCTCTGTGAGTAGCAATATGAGGTTTTTAACTACAATTTGATAATTTGTAGAATCAGAATAAAAGACAAATAATTTTGAGAATATTTTATTTGTATATAAGTGAATAGGTAAGTTACTTCTTTTATTAGTTAGTATGGTACAGGAACAGCTCTCGTCAAATAATTTTGCCACTCTTAAGTTGGTTAGTAGTGAAAAATGAGGAAAAGAACAAGAGCGAGTCATCGAAAATGAAATGACTTTAGAGCAGCAAAGTAATATGACGAAACCTTTAATCTGAAAAATTATGACTTTCTCCAAAATTATGACGTAGTCTGAACTTCAAACAAACTTTTTAGAGTAAATCCTTCCTTCAATGGTTCGATGGCCAGACCTAAATATGGGCTATATACAGGTAGGCTTTCAGCGTCTCCTTTATTTTGGGCCATTTGGGAGGCCAAGTATAAATTCGGACCCATCTCTCCTCTTGGTTCACCAATTTCTTCCAGTTCTTCTATGTCATCGTCGTCAGGCTTTGTATCCTGTGAAGGAAGAATATTATTTAGTTTAACTCCACACAAACATGAGCAGTTGCTCAATCATCAGAATTTCGATCTTGGATCAGTCAGTCCTTGGCTATTTGAGACTTCATTTCATAGGTTTTATTACCATTGTTTTATTTACAAAATAGTATTACTATTTTGTACTTTAATCCGCATTTTATAAATAGGTGTTTCTTCCAGGATGATAGTATACTTTATGAACCTATTACTATTGTACAAGGCAGTCAAGAAATTGCACTACCAGTTAGAACAAGAGATATATACCGCTTAGTTAACCCACTTTACTAAAGTTTCATGATGGGAAAGCGACTTTTTTTATTACATGAACACCTCAGATTTTCTCACATTTTAGGCCATCATACAAAAAGTTATAAGCCTCATACCACATTATTCCAAGTTAATTCAATTCCGAATATAGGTTTTTCAGTATAAGCTTGGTGCAACGCTTGTAACTCGGTCACCAGAGGGCGCAGTCTCTCCCGAGGGTCGGCCCTGAACCCCAACACGTAGCCTCCTGACTGTGGCCGAACTACAAACACTAGGGCTTCGCCAAACTTGGAATCTTTGATGGCTATCTGTAATAAATTAAAATCAATTAGAAGTCAACAATTAGAAAGGGAAAAACGGGACTCTATTACTAAGACTTCGCCAACTGTCACCAGGCTCAAGAACCATGACACTTAAACAGTAGAATTTTTCGCAAATTATGTATTTTAGGTGGCTCCCGTCCATCAAACATGTATTTAAAGAGGCCATCTTTTGTTACATTTTAAAGAGAATGAATGGACTATAAAAAGGACCATTTTGTCAAGTCTTAAAACCACATTTCAGATCTATGCTCCTTTCGTAATACTTACGCTTTCAATAGTAATGTATGGCATGGACACGTTGAAGGCGTCGTTGACGTCTGCGAACCATACTATCCTGACGTTGGTGACGACCAGAGTGCCCAGGTTGCCGGAGTCACTCGATAGGTTCCAGATGCTGTGCTCGTTTAGGCATATCTGGAAAGAGATTCTGGATTAGGTAACCACAACACGCGGGGGAGAAATGATTCTATTGAATCAGTGGTGTATACTAATATTATATAGATACGAGTAGCTGAAGAAGTCGTTTTACAGTGTTCGATAGTCTAGTTATCGAGTAAACCTATGGGCTACATTTTGTCCGGGTAAGCAAAGTAAGTAGCTCGCACGGAGTGAGAGTAAACTGCTGGTGGAAGCTAGTTTAGAAATAAATATAGCCATTGTTTTTAGACCTTTAAGTCCATTTAGTTATGTTTTACCTTCTCTAGTGGCAGCATCCGTAACTGTTTGTTGTGTATGATTGCTCCTCTCAGTTTTAAATCTCTGTACATTCGAGATGCTGTATACGCCCTGGAATTTATTAAATAATCTTTTCAGTAATAGAACTGATGAGGATACATTGTTATACTACGTCATGGGTTTTTTTCTCTTATCAATGTTTGACCATGTTGAACAATGCTGAACCATTTTCTGCATTCTGCAGTAAGTATAATAATCTACTTCCTACTCCTATTTAATATTTACTTGTAAAATGCAAAAGTTTGTGGGATGTATGAATGTTTGTTAGTCTTTCATGCAAAAACTATTGGACGGATTGTAGTAACACACTTTTTATAATGGTGTGGGTGGAAGTTGCTTCGGGAAGTGGGTGAAACCGCTCGCTGGCGGAACCTAGTAGATCATAAATTGTGAATGTCAATAATATTTTAAATCAACCTTCACTTACTTATGAACCCCAGCAACAGAAGTGTAGTGCCTGACACAGTTAGGAGACAGATTGGTGAAGATGAACTCGTATTTATTGGACTTGTAAGCAGCCAACACGTTGAGGGCCTGGGTAGTGCCGCGGAGACCTGAGTTCACGACCTTGGTGTTTGTAGAGAGGATACAGTTGAGGCCGATTGCTGAAACAAAAAGACCAATGAATAACGACGTGCACAGATTACTAGGATCAAAGTGAGGAATCTATACTAATATTATAAAGTTGAAGAGTCTGTTATGGTTGGTTGAACGCGCTAATCTCAGAAATTACTGGTCCGATTTGGAAAATTCTTTCAGTGTTAGATAGCCCGTTTATCGAGGAAGGCTGTAAGGTATTTTTTATCCGGGTGCGCGGAGTAGTTCCCACGGGAAGCGGGTGAAACCGCTGGCGGAAGCTAGTGAGTACACATTAGGGTGGGTCGATTTTTTCAAATTGTGTTGGATTTTAACTGGGGGGGTCTCAAAAGTTGCGTAAAAATATAAGCTATTAGACTATTTTTTTAATTTTCTCATTTTATATTGTTTTCAGCCCTCTACCGGAGTTCAAAATTTTCATAAATTCAAAGAAAAGTTGTATTTAAATATGGTTATTCACCAAAAAAAAACTCACTTTTAAGGATAAAAAGCATTTATTACGATCTTCAATTGTCATTAACGAACAAAAATAAAACATATAAAATATATACATACGTATTCTACATACGCGTGTAACGCGTATCAAACCGTCATTATTGTAATGTTAGAAACCACTCAGAAATCGTAGAATTATGTAGAAAACTGATTTTGCATGATGTAGTTGCCTTTATAAGACCAAACTAAAACAAGAATAAGAAAAAAAATCTTTTCAAAATATTTTGTAGTTTTTGAACTATAGGCAGAAAATACCAATTTTTCTGATATTTGAGCCTCGATAGAGGGCTAAAAGTTATATCGAATATTTTTTTAAATATTTTTCCCGTAATAGTACGACAATAACGCAACTTTTAAGACCTACCCACGATTTTTATCAAAAAAAAATTGAAAATCGACCCACCCTAGTATACATATATGAGGAATAGGAAGTTTGAAAGCGGCACCGGTAACCGAAAAATTATATAGAAAACGGCTGGCATGGTATGGGCATGTGATGCGGAGGAATGAGGCTCATGTTGTGAGGAAGGTTTTGAGCATGAATGTGGGTGGATATTGTGGAAGGGGACGACCAAAGAAACGATGGATGGATTGTGTGAAAGTCAATATGGCCAGGAAAAATGTTACTTGTGAGATGACGGCAGATAGCAGAGTATGGAAGAAGAAAACATGCTGCGACGACCCCAAATAAATTAAGATAAGGGCAGGGAGCTGATGATGAACTAGATACAGGTTAATAAAGTTACCAACTACGTTAACTTAGGTGCAGTTTTCATCAAATTAACTGCTTCTTGTGAAAATGTTTGGAAAAATCACTTTAGCTGTTCTTGTTAAATAACTTTTTAGGTTTTGATGCTTTGTGTGTATATTCTACTAGTGTCTTCCAGTGGTTTCACCTGTGTCTCGTAGGAAGTGCTCATTGTCTTTGTAACTTTAAATTTTATTGAAATCGGTTCAGTAGTACCTACTAGTTTTAGCGTAATTTAACGTCGCTACAAAAAGCTTGCTATCGAGAAAGAACGTACCTTAAATAAAATATTTCTTTTAAACTTTTTTTGCAGAAAATAAGAAAATATAAATCAAAAACCCAACCGTCACAAGTGCTCTTTTATCGTTTTTTTTTTGCAATCGTTTGAGATTGTAGGTTGCACCTGTGCTTGGAGGGCAAAAATCTCATCCGTTATTATTTTATTTCACCGCCTTTTACCTACTTGTGACTAGAATTACTGTAGCAAAATATATTCTTATATTATAAAGCAGAATTTATCTCACATGTTTAATTGGGAATAAAAATGTTAACTAAAAGCTGAAGAATTTGTTTGCTTAAACCCTCTTATCTCAGGAACTACTGATCCGATTTGAAAATATCACTGTATGATAGCCTATTTATCAAGGAAGGCTGTGAGATATTTTTTAACCGTGTGCGCGAAGTTGTTCCCACGAGCCGCGGCCTAAACTGGCAGAAGCTAGTAATGAGTATTTCTCGTCTGTAAAAAGCCGTTGTATTATCTCACACAAATTAATCCGTGGTGAAGCCATGGAGTGCCATAAGATCCTTAGGTTGGTAATCACCATCCGACCCTTGGTCCCACTGTTGCCCTTTGTATCCTCAATAGGTTCGATCCTATCAAATATCTTCTCACCGGGCCGGAGTCTTAGGTAACTGAAAATAATACCCAAACATGTTTATTTTTGGATTTTGTTGTTTAAAACAAAATACTTATTTAATACTAGCTTTTCCCTGAACCCCCGCGTTACGAGGGAACTAGGGCTTTCAATACCGGTATTCCGGGATCCCGTAATACCGTGATCACGGATTTAATATGGTCATTTTTCAGTACCGGTATTGACAGCCCAATACCGTGATTACGGTATTACAAATATTAGATGAGATCTTATTCCATTTGGGAATTTATTTCTTTAAAATAATATTGTCCAAATGTAGACCCTCCTGCGTTCACTACACTCATTTAATCGAACAGTAAAATTACTGATGACGGCTCGGCAGGTGGACTCAGTGATGGATATTTATTTACGTTGCCTCTGAGGTGAAAATTAGTTTTTTTTAGTTTCAAATCGGTCTTTACCGTCCTTATATATAAAACAGTAAAAAATCGTGTCTGTACATTAAATATTTTTACAAAACAAAATATGTAGGGTTATTAAGAAATGAAAAAAGAGTAAGAATTCGAAAAAAAAAATTTGTTTGTTTGTATGTTTGAAAGTTTGTCTGTTTGCAATCTCAGAACACTGGATGATTTGATAAACTTAGTGACATTATAGCTTAATATCAGAATAACATATAGGCCGCTGGCAGAAGCTAGTTTCTTATAAATACCTTTTTTTATCGATGGGAAATCATCAGACCCCACCCGCTGTGGGTGACAGTGTGAGGGAGTGTCAAACTTTTACTGACTAAAACCCACCGTGTTCCTTCGGGAGCCCTTTGTGTACTAGGGCCGCGGTAACCCTTTCGAACAACCCACAGCCCCGACAGGCTCTGGCCCTAGTGAGCCCCGCAGGGGAATGCTGACACCCTCTGAGGAGCGGCGTGGAACAACACGCGCCGCCAACACGGGCCTGTCGTCTCTTAGGGGACGGAAGGACGATGAGCCACCCGAAACTCACCGCCCACAGACCCACGCCTACGGTGGCCGGGAGTCGTCTCTCGACACCCGACGCCCGTGGTGTCTACCAGGTCCACCGCGACGGCCGGGATGGCTGGTGCGGACTCGCAGACGCTCCGCCGCCTCCTTCTCTAGCATAACTGCTTCGCAGAAGGAGGCAACGGCATCCCATTCCCTCTCGCCCTTCACCATGGCTTGAACCAAGGCTGAGCGCGAGAGGTCGCCGCCGCCAATTGCCGCTACGAGGACACGGCGATGCCCAGGCATGGCACACTTCGACAGTGTGCTCCACCGTTTCCTCTGGACCGTCCGTGCAGAGGTGACACCCGGGCGTCACCTCCCACCCAATGCGATGCAGGTACCTCCCGAAACAACCGTGTCCGGTGAGGACCTGCGTCATGCGGAAGATGAGGGCGCCATGACTCCTCCCGAGCCACTCCTCAAAGAGGGGACTTAGCGCCACTATTGTGGCGGGGCATTCTGATGATTTCATTTCGATAAAAAAA
>NWSH02000605.1:11062376-11072848 GCA_002382865.2 Heliothis virescens | reverse complement strand
TTTTATTATCAGTTAGTTTAGAAAGTACCCTACTGAATATTTACTCTCATAGCAAATTTCCAGTAACATTTTATTCATTGAATCTACAACACTTGAAATTATTTCTAAAATTATTACTCTATCAAATACATTTAAAATCAACCTTGAACTCAAAATCTAGTAATGAAATTAACGAACAGAATTCTCTGTCCCAAAATTGACAGCTAAAAAGTTAGATACTTCAAGCCTTAGTGTGCCCTCTCCCTAGAAGATAATATTCTGAAGGCAGGACCATTTCGAGGGCCCCGCGGACTCTGGCTTAAACGTTTACGGCATAACCATAGTACAAAAAGAGCAAGTAGGTTATCTTCATACAAACGCACGGCGCGCAGCTTATATTTATGTGTGCGTCGCCGCATGCATACAAAACAATTGTCCTGACTTCTTCTTCTTATCAAGTGAGCTGCAGGTTTAATTAACTAACAATCCCTAGTGTCAGCGTTTTTCTCACATTCGCCTCGGCCTCTGACAATGGACTTATGACAATGACTGCTACTGAGTAGTAGCTTTCGGGGACGCCGGCTTTACGTGCACTCCCAGGCACGGGGTGTAACACCGCCAACTTCTACTACTTCTATTTCTTCAGACTATGGGCTGCTTTGTGAAAGTTTCTAAAACTTACAAAGCTATATCAACCCGACACGGTAATCGGACACGAGACCTCGTGTACAGCAGTCGCACTACGCGACTGCTAGACCAGCGGGGCAGTCGTACCGACTGGCGGACTATGAAATGATCCGATATTTATTTGGCGATCCATAGATACTATGGCGTATCTACAAATACAAGTCGCGCGTTGCGTTTGTACGAAGATAACCTACTTCGTCTCTTTTTACTATGCCGAAACTGTCTTTTGGAATTGTTAATTATTTTCGCGGGGCCACTGCTAATCCTTATTCGGATCGCCCGTAATAATACCCACGTCACTTGATAAGATATCTTGGATCGGAGGTTTGGTTTTGAGACGAGTACCAGAGGGGTTTAAAGATTTGCATTGATATTATAATTACTTTTTTGTTTCATTTGATTTATAACTAAGTATGTATCTACTACTCAGTTTAAACTTATATTTAAACTAGCTTTTGCCAAACTATGTCTGTACCAAATTTCACACAAATCGGTTCAGTAGTTTATGCGTGAAGAAAAGACAGACAGACAGACAGAGTTACTTTCGCATTTATAATATTAGTTTGGATAAATTTTTGTTCGAATGTAAAACGGAGTTTATTGAACCAATTTAAAAAAATATTTTGCTGTTGTGAAACTACGCTATCCTCGGGTCATTTTATCCGGGTACGGAAAGTAGTTACCACGGGAAACAGTAAATAGTTACTTAGTTATTAATTGATTCAAAGTAAAATATAGATTTTACTTTAAATCACTTAATAAATGATCCAATGAATCTCGGCTCACCACCACAAGTAAATGTTTATCATTGTTGCCAATTACTTAAAAACTTTTTAGCATTTTTTCAATATCCTTATTTTCTCTACAATATTTATTCCATAAATTGAGGCCTGGGACCTAATAGCCAGGTTTCCCCCTAATATATGTGAGAAAATAACCATGGTACGAAAAACAGGCTAAGATATATCTTCGCACCCTTTTTACCCCAAAAACAATGTGCCGACCCGTTTTGTTTGCAATACAGTTGAAATAAATTGCTTAATTAGTTGTAATTACATGATTACACTTAGTTGCATTAATTATTGGGCATTTTTTGTGGTTGTTTTTGGTCAAATGTAATTGATTAATTTGTGGTTTAGTATTGTGATTTAAATATAACTGTTTTACTTCAATTATTATTTTTTGTTTTGTAGAAATGTTGAAGAAAATATATGCCATATGTTGGTTTGTTTAAAAATATTTGGAAAAACACATTTTTTTACAAATTATATTATAATTTTTGTCCACTTATGTATTGAAGCATAAGGCACAAAATATTCTAAGTCAATTAAAATCATTCAACATAGTAAAAGAGAACTAAAGTTTCCCTTATTTAAGGCACATTTCTATACAAACAAACATCCCCTCTCTGTCTCACACTCCCCATCCCTTTCTAATTCTCATTACAATATCACAACTTCACCTATAAGATCATAATTTTCTTGTGAAAAAAAAAATTCCAACTTTTAACCCTCCCCCTGCCGTGGGGGAGTTTAAACAAGTTGCCGTTGCCAGATGGCGTTCGGCTATTCAAATTTTCTTGTTTTATTAAAAAAAAGTTCGCACTTGACCCCGAAACCGTTTTAAGTCGAGCTCTTGAAGCACCTCCTTAGTAATGTACTGAGGTAATTGTATTTTAATGACTGCGATTTTAGGAGAAATTGCTGTTTTAAGCTCTTTTAAAATTTGTGTCAATCTGTCCTGATAGCCATTTTGTTTTATTTTTATTGGCGGTTAAAAGATAAATGGTAATTCTCGGATAATAGCCAATGGTGTTCGGTCTCGGCTTAGAATATCGAATCAAAAAGTTTTCAATCACGTCATATCTTTGAAAGCGTCAGTTTACGTGAACGTTTTTTAAAAGTGACTATTGATCTGTAATTTATATGTAATCTAGCTTTTGATAATTAAGTGAAAAAAGTTCTTTAAGAAGTGTATAAAAACACGATTTAATTGGATTAATATAGTCTTAAACTACACACGACTATCAAAAAGCCTTAAAATATTAATAAACTTAAAGTTAGTCTTTATTACTCTAGAGTGCGTTACACCTACAACAGTAGCATTATTTATCAAAGAATATCAAGTATAATCTATACAGGAATTACGTTATAATTCCAAGGTACAACACGGGAAAAACAAAGGTCACCAACTCCAGGTACCTAAGAATATTAATAATGCATACTTAAGCGAAAATGACGGAGCTCTTCATTTCAAAATCCTGACGAATGCCATCCTTAAAGCGCGTATTGTTTTGAATTTTTCAAAAAGGACCAAATAAATTATCATTATGGGGGTCTAAGGAAACAATTGTCCCCGCCGTCGCGGCGAGAGGGTTGGGCCGCGTCAAACAAAAATATGGATTCTTTTTGTTCGAGAAAATTAAAAATAAACCGTGATTTGTGTTTAATTTCTACCGTGTTTTGTAAGTATTTGTTTTTTATTATTTCAGTGTTTTGTCACAAACTAAAATTGTAGTAATATACCTGTATTTATATAGGGTGACTGGTAATTAGTGACCGATACTTGAACAAGTGACTTTACTCATGATTACAAACAACTTTCCCAAAGAAACTTTTTTTATTCAATAGTTAAATCACAATTACATAACAGCTGTTGCAACCTTTAAACTTTGTGTGTTTGATTGAACTAATGAGTACTTAAAAAAAAGTTTCTTTGCGAAAGTTGTTTGTAATCGGTCACTAATTACCAGTCACTCTATATACGAGTTAAATTAGGACTAACCCTATCAAAAGTTCGCTTGTTTTCTTTAACCTCAATGTTAAAATATTGTCAAAATACAGATCCCTTACTTAAAAATACTCCTGGGAAAACTATAATTACAGATGGTTTGTCTAACCTAACACCACGGGAATCAAACCTAACACCCACGTGCAAATATTTTCACAACGCCAGGTGAAATTGTGAAATACAATGGTCAGGGCTAATTTATTAATTTAATTCAGTGTATTAAGTTTAAGGCGGAGTTGTACTGTAAGCTATGGATATATAAAATATATTTTTCATCTTGCGTAACTAAATTCAACCTTGTTTGTAAACGTGCTGGATTAATTTGTGCTACAGGAAAACCAGTTCTTATTCGTCGTAATATTTTAAAGATGAACAACACACTCAAAAGTACGTGTAAGTATTGGCCCACAGTTTGAATGAAGTTCGTATACAATGGCGGTTTATGAGCATTGAATTTTATAAGCCATATTTTTTTGTGGGTTTGTGCATTTTCGTGTAAAGTCAGCTACGGAAAGCGCCGTGAACAGCGCAAACCGTTGCGGAGGGGGGAGCAAACAAAAGCAAACCGCTTGATCGCGCGGTCGGGCGATAAAAGTTTGTGTGAAAAGTGTTATACATGGAATTATAGATATTGGTCTTAGTAAATTACCTCAAACTAATAAATAGTTAATATTGATTTTTAATTATTTTTTCATCGTTAATCTTTCGCATATCTTTGACTGAGCTGCAGTCCTTTTGCAAACCGCGTCCGTCTCTATTTCTCGACTCGTTACCGTAAGAAATATGGCGTCATTTAATTTTTTTATTTCGTTCATTCATTTTGGTGCGAAAATGAGTAATAAAGCGGCAACATTATGTATTCTGAGTTATACACTAAATGCTGTAGTGGATTAGAGGCGACGAAATCTATCATTATAAGGTTTAACGTATTTTTTTGGATTGTACTTAAACAGAGTATGTTTTGCAATAGGCCATAGTAGAGTATCCTATAAGGATATTTTCAATAAATTCTAAACATTATATTATTACAATGAGCCTATTGGCTGAAATCAAACCATGTCTTTATTACATAAACGTTAAAAATTGGATATAATCAATGGATGGATGTGTGGGGACGTTTGTTGCTATTTTAAGCAAAAACTGTCACTTACATATTATCAGAAAAGCATATTGGTTACATCAAGTGAATCCGCGGTAAACAACTAGCGACTACATATTTGAATGCAGTTCAAAGATATAATACAGCAACCTATTGGAATATCCATCTCAAAGAATAAATATAACTTCAACAACACTCAAAGTTCACACAAGAGAACAATTTAGAAAGTATAGGAACCAATTCATATAGGTTCTTCCTCATGCACGGAGCCCGCTGAAACTTTCATATTCTCCATACAAAAGCTCTGCGAGGCCCTGAAGTACTGAATAGTCGATGTACATGAGCTTACCTGAATTTCAGAGCGAGAATGATCAATTAAGTGAATACATCTGCCGACAAAAGTTGCCTATGAGTTAGTAGGTAAACTGTTTGGCGGACTCGTATTTATAGTGCGGATTTTATGTGCAATTTTTGAATGTTTTGTGGTGAAATAGTAGAATCTTGGTAGCTATACTTTATGCTGTTTGGGGTTGAAACTCTTTGGCCGTGGGTTTAAATAGCTCATGTCCTTTTTCAATAAAAGGCCAAGCGGCTTGTTCATACTTCGTGTGACCTAAAGGCTGATTTTCATTTTGGTCAAAAGTGGCAATTATGTCACTTTTCAGATGGGTGGCGATGAGCAAGAATTTTTTGATGCTATATTTTACACTTATAAAGAGATTGCAATTAAACCTAAATAAAAAATCATCTTATTTACAAATATGGTTTAATGACGATTTTTAGTAGTAGTAGTAGTTTTTACTTTTAACACATTAAAACAAATAACGCTTATATTTTATTTTTTATAATTTGATAGAGTGTATATTATTACAAAATTTTCCTGATTTACACGCCCCACACACTGTAAAATCACAAATTATTGCATAAAAATGCAACACAAGAAAAATAAAAATACATTATAACAATTTTATCTCGACTATGACTACGGCCCTTACCCCCAGCTTCCACCAGCCTCAGACAGATGGCGGGGAGTGATTGATGAGAAAAGAACTTAATTATAATACTTAGCCAGGTTTATTCTTCAAATTTCTTTCTAACCGACTGCGAGTTCCGCTAACTTGGACAATCAACTTGAACGGTTTCCTGATCTCGTTTTTGTTTGATGTTTTTGTGTATTTTTAGAGATTTTAATATTATTATAATCGGATTTTTCGTTCAGTGGTTCTGTGGAGGAAAATTTTGTTTCTTTTTTACTTTTGGTTTGGAATATGTGGGTAGTAAAGATCTTTATAGAATATCAGTTGTGGATGAATGGAATTTTAGAAAAGATTTTTTTAAGACAGAATTTATTTAAGACTAGTTGTTCCTCGCGGTTCTAGCTGCGTCCTGAGATAATTTTAGTCTACAACTTTCAGTCTCTAGTAGAGTATAGATCAGTGTACCAAATTTCATTTAAATTAGTTCAGCTGTTTAGGCTTGACAGCGTGGCAGACAGTGTTTGCATTTATAATATATTAGCCGTTTTCCCGCGGTTTCACTCGCGTCCCGTGGGAATTTCTACCCGGATAAAATATAGCCTATGTCACTCGTGGATAATGTAGCTTTGAAATGGTGAAATAATTTTTAAAATCGGTTCATTACTTCCAGTGATTACCCACTACAAAGAAACTTACAAACCATTTTACCTCTTTATATTGTTTATATAATATTAGTACTAGGTGTAAATGTTTTAGTGCTAAATCACACATAAATCAGTCATCATACAAAATTTTGTAACAAACATACGAGTACAACCATTTACTGGTATTACCTCTATTTATATAACGAGTTAAACAATAACAAAGCAATCGTTATAATATAAAACAATTCAGCAAATAAACAAATAAAGTGAAACGACTTTGTAATCCCTCATATTGAGAACAACAGATCAAATGGATTGGCTCTAGCTCGGTTATAGTTTAGTGATGTGAAATAAACAAAATTTATAGATATCGATAGATTTTTTATCGATGTTTTTTACAGCTTCAGATGATGAACAAGATTTTTTTGGTTAGCGTTGTATTATGAAGTGATGTTCTAATTTTGTTTTAATAAGATGACTTTGTGACTGCTGCTTAGTCATATTGAACTTTTGTCGGATTTTAAAGATATACTTTAAAAATACCTCTTGAGAAGGCAACTTTATAAGTAGGTCGGTTCTAAAGGCAAGCTGTGTGTGTGCTGTGCTGCTTATAAATTAAAGTTGTCATATTGAACTTTTTCTTGATTTTAAAGACATTATGTACTGTGTAATATTTGTTACTGCAGGCTATATATCACTATGATATATGATGATATGATATGATCCTTAAAAAATTGATATATGTACAACTTCACTGATCATCATCACTAATTGTTGGTTAATCTAATCTTACCAAATATCATTCACATAATAATTCCAGACACAAAATATATTTTTTATATTTCTATCGATATTCCCCATTCCCCTCACTAATGTCATGTGATCGTACTGCGGCTCGAGTACAATTTGTCTTCGTTGACAAATATTTAAATGTTCAGCTATACCTATCGATCACCGGCCCTGGAGGTATCGAGACATCGACGTGGCTAAAAAAATGAAATATATTGCCTAGGGAGCGGGGATTTCGAAAAAAATTCGCTCAAACTTTCCGATTTTAGGCCTAGAATAAATTTATGTTGTGAATCGAATTGATATTTTGTGATGTGAAAAATTAATCAATTGTGAAGTAGGTTATTTATATTGATTCGCATAAATAATGATATGGCAGATTTTTTTTTATTACTTCTATAAACTAATATAACTTTTGATTTAATGCATTTTGTGTGAGGTAATGTTCAGATGATAAATTTTGGAAAAGCCTAGGCCAACCGATGCGTCTTTTAGCCTATGTTCACATAACTGTGATGGTGCAATGAAACTTAACCTACTTAATGAGTAGGTATAAAAGCATGAAAATCCCACATTTTCAGTCTGTATTGTTTTTAATATTTGGAGTATTGATGTTGTGTGGGGTTGTACAACACAATAGTTAACATTCACCACATAAAAGATACAATCCTTGCAAGCAGAACCTGACACTCCAATTTATTGCTTAAACAAATCAAATCTACGTACATACCAACTTCTTTTTCGCATAGAAAAAACCTTAACACCGATCTAGGCAGACACAAACAAAGCACAATCTATCATTGTTTTTTCCTTTTTCTTAGAAAACAAACCGTTTTCGCAATCTCACATACGATCTTCCGTCCCATCTTATTAAGGCCAGTTAAAAACATGTACAGGCACCACTGCATCAACCTACCAAAATCTGTCAAATTTCTTTAATACACTTTCAATCTTGTCACAGTAGTAGAAGGTTAATATTCGATTGGTTTTTGACAGATTCGGGGTGACCAGCGGTCGTCTGTATATGAATCCTACCATCCCACCACAGACGCGACATCTTTTCATAAGGGACCACAATTCCTCTGTGAGGGTCCAAATAACGTACGTATAAAACGAAAGGGCCCGTCTATACGGTCCCAAGGGCCTGCTGACACCATTAATGGGTGGGGTGACCGTCATTTGGAGTTTTGTAGGACATGCGGTGAATGTAGGGTTAATAATTTAGGTGCTGGTTTTTGTGGGTGGTCCAATACACGCATGCAACTGACTGATGTATAGACAGAGTTGACGGGATGTTGTGTGTGCTGATTATGATAACGATCTTTATGGCAAGGATGAAAAGACAAACAAGCGTTTTAAGTTTTTCTTTTCAGTGAAACACACAGAAAAGGTTGGTGCTGACTGCTTTTTTTGAAAATTATCCCGAAAGAAGTGATTTTTAATTCAGTTTGTGAGAATTCCTTTTTGATTTTTAAACTTTTTATGGTCCATTGAAGGGTCTAGTCTATTGTCATCAAGAACTCTAGATATTTTTTGATATTAAAACTCGAAACTATTCAAAATGGCTGATATATATACCACTAGCTTCTTCCAGCGGTTTCACCCGCGTCCCGTGGGAACTACTCGGCGCACCCGTATAAAAATAGCCTATAGCCTTCCCCGGTAAAGGGGCTATCTAACACTGAAAGATTTTTTCAAATCGGACCAGTAGTTCCTGAGACTAGCGCGTTCAATCAAACAAACTCTTCAGCTTTATAATATTAGTATAGATATTATGGTCACTGTTAAGGTCACTGTTAAGGTCAACCACAAAAAAATAGAACCATTAAACAAAATGCATTTTTAGACGAACATATTATTAAACCACTTGAAGCCACTATTCCAAGTCCAGTGCTGTCCATTAGAGCTACAGGAAATGGCTCTTGACAACTCACTAGGTTTGTAACTTCGCAGTTCCGACTACTTCGGCCAATTTTGGAAGCTATTTCAAAGTCGCGACTTTAATAGCAGAAACTAGGGTAATTATGGACTTTTATTATTTATAAAGGATAAGATTAAATTTGCCAGCAGTGGGACAGAATAGGCCAGAAAAAAAAGAGTAAATTTAATTGTTGTATGTCAATATGAGTGGTTTTTTGATGTTGTGTCTCATTCCAATAGACTTTTTATATTTACCTACTTTTTATTTAGTGTAAA
Organism: Heliothis virescens; assembly: GCA_002382865.2. Taxonomy (NCBI): domain Eukaryota; kingdom Metazoa; phylum Arthropoda; class Insecta; order Lepidoptera; family Noctuidae; genus Heliothis; species Heliothis virescens. The sequence goes on along the minus strand of NWSH02000605.1, from coordinate 11,063,687 downwards.
ATGGAGTTATCGATCTCGGCATGCTCCTGTCTTTTTCTCGAATTTTGATAGTTCTTTTAACCGCTTTTTCTCTTTCTGGACAATGTTCAATCACTGACCTCGTCAAATTACATTTACCAACTTTGGAGCGGCCAAAGTTGGTTAAAAGAGATTAGCAAAGGCGATGTTATTTAACTTCAACAGATAAGGTATTGTTAAGTATTCAAAAGAACCTAAACGTTCGTTATAAAAATTAGGATTGTCTCTCCAATTCCAAAAATATGGTCGCAACATTTATGGGCCACAAATCTTTAGATATATCCCGTATCTTATACACCCATCGTTGGATTATAAGTCGAGTATACTTCGTATTTCTAACGGACGATCTTGGGAAAACCTTATTGTCAATATCGATGATCTTAAAAAAGAAATAGGCTTTAATTCACTTACATATTATTATGTACGTCTCATCAAACTTTTTGACGTCTCGAAAAATTGCGTACCATACGATTTTGAGGAAAAGACGTGGTTGGATAAAGTGGAAGAGAACGGCCAAAGAATCGATGGATATGTTGCATAAAAGATCAAGTATCAAGAAAGGTCGATATGGCTGAAAAGAATGTTGCTTATGCCGTATGCCATTATCTGGCAGATAGAACAGTATGGAAGTAAGAAAATATGCTCCGCCAACTACAAATAAATTGGGATAAGGGCAGGAGGATGATGATGATTCAGCTATGGCGTACGGTTTATTAGCGAAAATAAGTACACATTTGTTAAAGATACATTTGACATCGATGAGGATGAAAACAGAATATTATTTTGACTCCTAGTTTTTGTTTTGCAATTTTAATTGATATTATAATTGTTTCATTTAACTCGCCAAAAAAATCTTTTTGCTAAAAATAAAACCACCTCCCAAAACCAGTTTACTGATCTATCGGCATTTTGGTTGCTAAGTCATATTTAATAATGTACGAAAAATCTAAATGTGTAAGGAAAATCTTTCGAGAGCCTTCTAGAGGTCAAGGGCACTTCTTCCTATCGACAAAGAAAAAATAAACAGGTTTTTTAGGAAAAAAACGGGATTTTACCTCGAACACGTATTTTTACGAAAAACGGGAATGTAAAAGTACTTGATAAACAATTGGAATATTATTTTAAATACACTCATTTACTACTGTTTTATTAGGTACTAGCCGATTTCCCGCGGTTTCACTCGCATCCCGTGGGAATTACTGCCCGTACCCGGATAAAATATAGCCTATGTCACTCGTGGATAATGTAGCTTTCGAATGGTGAAAGAATTTTTAAAATCGGTCCAGTAGTTTT
>NWSH02000605.1:11035991-11047855 GCA_002382865.2 Heliothis virescens | reverse complement strand
ATCAGATGACCCCTCTCGCTGTGGGTGACAGCGTGAGGGACAGTCAGACTTTTACTGACTAAAACCCACCGTGTTCCTTCTTGAGCCCTTTGTGTACCTGGGTCCCGGTAACTCTTTCGAACAACCCGTGAAAATCCAATGAAACTATGGAAGATAATTTACCTCGAGCGACTACCTATCTGACCACCTATATTTACCTCGGCACCACCTTACCCCTCAAGACTGTTCGACAGGGTTTCTGGCTTCTGACTTCTGACTTCCTGATACTTTTGGCAGATTCAAAGCTTACGAACCTAGATCGGCTAACCCATGTGGCTATTATTAGTAGGTAATCTGCTAGCTCATCAGTTTTCTGCATATTTATTGTAATGTAATGGTAATGGGAAGGATACATCTTTGGCAGGAAAGGTACTTTGGCAGTTCTATATCGCTCACGTAGACGAAGTCGCGGGCAACAGCTAGTCAATAATACATACTAGTGAAAATATATACAAACACACTACATACTACATACTATTTTATAATAATTAAAATAGTACGTAGCGTGTTTTTATTAAAAACACATTGTTATTCACACTCCATTTATTAATCATCAATTTCCATTCACCGATGGAGCAAATGAAAGGGGCGATGAAAAAAAAATGTGCTAACATATTAAAAATACCAGCTAAATGAAAACACAGGTGTACTTCGGTGATTTCAACCAATTTTTTATTATTATTAATTAATATACAAATGTATTGTTGCCCTTTGTCGTCAATTTTTACACAAAACATATTGTTATTGTAACACACAAAGAGTTTTTTGCGTAATTATTATTTTCTTTTCTTTGTATTCGTAGAAAGGCGTGAATAAAGAATATTCTAGACTGATGTGTTTTGGGTGGGCGTTTTTGTATGGTAGCGAAAGCGGGGTGAAAGTACTGCCTTTTTATTTCATACTAGCTGTTTTCCTGCGGTTTCACCTATGTCCTGGGGCTCCTTGATCCCGTACCCGGATTAAATATAGTCTATATTACTCGGAAACAGTGTAGCTTTTCAATATCATCATCTGCCTAGCCTTTTAAAAAAAGTCTAACCGGATGCAGCTGAGAACCAGTGTTTTACATGGAGCGACCGCCTGTCTGACCTCCACAACCCAGTTACCCGGGCAACCCGATACCCATTGGTAACACTTTCACATTGCCAATAAAGAAATGTTCTATTTGTAATTTTACAAAACATTATTTACCAAATGAAGACACACAAAATTTTTAAAGGAATTGTTAAAAAACGTAGGCTTTACAGCAACAATGTATAAGAAGGGACATCTGTCCCACTTTAGGGACATCCCTGTCCCTATTTAAGGACCTCAAGTCCTTATCTTCTAGCAAGGGGTTTTCGACACGATATCACGTTGTTGAGAGTGTAATCCCGACCCTACTTGCTATCGTTTTATCTCTGAAGTCAAGTATAGCTGAAAATGTGTTAAAGGGATTAGCAGTGATAGGAATTCTGAGTATTTTTAAGCTCTCTGTAATTTATTTGAAGTTCATATAGGAAAATCTTTACGTATTTAGTTGAAGTAGAAATTATTGATTACCTTGTCATAGTTTTTGGTTGATCTCACGCAGTTAAGTTAATATCTTTAGAGTCAATTTATTTTCCTTTCTGTATAGTTGATAATTGTCAGTGAAAAAGTGATGTAGAAGGGAGGTTATGACCCTCAGCATTGCGGAATATTTTTTTTTTTTTTTTTTTTTTTAAATAATATATCGGGACACCTTTTCACACACGGTCGGTTAGCCCCATGGTAAGCTATTAATTAGCTTGTGTTATGGGTGCTAACACAACTGATAAACTACATATAATTACGTATATAATTTTATAAATAGATACATATTATAACACCCAGACCACAGCCAACAAACATGCTCATCACACAAATGTTGACCGCTCCGGGAATCGAACCCGGGACCATCAGTTCGGCAGTCTGGCATGGTAACCATTGCGCCAACGAGGTCGTCAAAAATATGATGCAAGGAGGAGAATAATTTTATTTATTTATACCTTTATTTCAGGCAACTAGGGCCCATAGAAAGAATAAACGTTAATTACATTATTTACTAGTGTTTGCAAAACATACCAACGGTAATTAACGCTATATCTTCATATTCAATTTTATACAGCAATGTTCATCTTTTTACCCGGTAAAAAACGTAAATAACACAAGCAAGCCCTGTATACAAGTTCAACGTACTTATACATACTTTCAAGACTTCAAGACAGACTTAAAAGTAAACTTACAAACATAGCTAAATCGCGCAAATCTATTATCCACCCACAATTTCTTTCCCCCTACTTTTATTTTAACCGCATTACCTTTCTTTCTTCTTTCTTTCCGATTCCTATTGTTTGCGTCCGCCGAGCTATTTGTATCTAACGCTATATTATCATCAGGTGTACGTGCAGACGAATGTAGGTGATTACCTGGTGTTCTCGTAATCAGGCGATCGATTGGTGTACACTTGCAGGGTGTGTTGGACTTAGATTAACGGTGATTAAGAATTATGTTGGTAATATGTGGAGAAGAAGAGCTCGTGGCTAAGTCAAGGCCGCATAAAGTTAAGCAATGCTTGGCGCGGTCGGTCCGTGAATAGGTGACCCTGACCATCTTGTCGTAATGAGTTCTTCCATGTTTCGGAAGGCACGATACACGGTAAGTCCCGGCTGTCATTTGACAATCTTTGGCAGTTGTTACGGGTCAGAAGCAGGAAAGTCTGACAAACAATCTTACCAATGGGGTGTTAGGTTGTCCAGGTAACTGGGCTCATGATGTCAGATAGGTGGTCGCTCCATGTAAAACACTGGTACTCGGCTGCATACGGCGAGACTGGATGCTGACCCCAACATAGTTAGAAAAAGGCTAGGCAGATGATTTTAATTTTTTAGGTAAAAACGATACGAAATCGATTTTTTGCTCAGCAGATAATAAAGTAATACCATAAAATGATTCATGAAGCTAAAATTTCCTAACACAAAAAGTGTACACAGACAAAGAGTTACAAAAAAAGTGTTGTACAACTATCAAAATAAAATAACCGAACTTCAAAAATCGACTTCAAACCTATCTCTATCAATTTCTAACAGCTAAAGCATTAAATCCGTGATCCAATTTGTCGTGTGGCTGTACTCTACCAGGTGTACGGTTGTTCATGGTTTATTTATGCCTTGTCGAACGGCTATCGATACTCCGACTGACCTATCGATGTACAACACTAGTCCGCCATTGTATTGTACTAGTGATGGGAAATGTTTTATTTATGCCATTTGATTTGTTTGTTCGGTATTTTGATGTATGGTTTGGTAGATATGAGTTTTTTTGTGGGTGTTATGGTGTTATAATGGTTTTTATTAATTGATGTTATCGATAAACGTAAAGGGCAGCTCTAAACTGTGTAGTAAATGCGTATAGTAGGTACACCATTTAGACACTGTATGTTGTTTTATCGTTAAATAATGTAAATCTTATTTTTGTTATAAAACCATGTTAAAAACCATATTATTTTTGTTGCAAAATGATGGAAGTATTATAAAAAAGCCGTCTTGTAGATCCTTATAATATAAGAAAGCCTATAAGCAGCTACAGTTGCGCAAGAGCCAATGGCAAAAATTCTAAATTTGACTTTCGAGAAAACTATTATAATTTATAATAATTACTACTATGATTTATAATAGTTTTCGCACAATTGAAGTTGCTCATATTATTTATACTACGTGTGAATAATAAAATATGTATAATTTAATTTTGTCTAGTTGCAATAAATAGTTCCCGCGAACGTGAGAAACTACGATAAACAGTATTTATTTACTTTCACAAAACAAAGCCCTTCTTGTGTGCAGTTGGGTAATACATACACATATCCATCTTCAGCTGCTTGATATGTTTTGAATTTTGATTTCTTTTCAATGGCATGAACTGACAGATAGCTATCTAGAACTCTGTCTAGAACCTGTGAACCTGGCCATTAGTATAATTGAAGTGTCCTCTTCTTCTTATCGAGTGAGCTGCAGGTTTAATCACCTGACGAGCCCTAGTGTCAGAGTTTTCTCAAATCCGCCTGACGGCCTCTGACGTGGATTTATAACTACGACTGCTACTGAGTAACAATCGAGGACGACGGCTTTACGTGCCCTCCCAGGCACGGGCACACGCACGGCACGGGGGTGTAACACCGCCAACTTCCAAACTCCAGGCTGCTTTGTGAAAGTTTCTAAAACCCACAAAGCGATTTCGGCCTGACCCGGGAATCGAACCCGAGACCCGTGGCACGGCAGTCGCGCTATGCGACCACTAGACCAACGAGTCAGTTAAAATTGAAGTGTGAATATTATTAAAAGCAACAACTATAGGACACAGTTAACATTCATTTACCTTAACAAATAACAGAGATCCCCAATCACCAGCTGCTCTCGATTACATATCAGGATTCCTTACAATGGTGGTATAATCACATCAACAATAGGAACTACATTTATAGGAAACGCCTAACATAGCCTACCAGATTAGGCTCACATCACCCATACAATTCCTTCACGCTCCGCCTAATCGGACGAATTCGCACGATCCAATCCGATTAGGTGTGGACACGCCCTTAGTTGATACTATGTCCGATATAGGGTAGCCGCACACTGGATACTAAATAGTCGGCTGACAGTTGGTCCGATGTTAGGCTAAAAGTGATTTTTAAGATATCGTGAGTCAAATTAAGGTCTTTAGTCAGTCATCATTTGACTAACCTTTTCTCAACTATGGTGGGATCGGCTTAGTCTAATCGAATGCAGCTGTGAACCAGTGTTTTACATGGAGCGACTGCCTGTCTGATCTCCACAACCCAGTTTCGTGGGCAACCCTTGATGACAGATTGTCAGACTTTCTGGCTTCTGACTACCCGTAACGACTGCCAAACAGAAACAGAAATCATTTATTTGCATATTATTATAATGTATGTATACAGATCTAATGACAGCCGGGTTCCACCAGTATATCGTGTCTTCCGAAACACGGAAGAACTCGTTATGACAAGATGGTCACCCAACCATGAACGGACCGTGCCGAGCGTTGCTTAACCGTATATGATTGATTGATCCGCGTGGCTTTGACTTAGCCCCGAGCTCTTTAGTTAATCGTATACCAGCAAAATACCTGATCATTGTAGTGTGCATACTACCATTCATCTTCATACTGATTTATGAGCAAGAGCAAACTATCGGCCGACTAAAAGTCTGCAGTGTGCAGATACTGTTAGTTGATACCTATGTCCGTTAGATATTTGCGGGTAGTTAAAGGTATTCTGGTTACCTTTGAGCGGTGGTTTTGGGTTACAGTTGGATTTGTTAAAGATTAAACGCTCTGGTTAGTCAAAGGGTTGACCAATTTATTGTATTTGAGAAGAGGGTAACTATTTAGGTACCTATAATGTGTGAAGTTCCGTCTAGTTTTGACCCTTGTTTTGTAGGACATTCATATTATAATCTAAGTATATCTTAAACACCAATGACTGGTTAAAAGGTGAAGGAAAACATCTCGAGGAAACCTAGACTACAAAGTTTAAGCCTGAAATCATCAACCCGCATTGAGCAAGAGTGATGATTGACGCTCAATCCTTCTCTGTGTGAGAGGAGGCCTGTGCCAGCAGTGGGACGATAAAAAGGCTGATGATTAAAAATAGACAAGTATTCAGGGACATTTGTACTTAATATATATGGAGTTCTTTTTTTTTTAAGGCCCGTTTACACGTTGCTATTTCATTGGCCGTTGCTTGCCATTTCATTGCAGCAAGATGCTACTTGCACTGTGTAAACGTAATCCTGCAATAGGTGAATGGTCGCCTGTCAAATATTCCTGCAATAAAATGGAAAGCAACGGGCAATGAAATCTTTTCTTTTTCTTTAATCTATACTAATATTATAAAGCTGAAGAGTTTGTTTGTTTGTTTGTTTGAACGCGCTAATCTCAGGAACTACTGGTCCGATTTGAAAAATTCTTTCAGTGTTAGATAGCCCATTTATCGAGGAAGGCTTTAGGCNTGTTTGTTTGTTTGAACGCGCTAATCTCAGGAACTACTGGTCCGATTTGAAAAATTCTTTCAATGTTAGATAGCTAATTTATCGAGGAAGGCTATAGGCTACTTTTTATCCGGGTGCGCGCAGTAGTTCCCACGGGAAAGCGGGTGAAACCGCTGGCGGAAGCTTGTCTTAACTACAACTGGACTGGTTTGAAAATCAATCGAAGACAGTTTCCCATAAGCAATTTTTTTTTTATCCGGGTGCGAGTGCTAATTTGAAGTAATTAAAGAACGGAATTTGAAAGTTCTTTTCAGTTTCTTTAACTGAAAGACATTCAACTATTCTAACTATTCGATAAATCAACTTAAACGTAATCCCACTCTAACACACGGGTTCCGTACGGTTCCGTTCTTGTGTTCGATGCGGATCTCTAAAAGTGGAGCGCTTGCATTTACATAGCGAGTAGCGAGTAAGGATTTGTACAGATCACGCGTTTTGTTGAAAATAGAACCTAATGTGAACTCGCCTTTCGAGGGCGTTTTTTTTGCAATTAAGTATATTTTTTGCGAGATATTGCAAAAATTAAGCTTATTAAGAAAAAACGCTGAGATTTATGATGAAAAAAATATAGATGATATTTGTTCGCGCGTGATAATTTTTTTTACCAACCGATTGCTATAATGTCGGTTGCGAAATAAACACATTTATTTGCCTAAACGCATTTCTATTTTTGAACATTATCAGTGTAAGGATTTAGTTTTTTTTTTTCTGTAAAAATATTTTTTTATGTAAAGCGTTTTGTTTAACATATCATCAGAACAAACCTTTACTTCAACTCTCTGACATTCGCTCCGTTTCGCTCGCTCCGCTTTGCTCGCTTCGCTTTCCTCGCTCTCACAAGCCTCAGGTGCAAACCCCTAACATATTTATTGCATCCCATAATCAATGTCGTCTATACGTTGAAGTAATTCCATTTGTTTATATGGAATGTTCTCGAATCGTTGCCTTACCGCCATGATGTGAACGTTATAGATACGCAGTTTGGAGTATTTGTTTGATATAAGTGGTTTAATAAAAAATATTTTCGTGGCAAGGTTGCCTTTTTTTGGCGTGAGCTTTGTCATTTTATGTGGCAAAATCTGCTAGACTATTGGATACATTGCCAGTTGATAATTATAATAATTGGGAGGGGGAAGGGATTTTTATGACGCTCTTCTGATTTTTGTCTTCTAAGTAGTAGTCTTTAAGAACTTCTTCAGCTTTATAATATTAGTACTTATGACTAATATTATAAAGCTGAAGAAGTTCTTTCATTGAACGTGCTAATCACAGGAAATATTGCAATTCAAAAAATATACGATTGTGCGAAATATTAAGGGCTGGTTAGACATGTTCCAGGTTCTAGATAAAATTCTAGATATGACAAATGGTACCATAAAAATGTTTTTGATTTTGACTACATTTCTATGGCACAATCTGTCAGATAACTATCTAAAACTTTATCAAACCTGGGACCTGTGAAACTGGCCGTTAATGTAAATGGTATATTTCAGGTACTTTAAAAACTTTTTTTATTTTTTTCTGTGTGTCTTTCTCTTAAAAGTGGGTCAGTAAATAGCAATGCTACTTTACATAGAGTACGATAGGGTAAACGTCAGAGTATTTTCGTTACAAACGCGGGTAGTTTAATAGTTAGTTCAAGTGAGCATGATGGATCGCTCCGATCCTTCTTTTCGTGAAGGAGAGCGATCCGGGATATGTAACAGGTGGGATGTTTTCAAATGTTTCTTGAGTTTGATGGACAATTTCCTCGCTGACTGGCCGCAGCATGCTTCAGATAGAGAAGAATGGAAGACTTTGGGTGAGGCCTTTGTTCAGCAGTGGGACAATGTAGGCTAAGGAAAAAAATATGGTTTACCTAAAAGTAGTTTTCAGAAGGCCATTTATATACTTTTAAGCCAGTTCATATCTATATAGTAACACTAGCTTCTGCCAGTGGCTCCGCCCGCTTCCCGAGGGAACTATTTCCCGTACCCGGATAAAAAGTAGCCTATGATGTTCCTCAGGGTCTATCTCTGTACCAAATTTTATCAAAATTGGCTCACTAGTTTAGGCGTGAAAGCGTAACAGACAGACAGATAGAGTTAGTTTCGCATTTATAATACCTATTAGTAGAAAAGTAGGGATAAAGCTGAAGAGTTTCGTTATTTACTTGAATGAGCTGATCTCAGGGTCTACTGGTCCGATTTGAAAAATTCCTTCAATGTTGGACAGCCTATGTATCGAGGAAGGCTATAGGCTACTTTTTATCCGGGTGCGCGCAGTAGTTCCCATGGAAAAGCGGGTGAAACCGCTGGCGGAAGCTATTGGTATATAATATGTAGATTTTGTGCTGATTTGAATAACTAATTAGCAGCATTGTTCCATTAGAATTTTTGTATACTGAAATTGAAAACTCCTTGAAACCTTGCTTCACTGGTATTCTAATTCCGTCGGCTATATTGCGTATACAAATTATAAATATAGAAACATCAAACGGTATATTTGTATTTTGATTATGTACAACATAAAGATATGTCCCAAAGAAAACTTACAACCTCCGGAACCGAAATGACTTAAGAAAATGAAATAAGAGGATTCATCATCTTCTTGCCCTTTTCCCATTAATTACAGTAATTAATTAATTAGACCTTCAAAGCGAATTAATCTTTCACTCTATACATTTATTTAATTTTTCAATACAAAGATGCGTAGTTTCGTGAAACAACTGGCTAATTTGCAAAAGCGATTAAGCGGGCACTTCAATAAAACACCCCAGAGGCGAAGTATCAACGTAAAATGCCCACATTTACAGCACAACAACTCTTGTGTGTGGGGTCCAGCTATTATACAAATTTGCCGGGTAATAAAGAATATTTATGAAGGCACCTTTGGACTGTAATTACCTTAGGTTGTAGACGAACAATTTATATGTAAAGCAGGTATTGTAGGTTGTTCGCTTGTAAATAGCCCGCTCCTATATATTGATAAGCAAAGATTATCGGGTACAGCTATTTAAGTAGGGACCGAGGTGTTCGGTGAATTATGGCGTACCATTAATTTTTGTTTTGATTTATTTGGAAAACGTTTTTGATGAAAGTTTGTTGCTTTTCGTTGGGGTTGTGTTGAATAGTCATTTTAGTTTGTATTTATATTTCAAGGTCTTTGCTTTTAATGACTTTAGCAAAAGATTTTAAGAAGTTCTGGATAGCTATCTGACATATTCTGCGATAGAGATGTTTTCACTTTTGTCTACTTCTCTGTAGCACTATTTCGAACCTGTGAAACTGACAATAAACTTTTAAAATTGCAGCGCGGAAACGCTAATATGAAAATGCTTTCAGTAGGTGATACCAATGCCATAGCATTAGTTCCTATAAAAATAGTATAAATTATTAAAATTTATCGACTCCAATGAAAAAAATTCAATGCAAAATAAATTCTTATACATCGCATTGAAAACTCTCACGACCACAAAGTTGGTAGATATTAAAATGATAATTGAGTACCACGAATACAGGTGGCGGTAGTTCTAAAATAATCCTATAATCGCGCTTTACAGTGCCCGTGGGACGCCATTCCGTTATATCGACGTATTTCGAAATGCGAATAAAGCTAACTTATACGCATTTGAGCAACTTCGGTTCGTATTGCGGGTTTTAATTTGTGAATTAATGTTTATTTTTTATTTCATAATGAAATTGGATCTCAATTTAATACTAATGTTGTAAACCTGAAGAGTTTGTTTATTTGAATGCGTTTATCTCAAAAACTACTGGACGCATTTCAAAAAATCTTTCAATAAGATATTGCCCGTTTATCGAAGAAGCAAAAAGTATATGAAGTCTATTTGCATGTACAGACGACAGCACATGAAGTTACCACAATCTGTCAAATTTCTGCAATAGATTTTCAACCTTATCACAATGGAGGTAGGTTAATGTTTGACTGGTAAAATTTGTCAGATTCGTATACGTTGACCAGCTGTCGTCTGTAATTTTTATCTGGATGCGCGAAGTAGAGTTAGGGTCATGGCACATTGTACCGGCACCGCTCCAACCCGGCAAATAACGTGTCATTTAAATTTGAACATTGAATTGTATGACGTATGATATATTTCATATCAACGTAAGTTGTTAGATAGGAAACCGCGCGCTGACAGCCCGCCGTTGGCTTTTTTGTTTTGACCTTATGAAATACATCATACGTCATACGATTTAATGTTCAAATTTAAATGACACGTTATTTGCCGGGTTGGAGCGGTGCCGGTACAATGTGCCATGAGCCTTAGTCACACAATCATTCAATTTTAGATAGCCCATTTCTCGGGGAAGGCTTCATAGACCTTTTTATCCAGGTGTGCGGAGTCTTTCAGGACATCTTGTTGACACTTTCATTACCACAAAACATGTATAGTCACACCACATTCGAAGTTTTACCAATCTTTCATTATTTACGTAGTTTCACAAGTATGTGTGTACAGACTACAGAACATCAAGTTACCATAATCTGACAAATTCCTTCGATGGATTTTCAACCTTATCACTATAGTGGAAGGTTAATGTCCCATTAGTAAAATTTGTCAGATTCGGACAGGTTGGCCTGCTGTCGTCTGTACTTCTCATGGGACGTGGATGCAACCGCGAGAATGGCTTTTTGTATAAAGGTGAGTATTGGTCACACTTAGGGTCATGGCACATTGTACCGGCACAGCTCCAACCCGGCAAATAACGTGTCATTTAAATTTGAACATTAAATCGTATGACGTATGATGTATTTCATAACGTCAAAACAAAAAAGCCAACGGCGGGCTGTCAGCGCGCGGTTTCCTATCTAACAACTCACGTTGTTATGAAAAACATCATACGTCATACGATTTAATGTTCAAATTTAAATGACACGTTATTTGCCGGGTTGGAGCTGTGCCGGTACAATTATACATGACCATAGCTTCATTATTTTACGTAGTTTCACAAGTATGTGTATACCTTTTTATTTGAAGCAAGATAATTAGAGCACGGTGTGTATATTGCGCCGCTGCCCAGTTTGGCCGGCCGCTCTGTGTACTTTACCGGGTAATGCGAATAATTGTTTTCATATCTAGATTCCTATTATGATGACGGACGATTTATGTGGTTTGGTTTTGATTGGTTTTCTCTTGCATGTCGTTAAGTATGGTTTTTTTTTGGTTACCGTTTCAGTCAGTTTCAGCTAGAATAGGAAAGATAAATAAATCTTGAATAGGATTTTTACACATTGTCGGACTGTTTAAAACAAATATACACAAAACAATAAACTACTATTTAAAATTATGTTTCAATAATTTAGCAATTGGTTTATAGTATTTTAAATTGATATTTTGGACGCATTTTACGAATACATTTTTTAAAATAAAAAAGTCAGAAGTATTCAAGATTGTTTATCTTTAGTCAAATGCTTCCTCAAATGGAGCATATACGTTATAGTACTGACGACAACTGGTCAACCTATCCGAATCTGTCAAATATTACCAATCAAAACCTTCGACCATTGTGATAGATTGAAAATCTATTGAAGAATTTGACAGATCGAGGCAGGTTGATCTGCTGGCCTTTTATTATAACGAAGAAAAACAATCTTGATACTTAAGACTCAGAATGATAGAACATACAATAGTTGCCCTATACTAAACCTAGCACCAAAAAAAGTCACATAATCTCAACAAAAAAATTCTCGCCAAAATATTGATTAAGATTCCGTCCTGACTTGTATCGTCTCCTCATTTATCTCTCTTCTTCT
>NWSH02000605.1:11001376-11034897 GCA_002382865.2 Heliothis virescens | reverse complement strand
ACATCATACGTCATACGATTTAATGTTCAAATTTAAATGACACGTTATTTGCCGGGTTGGAGCTGTGCCGGTACAATATACCATGACCCATAGCTTCATTATTTTACGTAGTTTCACAAGTATGTGTATACCTTTATTGAAGCAAGATAATTAGAGCACGTGTATATGCGCCGCTGCCCAGTTTGGCCGGCCGCTCTGTGTACTTACCGGGTAATGCGAATAATTGTTTCATATGCTAGATTCCTATTATGATGACGGACAGTTATGTGGTTTGGTTTTGATTGGTTTTCTCTTGCATGTCGTTAAGTATGGTTTTTTTTGGTTACCGTTTCAGTCAGTTTCAGTAGAATAGGAAAGATAAATAATCTTGATAGGATTTTTACACATTGTCGGACTGTTTAAAACAAATATACACAAAACAAATAAACTACTATTTAAAATTATGTTTCAATAATTTAGCAATTGGTTTTATAGTATTTAAATTGATATTTTGGACGCATTTACGAATACATTTTTAAAATAAAAAAGTCAGAAGTATCAAGATTGTTTATCTTTAGTCAAATGCTTCCTCAAATGGAGCATATACGTTATAGTACTGACGACAACTGGTCAACCTATCCGAATCTGTCAAATATTACCAATCAAACCTTCGACCATTGTGATAAGATTGAAAATCTATTGAAGAAATTTGACAGATCGAGGCAGGTTGATCTGCTGGCCTTTTTATTATAACGAAGAAAAACAATCTTGATACTTAAGACTCAGAATGATAGAACATACAATAGTTGCCCTATACTAAACCTAGCACCAAAAAAAGTCACATAATCTCAACAAAAAATCTCGCCAAAATATTGATTAAGATTCCGTCCTTGACTTGTATCGTCTCCTCAGTTTAATTCGTTTACGTCAGAACCCAGTTTATGGCGGAACTAACTCCTAGAATTGATTTAAATCGACGAAGACTGTAAAACTTTATTAGGGCCTTGAATATAAATTTAGTTTTAATTTTTGTGCGCGGCCATTAAAGTGGGGTGTAGTTTTTACTTTGTAGGTGTTTAAAATGGGTTGTACAGAATGTAAAGTTCAATGGATGCATTTTTTTTATAATATGTATGTAAAATGTAAATCAATTCAAATATTATAAAGCTGAAGAGTTTCTTTGTTTGAACGCGCTAATCTCAGGAACTACTGGTCCGATTTGATAAATTATTTCAGTGTTAGATAGCCCAATTTATCTAGAAAGGCTATAGGCAAATTTTTATTCGGGTGCGCCGAGTAGTTCCCACGGGACGCGGGTGAAACCGCTGGCAGGAGTTAGTATTAAGATAAAGATCGTTAAATATATTTCTGATAAAAAATAAATACATATTATTCCAACTAGTTGTTCATGTGTTCCGGGAAAACAACTTTCCACAACCGGATAAAATAATGATGTTATTTTTTTGGGTTCTAGACTGGTTATTTAGGTTCCAGACTGGTTAAATGCCAGTGTTTTGGCGTGAAGTATTGTATTGTTGTTGTATTGTATCGTTAGTATTGTAGCGCTTTTCCAAACCACTTATCTGTTTTCTGCAGTTCCACCTGTGCGTTCCTAGAAAATTATTTCCAGCAACTGGGTAAAAAGTGGCCATTCCTTTTTGCAGTTTCTAGACTGGTTGTATACCAGTTTTTAGGCGTGAAGGTTGTTCGGCAATTTTCGAGCGCTTTTTCACAATTTAGCCGCGAGTAAAAGCTTGGTTTGACCAACAAAATCTGCCACGTTTACACCGCGTTTTCTGGCGACGAAGATTACTCGATAGTTTTCGAGTGCTTAATTGAAAGCGATTATTAAAAGATTAACCATAAAATTCTCTCGCGTTCACACGCATTTTCAGGCGTTATCACTCGAGTCGATGTTTGTCATTAAGGTGAATGCGACGACTAGAAGCGGGAAATTCAAATATAAAATGGTTTTTTCATGTTTTACCTAAGTTAACATTCAATATGAGGCGTGATCTTATGATTGGCGGTTATAATATCCCACAAAGTAATTTCTGATGTCCTTGTTTGACTCCGAAACTTCTTACAATTTAAATAACTCTGTAAAAAACGTTTTATTGCGCAATAAAACGTTTTTTACAGAGTTATTTAATTTGTAAGAAGTTTCGGAGTTAAACAAGGACATCAGAAATTACNTTGGCGGTTATAATATCCCACAATGTAATTTCTGATGTCCTTGTTTAACTCCGAAACTTCTTACAATTCAAATGTAACTGTCGAAACTATGTTATTTCGCAATAAAAAGTTTTTTTAAATGTTAACTTAGGTAAAACATGAAAAAACCATTTTATATTTGAATTTCCCGCTTCTAGTGGTCGCATTCACCTTAAGTATATTATTTCTAATCACGAGTATGAGCACACTAACACCCATACCAGAAGTACGTGAAAACAGGGCGGAAAATTCGCCACTTTAAAAGCGTACTTAACGGCTCCACACGCCTACTTTCTGCGGTATTCTCAAGTAGTAGGTGAAGTTTACGTTGTCGTGACGAACGACCGGCTGTCCTGATGCAATTCTACCGTCACCCCCCTCACCCCACCTTAGCTTTTACTATTAGACTGCTCTACCTGGTGAGATAGGAGCGATGCTGTGTTTTTAATGTATTGTTTTATAATGTATGGAACAGCGATCATAAGGTTAAGCAACGCTTGTCGCGGTCGGTCCGTGGTTGGTTGACCATCTTGGTATCAAGAGTTTTCATTGTTTCACTTGTCATTTGAATATCCTAGGCAGTCGTTAAGTCTGAAGTCAAAAAGTCTGGCAACCAGTCTTACCAAGGGGTATCGGGTTGCCCGGGTATCTGGGTTGTGTGGGTCAAATAAGATGTCGTTCCATGTAAAACACTGGTTCACAGCTGCATCCGATTATACTTTCATTTTCGGTTTTTAACTTTTTAGCATAGCCTTCTTTAAAATATTTAAAGAAGGTTATGCTGAAAAGTTAAATGCATGCTCAACAGTAGTTTTTAAGCGATTGAGAGTCTTGAGGGGGCTGTTTTCCGCATCTAGATAAAATGTTACCCATATTATATAGCCTATATGTAAAGTTTCATATGCCATCTCCATGTTAACATTTATAGCATCAGTGTAGAGCGTTACGTGCGAAGCCGTAGCGTCGCTTCGCATATCTCTCCACCTAGGACATCTAGACGCAAATTACGCAAATTGAGTTGTACAACTCGGGTTCGCCGCCACAATAAAATTGTGGCCGTAATGTTTTACACTCTTTTTAATGTCGGTTAAATTGAGACAGCTACGAAAGATAGCGAAGTTTGTAATTAGTTTGTTAGTTTCTTTTATAAACTAGTTTTTGCTAGTTACTTTGATTG
Source organism: Heliothis virescens (assembly GCA_002382865.2). Lineage (NCBI taxonomy): Eukaryota > Metazoa > Arthropoda > Insecta > Lepidoptera > Noctuidae > Heliothis > Heliothis virescens. The sequence continues at coordinate 11,031,527 of NWSH02000605.1, read as the reverse complement.
AAGTCGAATGGCATTTTTTACTGGGAAATATAGACCTACTCTCCTACGTTTTAAAGATATCATAAACTTGTTGTTTCCCGCGGTTCCACGCAAATCTTGAGGGAATTACTTTCTGCACCCGAAAAAAAGTAGCTTGCCTGTAATGTCTTCTCATGCTATCTGTGTAGTATCCATAAAATAAATCGAAATCTTGACAATGAAACTGAGAATAATTATGAAGATGTAGATAGAACATTTTGAGACTCATCATCTGCCTAGCCTTTACCCAACTATGTTGGGGTCGGCTTCCAGTCTAACCGGATGCAGCTGAGAACCAGTGTTTTACATGGAGCGACTGCCTATCTTACCTCCACAGCCCAGTTCCCCGGGCTATCCAATACTCCTTGGTGACTGGTTGTCAGACTTTCTGGCTTCTGACTACCCGTAACGACTGCCAAAGATGTTCAAATGACAGTTAGGATCCACCAATATGACAAGATGGTCACCCATCCCCGGACCAACCGCGTCAAGCGTTGCTTAACCTTATGATCGATCATCCGCGCGGCTTTGACTTAGCCACGAGCTCATCTTGAGACTATATTTTTAATTTACTATACGATATTGGATTTACGTCACTTATTGGAAATTCTATTTGCAACAAGTCACATTATTAGGATTTTATTGACTTTATAAGAAAGTTGTTTCTTAATATTTATTTCTGAGTAGTGTTTTAGTGAAATGTAAAATTGCTTAGCTTTTTCCCGCGGTTTCACTCGCGTCCTGGGAACTTTTTCCCGTATCCGGATTAAATAAAGCTTACGATACCCGCTGATGAAGTTTCCTAACACTGAAAGAATTTTTCAGGTCAGTACAGTAGTTTAGGAGCTTTTGGGATACAAACAAAGAAACAAAAACATAATTACTGTCTCCTCTTTATAATCGATTGAGTAGTTTAGGTAGGTTTAATAATGGCATTGCACATTTCTTTTTCAAAAAATAATTCGATTTTTATATTGAACATTTCTAAAGGCAATTCCACACAAAAAGGGCAGTGAATCAGTATTTATTATTATTTATGAACGTAATGCCAATTTCACAGAAGACATAAGTGTTCTATTATATGCGATGGTTCAAGCAAGCCAATTCAATATCATATACTGGGAAAAAGGGAAATAGAAGGTTCTTGTGAGAGGGCGGAGTCCTACTGACAGAGGCGGGGAGGAATGGGGTGAACCTACAGGGTATGTCCGATTGATTTTTCCTAAACACAATGCATCCCAAATAAATAAATAAAAGAGTCAAACTCAAAGTCAAAAACATTTATTCAAATTATACTGCAAAGCAGCACTTTTTGGATGAGTTTGACAGTCTTTTTCCTTCTTATTGTGTGAGCTGCAGGTTTCAATCACCTGACAATAAAGTTTTTTCAAGTCCGCCTGACGGCCTCTGATGTGGAATTGTAAAAGACGGCTACTGAGTGGTATTCTGGTACGTTACTGGCTTTACTGCCCTCCCAGGTACGGGAGTTAACACCGCTAACTTCCAGGCTGCTTTGTGAAAGATTTCTGAAACCTGAACGAATATAAATATTTATTATCGTTAAGGCCCATTTACACATTGCGATTTCATTGCCTGTTGCTTGCCATTTTATTGCAGGAATAATTGACAGGCGACCATTTACCTATTGCAAGATTACGATTACGTTTACACAGTGCAAGTAGCATCTTGCTGCAATAAAATGGCAAGCAACGGGCAATGAAATCGCAATGTGTAAATGGGCCTTTAGATGTAACAATATATTTTCATAGTCAGATTCTACCTCAGACCATAATAATGAGAAGAAAATATTTGTAACATTTTGACATATAGCACACTATTAGCATGATAAATTCGGTTAAAAAGCTAAACACCAAATCCGCCATCTCACACTGGGGCCCCACTAGTAGGCATTTGTTTGTACTCGCCGAGAGGAAATGAAACAGGCAAGCCAGCCGGCCGATAGACCGGATTGTGGCGGCCGGGCATTTAGCAAATCTACATGAGATTGGAATACTTTCGCCGATATTATGGCCCGCCGTTTGTGTACAAAAATGTTGATAGATTCCGTTTTTCTTAAAGGGTTTTGCAGACTTTCTGATGTTGCTTGGTTTTAGGGTTGCGCAGACAAAGGGTATAATGGGGTGCTATTACTAAGACTTCGTTGTCTGTCTGTGTGTCTGTCTCCACGTTGTATCTCATTAACTGTGATAGCTAGAAAGCTGAAATTTTCACAAATGATGTGTTTCCGTTGCCGCTATAACAACAAATACTAAAAATTCAAAAACCATATAAATATATTTAAAAAAAAATGGTACGGAACCCTTCGTGCGCGAGTCCAACTCGCACTTGGCCGGTTTTTTAGGATTCCGCAGACAAAGGCTAAAACGGGGACCTATAATTATTACTAAAACTTACTGTCCGTCCTTCATTAGGCTGTATCATCAAGAACCGTGACAGCTGGGTATTTGAAATTTCCACAGATGATGTAATACTTGCCGCTTTAACAACGAATACTGAAAACTAGAATAAAATACCTATTTTAGGTGGCTTGCATACAACAAATGTGTTTTTTTATAGATATTGGTACGGAACCCTTTCTGCGCGAGTTCGACTCGCACTTTGCCAGTTTTTTATTTACACTAAGCTTCTTTTTCTTATGTATATATGAGCTGCAGGAGGCGATATAAGCTCTACAGCCTGTTTCACATATTCCAGATAGAGTTCCAGACAGCTATTTGTCAAAATTAAAAAAAAAACATTTCTATGACCCTGTCTGTCAGATAGCTATCTAGAAGCTTCATCTGGAACCTGTTAAACTCGCCGTTAGTATCAGAATTTTCTTAAACCCGTCTGTCGGCCTCTGACGTGGAACTGGAACAACGATTGCTGCCAGCTAGTAGTCGAGGTTGAAGGTACATCTCGTCACAAGCACGGTGTTAGATACAACCTACTTTTATCCTAAACATGGTTATTGTTGAAGAAAATGTTTTAAAATAGAGATTTTTCCAGATTTATCAAACCATGCATCGTGTACAGTGTCTAGATATATAAATACGTTGGTCTAGTTGTCGCATAACCGACTCCTGAGCACGAGGTCTCGGGTTCGATTCTCAGGACGGGCCGAAATCGGTTTGTGGGTTTTAGAAACTTTCAAAGTAGCCCGGAGGTGGAAGTTGGTGATTGATACACCCGTGCATCGGAGAGCACGTTAATGTCGGTCCTGCGCCTGATATCTCTCCTTATCATCTCTCTGCGGTTATGAGAGTGAAGGAATAGGGAGTGCACCTGTGTCTGCGCAAATGCTTGTGCACTATAATATGTCCTGGGCAGCTGGCTGATCTCCTTATATGAAAACAGCCGCCGAGGTCGATGGCCATGGCCATCACATATAACAACAACTAATAAAATGGGGCAACAGTTTTCATGTAGTTAACTTTTGATAAATCCAAATGATTTCTCCTTATATAATAACTATATAAGTATTTTAATAAAAAAGTTAGAGAGGTACTCAAATATATTTTAAGTAAGTACTTAAGTTTCATTTATATCTAAATTGATATCACGAGTAAGCAGCAAGGTTTTATTAATTTTATTAAATATAAAAAATCTCTTACCTCTTATAAACTACGAGACAGCTCTTAAGGTAATTTGTGAATAGGGAAAAAATGAAATATCCTCGCGTTCAATGCTTTTAGTATAGTTTATATTCAATTAGTACATTTTCAGGTTTATTTTACTACTACTACATATTATTCTTTGGTTAACTTAGGTTTTAGACCACCTTAAAAACGCGGAGTCGGGTACAAAAAAAACCATACAAGACAATATCGACAGATTTATATATTTTCTGCTTGGAATATGTCGCTTAATTTTGCTAAATGCGACTAAAATCCGCCAGTGTTAGAGCGCTGTTATTAACATAAATCATCACCTGCCTAGACTTTTCCCAACAATGTTGAGTTCAGCTTCCAGTCCAACCGAGTCCAACCGACTACCAGCCTTTTACATGTAGCGACTGCCTATCTGACCTCCCCAACCCAGTAACCCGGGCAACCCGATACTCACAAATAACAATGTTAATGAACTAATTAACAGCACAACACTAATTACCCGAGCCATAGTTTTAAAATTAAACTACGGCCAATAACAAAAGTGGAAAACCTCTTTGTTTAAAAAAACAAAAAAGTTTTTCACAATGTAAATCTCGGGTCGTTGTTTTTCTGAGAGAGAAAAAAGTTTGGTTAAAAAATAAGTAAATTATACACTGAGGTGGTTGTCTTTGTCTTTGTCTTTGGTTTCCGTAGTTAAGTTAAAGTTATGTTTAAAAAAGAAAACTGCAGATTTTTAACCTTAGTAGTGTAATTTGTGTTATTTAAGGTACTACATTTGAGTGTATTAAATTCGGAGTAATTAAATTTTCTGTTTTACGTACGTAATGAGACTGAAAATTTTTTTATTAATTAGTTGAAATGGGTACCTGCCGATATAAATCAATTTATTTCGCCGAAATCCTGAAGTATGTACTCTCTACAACTACGTCTACTTCAGAACGAACTAATTTTAAAATAGCTTTTTAATCAAACAGCTAGCCCTTTAACTAAACAACGTCATTCAATAACAAAACTATAAATAACTAGCTTCCGCCAGCGGTTTCACCCGCTTTCCCGTTGGAACTACTGCGCGCACCCGGATAAAAAGTAGCCTATAGACTTCCTCGATAAATGGGCTATCTAACACTGAAAGATTTTTCAAATCGGACCCGCAGTTGCTGAGATTAGCGCGTTTAAACAAACAAACAAACAAACTCTTCAACTTTATAATTATTAGTATATATTTAGACTACATATACACACACATGTATTTTCCCAAAAAGAATCCAATCGCTACAGAAAACGGCAATAAACCACGACTACTAATATGTAACTAAGTAAAACTTTAACAACTTAATTGGTCACCAAAAATATTACCCCACTTACAAGAGTTGACATTATTAAAATTAAAACAAAAGAGAGCCGCCAATCCGCCATGTTACATATCCCCCTCTCTATCCCACACATAAGGTTTGTATATATCTGTCCTTGTCACAAGTTTTTATACTGAGGCTTAATTAAAGTCATTTGGTTGGTTTACAACGGAGTAACTTTGTATTGTCGACGATATTGAGAGTACATTAATTGTTTTGAAAATTTATTATTTGAAGGGTTAAAATCTTGGGGTTGGAATGTGGTATTTTTGTGGGGTTTCTGGTGTGATATTGGTACTGTTTTGTTACATGTAAGAAGCAAGGTATTTTATGAAGAGAGGTCTGCTACAAAAGTGCATTTTTTTTGGAATGGTCTGAGAAGAGTCTTTTTTGCATTAGGTTTTTTGATAAAATATTTTATATTCTACAAATTATATATTTTTGAAGAAATTTTACAGGTTCCAGATAAAGTTCTAGATAGGTATCTGACAGATAGAACAGTAGTTAAAATTAAAAACATTTCAATGGCGTAATCTGTCAGATGGCTATCTAGGACGGCTGTCGACCACAAATAAAAATTGAAAAAATTCAATGAAATGAAGTGAAGAAGAATAAATTATTCCATTATGAATATCGATAAATACAGAAATAAAACTGCTACGTACGTTAGGCGAGAAACGGAATACTCTGCGTCTGTATACAGGATGGTTTGTTTATATACAGCGTGTCCCAACTGCATCATTCGACTAGAACCGACTATCTGGCGTTTGGTATAATATTCAAATACGATTACAGATGAGGAACAAAGAAGTTGTTTTTGAACATGTTTTTTAAGGTAAAGGTAAACTAAATAAATATTATATTGTAATAGGTTCTACCAGCGGTTTTATCTGCTTCCCAAGGGAACTCTTCCCGCGCCCGGACAAAAAGTTTTTTTTAATATTATTTCTGTAACTTGGCAATCTGTGTCAACACAATCAGCCATTCAGATGGGGTGTCTTGATTTCTGTCTTGTCAGCAGCAGAAGAAATTCCTTGTGAATCCCTTTCATCTGGCCATACACATCATAAAAAGTAGTTGTAAATATACGTTGCCAAGTTATGCCAAGTTTTAGGACCTTTTAAAAAATGTTGTTTATCAGGCTTTCTGACTACTAGTAGTAACTGTCAAAGATGTAATAATGACAGTTGGTACACACCAAATACAACTTACCATGGGGTGTACAGTTTACCATGTAACTGGGTTGAGGAGGTCAGATAGGCAGTCACTCCATGTAAAACACTAGCCCTTAGCTGCATCCGATGACACTGGAAGACGATCTCAACATATTTGCGAAAAGGCTAGGCAGTTTGAAAAAGAAAATTTACAACAGTAAGGCTGGGTTGCTCGATTTTACTTTAACTATAACTTAACCGGCGGTGAAATGTCCGCCAATTAGTCCAATTTTCGACGTGACAGCTTTGTGACCAATGGGCGGCCATTTGACGGTCGGTTAAGATTAAATTTTAGTAGAAGTTATATCGAACAACCCAGCCTAACACATTTAACACTCGCTTTCTCCTACAACTTGCTCCACACACCAAACTGCACCGTTACCTCGCGATCGATCATTTACCATCCCCCTGTGAATGCGGCCGATGTACTGAAAATCATCTCCTAATTGTTTTAATACATATCTATAGTAATGGCCGACATCCTCTTAATATTATACACGAGAAATTTTGTATGTATGTAAGGATGGATGGATGTTCCTTTTTCATGCAAAATCTACCGAATGGATTTTGATAAAAGTTGTCTATAATAATATCTACTTCCTATTTCTTTCCTTCTATCTATACTAATATTATAAAGCTGAAGAGTTTGTTTGTTTGTTAGATATTCTTTAGTGTTAGATAGCTCATTTATCGAGGAAGGCTATAGGCTACTTTTTATCCGGGCGCACAGAGTAGTTCTCACGGAACGCGGGTGAAACCACTGGCGGGAGCTAGTAATATTATAAATGAGAAAGTTTTTGAGGATATATTTATGTTTTGCTATTCTTTCATGCAAAACCTAATTGACGGATTTAAATGAAACTTTACTAACAATATGTAAAGGTTATACAGAAAAACATATAGGCTACTATTTATCCCTGTTCCGAAAGTTTAATTCCGTCGGGATGCGGTTAAAACCACGGGTAGAAGCTAGTTTTAAATAATTCCGAGTTAATATGTTGAATTATTGGTATTAACGGATTGGATTAATGTTATTGGAATTCTATAATTATTGCTTTATATGTCTGTCATAATCAAATATACTTTTTAGTTATTGTTCTTGAATTGTAACTGAACGTCCCAAATAAAATAGATTTGTTAGGAAGATTAAATTAAGTTTTCTTAGTAAATCGTTACCTAAAACTGAAAAATATATATATCGGACAAGCAGTTCTTGAGCTAGCTACATACATACCTACCTATTTGAAATAAACACAATTTACTAAAATACTCTAATTAAGGCATTTTTTTTGTAAACCCACGATTTTCCACACATGTGATAACCCCTTAGCAAATCAATAATAAAAAACAAAATGTCACCCGAATGAAACCGCGTGGCATCACTAGTTAATCCCTCTCGTCACTACGAGTTTTATATAAAGGTGCGTACAAAACAAAAGTGGGCGCAACTTTTGCTTTCACCGTTATCTCAATGGTTCTTTTCAACTTACACTGGAAACAATAAATTTTTGAACGTGCTCCGAATCTTAGAATGCCTTAGTTATTTATACTCGGATATTTAGACCGAATTTTCAAGGAGAAATTTATTTTCTTGTGTTTTTAATAGGTACGCTGTTGGGGTAACGTCGTCGTCACAGCTTAAGACAGCTATACTCAAGCTGCGACCTACGGGCCTTTTTGAATAGGCCCACTTTAAAGTTAGTTAGTATAGTTTTTAGATTTTTTTCAATCTTCTTCAACAATATAGTAAATACATCGTTACCTTTGATTTACTTTTTATTTATCACTTAATAATTTTTCACTTGCGGCCCGGGATCTCATGACGGAAATGGTTTTTGGCCCTAGTAAAAAAAAGGTTGAGTATGGCTGTCCTAAGACGTTCACTGCTGGACAAAGGCCTCCCCTAAGCTGGGATTTGGCCATACTCACCGCGCTGGGCATGCGTGTTGGTGAGCGCAGTGTGGGATATTGTTAGCTTCGGAGATGCTGCTGCCCATCTCCGAGTAAGGCATTTAATGCTTCACTTGGTGATGTGTGGTATTGAGATTTATTTGTACCGATATTAGGAAGGATATGTTTTGAAGGTGATACCAGAATTCTAAGAGGAGACGGGTCCTACTGAGATTATAAAGTAGCTTCCGCACACGGTTTCACCCGCGTCTTAAATGGACAAGTTCCCAGATATGAATATAGTAGCCTATAAGTTATTGTGACGTTTACGCTTAGTGCCAAGTTTTATCAAAAGTCATCCAGTAGTTTTATCGTGAAAGAGTAGCAAACATATCGACACACCCGCACATACTTACATCTTGCAAACTTCTGCATTTACGTATAATACTAGCTTCTGCCAGCGGTTTCATCCGCGTCCCGTGGGTACTACTTAGCGCATCCAGATAAAAAGTAGCCTATAGCCTTTCTCGATAAAGGGGCTATCTACCACTGAAAGAATGTTTCAAATCGGACCAGTAGTTCCTGAGATTGGCGCGTTCAAACCAACAAACAAATTCTTCAGCTTTATAATATTAGCATAGATTAGTAGTGTTTTATATCTAATATAACTGTACTTTTTACTCAAACCATTCTTTAATCCATATTTGGTTTTCTGCTAATCCTTTTGTAAACAAGAAGCGTGATAAACAGGTACAATCAAACGATACACGAAGTTCAAGAAACAATATGGTGCTTGTATATTAATAGAACGTAACTGTTTACGTTTCACCCACTAACAATATCGCCCAACTGGTGTACGGTTAGCAGATGGTCGGTTACGTGGTATGTCTACTTTTTTATTATTTTTACTTTTGTATGTGTTTGCTGTGAAATGCGGTTCATAACACCACTAGCTTCTGCCAGCGGTTTCACCCGCGTCCCATGGGAACTACTTCGCGCACCCGGATAAAAAATAGCCTATAACCTTCCTCGATAAATGGGCTATCTAACACTGAAAGAATTTTTCAAATCGGACCGGAAGATCCTGAGATTAGCGCGTTCAAACAAACAAACAAACTCTTCAGCTTTATAAGTATAGATTATAGATGAGAAAATTTTTGGTGAAACACGAAGTACTTATAGTGAGTCAAAATGCGGTGTTGCTTTTATAACAGACGGACATGTGTTGCTGGGGAGTTTGTTGCACCACCTCTTCTACCCAGCAACAACACATAGGAAGTGGTGAAGGGCGGGTGTTATTGGGGCTGTCACACGTAATTTTGACGTTTGAAAAGTGCTGTTTTTCAGCCTACTTCGAATAAATACTTTTTGATTTTGAGATTAAGTTTAATATTCAAACTTAACATTAAAAAAAAATACCTTCAAGAATAAAAGCACAATCAGTCCCTTTGACGTGGAATTTACAAAAGAAAATACATACATACATTTAGGAATATTTTTCACCGAAAATTTTTATATGCGTTATAGTGTTCGTGGGAACACTTATAAAATATTATCATTTCTGATTTTACATTTCGCGATAAAATTTATACGTTTAATATTTTAATGTTGCCATCAAAGAATTATGAATATAATAATAATATATTTTATTCGATGTCGATTCGGATTTTATTGGACAAAATCAACAAATAGGTGCTTACATGTAAAATTTATTTGTAGCCATAAATTTGGAGATTGGTAATAAAATTTTGATTTTATCTGATAATAAAAAGTGTATTATCTAAGAAGCAATTTATAATATTATTTGGGAGGTAACTACCATGCGCATTTTTTTCGGGTAACAAGGGAATTACTTAATTTGCCTAGCCTTTTCCCAACTACGGATCGAGTTCCAGTCTAAGTGGATGCAGCTGAGAACCAGTGTTTTACATGAAGCGACTGCCTATCTGACCTCCATAATCCAGTTATATTGGCAACACGTTACCCCATGGTTAGACAAGTAGGTAGCCAGTTATTCTTGCTTCTGTGTACCTGTAACATTTGTCAAAGATGTACAAATGACAGCCGGGCCCCTACAACGTGCCCAAATATACAATTTTATAATATTGAAGTACTATAAAATATCGCTATTTAACCCTTTATTAATACACTAAGCACGCAAAAGGCCTATTACTTAATATTAGCTGTAATTAATGACTAAAACGAACATAATATCTCAAGTGTAATAATGTACAGTCTAAATAATAATTGTTTTTGACTTTAGGAGTCTAATTATGTAAACATCTCGCCTAAGGCCGACCTTAATAAATAAGATTTTCCAATTAGAAGTTCGATTTCGTGTTTATTTCTAACTTGCTGTTTACCGCGGTTTTACCCGTGTCCCGAAGGAAATAATTCCCGCACTCGCCTAAACTGTAACCTAGCAGACTCTAAAAAAATAATCAAAAAAACCCATTTATATCCTTAAAAAATATACTAAAATAGCACCACTAGAAATACGTTATTTCTTCTAACCTTTTGTGCAGACCGTACGTCTATTTACGGTAGCGTCAACAATAAAACTGACTTTCGAAAAATAAACAAAATTCTGTTGTCTCTATACAAGGAAAGCGGGCGGTGTTGCCAGCTTAGATAAATAAGCTGTCTCGAATTATTTCTATTTTGTGATAACGTGTGCATCGAATCTGTCAGTGTTCAATGTTATACCAAACTTTTTGGTTAACGAATCACCTTTTGTTTTTTGAAGCTGGCAACTTAATAGCTTCCGTGTAGACTGTAGATCAATGGGTTTGTTGTTTTTAAAGAATTTCTACGCCTTTTGAATTTCGAATGAATGATTTTTATACGATATGTGTGTTTAAGTATTTTTGGTTTTCAAATAGAGTGTGCCGTAACCAGTGGTTTGTTTTAGTATTGCTATTTCAATAAATATATTTTAGAATGATGTTTAATATAATTAAAGAGTAACAGCAAGTGGCAGTTCCAAGCAGTAAGTGACAATGGCTCAATGGCTAAAGTGTCGTCTGTAGAGTTTAGAGATACTAAGTTCGGTTCTCATCTATTACACCATTGCCGCTAAAATTCAATATGTAGTATAATTTTAGTAGTTAACAAATTATTAGTAACATTGAAAACATGGTATATATTTGTTATATTCTTATTAAAACAGATATCTTATCGTGGTTCTACACTATTGGGAAAACTCCAAAAATAGTGGACACACAAAATAGATTTGTTTCAAAATGAACAGGAAGAAAGTCATAAAAATTGTCTATATGTGTGTTTGTCCGAGGTATCTTTTGTATCGTAAAAGTCAATCGTTTGAAACTCAACAGTTCGGCGTTTTGTTTGCGTATGCGCAACTCAGCGTGGTGATTAACGCTCCATCATTCTCTGTGTGAGAGGAGGCCTGTGCCCAGCAGTGGGAGTTTAAAAAGGTGATGATAATGATACGCAATTTTATAAAGAACATATTTATACTGTTAATCATTAAGATGACTTTTATTAGGACATTCAATTCTAAGGATGTTTAAAAAAATTAATTGCATTTTTACACAAATAATCAGGTAAATCTAATTAATGTCCCATTTCAAGATTGGAAAAACTTTTTTTAAGAAATAAAATGGTACATCTAGACACGCGGCAGCCAAGTGTAATATTTAGTTTTTCTATGTATTTCTACTTAGTGGTCAGTATTCTTTCCTTATCTATGTTATGTACTAGGTGATTAATGCGGGCATTATTCATAATGTGCGAGCATTATGAATAATGTTTAGCTCTATCGGGCTGAGTGATTAAGTATTATCTAAACTTCATTATTTATCACATTGCACGGTCATTTATATATTGCTACATGACATTTAGGCAATTTGATAATAAAGCAAAATTTGACGCGGTGCGGGGAGGGAAGAACGCGTGACACGGTTTGACCAATCAGAGACTGCTATTCAGCATGCGGCTCGTGCAGCAGGCGCTATTGTTTGTGTTTAGTTTTGCATTGTAAGCGAATTGTCCAAAAAATATATATCCTAGAATATTAGCTGAAAGTTAGGTTTTAATGACAGAAACGAATTGCGGTAAATCCGACTCCACGCAGTCTTGTCTGCCCTACCCCTAGAGTGTAATTCAAAATCGCGTAGGCGCGGAGCCGAAGCTGCAGTGGTGAGCGTTAAACCTATCTGCGACGATAAACTCGCGTGAGACCGCCGGAGCCCCGCAGCGCCGGAGCCGTGGCAGAAATCATGCCTGCTGCAAAAAACTGAATTTACCTCAATGACGTTCCAAGCTTTACAAAATCTGACTGATTACTTAAATTGTTAAACATTTAGTTTATTTTAAGTAACAATAACAATGAAAAATTACTAATTAAATTTGTTTGTATTACTCTGCCCAAAAGGCGAAGTACAATATGTAGAATGCCCGGTCAATTTGATTATTTGAATGAACAGTATTAAATTGCTCTCTCAGATTGGGCATTTTTCATAATGACCGGACATTATGTATAAGGCACAATTTATCATTTGGACCACAACATCTACACACTTACAGGAAAAAGAGCATCATCAAATCATTCATAAAAATAGGTATCAACACTTTTACAAGCTTTAGGTATTAAAGTACCTATTTTTACCAATATCCAAAGCAAACAAAACAATATTTTTTAAATATCAAATTGCGTTGAACGTAGCAGCGAGATTTCATCCGTTCATTTAATTACCATTAAAAAATGAAAGAGTTTTTTTAGGATATAATACATACAATAATAAATAAGTACCTATGCACAAAATTATTTGATATTATTTTAGGATACAAAAAATATTTTTCCTAATTTTTTATACATCGAAAACTTCCTGATGGAAAATGGAAAAAAAAATTTTGGCCTGTCTGTACGGTTTTACGGTAATAATTAAAATAAGGCACGAACACTTAAAAAATAATTATCATTAGTTTTGACACGAAAACACCACAGACCGACGACCAGTTTCACAAGTTCCAGATAAAGTCCCAGATAACTATCTGACAGATAGTGAATTGTTTTAACAAATGTTTTATGGGCATGATCTATCGATCCTAAATCAGATACCTATTCTATTTACATGCCAAAATGTCTAAGAAAAAGATCAAAAACAGGCTTCGTTCCTACATTTAAGGCCTACAAAGATATCAACCACGTTAGTACCGCCATGACACATACCAGGGACCTAGTGGACCCGAAGAGGTTTCACGGGCCGCAAGCCATGGAATTTTCAATAAAACTTGTCTATGATTGGACGCAATGTGACAGGTATGTAGGTACGAGGAACTATATGTAATAGGTACCTATTTGTGTTTGCTTGTTTGTTTGTTAATGGTGTATTTCTGTTTTATGACTAGACTAACTACTGCTACTGGTTTTACCCGCGTTTTGAAGGAACTCCTTCGGGTATAGGGGTAAAAGTAGGTAGCCTATATGTAATTTAATTTTTTGTGCATTGTCAGTACTATTAAAACTCTAATCAAAATATGTTTAGCAGCTTTTGCATGAAAGAGCAACAAACATTCACACATCCAAACTTTGAAATATGTTTGTAATATAAGTTAAACTATAATTTAGTGTGATAATACTGTATCATTATCTTGGGTCAAGAGTTTTCTTGTTTAGAGTCATACTGTTATATTAAGTTGCCTTATTTTTTAAACATTTTAAGTAGGTACCTACATTAGTAGCTAAGAGAACACGTAATATTTGGGCTACTATTGCAATTCTAATAACAACGTTAAAAATATTACCCATCAGACTCATAAAGGAACTTAGTTCCTTCAAAATCTACCTAGGTTCCCTCTGTTCCCTATAAATAAATAGCGTACCTAAACGAGGAACGCTCGTTCCACAATTTGTAGCAGTTGTGAGCTCGGTGCAATTAACGACTCCTATTAAAATGGGGACAATGTATTTTATGATAATAAGTAAGGCAGGCTCCTAATTGGGCAACGATCGTGCAACCGATGCGATTTTATACGAAGTAAATGCCTCACTCAAGTGAATGTTTAGTTAGGAGACAGCTTTTGAAAAAAAATGGAGCAGCGTCTTCGAGAAATTGAGTAACACCTATACCTATATATCAGGACACCTTTTTCACACACGGTCGGCTAGCCCTATGGGAAGCTATTAACTAGCTTGTGTTATGGGTGCTAACACAACTGATAAACTACATATAATTACGTATATATTTTTATAAATAGATAAATATTATGACACCTAGACCACAGCAACAAACATGCTCATCACACAAACGTTGACCGTTCCGGGAATCGAACCCGGGACCATCAGTTCGGCAGTCCGGCATGGTAACCATTGCGCCAACGAGGTCGCCAAACAAAAACAAAAGAGCATCGAAATCGGGAATCTCCTTATTTTGGGAAGTCAGTTAAAACCAAAGACGTATGAAAATTCGGGTTCTTGTATTACTTTTATTAGGAAAGTGAGAAATGTATGCGATGTATTTCTGAAAATTGAAGCTGAATTTTTCAGCCTGAAATACCGTAACGGCACCTGGTTTTAGGAACCTGAGTACTATTTTTCGTTTTTTTTTTGTTTAAAAATCGTAAAGCGGTTAACACAATACGCCTACCTACCAAGTTTTAACTGTGTAGTCTTAATAGTTTCAGAACAAAGTGGCTGAAACACATGACGAATCTATAAGGGTTCCGTTTTTGCCATTCAGCTAAGGAATCCTAAAAAAGACAAGCGAGATATTCACGGACTAGACGGAAAAAGACTCATAGACAAAAATTCCCGCGCAATTTTCGTCCAACGACTATCAAAATGCACAGCGTGACAAGCGTTTGACGTGCTATATTTTCTTTTAATTCCCGTGCTGTGAAAAAGCGTAAAAACCGACCAAGTGCGAGTAGGACTCGGACACGGAGGGTTCCGTACCATTATCTATGAAAAATGAACGTATCTATTACTTTCAACTAGCCAAAACACAAACATTTTTATAAACCGCAAATTAGAACTTTGTTTTTCATACAATATGAATAACAAAGTTATAATTTGCGGTTTTACACGTTTATTCTATGGGGACCCCCTTCAATATTTTTATTTTTAGTATTTGTTGTTATAGCGGCAAGGGAAATACATCATTTGTGAAAATTTCAACTTTCTAGCTATCATGGTTTACGATATACAGCCTGGGATGGACAGACAGACGACGGAGGCCTAATAATAGGGTCCCGTTTTACCCTTTGGGTACGGAACCCTAAAAACCGGTATAATTTTTACCGGTATCGCTAGCCGCCATACTGTTTTCATACTGACATTGAATATAACTTTTGCCGATGGTATTGTTCGTGTTTATTTAGAGTACCGTTCGTTTTTAGTAGCGTTTCGATTGTATAAATTTTAAAGTTTCAATCGGCATGCGACTGAGATTTTCTGATAAAATATGTATTAAACTTTTGTGTAGTTTATGTCTCAATTTCACGAAGTTATTTGGTAAATAAATTGTATAAGTAGTAATATGATAAAGCTATACTAACTAAACTAGTTATTTGTTTTTAGGGTTCCGTACCCAAAAGGGTAAAACGGGACCCTATTACTAAGACTTCGTTGTCTGTCTGTCTGTCTCCAAGCTGTATCTCACAATCCGTGATAGCTAGAAAGCTGAAATTTTCATAACTATAACTTTGTTATTCATAATTAATTATACTTGTATGAAAAACAAAGTAATTTTTTGCTACCCGAAAAATGTTTGGATTTTGGCTAGTTGTAAGAAATAGCTACGTTAATTTTACATAATAATGGTACGGTACCCTTCGTGCGCGAGTCCAACTCGCTTTTGGCCGGTTTTTGTTTGTTTGATTGAACGCGCTAATATTAAGAACTACTAGACTGATCTGAAAGTATTCTTTTAGTACTACATAGCCTATTTATGACGGCTACAGGTTACTGTTTATCCGGGTGCGCGGAGTAGTTCCGATGGGACGTCGGTGTAACTGACAGCTAGTAATAGATCTGCCTAGCCTTTTCCCAACTACGTTGGGGTCGGCTTCCAGTCTAACCGGATGCAGCTGAGAACCAGTGTTTTACATGGAGCGCTGCCTGTCTGACCTCCACAACCCAGTTACCCGGGCAACCTGGCACCCCTTGGTAAGACTGGTTGTCAGACTTTTGTTCTGACTACCCGTAACGACTGCCAAAGATGTTCAAATGACAGCCGGGACCCACCAGTTTATTGTGCCTTCCGAAACACGGGTCACAGCTAGTAATAATAGATATAGTTTAAAAAAAGTTAAAACCAACCAGTCAATCAGTAGTCACTACCTAATAGTATTGAATACATTTCATTTGAGGTAATACAAATTAAATCTATCTAGGCTACCTATTTCAATATATTTTGCTCGAGAAAAACATAATTGCTTTACGGAAATACCTTTACAATCCATATAAATCCACAAGACGGTTCAAATATAACCAGTTATCAGTTTAACGTTCAAACTAATCCGAAATCCCGATTGAAACGTGCACGAAATCCACCAACTTATTTCTGAAGCATTTTGTATATGGAACGTAAACATCATTGAAATGAGATGTGGGTAGGAAGATGGGATGCTGTATTGCTGTACCAATCATATTGTATCCAAACAGATAGTATTTGATCCGTTTTTGGCACAAAATAATCTTTGAACAGATCAGGTATTTTTTGTTGTTTTCGAAAATCGTATTTTTCCTATCCTATCCTACTAATTCTAATATTATAATAGCGAAAGTTTGTGAGGGTGTATGTATGTACCTATATTTGTTACACTTTGACGCAAAAACTACTAGACGGATTTTGATGAAACTTGACAATATTATCTATACTTTATTAATATTATAAAGCTAAAGAGTTTGTTTGTTTGAACGCGCTAATCTCAGGAACTACTGGTTCGAATTGAAAAATTATTTCACTGTTAGATAGCTCATTTATTGAGGAAGGTTATAGGCTACATTTTATCCAGGCGCGCGGAGTAGTTCCCACGGGACGAGGGTGATTCTTGTATCAGGCCGAAAAAGCTTTGTGTGTTTTAGAAACTTTCACATAACACGGAGTCTGGAAGTTGTTAATTAGTACGTGCATTACCGCACGTAGAAATCTACAGTAGGCGATAAGTACATCGTTATGATATCAGACACAAAGCTAAAATGTCTGATATGTCTATAATTTTATATTGCCAGTAAACTGGAACACTACGCAGCTTTTTAATAGAAATTTCTCTAGAAGCGATGAGCTTATTAAGAGCAAGTCGTTTAATTAGCAGTATTTCTTAACAACAGCAGAACAGCTATCAAGCGATCCTCATCAAAAAGCCCGTATCAGTACAATCATGCCATTGCATCTGATTTGCGGCTATCGCTGCGGTCGTGTCGGCAAATGACGCTTGTCTAATGACACCCAACATTATACGAAACCATCACGAAATCTAATTTCCATCCCCGTGTGTACTAAGCTAGAAAAATTTTTCAAAGCGTGTTTACCTTCTACCTAACGAGTCTCGGAAAAGTTCCATTTTCTAACACACCTATGTGTGTATAACCCTACTAATTCTAAAATCCCTCCGTTGAAGTTCGCTCGTAAATCGGTGTGGGTGTTCCTATTTAGCCGGGTAATACTACGGTACAGTATGAAGGTGCAAGCAATTGGTATATTTTATACCAGTGCGCAACGGGACGTCGTCAGGGGTGGGCGCTTTGCTCCCCAATTTCCCAATTTTCCGATCGTGTGTGAACTTTTAGTGATTGCGAATTTTGTCTGTGACAGTGTTCAGTTTTTTATTGTTTGAACCAAGGGATGTTGTTTGCAGCCTAAATTAAAATAAGTGTGAGTATTTTGTGGTTTCTAAAGTATTTAAAAACTTAGTTTTATCTACATTATTGGCCCTAATTTCTATCTTTTATAATTAGAGGCAATTAAGAACTGATACTTAATGAACTGAACTGAAACAAAAAATATTATAGATCTTCCAGGATTTTATTAGGAAATAAAAAGCCAATAATATTCAAGATACACTTAATTTCAATAAGATTGAAGAAGCCGGTAAAATATTAATGCTACCCTGTAATTGAATTTCATTGAAATCTTCAGAAGCAGATCTTTTGAAATTATTTCTTTTGAGAGTGTATTTACCTATAAGCAATTATGTAATTTTCCCGAGTACCGAGAGTTCGAAGAAGATTTTATTTGCTTTCAAAATTCACTTTTATCTAGAGATTTTTTCTATTCAATCGTTTTGTATAGATACCTCACAGGTAGGATATATTGAGAGTCGCAACTAATTGTATTGGTTGATTTTATAATTATAGTATCATTATAAATTGTAATAAATTCCCGAAATAGTTTTGAGTAGTATTTATAAATGAATTATATATTTGAATCAAATCATCCTTAATAATTGTTATTTTTAAGACGAAATAAAGCTTTTTCCTTTCGGAAATAAAAGCTGGTGTCTATTTTTAAATATTTTTATATTACATTTTTTTTTATTATTACATTCGTTTCTTCATCATCTGCCTAGCCTCTTCCCAACTACGTTGGGGTCTGCTTCCATTCTAACAGAATGCAGCTGAGAACCAGTATTTTACATGGAGCGACTGCCTATCTGACTTCCACAACACAGTACCTGGACAACTCAACACCCCTTGTTTCACTGATTATGAGACTTTATGGCTTCTGACTACCCGTAACGACTGCCAAAGATGTTTTGACAGCCTCAATATCCAAACTGCTTGATTGGTCAATAAAAAATCTCAATTATCACGTAAGGAAATTGTTATACGTAATTAGGGTACCGCCATATTCTACCACAAAGGTGTGCTATGGGTACCAGGCTACCAGCCAGTAATGAGTTTCTATCACCCCCTGACCTTTGTGCCCTTTATAGGTACGACAGGGTGTTATTACTTGGCAATTTAATATAGGTATTGAATGTCATAGTAATTATAAGTGAAAGGGATTTTTTCGACCCTTTTTCGACTTCGAATTCGGAAAAAGAAATCTTGGTAATTAGATGGTGGGGTTGTTTGTAGGTCCGTACCCAAAGGGTAAAACGGGACCCTATTACTAAGATTCGCTGTCCGTCTGTGACAAGGCTGTGTGTCAATCCGTCCCTAACATGACCCATTGGCCCATGATAACTAGACAGTTGGACCTTTCAAAGATGATGTATTTCTGTTGCCGCTATAACAACGTATACTGAAAATTTGATACGGACATGGTACGGGACTCTTTATGCGCCAGTCCGACTCGCACTTGGCTGCTTTTTATTATAGTTAAGCTTCTGTATAGATAAACTGTTGTCACCATATTAGTCCAAAAAAAAAATATCTCATCGTCAAGAAAATGAATGGTTTAAACATGGCACTAAAGGTGGTACGTTTTTTAGACCAAGTTTTGTAATAAGGTGGATGGAGGGTATTTTACCTAGTTATGAAAGACGAGCACAGCCGGGAGTCAACTGAAGCACGCTTCAAATAAAGGCCGAATACGCAGACACGAACTTTGCTTAAAAATAATAAATTGTCTGTGTTTGCTCAAATCCTTTAAATCCTTAGAAAAATTGGCGACGCATGTCACATTTTAATATAATACTTACGATAATATTTTAACTCGTTGAAAAATACGTTGAAATTGATAAAAAACAGAAATATGACGAGATATTTTATATTCATTTTTCGGGTAAGTTTTCAAATAGGTACGATATTAATTTCATGAAATATAACCAATATCATAATAATAGTTATTTTACGAAATTAATGAACCTAACCTGTAATGAAAAGTCGTGGTGGTCTTTTGAATAAAGCACATGACTGACAAGTACGAATGTGCGAGTTCGATTCCAGGTTAGGCAAGAATCAATGTAACTTTTCCAAGTTTTGAACACTTTTAAGGGTGTTCTGGGCACCAAAGACTGAATTAAGGTTCAGGAAAACCTCCTGAGGAAACCTGGACTTTAATAAATGAAATCGGCAATCCACCATGAATATGGTAAAATTAACTGTGTGAGACAAAGCCTCTGCAATAAAACAGTAGATAATGAACAAATAACATAATATAAATAAAATACAAACAAAATAAAAATAAAACAACCAACGACAACAACAACTACATCTTCAATTGATTTAAAAGTATCATCAGATAATTTAAAAAGTACAGTTGCACCCAGAGAATACTTCAACTCAATACAATACCATCTTGAAATCTTAAAAAAAACTTTTTTATTCTCTGGAAAACAGCATAAAATACATCTCAAAACGAGGTTCTATTTGAAAAATAACCGATACACCCATCTTGTGGGAAAAGGAAAAATATTGAGTGTATTAGCCGATTGTTCCAAGGCAAGAGGCAATTGAGAAATGCGAGGCAGTAAGGCACTCGTAAACAAAAGGGATCAAGTGTCTGTATACATGTATTGCTGACTGTACTTTTGTTGTAGTTATTACTTTATTAGGTGATATTTGAACTATTGTTAGTGTGTTTGGATTTGCTTTGGATCTTTTAAAATTTTATTTTGATACTGTGAATTCAATTTTGTAGGTATTACCATTCCGTATGTGGATGGAAATTTAATTTTGTAACGAAAATGACCAATAGGGCACAGCGAAAAGAAGTTAAGAGTTATCCAGTAAAACAGAAATAAAATAAGTATTTTTACATCCGCATCCTACGAAAATTATAAATGTGGAAGGTTTAAAGTGTAAAATGTGAGCATCATCTGACAACCCATTAACCTACGTGATCTTCACATTATATAAGGTGCTCTAAAAATATCTGCCAGAACTTCAATGGGAGATAGTATTGTGTATACAGATCACATAAGTAAAGATAATTTATTGAAAATATGTAAAAAAATATCAGACAGTAAAAAGTGCTCATGATTTCACCAAACCCTAAATTGATGTCGCAAAACACCGTTAATGCACTACTGCTGTTCTTATCAAAAAATTCAGCAACATATCGCACATAATTTGTGATCTTCAGTATCTCAAAAAAATCATTTGATCATAATGGTGTTCAAAATTTCTTCACTGTTGTAACCTATACAAGACTATCTCCCTGAAGTCCTGGCAGATATTTTTAGAATACCTTATATAGATATGATTGTAACAATATAGTAATTTTAAAAGAGTATCCATGACGGTTCTTCTCCATGAGACCAACTCCATGGAACCGTGAAACTAGCTTGACTTTTTATAAAAACCTGTATCTACTAGGTCAATTTGAAATAAAAAAATGACTTTGACTTTGTTTTGCCCAGCAGTGGGACAATACAGGCTGTTGTTTTGCCTACTATAACAAACGGCAACTATCGGCGATAGTGACGTCAACGCGACAATCTATCGTTCGGCGTCAATAAAGGTGGTCGGTTTTTGTGATAGCGATAGGATTAAATTACCATTGCGAACGAAATATGTTAGTAAAAAAAATATTTTTAATGGTTTATGGGCGTCATAAGTAGAGCTTAGTGTAGGTATAGGTAGAGAAAACGAGCCTAGACACTTTGTTTATTTAGAAAATTGATTCCCGTGGGTCCTACTTCCTGCTCCCGGATAAAAAGTAGCCTGCCTATATCCTTTTTAAGGCTCGACAAACTTTTAGACGGACAGACAGAGTTACTTAGTAATAAGTAATGCTTGCAATGTTATAGATGCCACTTTCACTGTCATTGCATGGTCGGTTAGTCATGCACCTAAAAAGGTTTAAATGAGAAGGTATACATATACATTATCAAGATTTCAAATTAAATTTAAAGTTACAGCAATATTTTTCTGGTAACAACCTTAATTATGATTTTTGTAAATATACAAGAACTTTAAAATAAATATATTCCCTTCATATCTTCAGACTGACATAACATTCCCAAACTCTTTGGAGGAAAGGGTCACATCATTACACGGGCACTCACACATACAAACATGTAATGCATGTACAATCGCGGACATCAATGGTTGAGCTGCCCGTTATTTATCAGAATAATGCAATTGGTTGAAAAAGTCTGTGTGAAGGTCATTTATGCTTTTAAAGAGAGAAGCTTTTTAAAAAGAAAATGTCTGGATTTCTCATTGACAAGTTATTGTAATTAAAAGTCTATAAATTACGATCACTCAATGAGTTTCTCAATGGATTTCTATAACCTATCTATCCAGTGATTTATGACTAGAGCTTTCATTTTTCAAATCTGTAATTTACAAAACTGTTTATTGCACTCGTTTATTAATATATACAATCTTAATTTATATACACATATCAAAATCTACGTCTAAATATATTAACAAACTTAAAACTACTCTTAGATACTAAAATAATATAAACTAAAAAACGTATATAAAAGGACATTAGTGATGTTAGGCGTCGAAGTATTCCTCCACATCACTGTCCTCCGGAAACGTGCCCAGAAGACTGGCTGCATTGCCACGTTGTATGGCAATGCTAATTCTTTCACCAAAAAATAAGCCAGCCCCTCAGCTTTCATTTTGACATTTTAGCTTCATATAAATTCAACTCTCAATCTTTAATTGCAAAACAATGGATACAAGATTATGGAAATCAACATTTAAAGTACCCACTGCAGACTTTCAGTCGGCCGATAGTTTGCTCGGGCTCATAAATCAGTATGAAGATGAATAGTCGTAGGTATGCACAATACAATGATGAGGAATTTTGTCTGTATATGACTGAATATTTTAGCCTACTATCGGAGTTCCAATTTAAACGTGTACCTAGTGATAGCATTAAACTAACAAAAATACGTTTAAAAGTGGCCCAACCATTAACGTCGGTGACTGTACTCAAGTTGCTCAGAACAAGCAATTTGCCTGTATTTCGCGTTAACCTAGTGTTCTGTAGTTTAGAACGCAAATATAGTCTTATTGCAAATTCTTGACAAGTAATGTACCCTTAGTGCTGCACTAGTTTCTGTCCGTGATTTCGCCTGCTTTGTGTCGGTTAGTGTAATAAAAAATGCATTTCCCACAAAATGTAAGAATTTTGTGAAAACTCTAACAAATAATAGACAGGTTGCACATTCATAATTTATGTATTAATAGCTAAAGAGTTTGTTTGCTAGAACGTGTTAATCTCAGAAACTACTGGTCCTATTTCAAAAATTCAGTGTTACCCGAGATCCCATGCACGGTGGTCACGCTTGCAACCTATGAATAAAAAAATAAAGAACATGTCGAAATTCATGCAATAAAATAAAATTATAATTTTAATGGATTCTACACATCCATTAAATTTTGATAGGTGCTGAAATATGTAATGAGGCTAAAATGTGCAATGAAAGCCTATTAACTCTGTAATGACTTAAAAATAAATGCGTTAAAACAATTAGTGTTATATTTTCAGGGTGAATAGTTACAGCTTGTAGTTTTTAATAGCCGAAATAGATAGAGAATTATCAAATCCTGGACTAATAATGGCTCATAGTCTTATGGTACGGCAACCAGACACCACCCGAGACAGATCGGGCGCAGGACCGACATTTAGGTGCTCTCCTATGCACGGGTTTCTTGAAACTAAACTGAGATACCATGTACACCAGTCTTCTGCATTACTTTTCGTATATCCATGTAATCCGTTGTTTTGGATCACATATTGAATGATGATGGCATCCCAGGCCGCTTGTCGGCCTCGGCCGCTGTTCTCATATAAGGAGATCAGCCAGCTGCGCAGGACATATTATAGTGCAAGAGCATTTGCGCTGACACAGGTGCACTCCCTATTCCCTCACTCTCATAACTCGATGGGACGGATATTCCAACACGACCGGAGAGAGATCAGGCGCAGGACCGACATTAACGTGCTCTCCGATGCACGGGTGTATCAATCATCAAGTTCCAGACTCCAGGCTGTTTTGTGATAGATTTTAAAACACAAAGGGATTTCGGCCTGACTTGGGAATTAAACCCGAGATTTCATGTACAACAATCGGCTATGCGACAACTAGGCCAACGAGGCATATTGAATGATATAAAATATGGAGCTAGTGACAAAATTGAATTGCAAAATCTGGCGAAAGATAGGTAATACAAATGCATCGTCAAAAGAAACCTACACTAGGTTGCCTAGATTGTTCGAAGAGTTACCGCGGCCCAGGTATACAAAGGGCTCACGAAAGAACACGGTGGGTTTAAATCGGTTAAAGTCTGACACTCCCTCACGCTGTCGCCCACAGCGGGAGGGGTCATCTGATGATATCCCATCGATTAAAAAAAAGGTTGCCTACATTGCCTGAATGAAATATTTACAAACCAATAACTCATGTGCATTATCTTGGAAGTCAGAACACCCAAAAAGGTCGATACCCCATTTGGCTGGCATCTGTAGTGTGTTGCTACCAACTGCTGCCAAATAACGGTCCCGACTCCTTCAAATGCAATTTAGATAACTTTTGTATTACCATACTGGAGAAATGAATATGAAAATTGTTTTGTGAAAATGCATTTTTTCGTTTTCTTTTTTTTATCGTAGTGTTCCATAGAAAAGTCTCCCAACTGCGATTGATGAACTCTTTCAGCATTTTCACTGCGGTATTTTTTGTTTTAAAATTATATTTTTGATAATGATCGTTATCTGTATCAAAATACATTATAATTTAAAATGTGAAGTCTACTCACCTTTAAAACCTAGCGTGATACTTCGTGAATGCTCATTTTGTCTCTGTCTACTGAATTATTTTACAGAGAACAGCGAAAGAATGCTCTGCAACGGTTTATATTACAACCAGCCAACTAGTTCGCGTAAACGGATAAAAAAAAACAAAGCCTTTCTCGATAAATGGGCTACCTAAAGCTGCATTTTTTTTCTATATCGAACCAGTAGTCACGTTTAAACATACAAACAAACGAACACATTTTAACATTAGCGTAGATTATTTGACAGGAAAAAGCTGCTGAATTACTGCAAAAAATGCTCTTGTTGTCTTTGTTCTAACCACACTCTAACACGCAACACATCACAGATTCACTCACTCAGAAAAAAAATCGCCTCTTAACTCACAAACGCTTGACCTGAAAACTACAAAAATACGTGAAAAATACACAAAGCGAGAAACGCTATCATAGACAAACTTGTGATGACCATAAATATGAAAAGAATAACCGCATATATGCAAAAGTGGAACTAACTCCGCGAATGGACTCATAAAGGATCGCCTGATACAGCGGTGGTCCTACTGTGAGCGAGTAGCGGGGCAAAATTTTTTATAACAGTCGACAATACCTATCTCAATCTGTCCAATTTCTTCAAAAGATTTTCTACCTTATCACAATAGTGGAAGGTACGTTGGTAATTTTTTTTTTATTCATGTTGACCTGCTGTCGTCTGTGCTGCATGAGTACATAGATAGATAGGTATATATGTAGGGTGTGCTAGCCAATATATGGTTGAAGGCATTTTACTTGGTATTATACCATAATTGACTTTGTATAATGACATGTTTGCTATTTATCAAGTATATTATGATAATTAAACTTTGTATTAAGATTCTTCCAATCTAACAGGCAGATATGTGTTGCTGGGGAGTTTGTCGCGCCACTTTTTCTTCCCAACAAAAACACATAGGAAGTGGTTAAGGGCATGTAATTTTGACGTTCGAAAAGTGCTGTTTTCAGCCTTCTTTGAATAAATGCTTTTTGATTTTGATTTTGTGCCTTATATCCACTTCATGTTATTTGACGAAAACTTGAAATGTTTAAATGCCAAATATATACGATGCTGCTGTTTTTTCAGTGTAACTATTTCTGATTTTGATGGCATCTGGCTAACATAAAGTAATTATCTTAAACAGTTTAGTCGTTTTAGCAGTAATTGGTAAACAGACCAACTAAAATAGCCAAATCCGAATTCAGAACTTTCACTCCTTGGAAATCAGTAAAAATATAAAATAAGAGCTAACTTTCAGTGGAATTAATCCTACCTGCAGATAAAGTTATAATTAGCTAATCATAAGATTTCAAGTTTTTAAACTCATTTATTGACTGTCCAAAACTGTTGAATTGTATATTTTTCCTAATATACCTAAAGATATACGATGATACGACCTGTTTATAAAATGATAACATAAAAATATAAAATCACATAAATGGAACTTAATGTCGGTTTATGGGCTCAAATCAAACGTTTTATGCCCGGCTTATGAGCGGAAACTGCTCCTGCTGACACAATCTATATTTTACGATAGATATAATAAACAGTGCCGTGGATAATATCGAGTGCAAAGGCTATTTGAGGAGAATGTAATCTTTTAAAAATATAATGGGTAGCTAGATGAAGACAGATGTTTTTCTTTTTACGTTTCCGTTCACTAATCATACGTGTCTTTTACAGACACTTTATGCAGGGCCCATTTCATAGGTCCTAGATAAAGTTCTAGATAGGTAAGTGACAGGTAATGGCATGGGAAAGTAGTCAAAATTAAAAACATTATTCTATCTGTCAGATATTTATCTAGATTTTTTTTAGAGCCTGTGATTGTGACAGACCCTAAGTGATTCAAATCGTAACAATTGTTAGAATCTCTCTACATAGATTCTTATTAGACTCGAAGAGCTATTAATAAGTTCATTTCAAAATCTCCAAATACTGACATTGCCATCAGTAAGCGCGTGGTTACTTTCAATGTCAATAACGCAACGGAGAACGGATCCAACTAATCCACCCCACTACATAAACACGTCAAAAAATCAACAACAGCACCACATTTACTCAACACCCAAAAAAAACCGGCCAAGTGCGAGTTGGACTCGCGCACGAAGGGTTCCGTACCATTATCTATGAAAAAAGTACAATAGGAATGGTCAAGTGTGAGTTACTTNNAAAAAAAACCGGCCAAGTGCGAGTTGGACTCGCGCACGAAGGGTTCCGTACCATTATCTATGAAAAAAGTACGATAGGAATGGTCAAGTGTGAGTTACTTAAGTTGCACGTTATTTCTAATAGATAGCGCTACTAGTATACAATTTTGCAATTAATTAATATAAATCAACAGCCTTAATATATATTTTTTTAATTTTTAGTATTTGTTGTTATAGCGGTAACATATATACATCATTTGTGAAAATTTCAGCATTCTAGTTATCACGGTTAATGAGTTACAGCCTGGAGACAGACATACAGACAGACAACGAAGTCTTAGTAATAGGGTTCCTTTATACCCTTTGGGTACGGAACCCTAAAAATCAACAAACGCACCACATTTATTCAACACGCCAAAAAAAACGGGCTACAATTTTAAAACCGCTATCAGTTAAACCAAGCCTTACCCCCGGCCGTACCCTAGCGTATTCGATACAATGCAAATAACACTTCACTGTTGGACAGTGATAGGGGGCATTAACATACAAACATACATACATACATAGCCGGTTTGTTACGTCATTTAATCTGACCATGAATGGCAGTCGAAAAAATCTATGAAACCAGGTCAACAGTTTTTACAGCTCACTTGAACGGTGGTTCATTTTTTTGCACGGCAGTGTAATGGTTTTGTTATTTGTTAGATCGTTTGGGTTAGGTGATACGCAGGTCGAAAATTTTGGTGGTTTTTATATTCAACTAGCTTCTGTCAGCGGTTCTACTCGGCGCACCCGGATAAAAAGTAGCATATGGCCTTCCTCGATAAATGGGCTATCTAACACTGAAATAATTTTTCAAATCGGACCAGTAGTTCCTGAGATTAGCGCGTTCAAACAAACTCTTCAGCTTTATAATATTAGTATAGATTTTGTATGTGTTATGTCAAAGAAAACTTCATGAAATAGAATTAAAAATTATAAATAGCAGTCTGAAAATAGGACAAACAGTTCCGCAAACAGTTTCCCCGCGTTAAGCGGTAACGATTCCGTGCACTCGGGTAAAAAGTAGCTTACGATTTTTACCCGACTAGGGCGAAGCGAAAAGGAGGGTTATGATCGATAAATGGGCTAGTTGACGCTGAAACAATTTTTCAACTCGGTCCAGTAGTTCTTGAGATTCATAGCGCGTTCAAACGAAATTTTCAGCTTAATATTATTAGTAGGTATAGATTTCAATCCCTTCTAAACAATTAAGGGTTATTACACGTGTTTAAAAATCCAATACATTTTAAACACGTGTCAACCGGGTGTTTAACTTTCTTTATAATAACACCAACTGTTGTCTGTTTGTACACATACAATAATCTGTTTACAAATAACTTAAAGTTTGTCTAAGTTGTGTGCCATTAATTAAACTTGTGCTACCTGAGTTGTGACGTCACAAACTTAGTTATGATTACTTGAATGTTTGTTTGTTTGTTTGTAATAACGAAGTGACTGGAACTTCAGTTGTAATTGATCGAATGTTTCATACTGATTCCGTGGTATAATTAGACTTGTTGGGGTGCTCGTGGCTAAGTACCGCACGTGTTGATTAATCAAAGTTGAACCACTCTTCACACGGTCAGTACGGGATGGGTGACCGTTTATGTCATGGGTAGTGTTTTTCGGAAGGCCTTGTTGGTCTAGTTGTCGCATAGCCGATTGCAGTGGACGAGGTCTCGGGTTCGACTCCCGGGGCGTGCCGAAATGGCTTTGTGGGTTTTGAAACTTTCACAAAGCAGCCCAATGTTGGAAGTTGGTGAGAACATCCACCGTGGCCGATAATCGGCTAGGACGTCATCGTTTCGGAAGCCGGGCCTTCCTAAATTGGGGGCTCTCGATAGTCGTTTAAACATCTTTGGCAATTCTTTCGTGTAGTAAGAAGCTAGAAAATCTGACAAGCAGACCTATCCAGTGGTATTAAGATGCCCGGGTAACTGAGTTACGTACCTACCTATGTAAAACATTGGTACTCAGACGTATTTTTTTCCGATGGGCAATCATCAGAAAACCCCCGCAGCGTGAGGGAGTATCACGGTGGGTTTTCGTCAGACCCTCCGTATTTCTTCTTGAGCCCTTTGCGTACCTGGGCCGCGGTAACTCTTTCGAACAATCCCGCAGCCCCGGCAGGCTCTGGCCCTTGTGGGTCCCACTGGCTTGCTGACTCTGTTTGAGGAGCACGTGGTATTCACCTACATCCAGTTAGTTTTCTCGAAGTAATTAAATAGTAATTATAATAAACTTGTACCTTTTTTTAAATGTTAATTACCCTTACTTTAACTCTAGGTCAAGTCCAGGGTTATCATAAAACCTATCTAGATAAAACATCAAAACTGAATTGCTTTTGACGGCAATCATTATAACACATTGTATTTTCTACCCAATTACATTGAAAACAGTGTCGAATAATAATATTAGGGTAATTTTGTTCGAGGGTAATTACTTTATAATACTGTTTATTGCCCGCGGCTTTGGTCATGTTTTGTTTCAGTAATTATCTATATGTTAATTTATAACTAGTTGGTAGTGTGAATATATTGGTATTTAAGTAAGTAATATATTTTTGTGAATGTCGCGAATATAAATTGAATTATCCTACCTAGTCCTTTTTGTATAACATTACCCATTCTAATTGGTGCAATAACTCGAATCGATTTAAACCATAAATATGTTTTAAGTTTCTGGGCTAATACATTATATATTCTATTCAGCGGCAGCGTTAAAAAAGTGAGGCTTCACAGAAGAAGCTAAACTTGACAGCCTAATCAAAGAAAAAAAATGTTGTCTTCGAATGATAATTTCGTATATATTATATTTAATTACTGCTCGTAGCTACAACCGCCTCAGTGGAACTTTTTCCCTCATCTGTAAGTACATACAAGCCTTATTATTGTTTTTTTCATAAACAGGTGTGAAATATAAACTTCGTATAAAATAAAAATAAATTCGTGTAAAATATAAACTTCTGTGTAAAATATTAATGTAATGTGGTATGCTTACTCCTACAGACAAACATATGGAGCAAGGACATGATAAAATTAGATAACAACAAAAAAAATCAGGCCAAAAATATTTTTATAATATCAACTATATGTATTTCTCCTGTTAACAAAATTATCACACGGCGTACGAAGGTCATGTTATTTATATCACAAGGGAACAGCATTTTTGTTGCATGAAGTATGGGTACTAATATGATATGCTTTCGGG
>NWSH02000605.1:10941955-10966788 GCA_002382865.2 Heliothis virescens | reverse complement strand
TTTTATTTTGAAGGAAAACATACAGTATTAACAGCTAAAACAAACAACATATTAAGCAACTAATAACCAATTACATGTTTTCGCATTTAGTTGTCTATAGAGAGCATGCTTGAAAGAAAAACAGAAAAAAAAAAAATTGAAATCAACATACACTAAGTGTTATACTGCAGATATTAGGTTTTGCAGTGCAAAATAGAACAGTTTTCGAACCAATGCTTAGTAAGTAATCGACTGAATACATGCGGCTTAGTAACAAATAAGTCAAGTTCGGAAAAGTCTACCAACTTATTGTAGGACTTTGAGCTTCGTATAAAGAACGAATTCTGTCTGTAATTTGAGTGGCAATGTGGGACGTTAAGAGAAAGAAAGGGTGTTCTAGCAGACCTACAGGGAGTGCGTATGTTAATCTTGGAGAGAAGATGCGGGGCGTCGATGTAACATTGCGCTAGCTTAACGAGGAAAGAGATGTCTGAAATACACCTTCTCTCCTTAAGTGGTAGTAAATGGTACCTTTTGCATCTCAACTCGTAATTGTGATCGCGAGTTTTACACTTATACTGAAGGTATCGCGTAAAGTTCCGCTGAACAGATTCCAATCTTGAGATATAAATGTCATACCTGGGATTCCAAACCTGCGAGCAGTACTCAAGCGAGCTACGGACGAAGGAACAGTACAATATTTTTATTATTTTAGCATTAGTAAATTGGGAACAAGATCTTTTTAAGAACCCCATGGCTTTATGAGCTTTGTTTACGATGTGATCGACGATTTTGTAAGTTATGTCTCTTTATATATTTACAACAGTCTAATTCTAATAAAAAAAGACTTAAACTAAAAACTATAAATAAAAACTAATTTCGGATACTAATTCTTATTAGTATTCTTATTAATTATACGTAGCTAGTCTTTGAAATTCTCATAAGTATTCGAATATCATCCACACTGCAAAATATGTATGGGAAATTGAAGAAAACGGAAAAAAAAACAAAAATCTGCATTAAACCGCCGAAAGTTAATACTGTGAGTAGCCATGGATATGATGCAGAGAAAAACTTAAAAAAAATATTTAAAAAATGGTTACTCCCCTCTATCCATAGCCTCCAAATATATATTCATTATGATAAAAATGCGTAAACAACACAGGGGTGTCTAAACAAAACCTACTTAATACTTTCAAAATATATCTCAACAAAACAGAAGCTATCTATTTCAAATTGAAATAACATGCAAAAACCGATAAGCCACTAAATCCGCGTTTGCAATCACAAAACAGTAAACCTTCATTACAAGACAAGTTTAACACATAAACATTATACAAAAAATATTAAAAAACAAATGAACTGAGGTTCTTTTGCCAAGTATCACTTACAAAGGCTTTCGTGTTAGCTTGCTCGTAAAAAGATAAACGCCATACCTATTTAAATACTGACAAAAGGCTATAAATTTTGAGCCTTTTTAAGTAGACTTTTTGTTCACTAAATGTACTAGGAATGGAATTTTCTTATGAAGCAACTTATACAGGCAGGTTGTGTTTTTGCAACTACCTACATATATTATTTTTAACTGTCATCCTCCATCATTATCTGTCTAGCTTTTCCTAGGGTCACCTTTAACGACCGTTCCCAATAACCTATCTAACTCTGGATTTGCTTACCAGAGATAGGAATTTGACATAACTTGTATGGGGATAATGTCAAAATTCTATCACTAGTAAACAAATCCAGAGATAGACAGAATATTGATTTCCGCAGTAAGTCTAACTGGATAGGCATATTTCCAATGTCAACTCAATCGATTGTTGTTTTGAATAATTGCTTGACATACAGACAGAGTAACATTGGTGCCTTTATAATATCAGTAAAGATTTCAACTTTATCTCTTAGAAGGAAACGCATTTATTTGCTGACTGATATAGAAGATGTCTCTGTGACTGTGATCACATAGTTGGGCCACTAACTTCTTTAAACAATAGAGAGGAAATAAATTAATTATATAAAATTAAAATTATATGCTCCTATCTTCATTAAAACATATACTTAGAAACCTGAATAAATATTAAAACACAAAGAAGTCGTCTCAATACTTCACAGAACTGAAATTAGAATTTTATCAGCCACTTTTTCAATCTAAGCAGTTGTAAAGCACACTACACAAAGCTATCCGAAATGTATCTACTTAATACACCTGGGTAGAACATAACTAACCCAAGACAATCCAATAAAGAGCTGCCAGCAAAAACTAGCACAGTTTTTCTTTGCACCACAATAGTTGAACCAACACATGAAGACAGAGTAATAAATTTAGGCCATTGTATCGTAGAACTACAATTACTAACTATACTAGTAGTTCCTAGGACAGTCGGCTGCAAAAGTAGCTGAACAAATCTAAATTTTCAAACCAAACACCGTGTCGTCAATAACTTATCGGACTACTCATCTGCTTTTTTTGAAGGTTTGGTTGTTAAGCAACTTTTCGCATTTGTGTTGTTAAGAAATGATGATGTCTAGGTGTTGTTAGACACTTGAAGAGCTCGTGGCTAAGTCAGAGCCGCGCGGATAGATCGATCGTGAAGTTAAGCAACGCTTGGCGCGGTCGGTCCGTGAATGGGTGACCATCTTGTCACAACGAGTTCTTCCGTGTTTCGGAAGGCACGATAAACTGGTGGGTCCCGGCTGTCATTTGACCATCTTTGGCAGTCGTTACGGGTAGTCAGAAGCTAGAACTCGACAACCAGCATTACCAATGGGTATGCGTGGGTTTTGCCTTGGCGGTAAGCCTGATTGTGGATGGTCAGACAGGCAGTCGCTCCATGTAAAACACTGGTTCTCAACTGCATCTGGTTAGACTGGAAGCCGACCCCAACATAGTTGGGAAAGGGCTAGGCAGATGATGACGTAGTTAGGCACTTTTAAAAATGTTGAATTGTTCAGCTACTTTTGTCGCTGACCGTACTAGCAAACAGCCGGAAACTTAGCGTGACTATACAAACGGAAAGCGCAAACTGAATCGCCGTCGCCGCTCAGCAGCAAACTTAATGGCCCTACACCCATTGTCTGTTATGCTACCGAAATTTGCACCTTATTTGTATAATATCTATAAGGTTTAAATTTACGTGAGAGTGTTTGATGTTACGGTGCAACGTAGACAGAACATTGATAAATACACAGCGTTTAGATAAGGCGTTTTAAAAAAGGGTTTCTTTTGTGTTTTGTGATGAAAAATGTTGCGGTTTAAGGGTGTAGGGTATTTTTAAGGGTAGTTTAATTGGGCTATCGATCGGTGTCATTGGACTGTGTCTTATAGGGTGAAATTTTAATTTGTGGTGCCTTGTTACTAAGCAAAACAATTCGAAAAAAATAAAGATTTTTTATATTGTTCCAATGTGTCTGGTATAAATAAATTTAAAATTAATTTAAATAAATTAGTTACTCTTTCTACTAAAGGAATTTAAACTCTTTGTTGGTTTAGCAGTTGAACGAGCAATAAAACACTTTAAAACAGACAAAAGTGCTTTCGTTTTCTTACTTTTTATGAGTGTTGTTTTATATCTGCAGTTAAATTGTGTAATTAATTAATTTAGCCTTTTAATTAGTATGCTTTTAATATTCCTAGTGGAAAGTCTAAGGGGAACTTCTCGAACCCGAATAAAAAATACTTAACGTCCTTTCTCGGGATGCAAGATACTTTTGCTTTTTTGGTAGTTTATCTTTGAGCCAAATTCCATTAAAATGGGTCTAGTATTTTTGGCGTGAAACGAAACAGATTGACAGACTTCTACATCTATAGTAAGAATATAAAGCTGGAGTGTTTTTTTTGCTTATAAGGAACTACACTGGTCCGATTTGAAAAATAATTTCAGTGTTCTTTTTATCCGGGTGCGCGCAGTAATTTCTACGGAACGCGAGTGAAACCGCTGGCGGAAGCTAGTTTAATCTACATCTATACTAATATTATAAAGCTGAAGAGATTGTTTGTTTGTTTGAACGAGCTAATCTCAGGAACTATTGGTTCGATTTGAAAAAATATTTCAGTGTTAGATAGCCTATTTATCGAGGAAGGTTATAGGCTACTTTTAATCCGGGTGCGTGTAGTAGTTCCCACGGGAAACCGGGTGAAACCGCTGGCGGAAGCTAGTATGAAATACACATTAAAAATGTAACAATTTATTTGTCCCATATAAACAAAAAAAGTTTTATAGATACAAAAAAATCTAATCTATCTTTATTTTGTTCCCAGTTTCGACGTCAGAGGGCGCAGTTTCAACAAAGCTCTCCACTGGTCGGATCCCCTCGCCTTCGGGAGGAGGGCCTACTTCGTCACCATGTCCAGACCTTCGGCCCTCACCGTGGATGCTGTCCAGCTCGATGATGAAGGCGTCTACAGGTGTAGGGTCGACTTTAAGAACTCACCGACCAGAAATTTTCAGATCAAACTTAATGTTGTTGGTGAGTAAAATATCACATTAACGTGGCTTTAATAGTTTATACTAAACTTTCGTCTGGATTTTTTCTATCAATCGATGTAAACCCCAGAAAATGCCGTTTAGTAGTTTTTAGGTTTAGAGTGTACAAATACTTATAGTGATGCAGCGTAGGGCTGTTTATAACATGCAATGATTTAATAATTTAGAGTCAATTTCAATTACTTTTGGTTTCAATATATAAATTAAATATCCATTTTTAAGAACATGATGGTAAATATCCTGTCACGAATAAAAAATAAGAAATTATTTATAATCTACTAAATTCAATTCCTTTTAATATTTTTAGTAAATAGAGTTATATTATTTTTCATTTTAATATTAGTTATGATAAATTAAGAAATATAACAGTTTGGTTATGTTATTTCTATTTTAATTCACATTATTTTCAAAGTAAAATAGTTTTGTGTTTTAATGTTTCTTTTTGTTATTGTAACAGTACCTCCACATCAGCTGCTGCTGTATGACGAAGCGGGTCGCGATGTCGCCGGTGTGGTGGGCCCTTTAGAAGAGGGGGGCAACTTCACACTACTCTGCGAATTGAGAGGGGGTAAGCAGTAGATAAATTTTTGTAATGGTATTAAAAAAATAACAAATGTGGAAGGAGACTAAAGAAACGTTGGAAGGATTGTGTGAAGTCGATATGGCTAGGAAGAATGTTACTTGTGAGATGACGGCAAATAAAAGAAAAGAAAACATGCTACACTAACTTCAAATTAATTGGTATATAGGCAGAAAGATGATGAAGAAGAAAACTATAAGTGGAACCGATTTTAAAAATTCTTTCACTTTTTATAAGTTTTTTTTATATCGATGGGAAATCATCAGTATGACCCCTCCCGCTGAGGGAGTGCCAGACTTTTATTGACTAAAACCTACCGTGTTCCTTCGGGAGCCCTTTGTGTGCCAGGGCCACGGTAACTTTTTCGAACCACCCGCAGCCCCGACAGAGGTGAGAGGTAAGAGTGGCATCATTTGTTGCTTTTGAGCCCTTCTATCACCTCCTTCCGGATATACGTCGAATTACAAGTAACCCTGTATATAGGTACTCTTTTGATACTATTATCATCGTTAGCCTCAAATATTACCGTAGTATCAATTATTTACTTACTTAATCCAATCCATGGTGTACCTACCGAATTTCATCCAAATCCGTTGAGCCGTTAAATGTGTTTCATTAACAAACTTCCTAACGAAATAAGCTCAGAAACCCCTAAACTCGCAAGAAGCCAAACTTACCCCTTATGCAATTTATACTATGGTAAAGGATCTTGACAATATTGTTGACGTTTATTAAAACCCACACTTTGTAGGTATTTTATGACTCGAACATAATTCCATATTTTCTTTTTGGTTTGTTTTTTTCTCAACAATGTTGGGGTCAGCTTCTAGTACAGACAACAGCAGGTCAACGTGTACGAATCTGTCAAATTTGACCAATCAAATATTAACCTACCGCCATTGCGATAAGGTTGAAAATCTATTGCAGAGATTTGATAGATTGTGGTAACTTGATGTGCTGTCGTCTGTACTATCAGATGCAGCAAAGTATCAGTGGTTTACTTAGATCAACTGCTCATCTGATCTCTTAAACCCAGCTACTCAATTTGTTATATCAGCCAGACCGAATGTGATAAAAATTTTATCCCACAAATGTGCGTATACACTTACACACACAAGAAAAGCTCATCTGCTTTTGTGAAAAAAGGCTAGTTTTACAAGTTCCCAATAGAATTCTAGATAGCTGACAATTAGTGCCATAGAAATGATTTTAATTACTCTTCTATGGCATGACCTATCAGATAGCTATCTACTAGGCTCTAGACAGATGGACTGCAACCCAACTGCAGATTGCAGTTCAAGGGCAGTTTGAATGCAGTTGACACAACTGCAAATCAAACGTTCACACGATTGCACGCCGACTGCAATTCAACTGCAATCGGACTGCAAGTTTGATTTGTAGTTCTATTGCTGTCGTGTCAACAGCATTCAAACTGCCGTTGAATTGCAATCTGCAGTTGGATTGCAGTTGAAATACAATCCCTCTGTCTGTTTTCTCGTAAAAAAATCAGCCTAACCCTTCAACAGAAAAACTGCCAGTTATTATATATACGATCAATCCACGTCAAATTCAGGTGAGCTACTTATCCAAAACATCAGCTATCGGTCACGGTTGGCACAGAAAATATCTGCATTGCGCGTTCTAGTAGTATTTTACTTCGAAATGTGAACTCGCTTTTAGATTTTAATTTATTAACATTTGAATTCTACGGCCATTTTGTTGGAAATTGTATTGTGATATAATTGGTTCTTGTTTTATGGGAAGGAGATTGGGGGTTTTTCGTGTTTGGGTTACTGTTTTGAGGTTGAAATAGCGATTGGTGTTTATATAAAACAATATTATTTTTCATTAAACGTTATTTTTTTAACATACCCCACCCGTAGTTTCACCCGAATCTCGAGGGCACTAAATCCTGCACCCGGATAAGAAGAAGCTGCGGTGTCTTTTCTCAGACTGTGTAAATACAGTCGTCATACGGTTCGTCGGTAATTTTGACGGCGTGTAAGCCTCACAGATATTATGTATAATTGTCACAGATAGTAAGGATGGACGAGATTTGTCAAAAAATATATGGCATCTATGCTGCAAATTTTCTGCTATACATCTGTACTAAAACCGACCTTTCTTGGATCTAGAAGTATATGTAAATCGATGCCTCTTATATACCTACTAAAACTACTTAACATCACATACAACTAGAAACAGTCTACCAAAGAGCCAACAAAATAAGACGAGAACAGATCGCCTGACAATTGTAAACTTGAGACAGAAGTTAAGCTGTGACGCTAAACAAGCTGTTCGGAGTTGCGAAGACCTAATGTCTTGTCTAGTTGCTCTATACTCTGTAGTAAGGAACAAATTAGAAAGTTTTTTTTAATAGATATCTGATATGTTATAGTAGTAGCTTCTGCCAGCGGCTTCGCCCGCGTAAAACTTAAAATCCCGTTTTTTCCCGTTTCGGTGGGAATTTCAGGAAACCCTTTCTTATTTCGCGTGAGAGTCTTAAGATGAACCTCTGTGCAAAATTTCAGCTTTATAGGTTCACGGGTTTGGGCCCTGCGTTAAGACAGTGAATGAGTCAGAACTTTGATTTTAATATGTATAGATTAAGGCCAGATTCCAGCCTTACCAGATACGACAGAGTGTCAGTGATTCACGTGGAGGTACTACTTATGTAGCTGATCTCCTTAGTCTTGTTACCCGGGCAGACCCGCTACCTCATGGTAAAACTGGATGAGGACCTATAACTTGAAGTCCTATTATTATTGTTTTTTTCTGATAATTCCAATAGATAATACCACGGTTATGCCAATGTTATACCAACATGGATAATTATGTATACTACATTGCCACTTTGTTTATCGATATTTGAAATGAAGAAAAAGAGATTTAATCCCTTGAATAAAAATAATTTTCATATAGATTGTACCAGCTAATTTACCTTAAGGTTAAACAAACAATAACCTTTCTCATATAATTTTATTTAATATTATTTTCATTCTATTTTTTTCTAATTTAATCTTGTTAACAGCTGAGCAACTTAAAATTTTATTCAAAAAACAAGATGGAACCATACAATCACATTATGTGTTTTCATTTGTCTAACTTTTGTGAACTCATAAAAACGATTTTAAGCCCCAAAAGTTTTCTGAAGGTTAAGAATATCAAAGATTACACAGAGTTCCAAATTAACTGAAGTTAAATGTAAATAATGTGCGGAAGATTTTATTCAATCTTTGGCTTTGTTTTAATTTTAATATAGTAGAAAAAAAAAATGTGGGCTTCCTAGATTTTCTCCTGTGAATACACCTGCGTTTTATTCGAATTTGAAGAATAAATGATTTTTTGTAAAGAATTAACAATTTACTATCTCGTGAATATTCCAATTAAAGGCAATAATTATTTTTTATACTTGCTGCTCTATTCGCGTCCCCTGGGAACTACGTCCCGCATCTAGATAAAAATCTACTTTCTCATGTTCTAGACAGGTAGACAGACCAGAGTTACGTTTGCATTTACAATACTAACTAAGGATTGCTTTGTTTATTTTTTTGCCACTGACTGTTAAACAAATTACACCATCCCACAAACAGACAAACATTCATTCATCATTAAACTCCAAACAACAAAGAAACACTACAACAAAAAAAAAACTACTCAAATCTTAAACCACACAGCAAGCGAAATACTTTCAACCAACATTCCCAAAGAATAGTTATGACATCACTCACTCAGACAAGCGGACAAAGAACACACTCTACCGAGAAATAACCGTCAAATAACTGGGAAATAACCGAGGAATAACCGCAAGGAAAAAGGGGGGAAGGGGGGATCGGAAAACACGAGCTATTAGTAATACAAATTACGTTTCGGTAACAAAACGCGAGCATTTTTCTTATGCCATCGACGCAAGTTTCAGAGGGATTCTGTAGATATGTACCGTATAAGTTTTTGCGTTCGTTTTCAAAAGGTTTTGACTGAATGGATTTGGTAGCAAAAAGGGATTTAGTGCGATTAGTGGGGTAAGATGTTTTTGTTGCGTTTTAGATTTTGTTATTTGAGCTTATTAGTGTTTCGTGTTGGTGATTTAACGTGTCACAAAATTTTTGTAAGTAATTAGTAGTCTGAAATTGAATACGGATGTTTTCTTTTTGTCTATGAATGAGTACCTACACAATAAGTACACAATAATGCCCAAAAATTACAAATTTTAGTCGATCTTTAGTTTGATCGTATAAAGATAGACACATTATAAGGATCAGATCATATTGGCTGACTTATTAGTGAAACAGTGAGTTTGTTTCGTTATTTCTTTCAAGGTAGTCAGATAGAAAATACCGGCCTCATCTACATAGTTTAAAAAATATATAAACATATTAAAGTTTTCTGTAAACCTATTAACAGAATTTGATGGGATTCACCTTTAGTCTAAAAATACAGTTTAGTCTGAACACAATAAAAGTATTGAATTTAATATAACTACTTAGTATAACTGTGTTTACTATTCTTCATTATGTAAACATTGAAAATTGCTTTGTCTTACAGCAAAGACAATGATGATGAGAGCTTTATTACATAACATTTTTTTCATAGTTAAAGTAATCTCCCTTACATTTACTACCTACTTATTCAAGGCCTTATATTTTTTTCAGTCTATAAAGATAAAACCTTAGTAATACTTTGATACTTCCCCGCACTAAAAGCCTGCGAGACAATAAATAAACTTGCTAATACTTTTAAAGGGATTTTCAGGCTTTCAGCCGAATATTGGTGTCAACAACGTGATTTATCCGCGATATAAATAAGTCTTATTTCTTTCTATAAATTGCTAGCCGTTGCTCGACGGTTTCACCCGAAATTTCAATATATTTACGTAGGAAATTATCTGTTCTAAAACAATCTTAGCCACTATTAAATCCTATCAACTTTTCTAAAGTACGAATAATAATTTGACTGCCTCGTTGGTCTTCGATTCCCGGGTCGCGCCAACATTACTTTGTGGGTTTTAGAAATTTTTACAAAGCAGCCCGGAGTCTGGAAGTTGGTGATTGATACACACTTGCATCGGAGAGCACGTTTATTTTTGTTCTGCGCCTGAAGGAGTACACCTGTGTCTGTGCAAATGCTCGTGCACTATAATGCGTATGAGTAGCTACCGTGGCCGACAATTGGCCAGGGCGCCATTATAGATATTATTATTGTATTATTTGTAAATGAAATCCATTTACAAATAATAAATTAATTCATTAATTTTTATTCATTAAGTACAATAAACTCTACCAATATGTATAAATAAAAACGAATGAAAGTCTGGTTTTTCATCCTAATTGTAGCGCAAACTCATCCAATTAGCACTCACTCGCGCCTAATTCAATAACAGCTGTTTATTAGTTTATGAACCGGTCACGAAACCGTGAATATTTCAAAATGAAGCTCATTTGTAAAATTACCTTTTTAATAATATAGTGTACACAATCCTTACTAACATTTAAAATACATAAGTTTGTCTGTCGCGCTTTGATGTCAAAGTACTGAACGGATTTAAATGTCAAATTATTTATTTATTAATTAAAAAAAGGGATTAATAATGTACATATAAATATCATTAAAATAAAACACAACAAAAAAATATATTTATTTCATTTAGGCCTTTACAAGCACAAGTATGAATGTGAAAAAATATAACTAAGTTTGTTTCTAATTGCCCATTCCAAAAGCATCCTTGGTGGTACACCACTTTTGACGGTTAATTTTTATTCGGGTGCGAGAAGGAATTTCTTCATGACGCGGGTGGAACCGTTGGGCACAGCTAGTATTCGTATCATATGATTACAACACAGCCTAGTTAAAAGTTTTAAAGTCTACTCAACCTTTATCTTGAAAGCTTTTTAAGTCTAAATTCACATTTCCACAAACAATGTAAATAAATTACATACACAAGTAAGGGCACGCTCCCGGTCGGCAGCGATGGGGAGGAATTTTTCGACGCCTTTTAGTATTAGTTTTTAGTTTTTTTTTACTTAACTGTTATAATTATGTATTATAGATAGATTGTGTACAAATAAATATATCATACATAAGTTATGTTCATAAGTATGTGTACTAGCTTTCAATTTGGTTTCACCAGCATTTCGTGGGAGTTACTTCTCGCATCCGACAAAAAAGTAGCCTATTACAGTCTTTCTCAATAAATGGGCTATCTAAGATATTTTTTTATCAGACCAGTCAAGTGGTTCCTGATATTACCGCGTACAAGCAAACAAATGAATTCCTCAGCTTTATAATATTAAAGACCCACTTTTCACAGGTTCCAGATAAAATTCTAAATAGCTAGGTATCTGATAAAAATATCCATAGAAATATATTTAATTTTGATTACCATTCTTAAGCATTATCTATCAGATACCTAGATATCTATAACTTTATCTAGATTCTCTGAACTGGTCCTTTGTGTACATTTAAGTCAACCTAACACCACTCAAAATAAACTCCAATATCTGACCACATCTTATACAATAGCAACAATATTGTCTTGAAAAATAGCGGTTTCAGACGGCGGTGGGGCGTGCAAATGAATATATATGCGGCCTTCTCGCTGCTAACACTGTATATCACTTTATACCATTAAATTCATCCCGCGAAGCTTTGTGCACTAATCTGGACAAACGACTTTGGAACTTGATAAAAACTGTGACACTTTTGATGGAAAAGCATTTTGGAGAGTGCTACGTAATTGCACGCTCGGCTTTTTAGGGTTCCGTACCCATACAGTGATACCTATTACTAAGACTGCTGCCCGTCTGTCTGCGTGTCACAACAACTATTACTAATACTTTGCTGCTCGTCTGTCCACGTGGCACCAGGCTGTACCTTATGAACCATGACAACTAGAGAGCTCAAATTTTCACAGATGACATATTTCTGTTGCCACTTGAACAACAAATACTAAAAAAAAAGAGGTAACAACGTATATCACTTTAAACCATTAAATTCATCTCGCGAAGCTTTGTCCACTTATCTGGACAAACG
Organism: Heliothis virescens; assembly: GCA_002382865.2. Classification (NCBI taxonomy): domain Eukaryota; kingdom Metazoa; phylum Arthropoda; class Insecta; order Lepidoptera; family Noctuidae; genus Heliothis; species Heliothis virescens. Next base: position 10,954,716 of record NWSH02000605.1, on the reverse strand, counting down.
ACTTTGACTGTGACACTTTTGATGGAAAAACATTTTGGAGAGTGCTTCGTAATTGCACGCTCGGCTTTTTAGGGTTCCGTGCCCAAAGAATAAAACGGAAGCCTATTACTGAGACTTCGCTGTCCGTCTGTCCGTGTGTCACCAGGCTGTATCTCTTGAACCGTGATAATTAATATGAAATTTTCACAGGTGATGTATTTGTTGTTCTTTTAACAACCATATAAGAACTATAGTGTAAAAAAAATGGGGGCTCCCATACAACAAACGGGTTTTTTTGTACGAAACCCTTCATGCGCGATTCCGACTTGCACTTGGCCGGTTTTTTTTGTGTTACTTCTTCCATGTTATGTTACGGTGTTTTTGTGTATCCTGCAAGTATTATAAAAGCGAAGAAGGTTAAATTCAGGACATACAGAAGAAATATTATTCCAAATTCAATCCTAAGATTCCATTGATATCTTTGTCAAATGTGATTTATTTAGCTGTTTTACAGACAGACCTAGATACACATTCGTGATCGTAGCGGTGATCTATCTTGCTTGTTTACGTTTTGTAATAAAATCTGTTTTTTAAACCTAACGTGTTGAATACACCATACCTTACAAAGACAGTGAACGTGTTTGTTCACTACCATTTATTTTAGTAGCTTTGGTCTTTATTCTATTCTATTAACACCAAAAACAATAATAGGTACTAGAAAAGGGCCTAGTGTTAAAATATACACAAGAAGGTAGGCTCTTGGCCCAGTTTACGTTCAGTTCCGGATTACGGCAATATGTCGATACTCAGCTTTATAATATTAAAGGCCCACTTTTCACAGGTTCCAGATAAAATTCTAAATACCTATCTGATAAAAAAATCCATAGAAATATATTTAATTTTGACTACCATTTATTTTAGTAGCTTTTGTCTTTATTCTATTCTATTAAGACCAAAAACAATAATAGGCACTAGAAAAGAGCCTAGTGTTAAAATATACACAAGAAGGTAGGCTCTTGGCCCAGTTTACGTTCAGTTCCGGATTACGGCAATATGTGGGTATTTATCGCTCGTTAAAATTTATACAATTCTGCCAACGACTTTTTTTCCAGCGGTGTCGCGAGAGCTAGGGTGTATAAGATTTTGAATAATATTGGACAGTCCTAATGTCTAAAGTAACTAAGTGACAAGTGATTAAGGTCAATTTGGTTTAGAGAATATGGTTTATACATAAAATATAGTATATACAAAAAGCAACCTCTGCGAACCTCTGAGGTCCGCATTGTGCGAAAAAACAAATTTGACTGTGTGTCGAGTACAACTCGCACTTGGCAATTTTCTTATTGTTGTTGAAAACATGTTTAAATCTAGCAAAGATTAGCATTAAATGTTATTATGTAAAAGTATGAATGTAATATAGGTACAACAATTATTCATAAAAACATAATAAAATTACTTTCAACCGAATGTTATCCAATATGAATAAAACCCCAATTTTGATCACGATATACTGTGTATTAGCGGATAGTATCAGCAAATAAAAATATTTCAGAATCAGTTAGAAAAACTGAATCGCTAAAACTAAATATAAACGTACCGATTTTTCGCTTTTAAATTTTTATTCAGTTACATATTTGGCCATCAACGGTTTATTTATTCTTAATACCTTTTAGTTACGTCAACAATAACCGTCAAAACATAAAAGTTACTATTTGGTCCATCGTCCATCTATATCTATATCTAAATATATAAAACTCAAAGGTGACTGACAGACATAGTGATCCTACAACGCACTACCAATAGACGGATCAGGCTGAAATTTGGCATACCGGTGGATGTTACGACGTAGGTATCCGCTAAGAAAGAATTTCCCAAAATTCCTACAAAAACAAGAAAAAAAGGGATTATAACTTTTGCGCGGGCGAAGCCGCTAGCAAAAGCTTGTTATTCATATATTTCGACTTCACAATTAGAATATTTTCACAAAAACAAAGCTAAAAGATTATAACCGTAACAACTTAATACCTACAGGTTCATTATTAAACTACAAACCATTTAGTGCAACGTTTTCTATGAAAATCTCCCGTGCCGAAGCTACCCTATACTTTGGCATACATTATGCAGTCACTTATTCCAGTTATTCTTGTTAGTAAACAAACTTCGTCCAGAACCGGCGAAGTTTCTAGAAAAAGTCTAGAAACTATGCGTAACAATGTTCTTCGTATAAAAAGTTCCGATTGTCCTGTAACTGGATTCGATATTCTTTGAATAACTGTCTTTTGTCAGTTCTGTTTGCTTATAAATAAGATGTTTACTGAAGACAAACTGGAGGATTTAACTAATTTATTACTAAAGTTGAATAAACTAAAATAGGTAAACTGGCTGTTTCCCGCGGTTTCACCCACGTCTCCTTGAAAGTACTTCCTGTATCGTATCCATGTAAATATAGTCTATGTTACCCGGGGATATAGCAGCTTCCCAACAGTTAAAGAATTTTTTGAATCGGTTCAGCGGCTTCAGAATTTTTAAGGTACAAACGTTTCCTCAAAAAATAATTCCTCTTCATTTTATAAGTATAAGAAGTATGAAATAAAATACGATTTTACGGTTACGATAATAATCACTATCTACACACATTATACAGGGTATTGTAAGATACTCAATGTACAAACTCAATTTTTCCAAAATTACAATGTCAAAAGCAACGAAAGAACAAAAAACAAAACAAAAATACAATTGACTGCACTGCACGGGACCCAGAAAATATAACGACACCATATTTATTTATAGTCACTAAAAAAAATCCGATGCAAGCACAACAAAGATTAACTAAACCAATATTTTATTTATAAGTTTCGCAACAGCAATTTTCGAGATCAATATCCCATAAATAAAATAAAAATATTTGGTCACTCTACTGTATCCATTTCTGGTATTTACGTTTTCACAGCTATAAATGGGTATCCAATTAATAGGCCGTATTTTTAGCACTTTGAAACTAGTTATTGTACTCGAATATTCTCGAATATTATTGGGTGAATATTTTAATACACAATTTTTCTAGTTGGCTCTGTCATTTGGCTTGGGGTGGTTTGTCATGGTTTTTCCTGTCACCATGCCAAAATGGCGCCTTAGAGATGAAACATTTTTCAGCTTTTGCTTTATTGTCTTAGATTACTTGTTGCTCTATTTACAAAGCTAATGTGTAATTACTGGGTCTGGTAAAGGAGTTTTTTGGAGTATTTCTAAATGTTTATTATACTGTGATTAATATTTTAGTTCTAGTATATTTTTAGTACTGTAATTGTACCGTTATTGTATCAGAAAACCTTATGGCTATTGGTTTGATGTTAATTCTATTGTAGACAGTTTTATTATAAAAACTTTTAGATGGGACTTAAACATAATTTGAATTTATTGAGAACTAATAAAGTGTTCTAGAATACTCATATCTGCTTTAATGCGTGCCTTACAAGACTTAGCGTAGACACACATTTTACGTTTATTAGGTTGACATACAAATGTAGAAATTCCCAAAATTGCTTCAAGCGCTCCCACTATATTTCAAACATGCTCTCTCAAGCGAACGATCAACAATAGACTTCTCCCAAACTAGTCTCCCCAGCACCAAAACTCAAGACACATTTACCAGCTGCAGGAAAGTCGCCAGAGGTCACCATAGTTAGCTCAAAAGGTTTAAACTCACCAGATAAGAGTCGGCTGCGAAGTTTAGCGCGAGTCTACCTAACCTCGTTGGTCCCGCGTCGCTTGTTTACGCTCGAAACTCGGCTAAAAGTTATGCTGCAGCGCAAAATTTGCTAAATTTACAAACTCTAAGTTCTTCGTACTAGAATTGTTTGATAGTTTTCCTAGAGTTTTTGTTTTGTTTGGTAGCGTGAATATGTAAAGTTGTGATTACCGTGGTTGGTAATTGTTTGCTTGATTATGGTACAAGATTTTGGAAGGTTCTTCTTGATTGCTTGTTAAGGGTTTATGATTTGGGTAATTATAGACTTCGTTTTAATGTGTCTAAGTAAATAATAATGTTGAATTAACTTTTAACCAATAATAATAAGGAAAACGCCCTGAGGAAATCAGGACAAAAAATTGATAATTTTTATGAATACATAAATTCAAATGATTGAAATAAATATATTATTATTTCTGGATAAAACCCAACATTAATCTTGGCAATTTCCTCATATGACAAATTCAATTTGGATAAGTCTTTCCCTAACGGAGGAAAACCTAGCCCAAACTAATCACTACCAAACTTTTGCCACCAGGACGTCCCCAACCAACCCTGACCTGGTTAATCAACAACCGCCAGATAGATGACCATACAATCCTCAAGAACGACGGCAAGGTCATCGTCAGCCGCATCAGCATCGGCGGTGCTGAGAGGAGCTGGCTGAACACCAGCATCAGGTGTCAGGCTACCAACACTCCGTTGCTTAGCCCTCATGAAAGAACTGCTCGAGTGGAGATGCATTGTAAGTTTCTATTTGCTTTCAGTAGTCATTTTAGGTAAGGAAGATGTGGTGAGAAAACTTGGAGTTAAAAGAAGTCTAATATTAAGATTGGTGATCTTGAGCAGGCATTGTGATCAATGGCCATGTCTTCTTGGTAAGAGTGGAGACCAGCCATGCGATTCTCTAACTGACACATCGTAGATGACAACAACGACGACCTCACAAATGACAAGCTTTTCGGTTTGAGGGATAAAATCGAAGGCGAAGTCATCATACATTTGGAACCATATTTTAGTTCTATGTCGCGGCGTCAACATCGTTGAAGCGCTGCGATCGCACACTTATAGATGTTGCAACGATGATTTCTTGGTTGTAAAGATGTTTTGCATTAGAGAATCACCCCCTAGATGTTGTCGTAGTTGTTGTGTAGTATGAGACCTGTTAGTGTGAAAGGTTGCAAACAGAAGAAGCTTCAAGTTATCTGTCTAAAGAGGTATCAGCGTTATCCAGACACGTCATATATTCGGGAGACATATAATTTAAGTGATATAATAATAGTTAATTATTGTTGGGTGAGAAACGACAGCGCCATTTAAACTTATTTGCAATATCAGTGTTTTCTCAGAAAATGTGTATGTGAAATTAATTATTATTCTTTATTGCACACAGATAGAATACATAACACACATAATACATAAAGGTAATGTACAAAGGCGAGCTTAACCCAGAGTTGGGTTCTCTAACAGCAAACCTTAGAGTGATAGAGAGATTCGGTAGGGAAGGAAAGAGATAAGTTTGCAACAAAATGGAAATCTATAAAAAACAAACCTATAACAATAAACTACTCAAACAAATATGCCACAAATTCTGTTTCAAGAAATTTTAGCTTGAAGAGTAAAGTATCATTACAAGCCCATTCATCCTCTCACACAGAGAAACATTAATCAGGAGAAAAGTATCTGAACTATAATATCTCTCTCTCTCCCCACAGTACGACCAACATCAGTGATGATCACAAACAAGCCTGGACAGATGTCAGCTGACTCAGAGATCACGATCATATGCGTTACCCACGGGAGCAGACCAGCGGCGCAGATCACCTGGTTCAGGGAGAACCGACGATATACTAGGGGAAAGGTGAGCTGGTTTTAGTGTTGGAGTTTCCTATAAATCTGTTATTGGAAGGTAAGCTTTATCGTGATAATTTTTAGGATTTTTTTGAGTTTTTTTTTCTCGGTTATATTCCTAGTTTTTATCCAGCTCTTTTAAACAACAAAAACTGTCCAACATTCAAAAGCAGTATTGCAAAACTACAATAATAATTGCTATTATATATTGCAAGCTACAATAGCAATTACACATTATAATACGTCATCATACAAAACTGTTTTCCTAGAAAACCCTCGCAAAGGTGTTTTTTAATCTCATACACCATGTCATTATCATCACCCATTCAAAAATCAACAGCGGCAAACAAAGTTAAACATCGCCTTTCACAATTAAGGCATACTTTCCAAAACATCCTTCAAGGAACCCCAAAGGAAATCCAACAAACTTTTATCGCGTGAACAAAGTACGCCCAAGGTAACAAAAAAAGAACAAAAAATAACAGTGCCAACTTTGTATGATAATGTCTTGTTTACTTTGCTGAGATTAGGTCAAAGATTAGCTGGCTAAGTTTGCGTAAGGAATTAGTCTGATCCTCTTGAAGGAGACAGGGCAACGAAAATTAACGATGCTTAGATTTCAAGGTAAGTTTAGACGAGCTTCTTAGTCTTAGGTGCTTGTTCAGATTGTGCGAATTTATGCTTGTGTCTTAAAAGTCAGGTACAGCGTGTTCGTTTCCAGAAATCAGATATGTACGGTAGATTCTCTGACAAGTCAGAGGCAGTCAAATATTATGCATGGAACAGTTGATAACTGAGCTCTAAAATCCTTTGACTAAAAAAAACGCCGGTATTCGATATTCTGTAGTTCTAACTATTGACAAAGATCAACCTATGACAGTTTTGATTTATGGATTATTTTTATGCTTAAAAAAATCTCTTTAATAATTATGGGTGATTGAACTTTTCACGTCTGGCACTGATTGACTAGATAGATAGATAGATAAAACATTTATTCAGCACAAACAACTACAGCTATTGTCTTCTGGACAAAAAATCGATCAAAGTATATTTTTCACCCATCAGCGGAAGGGATCATACTGATGATTTCCAATTAAAAAAAAGGTATATTTTTCCGGGGCGTGTAAGTAGAAAAAAAGGTGGGATCCATATTTTTTTTTATTCACCCAATCGCAGTGTCTGAAAGAGCTCTAATCAAAAACTTTTAGGTCCCAAGTCGATCTTAAAGTCTAACGAAGATTGCTCTAAAACTTTATCTAGTTATTTGTATGTTTTTTTTTGAGATAAGTAGGTTTAAGCACTAATTGCGTTGGGATTAGTTGAAGAAAATCTTCGCCGAAACTATTAGGCCGCTGTGAGCTATTTTACTTAGTAGATTTTGTAACTTCTCTATTCAGTCGTCTAGGTAAAAGTGGGATTAAGTGAAGGCCAGGTCAAGGCAAAGTCTAGGGCAAATTTATCAGTAGCGAGTCGCAGTTAAGGGTTTGTTTAGGGGGATTTTGGAAACGTAAGAGAGGTAATGGTGATTTGATCTATTGAATATTGAGAAAAAAAAATGTTAAGACTTCCAGTTATTTCCAAATTATAGGTAATTTTTAAATGTGCGATAGCTAGCTACCGCCAGCGGTTTTATAATCATTTTATAACCCATAACGACTTTTTGCACCCAGACGCAAAGTAGCTTTCCCCAAAAATGAGCTGTTTTCCTTTTTTGCTGTAGTTCCAGAGATTACTGCATTCTAATAAAGAAACTAAGCTTTAATATTGGTTAATCTAATTTTTGATTATGCTCTTGTATAAATTAAAAAAAAAGTATAATCAAAGTTATGAAGTAAGGTTATGTTTAATATAGAAGATAATCTCACACATATTTTAGAAAGATAGAGAAGCAAACTCGAATACGAGTACTGCTGTAAAATATAAGTCTAATACAAATTAGCGCTTGAATAAATAAAAAAATACAACATAGACGGATGCTGATTCAACAGATTTCCTCGGATATTTCTCTGCAATTAGGTTAAAACCCAATTACGACTGCATTTTGTTCGTGAGCATTGTGGTTTCATGTGTATGAGAACTAAACTATTTCTACGTTATTCCACTTAACGTTATTTTCTTCGCAAAATGCGGTTTAGATATGTTGCTTTTAATACCAACTTTTATGCGCAATTAGTACATTTAAGTAATTATTTCATTTTATTTGCTGGCTTGGATAAAATGCTAGAACTCTTAAGTGTTTTAAAGAGACCCTTAAATTGTTAAGAGAATGGATTGCGATTTTAAGTAATGTGCTTAGGTACTTAGAAAGTGTTAAAACAAGCTTAAATTACAGTTGCTAACAAAAAGTTTGTACGACTATAGAGATAAAACTAAACAAAGTACTTTAAAAATGGGATCCATCATTTTCTACATTTAACATTTTCAAAAATAACTCGTATATATGTTCCTACCCCCTCATTATGTTATACACAATCAAAACTCAACCATAACCTCCTACTAATAAAGTTGAATTTCCTACAGCACAGCGAGTTCACAAACGAGACGACGACTGTCAGCAAGCTGACGATGCTTCCTCAGCCAGAGGATGATGGAGCCATGATCAGGTGTCGCGCTGATAACCCGGTGCTCAGGATCGCTCTTGAAGACGCCTTCAGAATGAGTGTTGTTTGTAAGTATACCTAATATAGCATCTTCAGGATCCCGTACTAAAATTGGTTCCTGCGAGCTACATAGTGTTTAATGACGACAAAAAGTTTGGCAAGGTTTATGATGGCCTCCTAGCCGATTATCGGTGGCTGTTCTCATATAAGGAGATCAGCCAGCTGCGCAGGACATATTATAGTGCACAAGCATTTGCGCAGACACAGGTGCACTTCTTATTCCCTCAGTCTCATAGCCCGATGGGACGGCAATCCGACACGACCGGTGAGAGATCAGGCGCAGGACTGACATTAACGTGCTCTCCGATGTACGGGTGTATCAATCACCAACTTCCAACTCCGGGCTGCTTTGTGAAAGTTTCTAAAACCCACAAAGCGATTTCGGCCCGTCCCGGGAATCGAACCCGAGACCTCGTGATCAGCAGTCGGCTATGCGACAACTAGACCAACGAGGCAGTCGAGGGTTATACAGAGATTCAGAATCCAGTTCCCTACAGCCTTTTATGATTATTTGATTTTACTAGTCGCATTCCTCTTATCAGCAAATCATAATTTGCCTTCATTATGTAAGTAAAATATCCATTACGTAGATACATATCGTGTTTAGATTTGCATAATACATAAAAGCTTTTTCCTTTACGATTTGTTCTATCAATAGCTCCTTTTGGTGGAAAAAAAATCTGGTAAATCCCTTTAGTGGAACCTATCTATTTACTTATTTTATTTATGAAGCAGTTGATGAGATGAGTTCATGACATAGACTTATTTAAGAAACCATGGCAGATATATAAAGTCTTTGTTTTAAAACATGTTTCACCATCTCTAACTTATAAACCAACTCCAAATTACCAAAACTACACGTAAAGTTCACTCATTCGCATTTAATTTGTCGTTAAACTAAACTGAAGAAAGTCCGACCTTCTGAAAGTACCTCATTATTGATTAACAACTGCAAATGCAGTGCTGTCACCGATCGGATTCAGCGTCATGCCAGACAGCTGGCACGGATGCGCTTTGTTCAATTTTAAACTTGAATTATAATAGTGTACGAACATTTTTGGGAAACAGACTGTGGGTTGGGAATGAGGCAAGATTTTTTGAAATATTTAAGGGCTTAGTTTTTGGTCTTAGAATGTTTTATCGTCAGCTTAGTCTTTTCCCAAGCAATGTTGGAGTCGGCTTTCGGTCTTGCAGATGCACCTGAATACTATTCTATATCTGATATGCTCAACTCAGTTACCTGGGCTCTCAGAAATCAGTAGTGGTTGTTTATCCTCCGTATCGCTGCTAAGGTCTTTTCGCATGAAGAACTTCTTTAATACCATTACACTTGCTGATTTTAGATATTTTAGGCCACCTTTAGACATCATCAGTTCTCATTATTTATGAGACTTCAGGCGTCGAAGGCGCATTTAGGCTACATAAAATCATTATTCTATCCTAGCCTCTATTTCCACACTCTAACTACCTACTTACTCTCTAATACTTCATTTCTGGCAGTCATCATAATTAAATGAACTAACTAAAATCTAACAACAACAGTTTAAAAAAAACTCAGCTACGGAACTGACATTTGTCGAGTTGTGGTTTCCAACCGCGATGCACCGTGGAGACTAAACCTACCGTATAGTAAACACACTGTATAGTATAGTTACAGTGTATTGGCGAACACCGCTACGGTGTAATTAGGCCAGGGATACAGGTTTCTATTAGCCATGGGTTTTCAAATGATCAGGGGATAGATCTCCTGTAGGTACAGAATACATACAGTTGAAAGTATATTTGTTTCACAATCACACTGCAAACTTTTAATCGGCCGATAGTTTGATCGACTTGTTTTTTATCGATAGGAAATCATCAGAGGGTCATCTGGTCACTCCAGATGTGGGTGACAGCTTGAGGGAGTGTCAGACTTTCACTGACTACAACCCACAGTCTTTCTTCTTGAGACCTTTGTGTGCCTGGGCCGCGGTAACTCTTTCGGACAACCCGCAGCCCCGGCAGGCTCTGGCCCTAGTGGGTCCGGTAGGGTTTGCTGACTCTCTTTGAGGAGCGCGTGGAACAACGTGTGTCGTCGACAAGGGCTTGTCATCTCCTAGAAGACGGGAGGACGATAAGATATCTTGCTCGTATTAGACCGTCTTAAATATCAAATTAAACATTACCTTCAAAATAAAATATCAGCCATGGGATCAACTGTCGGCCGAAAGTTTAGTCTACAACGTATAAATCTTCTTCTTCTTCTTATATATAAAAATCAATTGCTGTTCGTTAGTCTCACTAAAACTCAAGAATGGCTGGACCGATCGAGCTTATTTTGGTTTTAAAATGTTTGTACAGATCGAGGGAAGGTTTAAACGATGAGAAAATATGATTATGAAAAAAATTAAAGGTGATACGAAGTTTACCTGGTCAGCTAGTCTAATTATAATTTCATACCAGTGTGATTGATCTCTTACATTGTGTTTTCAACCATATCTATTTTATATTTTCTTCCCAACAGACAGACCAGTCCTCACCATGTCACTGGGCAGCACCCTGAACCCCAACGACATAAAGGAGGGAGATGACGTGTACTTCGAGTGTAACATCAAGGCAAACCCTAAGGAACATCGCATCTCCTGGTACCATAACGTGAGTGAGTCGTGACCCTTTTATAAAGTCGACAAATATTTCAAATGTACTCTGTATAATATGTATTTGATTTGTTTTTATATGGCCTCTTGGTTTTAGTCGTTTGATTACCAAATTATTGCCGCGGGTATTTTATTTTTAACATGTCATTCGTAAGCTCAAAGATAAACTATTGGCCTGGTGCTGTTTTAACTCATTGAATAAAGATTACGCCACACGTCTCAGGTCTAAATTACAAAACATTCAGATATCGCCAATAATTCCACCCATCAAAATCTTGAAAAATTACTTTCATATAAAAATATATAAGGTCGGTAGGGGCAAGATCGAACGCTTTTTCAATGAGATGAGCAGTGTTGTGTTTGAAGACGTGTAGAACCGTACATATAAGCGTATTCTAAAATGTTTTTTGTCATGAGTAAAGAGCAAAGAATATATTTTTATATCATATTAATACCTTTCTATTAAATCTATTCGAAAGCAGAAAAAAAAATAAGTTAAATGTTGTTATTACGAAAATATGTCTAGGGGAAAGACAAAAAGGTGATGGGGAAAGACCGAAATAGTTTCTAAAATCGTTCAAATGAATATCTGACGCTGTTGATGCTCACTAGTCTTTATTTTGAAGTGCCTAGAATACTCGGAACTACCAGTAGTGTCAAAATGCCTTGGCATTACAAAGATAAAACGAATTATTTGTTTTTGTGTATATTTCAATCTTACCCACCGGGGAAAGATTGAAGAAGAGGTTCCCAAACTTTTAACTGCAGCTTAAAAATGAATTAAAAAAATACTGTCAATCAAATAAATCCCTTTATTAATAATAATAATTAAAATCCACACAATTTAAAATGAAACTATGAGTTTTGAAATCGGGGTCAGATCGAAATTTTTATATGTTTCTTCTTACCCCGTCAAATTTTTATGGTGAAGATGGAAAGTTGTAATAACTCCTAAATACGTTATAAAAATATTTAGGTGTAATAACACGACTAAAAATTCAAATAATGAGCAGGTATTCCAATAAAACACTCGTACCTACCTCATAAGTGAAGTTATGGAACTCGGGGGAAGATAAAAAAACTCGATTTAACTTGTAAAAGTCACGACTCGGGTATTTAAGTTTTTAACGACACATCACTCGAAATGGCAACGCTGAATGAGAAAGTTTGGCGTAACAAAATGGCGATTCTAATAATGTTGCTATCACTGCAAAATCTGCATTAAATCTGGAGTTATGGATGACATTTTGTGTTACCCCGTTTTTCATCTTGCCCCCACTGACCTTACGTCTTGCAAAACATAAACATACTCAAACATCAAATTTCAAAAACAAACAAAATTACATCGTAATTATCTGAGAAGGTAATCATTCTAAAATACTTTAAAAGAAAAGGAGAGGCTCTTAAATCCGCGCAAGGGCTCGATTAAGGTAATTTGGGAACCAAGTTCCCCTTGAGAGGCCCTTCGAGTGTAGGGTCAAAGTGAAGGCTTTGGGAGCCTCAAGTATTTACGTAACCGCTCATTCAAATTTATGCTTTAAAAGTTTTTTACTTCAACTGTCAAGATGCTAAATTGTCTCAAAAGTTGAAAGACTGGGAGAAGATAGATAGATAGATTATTTTTTTTTGTCAATTGGCAAGTAAATATTATTTGGCTGTAATTGTCTATTTTCCATGGGAATTTAGGAATTAAATCCTTATCGTTTCATTTTTATTTTATTTAATATACTTTTACATCTTTGAAGGTTATATTCTCCTCTATTCTCAATTTCTTGTAGTCTATACGATATTAAGAAGTGATTCACTCACTTTCTAGATTAAAACTTGTGAGCGCAAAAGATAGTGTTTCAAATCCATCTATCAATCTAAACCCGATACCTTATTTTA
>NWSH02000605.1:10914409-10940675 GCA_002382865.2 Heliothis virescens | reverse complement strand
GGTCAGATCGAAATTTTTATATGTTCTTCTTACCCCGTCAAATTTTTATGGGTGAAGATGGAAAGTTGTAATAACTCCTAAAATACGTTATAAAAACATATTTAGGTGTAATAACACGACTAAAAATTCAAAATAATGAGCAGGTATTCCAATAAAACACTCGTACCTACCTCATAAGTGAAGTTATGGAACTCGGGGGAAGATAAAAAAACTCGATTTAACTTCGTAAAAGTCACGACTCGGGTATTTAAGTTTTTAACACGACCAATCACTCGAAATGGCAAACGCTGAATGAGAAAGTTTGGCGTAACAAAATGGCGATTCTAATAATGTTGCTATCACTGCAAAATCTGCATTAAATCTGGAGTTATGGATGACATTTTGTGTTACCCCGTTTTTCATCTTGCCCCCACTGACCTTACGTCTTGCAAAACATAAACATACTCAAACATCAAATTTCAAAACAAACAAAAATTACATCGTAATTATCTGAGAAGGTAATCATTCTAAAATACTTTAAAGAAAAGGAGAGGCTCTTAAATCCGCGCAAGGGCTCGATTAAGGTAATTTGGGAACCAAGTTCCCCTTGAGAGGCCCTTCGAGTGTAGGGTCAAAGTGAAGGGCTTTGGGAGCCTCAAGTATTTACGTAACCGCTCATTCAAATATTGCTTTAAAAGTTTTTTACTTCAACTGTCAAGATGCTAAATTGTCTCAAAAGGTTGAAAGACTGGGAGAAGATAGATAGATAGATTATTTTTTTTGTCAATTGGCAAGTAAATATTTATTTGGCTGTAATTGTCTATTTTCCATGGGAATTTAGGATTAAATCCTATCGTTTCATTTTTTATTTTATTTAATAATACTTTTTACATCTTTGAAGGTTATATTCTCCTCTATTCTCAATTTCTTGTAGTCTATACAGATATTAAGAAGTGATTCACTCACTTTCTAGATTAAAACTTGTGAGCGCAAAAGATGTGTCTTCAAATCCCATCATATCAATCAAAACCCGTAACCTTATTTTTAAAAGGCTCTTTTTACTCTGTCTGTCAAGAAGGCGTATGTATGTTTTTTGTTTATTTATTTATTGCACAATGGAAGACATATAGCTTAAATAATAGAAAACCAATATTTTAACAAGAAAAACTCAGCAGATCATGAATAGAATGCTATAATTATTTTTTTTCCTCTCAGGACGTTCAAGTAAGCCAGAACATGTCTTCGGGGGTCTTCATCAGCACCAAGTCCTTGGTTCTGCAGAGGGTGACGAAGAGGGATGGTGGATTGTACACCTGCAGAGCAGCTAATCAGATGGGCGAGTCCAGCAGTCAGGCTGTGTATCTTAGAGTGCAATGTATGTGATATTTTTCGTATTTTTTAACCCCCGAAACAAAAGACGGATGTGTTATAATATTCGTATATGTATGTATATATGTATAACCGCTGTATGTCTGGTATTACAGCTTAAACGGATGAGTCGATTTGAATGCTGTGTTTTTAATGAGTCCAGTTATTCAGTCTGTTTCATCAAAATTTTAATTTATCTGTTCTTTCTTTAAGATAAAGTTGCATTTTTTGAGGTTATTATTTAGTTTCATTCCATCCAAAAATGTAAAGTTTACTTCGAATTACACTTTGATCACTAAAAGCAAAAGCAAAAATAATAATAATTTCAAAAATAATGTACCCACCTTTTACAATTTAATTTCAAATTCTCGACCAAGTCCATTACAACATCTGTTACTGTTAAAATTACCTCTTCAACACAGACGCGCCAGTATGCGCACAACCATCACCGTTGCTGATCGGCGCGCGACTGGATGAGCCGCTGCGCGTGCGCTGCACCGTGAACGCGGACCCCGCTGACGTTACGTTCTATTGGCAGTTCAATAATAGTGGGGAGAGCTTTCAGGTGTCACCTGCTAGATATGGTGAGTTTATTTGAATAAAAAATATATTGATTGGTCCTCAAATGCTACCTGAAAAGAACTGAAAATATTCTTCGTTTGAAGTGACGGGCGGATTTGAATTTTCTGACACTAGGGCCTGTTAGGTGACTCAACCTGCAGCCCACTCGATAAGTAGAACTAAGCATATTATTATCATGATCTAAAGAAAAATGCACTTTGATTACTTTGAAAGATCTAGTACAAATTAAGCTCTTTGCCTACTAGGTATAATTTTCATTCAAGCAAAGTAAAGTTGTAAGTCTCTTGATTAAATGGTTTTGTAAACCGTATAATAATAGTTCTTTTAGACCACAGATAAATACTTTATTTTCAGCCACATCAAAATTATCAAAGTCAAAGTTAAGTTTTTTCAAAAATTACCTAGAGAAAATCCAAGGCAATATTTTTATTCTGGCATTATTTCTCATCTAGTATCAACGGGTGGCACATCAAGCGAGCTGCGCTACCGAGCTGCGAGCGAGCGCGACTACGGGGCGTTGCTATGTCGCGCTACCAATGCAGTGGGACGCCAGAAACGGCCCTGTGTGTTCCAGATCGTTCCTGCTGGTAAGATCTCTTTTATGTTATCTCTTTATTTTTTAGACTTCAGCTTTACAATTGGGCCCGGGGCTGCGGGATTGTTTGAAAGAGTTACCGCGGCCCAGGCACACAAAGGGCTCCAGAAGGAACACGGTGGGTTTTGGTCAGTAAAAGTATGTCGCTCCCTCACGCTTTCCTCCACAACGGGAAGGCCATCTGATGATTTCCCATCGATAAAAAAAGAAAAAAAATGTTTACAATTGGACTAAGTGCTGTAAATGAGTAGAATTTGAAATATTCAAAATAATGTTGAAGTCACAGATGCTGTCCTGATGTTGAAATGATCATTTGTCTAGTAGTAGTAGTATCAGTCATACTGTTAGCAAGATCTACATCTTGCTAACAGTATAAATGCGAAAGTAACTCTATCAGTCTGTCGGGCTTTTACGCCAAAACTACTTAACCGATTTAAGTGATATTTAGTACACAGATAGTCTAGCTAGGGCCTGGAACCGCGGGGTCAGCTAGCATCATCATATTGTTATCTCAAAACTGACAACAGCAAACGAACTTTAACCTTTCACACAAATCTCACCAATATTCTTATTAATAAACTGAACAAAAGCACGTCCTTCATAATAGAAGAAAACAACGACTATGAAAAAATTCTTCAGTGCCGACTTGTTACATTTTTAATAGAATAATTAATGCCCTTACTTGGAAATAGCTTTACACCCCCATTCCTCAAGAGGTTGGCTCGTAAACCCCATGGTCAGTGCGCCAGCCAGTCATCGCCGACCCGGAACAATTTGCGACATAGAGCCATGTTATTGTAGATATGTCAAGATTCAAATAAGTATAAAATAAAATTTCATATAGGTTTCTGCGGACTCTTATAGACAAAAATATAAGGGTCTGTTTCATAGGTCCTAGATATGGCTATATGACAGATTATGCCATAGGAATGTTTTTAATTTTGACTACTTTGCTCAAACATGTTTGCACAAATCTAAAACATAGGAAACGTTAATGAGAGCTCGAGACCTCCTAATACTTTAAATTTGGATTCATTTCGTGATTTTTAATAAAAAATAGATGTATTATTTTTTCAGCGAGACTAAACATCCCTTACAAAATAACAATATTTTTAAATGCTGCTGTTTGTTTGACCCAATGTCTACCTATTTAACCCATGAAATTATTTTTTTGAGTTGGCCCCCGGAAGGAATTAATTAAGTTATTTGTTTTGATTTCATTCGAACAAAAAACGTTTTGATTATTATAGCAAAAAGAAATGTTTCTTTAGAAAACAACAAAAAATCAAACCGATTTTCTACGATCCATGTTCCATCGTCCCTTTTAATTTTTTTCGCCCATTACGAAGAAAACGCTAATAGAACCGTGTTTTTTTACGAGAAAAAGAATTATCCTAAAATAATATATTGAACCCGTGCCTAGGCTTACGTTAATTAAAAAATAACCTACTGTTTTAAAACAGCGCCTTAATTAACTGAAAATAAAAACAAGGAACCGGTGTTTTTTATCGCGTATCTACAAACGACAGCACATCAACCTACTACAATCTGACAAATTTCTGCAATCAATTTTCAACCTTATCACAATGGAAAATGGTAAAATATTACAGATTCTTTTACGTTGAACTGCTGTCGTCTAAAGTATAAAAAGTAGCTTTTATGTTATTTTGATATAGATACCAATTGACTGACTATATTACTACCTGGTTAAATCTTTGTGTGAAATTCAAAGGCAAAATCATTAATTTTTTTTGCCATTACAGATTATAGTTTGACATAAACTCATATGAATGATGTAAAATTATAATATCTAATCGTAAAAAACTGACACATAGGATATTAAATTTGATCACAAGTGGACACAAAATTGTGTTGAATACTGTAACGATTGCAAATAATAACCTAACTACGATAAAAAGTTGAAACTTCACAAACTTACATAACTACATTGACTCATAAAACAAGCTATAATAACGTAAAAAATAAATACAAAACAACACAAATAGCTAAACAGCACAAAAACTCCGTACCTACACAACAACTGCAAAAGTAATTTACGTAGCAAAAATGCAGTAATTCCATCTGGTATCTGACACGAAGGAATGTCCGACACTACACTAGTGAAGTCGCACGTACCCGCTCGTAAAGTGGAGAATTTAATCGGCTTTATAGCGAGGCAAATAACTGGGGAAATTACTAATTTTATGGCCTATCGAACGATCCGTATGGTGTAGTGGGTCGGAGTGGCTGTTTAAACTCATAGTTTATATCGCTTTTACATCATTAAGGATATTGTTGGCCAGTTTATCGTGTACCAGATAAAATACTAGATGGGTAGGTATATGAAAGATACAGCCATAGAAAAGTAGTCGTAATTGAAAACATTTTTTATGAAAGTATCTATCACAGAGCTACCCTTTTTTTAGGGTTCCGTACCCAAAGGGTAAAACGGGACCCTATTACTAAGACTTCGCTGTCGGTCCGTCTGTCTGTCAGTCTGTCTGTCTGTCTCCAGGCTGTATCTCATTAACCGTGATAGCTAGAATGCTGAAATTTTCACAAATGATGTACCTATATCCGTTGTCGCTATAACAACAAATAAAAAAAAAAATATTAAGGTTGTTGATTTATATTAATTAATTGCAAAATTGTATACTAGTAGCGCCATCTATTATAAATAATATGCAATGTAAGTAACTCACGCTTGACCATTCCCATTGTACTTTTTCATAGATAATGGTACGGAACCCTTCGTGCGCGAGTCCAACTCGCACTTGGCCGGTGTTTTTTTATTGATGGGAAATCATTAGATGACCCCTCCCGCTGTAGGTGACAGCGTGAGGGAGTGTCAGACTTTTGCTGACTAAAACCCGCCGTGTTCTTTTGGATGCACTTTGTGTGCCAGGTCCGCTGTAACTCTCTCGAACAATCCCGCAGCCCCGACAGAGTGGGCCCTGCTG
Organism: Heliothis virescens; assembly: GCA_002382865.2. NCBI lineage: Eukaryota > Metazoa > Arthropoda > Insecta > Lepidoptera > Noctuidae > Heliothis > Heliothis virescens. The sequence goes on along the minus strand of NWSH02000605.1, from coordinate 10,935,191 downwards.
GGATTTGCTGACTCTCCCTGAGGAGCGTGTGGAACACCGCGCGTTGCTAATCACATATAGAGCCTTATCTCGAACCTGTGAAACTGCCGCTATATGTTATTATAACACCAATTATTTATCTTTACATTTCTGAAGTAAGCTTCATGAAGTCGTGCGCATGCGCTGTAATGTTTTGTTAATATTTTTTGAGTATTGTTAAATTACTAGTAGCAATCTTTGGATAGACGATAAACAAATCCGCAAGCAGCATCTAATTTTAGAAATGCAAAATAACTTGGAGAAAACGGTAGTAATCTTTACTAATATTACAAACGTGGAAGTAGGTCCAAGTGTTTACACGTTTTTTTGCCATAAAAAATTTCGGTAAAATTCACCGTAGGCACGGCAGTCACTTTTGTATTGGTCACGATAAAAACGTGCCGCGAACAAGTTGTGACGTTCTTTTAACGCAATGGTGAACAGAAACGATAAACTTTTTGGTACACCAATAGTCTAGAATCCGAGACAGACCATAGTACCTTTTACCCGGTCCCCGTAAATGGTTTTCCCGCGACGTGGATAAAAGAGGTATTCTTTCAAGCGCAACTGTTTTGAAGCGCACCTAGTGAAGCGCACCTTTTAGTTAGAATTGTTATCGGGAGCGCTATTAAAAGGTGCGCTTCGATTAATAATAAAGGTGCGCTTCACAAGGTGCGCTCCACTAGGTGCGCTCCACTAAGTGCGCTCCACTAGGTGCGCTCCACTAAGTGCGCTCCACTAGGTGCGCTTCGAGGAATACCTCGGTCAAAACCGCGGGAACAGCTACATTTATATAGCCAAGAAACTGCCTAAGTAAACTCCTTTATAATATAATGTTGACGTACCTCTCGAGCAGTTGAAAGGCGGGCACAAACTAATGTTTTTCTTACATTACGGCGTTCTGTGTGAAAATACACATTCCTAATATTATGATTATATGTGTAGGTATGCTAGTTTGCATATCTACTATTTGGAGTTTCATTCATGTCGGCCTGTTTGTTTAAGGGTGTGTTCATATATCGCTTTCAATAATTGCGTTTTCTTGTATGCAATAAAATATCATATTGTTAATAATAATTTTGGGCTATGAACACGTCCTTATTTTACATTGCGTAAGTCCTTTTGTTAATTTACATAATCACATTGACATTATTTGAAATTTGCAATATCTGGTTTATAAATTTAGTGTGTAACCAGAACAGAATTATCGATATATAATTGGATTGACCGAATAGTTTTTGGTATTCCGTTTGATTTGGAGTAATAAAATTATTCGATTCATCGCTATAATCGAATAGATTTTCCATTATCGACTAGTTGGCATACCAAAGTAATGATTAACATTTTGCTACATCAAAATAGGTCCTATTGACAATTCTTGAAATACCTTTGAAATCCCACATAACCGCAACAGTTCAATCATTTTCACTTTGCAAATTAATCGAGATCTCATCGACTAATAATTAATCAAACTCGGATAGCCGTTCGGGGGAGTTCGGCAGGCTTCGGCAGACTTCGGCAGATAATACCTAGAGACTGGATTGGTAGTGTAAATTAATAATTTCGCACCAACTTAATTAAAACATTCCGATTTTCGCCAAGTGATCGGTGACCGAAGTTCGAGCCCGTTTTAAAATACGAGGGAACTTTTGCAATCGGGACTTGGCCGTATACAGGGTTACTGCCTAACTTCTCCTGCGAGTCGGTTTGAACTTTTTAGAATCCGATCGGTTTTTCTGTTCGATTTTAGTTATGGCTGATTGGTATACCTAAGTTAATAGTGCTTGAAGTTTGTGATAGAAATGCTAGTTGACATTTGAAAGGATTTTACCGATATTTTTACGTGTGTGGTAAAGTGATTATTGACTACAGTTGTAATTAGCAATGGAGTAGGTACGAGTACATCAAAATTTCATCCTTGGTTTGGTTGGTTGGTTGGTTGGGTTGGTTTGATCAGAATGACTAATGACTACATCGCAAAAATATGAAAAATAGGACATTAACTTCCTTTTAAGCAATATTTAATGTAGCCAGATTTTAAAATAAATGACCCTGTATTACTATGACATTGAACAGACATTTTGATATTGGCATTAAGATATGTGGACTAAAAGCAACGTAGTCATTTTCTGACTTACTCTTTTGTTATTCCTGGTGGAACTTTAATCATTGATTATTAAAAGACTGAAAGGCTTGGATTAATTGCAACGTGCACAATGTCCGTAAACATAGTACAGACAACAGCAGGTCAACGTACACGAATCTGTCAAATTTTGCAATCGAATATTGACCCTCCGCTGTTGTGATAAGGCTGAAAATCGATTGCAGAAATTTGACAGATAATGGTAACTTGTTGTGCAGTCGTCTATACCTACAATAAAACACGATCTATTCTAATACCTTCGCAAAGTTCTAAAGACAATTTTCTTCACCAGCTCGACCATCCCCGCCACGCAACTGCACCGCCAAACGCGTGCTACTCCGCAACGAGCCCCACTTGTCCGTCAAATGCGCGGCGGGGTACGACGGGGGACTGAACCAGCACTTCACGCTAGACGTGCTGGGGGACAACGGACGAGTCCTCGCTAATACTACTGCTGATTTTGTTGGTAAGTTCCCTTTTTTATTAAGTATGTTAAGAGCCACTTTTGACTTCTTTTCTATGGCATTATCGGTCACATAGCTATCTAGAACTCTGTCAAGAAATTAGCTTCTTCTGTGAAATTGGCCGCAAGGGTTTTACAGGTTCGAGATAAAGTTATAGATTGGTATCTGATAGGTTCAGCCATTGTATCTTGAAAGCGAAACCAACAAACTTAATATTATTATTTTTATTGTGGTGATAAATTACTTAATGTTATTTTTGCTATTACTCCGCCAAAAGCGCAATGGGGCAAGTGGCGGGGTTAGGCGGAACAGTTTTATGATGCACTGGGAGAAGTATGTTGACTAATACTCCCCCAAGTTGGATAGTTTACTTTGCTCTAGGTTAGTACTCAACTCTTTGTCAGTTCGTGCAGCAAGGTAGTAAAAATATTCATAAAAACTTTAAGTTTTTCCTCTAAGGTAATAAAGAAGAGTTGTCTAAAATAGAATATTTTACTCTCTAATAAATATAAAAAATATTTGTCATTTACCACACACACACATTATTACAGTGCATAAGCATTTGCACAGATACAGGTGCACTCTCATAGCCCGATGGGACGGCAATCCGACACGACTGGAGACAGATCAGGCGCAGGACCGACATTTACGTGGTCTCTGACGCACGAGTATATCAATCACCAATTTCTGTTGCCGCTTTTAAAAATAAAAACTATAATAATATAAGAAATCTGAGGGGTTTCCATACAACAAACGTGATTTTTCATACGAGGTCTTCGTACGCGAATCCGACTCACACTTGTACGGTTTTTTTTTAATTTCTTGAAACAACCCGAAACACAATGCACAGCTGTCAGACTATTCAACTGCTCAATCAACAAGGCAGATTTTTGCGCTACTAAAATCATACCTTTATTTCTATCCACATTAATCCACCCACAGACATGCACAAACCTCATCAAATGTTACCCATATTAAAATAGTTTATCTCCGTTATGGGCAACAACTCAATTAGTTATCCGAACTCCAGTCAATTCTACACTAGAATAACTTCACAAACTACATTCCTCACGACGCGACGTGCAAGTTTGATTGCCGCCATGGAAATGAGAAAAAGGCGCGTTCCGAACTATTTTGAGTTTGAAAATGGAAGGCGTTTCTATTGGTTGTGTTTTGTTTAGGTCGTTGAAAAAGGAGTTGTATGTGAAATAATTAGGTACAGATGGTAACAGGTCAACCTACCCCAATCTGTCAAATTTTACCAATCGAACATTAACCTTCAACTATTGTGATAAGGTTGAAAATCTATTGCAGAAATTTGTCAGGTTGTGGTAACTTCATGTGCTATCTTTTCTAATGTATCAGTGAGCGTTAAACAAACTAAACACTATACTCAATTTCCACCTAAATTAAGGCACAGCCTGCACAAAATAGAATATAGGTAAACATTAAAAGATGGCGTAGTAAGCCATTAATTGGTTTTGCATACCAAAATCAATATGATATCGGTGTCAAAATGTCCATTTTCAATAATGAGATTGGTTTGATATATCCGACTCATGTGACGACTAGGCTGGATATCAATTTATTTTGTTTTAAATGTAATATTTTGGTCAGGTCAAATGTGTCAGAGAATTGTATATTTAATTTTTGAGATAGTAAAGGAGAGATACATATAGAAAAATCATACTAAGTGTGTCTATTTGTATGTGTGATTTGGTTACTAGAGATAGAATTTGAAATTGACATTATTAACTGTGGAATCCTCTGTCTATCTCTGGACTTGCTTGCTCAAGACAGGAATTTGACATTACTTGTATGGGCCTAATGTCAAAATTCTATCTCTAGTAAACAAATCCAGAGATAGATAGGTTATTGGGAATAGCCGTTAATAGAATATTATTAAGATAGGTTATTAAATTTCGTAGTTTAAGTTAAACCGATAGAAGCTAAATAAAGTTAAAAATATAGTTTTTTTATGTTTGATCGCGCTTATTTCAAGAAAGCACTGGTTTGAATTTTTTTCCTGTGTTAAATACCCCATTTATCGGAGAAAGCATTATTAGATTCAAGATGCAAGGGCCTATTTAAAAAACAAAGGCTACATACTAACAAAGATTTTTTCCCCCAGATCTAATAGTATGGTTCAACATCAGCTGGACAGCAGTGGAGTCACTGGAGGAAGATGAGGACCTCGCAGTGACAGCCCGTAACAGTAAGGGCGCGTCAGATCCTGTGCTGCTAAGAGATCTGGTTTTTAGAGACGCGGAGAAGAGGGCAGGTGAGTTTGATGACCTTGGTCCTGATAATATATTTTCAGTGTAACGGATTGACATACGGATAGACTTTTAAAGTGAAGGAATAGGGTATTACTACAAAAAAGATAAACACGCGTTTAACACGTGTTTTTGATGGAAAGAATTGTATGGAAAATGTATCTTTATTGATGTATGGATGTATCTTTTTTTGTAGTAAGACTGGTAGTGTTTAAATGTATCTACGCAAGATATGCAGTTCTCGCAAAAATCAACGTCGGTCCGCAACTACTACCTAGTACGACGTAAAACGACTTAAATGTTTTTTTTATTTATCCAAAAAAAAAAATTGTTTAATAACCTTGCCTAATAAAGCCATACATAAAGAATACTTAAACTAACTCTAAGAAAAGAAAAACCTCTTTCATTGAAGTGGGTTAAAATTAAATTTATCAGATGTATGCTACGCCGTAGTCCGTCACGTAGCAAGACGTGTTCGACAGAGTGCTATATTTAGCATTTCGTATCATCTTTAGTAGACAGTAAAGATTTCAATTCTACGTAGAATAGAAAAATGACTGTTTCTACAGAAACAATTACTATTGTTTTATCCTCATAAATTATGAATTTAGAATTGTCTCCTTCGAGATTACAATAAATGTTAGCTCTTGAATAGGCTTTGTACGGCCTAAGCTATATTTATTAAAAGCTGTACTAAAATAAACAAGAACTAAGTAGGTTACTAATAATAGAAATAAAAAGTAATTTTTAAACTAGTTCAAGTCGTTAAAGTAAGTTCAGAATATTTTAAACAGCAGTTAACGCGCTTTAACAACAACTTACCTAAGTTTAACTGTAGGTATTGAAATAATATTTTTTTAGTGGCCCTTGGAGATCTTTTTACGATATTTGTTTGAAAAACTCCAAAGATTTTTGCAAAGATACATATATAGAAAAGTAAATAAAATATAAGTAAATGCAACATTATTAGTTTTTTCACACTTTTCATGTTAACTACATGATTGCAGTTCATTAAACATTAAATAAAACAATGTGGCATTCGTATTGTTAAATAACTCAGAATATAATAGGATACTGAACTGATTTCGCTTGCAAAATACTCAAAACATGCATCAACAATTTTGAGCAATTGAGTCTCCAATTCCGTATTCCTCCCACCATCCACAACGACGTTCAATTTTCAAAATTGACAGCTCCCACTTCTTTACGTCAGTTACTTCAACAACTGACGTTCACAAACGTCAAACGGCTGTCAAATTTGACAGTTGAATTGTCGGTCAAACGACGGGTTATCGTGATTGCAGACAGATTCCCAGTCAACCGAATGAGGTCGAATTGGTATCAGGTTCCTGCGAAAATTCTGTAGTTGCTGTTGGCTGAATCTGAGAATTTAACCAATGGAATATTCATGATTTATCTGAATAACTTTAGGTGTTATAAAGTCCAGTGATTGTTGTAGTAATTGACACATCTTTTACCCTTTATCTATGTATTGTATTGTAGTTAGCATTGTTATATTGCAATCATTAAGATAATTTAAAACTTAATTTTCTTTCACTCTTGTTATCGACAGTACACTACTTGATTTCTCATCATCTCTGATCATTAGCAGAATTGTCGACATTACCGTTGACGATATCTTTCGGCATCACAAAATAGGGTAACATTGGTTGACCTGTATGTGGCACCGTAGCTCGTAACCAGTGAACTAATTTGCATGGATCTAGATAGATAAAAAAATCATAATTCTACCAGTATTGGATCAATATTAAATTTTCATTATTCCCCTATTTTAAGACTGCTCTTGACATACCTTTGTGTACACATTTTGTGGACAACAAATCTTGCCATTAACAAGTATTTTGAAGGAGAGTATTTTTTCCTGAACTTAAAAGCTACTTACTACATATTCGTAAATGTAGTTCCTTCAAAATGCAGCAGAAACCACGAGAAATACTAGTCAAATTCACTCGTCCATTATGTAGCAACAGTACGCCTTTTGTACACCAGTAATCGAAGCGATCAATTGAATTGAACCAGTATGCAAATGAAACTCCGATAGGAATTCGATTTTAGAAATATTTAGTCCAACAACGATTTTGTCGACAACACAAATGAAAAATATATGTACGTTTGGGAGATAGAAATTTACATAGAACTACGTAGGTACGAGGTATTTTTTAGAAGAAATCCTTTGTAAGATACTAGGGATTTTATACTTGAATACAGCTTTGTAAGAGAGTAGCTGTTCTCTGCTAGCTTAGTCCTAGGGAACTTCTTCCCACACCCGGGTAAAAAAATAAAGGGTGTCCAGCGGGAAATTTTCATTTGAGATTGGTGGGAGAGGTACCATTCAAAGCGGTTTTGCGGATTTATTAATCATCATGAGTCACTGGTCGGGAGTACACCACGCGTTCGTAGTTGAGCAATACTTGAAAAGCAGTAAATCATTGATTCGCATGCGTCGCGAATTTTGTACTCATTTAATATGCGACGAGTAAGTGATGGACGAAGCGCACAACTTATCTGGTCGTGGGTACAAATATTCAGGTAAGAAGAAGAAATTACATTTATATCAGTTCAATTGTTTTGGTGTCAAAGCGCGATAGACAGACAGAGTAACTTTTGCATTTATAATATTAGTTAGAATTTACATCTTTCTCATGTATCACTCTACTGTTAAAAAACTTATAAATATCCGTTTAGTAATTTTTTAATTTATTGCGAACAGGCAGACGTATTGGAGGACTTTTTCTTATAATATACTAGCTTCTGCCAGCGGTTTCACCCGCGTCCCGTGGGAACTACTCGGCACATCGAATTAAAAGTAGCTTATAGCCTTCCTCGATAAATGGGCTATCTAACAGTGAAATAATTTTTCAAATCGGACCAGTATTTCCTGAGATTTGCGCGTTCAAACAAAGAAACAAACAAACTCTTCAGCTTTATAATATTAGTATAGATAATTTAGTAGCAGGTAACCACAAACGATTTTTGTAAGTTTTAACTAAGGTTCTAGATTATATCTCCAAAAAACTGCACATTTTTTCCGCTTTTACGGTAATACTCGTAGCTCTAGATATCTAGAAAATAATATTTTCCCATTAATACAGGCGAGCCCCAAGCAAAAACCAAACTATGTAGCTTGGTAAAACTTCCTACGAAATTGACAATATATTATCATATAAAATACATTTCTCAACTTATCCAAACAAACGGAAATCATTATTTTTAATATATTTTTTCAGTCTTCGCAAACTATGTATATGTAACGTTTGTTCTTGTTATTATAATAATTATTGAGTTCTCGTTTCTCGAAATGTAACAAAAACAGGAAAATTACTTGTTTGTATAGGTAATAAGCGGAATGTATCAACGATTTATTGTGTTTCTGTAAAGGGTTATATATCATATATCGTAGATTTTATGTAACGGTGAAATGTTGAAATAATATTTATTTGTGAATGGGATCTAGTTATACAGTTTCTAATAATTTATGTTCCAGCTAGAGAAAATATTAGGTACTTATTCGGAAAAGAAACATAGCTTGGGTATTAAAAAAAACATGATTTGGTTACTTATTTTTCAGCACGGAGTTACGTAAAAAAGTATTTTTTTCAGTTTACTTAACTATCTTTAAAAATAAAGATGGCTACGTCATTCGAAAATCTTTGATTTTCTTTGTGATTTTTTAATACCTTAACTAAAAAGGCAACATTTACATGTACAGTTACGAGTAGTTTTGAATGTGGAAAAAAGAAAGAGCTAACATACCTAACCATAGAATAAAATATAATATCATCGGCCATTTTCGCTTGTTTCAGATAATATTCTACATAGTTATCTGACACATAGGTAGTACAGACGACAGCAGGTCAACGTATACGAATCTGTCAAATTTTACCAATCGAACATTAACCTACCTCCATTGTGATAAGGTTGAAAATCACATAACAGTCTGTACAATAGAAATGATTTTAATTTTGACAAGATCTGTCAGATAGCTAACTAGCACATTATCTAGAACCAGCCGAACGTATCCACACTTATAATAAAATGTTTTTTTTCATAGAAAGCACAACTCGCGCAGAGACGAAGTTCCCGACGGCAGCCGCGTTCGCGGGTTTAGCTGCTATACTGACCGCCGCAGGCGCTATCGCCGTGTTAGCTGTTAAAAAGTAAGTACATATAATATTATTCCAACAAGATTGTACAAACGTTTTATCTTAAGAAATCGGGTAAGCCGTAACTGTGTGTTTAGATGTACACATGTCTTTGTATGCGTAAGCTCTGGAGCGTAGTATTACGTATGGGTAGAGGTTAGACTTAGATGCCTGAAATAAATCGTTAAATAAAATAAATATACTGACTCGCACATTTGTTACACGTCAATGTATATGTATAGGTGCCGCATATCGCTGGAATGTTACCTTTTGCTGTAACTAAACTAAAAATTATAATGACTAAAATGAAAGTTTGCAGAAAAATTAAGCTAGGTATATCAAAAACAAAGGAATTTGAAGTTTTTTGCTACCACGAGTCTCTAACGCCTATTGGTTTTTATTTTTATCTATTTTATTAAGTAGATCATGTACAATGAACAAGGCGCCTAACATAAAATATATTTTTTTCGTGGCACTTGTAACAATTTTTATCCTAGCAAAAACCTCACAAAACAGAACTACCTAATATTATCTAACTCAAACAGCACTAACAATTCTACTGAAACATAAATATGCATAGTAGACAGTTTCCGTATGCAACTAGGTGCAAACTAAACTTTCACAGTTAGTCAGGTCTCAATTCAAAACTTATTATTTATCACCTCTTATAACAGCTCTTATGAGACATGTTCAAACTGCCAGTGTCCTACTGACTATTCTTTAGAGCTAGAAGTTTCATACTAATATTAGCACAAGTAGGAAACACATTTATTTTTCCACCGTTTAAAGTGTGTAAAAATAAACACGAATGATTTCAGTGCCTGTTTAAAACAACATAGCAGACGGTTGCAGTGATGTTTGCTAAGAAATTTTGGTCAGGCGTTACGAATCTTGTGGCTTGGAGTCGATTGCCAACTTTGCGTTAAGTATGTTTGTTTATCGAATAAAACAGAAATTCTGATGAACTGCTTTTAATTAAATTGAGTGCTAAACTCTGCTTAGTTGCAGGCAGAAAAAATAATCTTTATTACATAGGTACATTTTTTCTCGACACAGTTTCAGTAACGACACGATGCGATTCGCAACAATTTAGTAAAAAAAAAAAGTTTCTAAAAAAATATATAAAATACTGCTAATCCAACGAACAAATATTTCAACAGAGACGCTTATTACAATCAATTGTAATTTAAGATAAGACTTAGGTAAATGCCTTCATTGGCTCCTAGCCAAGCCAGACCAAGTTGCAGACCATACGCTGTATATCTAGTTATGCCTTGGCAAGGCTCCTATTGTCTCCAAGACCATTTGGGGGACCTGAGAAACTAAGCGGCTGGGATAGGGTCATTGTTCGTGCTTTCATTAGAACTTATCTTTAGCCGTAATGGACGAAAGGGTTGATTTAATAAGCTATTTAGTTTGGGTAAATTGCTTCGTTTATCTACATAGGTATACGTATTCTTTATAAATATAGGTTTTGACCTTCTATTTCTTAGAAAAAAAACGAAAGATTTTTTGTTTGTTTAAAAGAGCTTAGGAACAACTGAAGCGCTTTCATTTTTTTAGGGTTCCGTTTTACCCAAAGGGTAAAACGGGACCCTATTTCTAAGACTTCGTTGTCTGTCTATCTCCAGGCTGTATCTCATAATCCGTGATTATGAATCGCTGATATTTTCACAAATGATATATTTCCGTTGCCGCTATAACAACAAATACTAAAATTAAAAATATAAGTATATATATTAACCTCATACAATAAACCTGTGAAACCGCAAATTATAACTTTGTTATTCTTATATTTGTATGAAAAACAAAGTTATTTTTTGCTGCCCGAAAATGTTTGTATTTTTGCTAGTTATACTTAACAGATACGTTCATTTTTCATTGATAATGGTACGGAACTCTTCGTGCGCGAGTCCAACTCGCACTTGGCCGGTATTTTTTCAATATCAGATAGCCCGTGTATTGACTTAGCTATAAGATACTTTTTATCCCACGGGAGGCAGGTAAAACTAGCAGAAGCTAGTTCGAAACATTAACATTAATAAATAACTGGATTTAGATAAACTGAAACACGTAATTATGTACATAGATCAACACGGAAGCGTATTAATTATACACACAATATAATACGCATTACACCTAGATAGGGTTGCCTATTCTCGCAATTAATTATAATGACTATCTAACATTATTGCTTTAGCAAAATAATCTACCGTCAGCCTTTTCAGGCTTTTTCCGTCCCATTACAGGGCAGACACCTCTTCTCATACAGAGAAGGTGTCAGTGTCACTCACCACGCTTGGTCAACGCAGACTGGCGATTTCAGATTTTTTAAAGTGCAGGTTTCCTCGATATGTTTTCCTTCCTCTTTACTTATGCATTAGTGTCTAAGACTACTTATATTTAGAAAGTTCTTAGAACTTAGAAAAGTTACATTGGTACATGCCTGATCTGGAGTCGAAATTTAGGTTGTCTTTATTCTATAAAGTAATCGAAATCATTAAACGTCGTCACACGTGGAGACCTCCTTCATACCTGTGTTAGGAGGTCTTGCTCTTCATAGTAGATTATTATTAGAGAAAAGATGAAAAATAAACAATCTAAATATACATTGTAACTTAAAGTAACCAAATCCTTAGGTATATAATATTTAAAGTGTGCGTGTGTGTTTGTGTGTGTACCACTCAGATAGGTGTTGTTAAAAGTCATCATATTTTTTTGTCTCTAGCCATTTTGAACTCTCTAGATGTTAAAGGGTGTATGTTTAGAATTTTGTTAATGTATAGTGTTGCGGATTGCCTTATGTACTTTTTTTTGGCATACATATACTCGTATATATGTTACAGTTACAACTCGTTTTCCGATAGAACGCGTTTTTCCTAGTTAGAACTAGTTTTTACTAAATGCCTTTGTTAAAACTAGAAATAACTGATACTCAAAATTTAATATCAGTTAAAACTAGTTCTTAATAGACAACATGCGTTTTTCCTAAGCGAGTCAGTTAAAACTGTTCTCAGTGTTCATCGTACCTTATTCTTAATTAATGTTCCATCATGCAGCAGGCGTGATTTCTGTCACGGCTCCGGCGCTGCGGGGCTCCGGCGGTCCCACGCGAGTTTATCGTCGCAGATAGGTTTAACGCTCACCACCGCAGCTTCGTCTTGCTGGCCGGCGCTGCCGGCCAGCCTCAGCCGCGGTGGCGAGTGTTACAACCACCTGCTCCTTAACTCGCGGGCCGCCTCGTCCCTCCGCGCCTACGCGATTTTGAATAACACTCTAGGGGTAGGGCAGACAAGACTACGTGGAGTCGAATTTACAGCGATTCGTTTCTGCCATTAAAACCTAACTTTTAGCGAATATAAGTTCCTCTAAAGCTAGTTTTAACTAAAGCTGGAGGTGACAACTAGTTTTATATGAAAATGAAATTTATCATTATTAAATTCTAGTTTTGACTACTTATTTCTAGTTTTAACAAAGGCATTTAGTAAAAACTAGTTTTAACTAGGGAAAACGCGTTCTATCTAAAAAGGGTTATAACTGTAACATATACACAACACTACCCCCCATTGAAGCCATGGCAGATATTCAGAGCATTTTATATTCAAGGGTCGACAACCCTAACACAATGCCAAAGATATGACAACAACAGTGAATTGTATCAGAATTTGTATGGATTACAATGTATGGTTCCTTCATCGCACGCATACTAATGCTTATATTAATCATTGAATACAAATAAACTTTGTACATTAGCACAAAAGGGTGTCATTCTATACATGTTAATTAGCTTAATATACTACGCATTTGTAGGTTCTTTACTTGGGTTTAATTTTGTTAGGTTGGGTACTATTCTGGACATCGTCTGCCTAGTCTTTCGCTAACTATGTTGAGGTCGGTTTCCAGTCTAACTTGTTGCAGCAGACTAACCGTGTTTTATATGGAACGACTGTCTATCTGACCTACTAAATCAGGGAAGACCGATATCGCTGGCTGAGTCTAGTTATCATACTTTCTGACTTAAAAGAGAGACGAAAGCAAACGAGGGCCCCACAAGTTAGCCAGCTTTTGGAAATTCGTGAAATCCTTATGATATAGATGGCCATCATCCATCCACGGATCTACCGCACCAAGCATAGCTTAACCCCTGATTGTTCATCCCTTGAAAATGTTACTTAGCCACGAGCTCTACCTATCGAAATAATGATACTTGTAGTTCCTAAAATTTTTCTTTTTCATAGGAGAAGTGAAACAACTACCACCAGTAAGCGCCCTTCGCAAAGCGTGGTGCAGGTAGATGCTCAGGGGAGGCGGTTCCTCATAGCCTACCCTGCACCCGCAGACAAGCTGGAGACTAAGCCTGACATATTGAACCCTAAGGCTGGTGAGTATGGTCTAGTTTCGCTTGGGAGCACCTGTAAGCAGTAAAGGCACATGTAGCCCAGTTTTTTAAAGTAGGGTTTGGTTTTGAAGAAGTAATTTACCATCTACGCAAGTACGCAAGATAAAACTATATAAATGATTGACGAAACCATATTATTTTTCGAAATTCTCTTTCTCTCCAACTTACGTAACCAAGTAAAATAACAAACAAACCTTGGGCTTTTCCGTAGGTGCCGACAATTTAGCAAAGAGAACAATTCTATATCTATTTGAATTTCAGACGTAGTCCTTATTTCCCTTTCAACGAATTTTTTTTTTATTAATTTGTTTTGTATAGAAAATGAGCCCCCTCGCGTGGTGCTGGAGTCGAGTGACAACAAGAGCTACAGCATCAGAGAGGCGGCCAGTGAGCCCCACAAGTCAGCGTACAGCCCACCGCCTACCGCAGAGAATATGGTAAGGAGACCAGAGTTTTAAGATCTTTACTGGATCAAAAAATTATAATTGTCTTCAAGTAATGCTAAACAGCTCAGTAGGTTCTACCGTTTTAACGTGAAAGGCTTTAACATTCAAGCCTTCGTCTGCGGCTTCAGCTGCGACGATGGAATCTTCTTCCTGCATATGGTTAAAAAATAGCCTTCTTATCACAATAACATATAGATATTTAAGTGGTACTGTGATAGTTGGTAGTAAGATAACTTTCATCAAAATCCGTTCAATCGTTTTTATAGAGTAACAAATATTATACATACCTATCCATACATACGTCCTTACTAACTTTTGCATATAATATGTAGGAATTTAATATTAAAAATTTAATCTTAGATACTACTACATGTAGACTGTAAGCTAGTTTAAGTTTTTTTGGAAACACATATTTATTTTTATTGAATACTTTTCGTCCGGGTGCATGTAGTAGTTCCCATGAGACACAGGTGAAACCGCTGGCGGAAGCTAGTATGTAACATATCTGATATTCTATTACAATTCTCCCTCTACCTAAACCCCTTGGGAAATACAAGTGTCATGTTGTGTTATCAATAATATCATTAACAAGATAGGCTAAATTGCTAATAAGTACAGACGACAGCAGGTCAAACTACCCGAAACTGTCAAATACTAATCGAACATTAACCTACCACTATTGTGATAAGGTTATATCTATCTTTTTTATATCGATGGGAAATCATCAGTATGACTGCTCTCGCTGTGGATGACAGCAGGATGGAGTGTAAGACTTTTACTGACTAAAACCCCACCGTGTTCCTTCGGGAGCCCTTTGTGTGCCAGAGCCGCGGTAACTCTTTCGAACAACCCGCAGCCCCGATGGGCTCTGGCCCTAGTGGGTCCCGCAGGGGAAGGTTATCTATCTTTATTAAGCACTACCTTCCGCCAGCGGTATCACCCGCTTTCCCGTAGGAACTACTGCGCGCACCTAGATAAAAAGTAGCCTATAGCCTTCCTCGATAAATGGGCTATCTAACACTGAAAGAATTTTTCAAATCGGACCAGTAGTTCCTGAGATTAGCGCGTTCAAACAAACAAACTAACTCTTCAGCTTTATAATATTAGTATAGATTCTTCAATAGATTTTCAACCTTATCACGTAGATAGATATGCTGTCGTCTGTACCTCTTAGTAAGAAGATGCTATGTTTTGACGTCAAAATAATGAAAGAAAAACTGAACAAACAATTAAAATTGTTTACAAAACAATTTTCCTTAATTAATTGTAAACAAAGATTAGATGTCATTGATCCCGATACTAAAGCTTATTGTTTAGCCAGTAGAGAATTTTAGGTATTAGAATTGGTTAATTAGTTAATACTTACTAATTAAACTTTTATTAAGACTACTAAGACTTCGCTGTCTGTCCGTCCGTCTATCCATCCGTCCGTCTATCGATCCGTCTGTTCGTCTGACACTAGGCTGTATCTCAGGAACCGTGTTAGCTACTGACCGTGATAGTTGAAAATTTCACGGATGATCACAAATTACTGGGGCCACTATAACAACAAATACATACTAAAAAAACCGGCCAGGTGCGAGTTGGACTCGCGCACGAAGGGTTCCGTACCATTATCTATAAAAAAGGACAATAGGAATGGTCAAGTGTGAGTTACTTAAGTTGCACATTATTTCTAATAGATGGGGCTACTAGTATACAATTTTGCAATTAATTAATATAAATCCAGCCTTAATAATTTTTTATTTTTATTTTTTAGTATTTATTGTTATAGCGGCAACAGATATACATCATTTGTGAAAATTTCAGTATTCTAACTATCACGGTTAATGAGATATAGCCTGGAGACAGAGAGACAGACAGACAACGAAGTCTTAGTAATAGGGTTCCTTTTTACCCTTTTGGGTACAGAACCCTAAAAAATAACTAGTGTGATTTCTATAGAAGGAACCCTTCGTGCGCGAGTCCGAGTCGCACTTGGCCGACTTTCTTTATTAAGCTCTTGTAATGAAAATAAATGATAGAAGCATTACGATGTAGTTTTTAGGGACGTGGGTGAAATTGTATTATTAAATATGTATCTTCATGCCAAACAATCGGTTCAGCTATTTGACGAACGCGCTAATCTCAAAAACTACTAGTCCGATTTGATAAAAAACGTACAGTGTTACATAACCTTGTTCCGAGAAAAGCCGTAGGCCAAGTTTTATCTAAGTGCGAGAAATAGGTTTATTAAAAGGCGGGCAAACTCGCGGGAGGAATCTAGTCATAAAATAATGTATATTTTTGTTTCAGATGCCAGAGAGATAGCATATGGATCAGATCCAGAGTGATATGTAAATAAATACCAAAGACTATAATATATTGTAAAAATTAACGATGCCAACAACTGCTAGTAACTAAGTTAATAATTATAGAATTTATATAGACGAATTCTTCCATATCAATTTAATTATTGTAAAATTATAAAGATTTTTTGTCTCGGAGAACATTTTAACAAAAAAAAATCTTTCATACATTATTATTTTTGTAAATATATTCATCTGAAAAATTACATATCTCTTAATTAATATCGATGTTACATATCTTAACTCAAATATATATGTTGTTTGTTTTTTTTAATTAATTCTCCGAAA
The DNA here is from genome assembly GCA_002382865.2 of Heliothis virescens. Taxonomy (NCBI): domain Eukaryota; kingdom Metazoa; phylum Arthropoda; class Insecta; order Lepidoptera; family Noctuidae; genus Heliothis; species Heliothis virescens. The sequence goes on along the minus strand of NWSH02000605.1, from coordinate 10,918,646 downwards.
CAAAAATATCTAAGCAAGTTATTTTTAAGAGAAAAACTATGTATATTATGTGATTACTATAATAAATGTTGGATTATTAAATAAACTTACGTTTTTCCTATTATTTGTATTTATTTTTGCATTTAAATAACTGCAAAAGGCTGTTTCATCATTCGCCTAGCCTTTTCCCAACTATGTTGGGGTCGTCTTCCAGTTTAACCGAATGCAGCTGCACACCAATGTTTAACATGGAACGACTGTCTGTCTGTCCTCCTCAACCCAGTTACCCGGGCAACCCGATACCCTTTGGTAACTGGACGTCAGATTTTTTGCCAAAGATAGTCAAATGACAACCGGGCCACCAAATCAACGTGCCTTCCAAAATGAGAAGAATCTCATCACTTTAAAATTTACTAGTAGATATGCAATCTTATACCGATATTAGTCCTTCTTCACTCTATCTTCCTAACTCTAGGACTTTAGTCACATCTCAATGAAAAGAAAATTACGGACTCTTGCTTACAATTAGAAGCGTGGAAGTACTTTCTACAATTGTGGGTTACTAGACTTGTGGTCGATAAAAGGTTCCAGATAGAGTTCTAAACACTAATCTGACAGATCTTGCCATAAAAAGTAATCACACTAACTGTCAGATAGCTATTTACAACTTTGTCTGGAACCTGTAAAACCGCGATAACTAGACGATTGAAAATTTCACAGATGATGTATTCCTATGGCCGCTATAACCACAAATATTCAAAAAATAATTAAAATAATATTTATAGACCATTTAGTAGGTATTCTATAGAAGCGTATTTTTTTCTGTTTTAACTCTTTATATAACTATATACGGAGTATAGATTGTTTACTTACTATCTACTAAGGTACTAAAAAATCAAAACTATAAATGTATCAGAACGGACGCTTCTACTCACGTGGATCAAGTAAATAAAATCGAATCGTTCTCCCAAGAGAGGCGAATGATTGCACTCCGGCTTATCGGGCCACATAAACTAACTTTATACCGCGGCTTGTTTCATAACCGTTAAGGAACCTCCTCGGTATTATAATGTGTTTGAAACTATGAACGTTTGTATAGCGGTCTGTTGAACATGATGTCTTGGGTAGATGGATATATCAACATTTAAGTTGAGAAGTTTTGCGCTACTATGGGACGATAAATTGGCCGATATTGTTGATTATAAAGTTAAAAGTTTTCGAGTGTGCGTTTGTATGTTTGTTGCTTTTTCGTACGCGCAAATGGCTGCATCAATATTGATAAAATTTTGTATGCATATAGATTTTTTTTATCGATGGGAAATCATCAGTATGGGGACATCCCGCTGTGGGTGACAGCATGAGGGAGTGTCAGACTTTTACTGACTATAACCCACCGTGTTCCTTCGGGAGCCCTTTGTGTCCTAGGACCGCGGACTTTTTCGAACAACCCGCAGCCCCGACAGGCTCTGGCCCTAGTGGGCCCCGCAGGGTGGCAGTATGCATGTAGCTGACACCCTGTAGTAACAAATGGACTATTTCTATCAGAGATCGGGAAGATCCCATAGAATGAAACTAGGAAATGGAAGCTCGTTTCTTTAATTAATAACTACTACTACTTTTCAGAAGATGACGCATTATCTAAATATCATTACTAATATTATCAACAAACAGACCGACACAAACATAGTCGACAAAGGGATTTAGAAGTATACGAGTACAGACAACAGCACATCAAGTTACCACAATCTGTCAAATTTCTGCAATCGATTTTCAACCTTATCACAATAGTGGGTAGGTTAATATTCGAGTGGTAAAATTTGACAGATTCGTATACGTTGACCTGCTGTTGTCTGTACATTCAAAATAATTGACCATAAACACAGGACAAAACAAATTTTCAGCTGTCATAAAAATCCGATCAAAAATGCAGTTATAGTTATGCTCTAGGTACTAATGTTACCTATTAAAAAATAAATAAAATAAAAAATAGATCACTTAATTCAATCAATGTCAGTATTTTATCTACATGTTTGCAAAGGTTATTCTCTTAACATTTTAAACTAACCCATACATAATGTATTTATCTCAATGCTCTCAAGTTTATCTCGGAAGTAAGATACCTATCAAATAACACTAGTTCATAGAAATAACTATCAAAAGCTAAAGCAATTAATTCATATTACCCAATACGGACCCCCATTTCACTTCATGTTGGGAACTTACCTAACATACATATTGTTAACTAGCCGTTTTCCCGCGGTTTCACTCGCATCCCGTGGGAATTACTGCCCGTACCCGGATAAAATATAGCCAATGTTACTCGTGGATAATGTAGCTTTTGAATGGTGAAAGAATTTTTAAAATCGGTTCAGTAGTTTTTGAGCCTATTCATTACAACCAAACAAACAAAGTTTTCCTCTTTATAATATTAGTATAGATAACATAACATAATGTATATTGTAAGTAACTTGACTTAGATGTAAGTATATGGTTACTATTGCAGATACGATATCCTAAACAATTAGTGCTGTCAGTATAGTCAGTCAGGTTTTATGCATGAAGTGGAGTTACGAACCTGAAACTAAAGTAAGAAAGATAGAAGAAACCGGCCAAGCGCGAGTTGGACTCGCGCACGAAATAACTAGCCAAAATGCAAACATTTTTCGTGCAGCAAAAATAACTTTTTTTTTTCACACGTTTATTTTATGGGGACCCCTTAATATATATTTTTTGATTTTTTTTTAATACGTAGTTTGTGAAAATTTCAGCTTTCTAGCTATCACGGATTATGAGATACAGCGTGGAGACAGACAGACAACAAAGTCTTAGTAATTGGGTTTTACCCTTTCGGTACGGAACCCTAAAAGTATTTATTCGTGCAATATGACGCACACAAGATATCAAAAAACAGACTTTTAGAAAGCTTGATTCTAAATATGCAACGGCTTTCTGTGTGTCTGCTTCATCTTACAAGTAACAACCTCAGAAACTGCCGGATGCATTTTCATACGACTTGACTGAGAGCAGTAATTCAATTTTCTTTTGAACTATTTTCTTGTCATAATCTTAAAAGGATGCGGCCAGTAATAAAGTAAGAATAGTTTTTTTCTCAACCTAGATTCAACTGAGCAGATTTCGTTTCGAAATCTACGAAATCTACTAGTCTAGGTACAGTCGACAGCAAGTCAGTGTACACAAAGCTGTCAAATTTCTGCGATCGATTTTCAACCTTCTCACAACATCATCTGCCTAGCCTTTTCCCAACTATTTTGGGGTCGGCTTCCAGTCTAACCAGGATGCAGCTGAGAACCAGTGTTTTACATGGAGCGACTGCCCATCTGACCTCCACAACCCAGTTACCTGGGCAATCTGGCACCCCTTGCAGACTTTCTGGCTTCTGACTACCCGTAACGACTGCCAAAGATGTTCAATGACAGCCGGGACCCACTGTTATCGTGCCCTTCCGAAACACGAAGAACTCGTTATGAAAAGATGCCCATCCACGGACCGACCGCGTCAAGCATTGCTTAACCTTATGATCGATCGATCCGCGCGGCTTTGACTTAGCCACGAGCTCTTCCTTAGAACCTTCTCACAACAGTGGAAGGTTAATGTTGGTAAAATTTGACAGATATGACAGATTTTGGGTACACTGACTTGCTGTCGAGTGTACAATCCACATCATACTAAAGTCAAAGTCAAATTCAAAAATACTAAAACTTTTGTCATTGACATTGAGCAAACAAATCTAATAAACAAACAATTCCCTGACCTACACCATAATAAAATTACGAAACAACGAAGAATTCACGACATTTTTGATTCTATTATATTTTGATCTCCGACATTCAAATCCCAGGGTATAACCAGCTACGATTTATTCATCCCCACCATATCGATTCGAATCAATTATTCGATTCTCGCTATGAATCGAGAGCTTTACTCGAATTGTATCGAGTTGCTTACAGAAACGTTAACGATTATATGAATATGTTTTATGATGTATCGATTATTTCTAGGAATGGTTATGCTTTTAGTATTAAATATTGAAGTTAGGGTGGTCCAAAAAATTTTTTTTTTATTTTTTTATTCTCCACATAGCTATTTTTGTTTGTTTAGGTATTAAAGTCATACATGCAAAATTTCAGCTCAATCAAACAATATTTAGAGGTCGCTATGATTTGTCGATTTTTTTATATTAAGAAAAATCGGTGATTTCAGTAAAATGTAATATTAATGAACACAAATGACCTTACAA
>NWSH02000605.1:10858255-10902496 GCA_002382865.2 Heliothis virescens | reverse complement strand
CGTCGAAATTTTGCATTAGTATACGCGCGGGGTGTGACACTTAAAAACAGGTTACTCATATTGACATCCTTGTCTAGCATTGACTACATCTATTAACTACTCGTGGCGATGCTACCCAACATGTTATTTTTTAGCGTTGGAACATCACTCACACGGATAAATATGCGTGTGCATGTGTGTATAAGCGCTGCGGCCCGAATAGTGCACGCGATAATAGCCACAGCGGTGGAAATGGACTTTTGGACGTTGACTGTACCTAGCCTTTCTCGATTCATATGCAGTACTAGCTCGATTCATATGCAGTACTAGCTTCTGCCTGCGGTTTCACCCGCGTCCCGTGGGAATTACTTGGCGCACCCGGATAAAAAGTAGCCTATAGCCTTCCTCGATAAATGGGCTATCTAACACTGAAAAAAATTTTCAAATCGGACCAGTAGTTCCTCAGATTAGCGCGTTCAAACAAAGAAAGAAACAAACTCTTCAGCTTTATAATATTAGTATAGATTTAATACTGAAATACTCTTTCATGTCATTCCAGTACTTCTTGAGATTAGTGTTCAAGAAAATAACCACGCATACTCTTCGATTTTTTTTATAATATAAGTATACATTTCAATTTTTTTTTGATCCACTTTAATATTAGTTTAAAGTAGTGTCTAATTTGTGAAGAGCTAAATTCGTAAAAATGTATAATATAAGAGAATTCATAGGTATTTTAAAATTAACAAAATCTTTAAAATTAGGTATTTTGGTCGGATCAACGCAAAATTACACTGTAAAACAATAAAAGTGACACCCAAAAGTTCGCAGCAGCCATCCATGTAATTTACACTCGAGGCCAAAAAGTTAGGGCTGACGAACAGTTCGGAATACGCTCAATCGATTCAACTTCCTCTTTAGAGGTGATCAGCTAATGAATTATTTAACAGTTCAATAGGACTTGCCTGGCAGAAGTTGGGTCTAGAATTATGCACGTGTGTGTATTTAAGCTTTGACTTGGGGCATCTATTTATTACTTTGCTCCTTTGAATAGAACTCTAAGGTGACCGAAATCAGAATCGCTTATGGGTTTATTTGGTCGGCACTAGCGGAATTTCCGCGCGATTCTTGTTGGAACAGGAACTGGAACAGAAGCTGGAATGGGAACGGGAATGGGAGCAGGAACGAGATCGGGAACGGGAACGAATGGTGATGGGAATGGTACACTGGGCAAGGTAGCAGGAATAGGGATGAGATTGGAAATGTTATGGTGATGGCAATGGTAACGACACTGGGCAAGGTAGCAGGAATGGGGATGAGATTAGAAATGTAATGGTGATGGCAATAGTAACGGGACCGGGAAAGGTAGCGGGAATAGGAACGAGATTGGAAATTAAATATTGACGAGAATGGGAATGGGAACGGGATCGGGATCGGGAACGGGAACGAGAACGAGAACGAGAACGAGAACGGGAACGGGAAGGGGAACGGGAACGGGAAGGGGAACGGGAACGATATTTTTTAAAATTATGTATTTTTAAAAATATCCCGTTCCCATTCTTTTGACTTTCTTTTTTTTTTTATTATCTTTATTCTTTTGACTTTCGACTTACAATTTTACATGAAGAATGCAACTTCAAAAATATTATAATATCCAAAAAGTAACTAACAATATTAAAAATATATCTACACACTATAAACACAAAACCCCATTCCATTACACTTGCGACCAACCGAAATGAACGCCACAAAATTCCAGTTACAATAAACAAAACGGAGTGTACACATTTATTTGTTCCGAAGCACGGACTCTCGCCTAGGGTCATCGCGGGGCGTTATTTTGTACAAGTTATTGACAAGTTTATTGAATTTCTGACCCAGCATGTGGCCTTTGAGGTCCCAAACGGTGGTCTGCGACAGCTCAGCTCGTAAACCAGCCGAGTTAATGGTACATGTCGATCAAACGCGGCTTTGTATCGAATATTATTTCGTTTAATATTTGAAATGTGGGAAGCGACAGATGTATTGGTTTTCTGAAGGGACACTTTTTCCTATTTATTTCCTATATTTTGATAGCTAGTGTAGAATTAAGGTACTTTGGAACTAATTTGTGTTAGGTGTGGTTTTCATTCCGTTCAATATTTACCCGACTACAAAAAGTGTTGTTTTTAGGGTTCCGTACCAATAAGGTAAAATGGGACCCTACTTACTAAGACTTCGCTTTCCGTTCGTCTGTCCGTCAATCACCAGGCTGTATCTCATGAACCATACAGACAGATGAAATTTTCACACATGATGACATGATGTATTTCTGTTGCCGCTTTAACAAAAAACAGTAAACAAGAACAAAATAAAAATTATAAGGGCTCCCACACACCAAATGGGTTTATTTTACGGAATCCTTCGTGTGCGAGTCCGATTCGCATATGGCCATTTTTTTGTCTTGTGGCCACAAAATCGTTAATTGACCTAAATTAGCAGGTTACTTTTTCTCTATAATACTTATTTTATAATACCAATATATCTATACCTAAGTTAACATGTAAATGTTCCAATAAAGTTCGCTAAGTATGCTCAGAGGACCAGTATTTAAGCTCACAATGTTATTGCTAGGTACTTGTAATTTGAAAGGGTTACTAAATGTATGGAGGGTTAGGTTAGGTATTTATTTCTGGACCTAATATTGATTCCTTTGAGGGTTGTTAGTTGAAAATCTGGAAATGTATTTAATCATGTTTTTACTACAGAAATATTATAGCTAGCTGATTATGGGCCACAGCAACTGTTCTCACATATATGGAGGTCAGCCAGCTGCACAGAACATATTATAGTGCATCAGATGTACAGGTGCACTCCCTATTCCTTCACTCTCATAGCCTGATGGGATGGCAATTCGACATGACCGGAGAGAGATCAGGCGCAGTACCGACATTAACGTACTCTCCGATGCACAGGTGTATGTATCAATCGTCAACTTTCAGACTCCGGACCAGACCAGGGAATCGAAGCCAAAACATGCACAGCAGTCATTAGACGACCACTAGGCCAACGCGGCAGTTTATTTAGTGATAAGTATTCTTACTAATAAAAATGCTAAGGATTATATTTATGTCTGCCTGTTGCGCTTTCACGATCATACTACTAAGTTACTATCGCATTTACTATGTTACAATTACGATCATGATCATCACTGTCTACATCAATATTATCTTACTGTGGAATTCAATAACCTATCTATCTCTGGATTTGCCTGCTAGAGATACAATTTTGACATAAGCTCCATACAAGTAATGTCAAATTCCTATCTCTAGTAAGCAAATCCACAGATAGATAGAATTTTGGGAACGGCCTAATTCATCGATTGAATATCCGGATTCCATAAATTAAATGTGCCCCTTTCTCAATACACTTCTATCATCAAACAGTACCAGCTATGGAGACAAACAGACAAACAGAAAGTGTTTCGCTTGCAAAATAAATTGTTTGCAGCGATTAAATCGTCAGGAGGGGCTTGGTTCGACAGCGCGTGATAATCAAACCCGAGACGTGATAAACGAGTGAGTTGGGCCCTACTATCGGTTTTTCAACTCTTCTTCTTTTGGAATAAAATTAAATGTAAAAAATACCATGTTGTGGCGGAAACGGTGTTTATAGTATGCGTAATAGTTTAAAATTTCTGCCGTGATTTTTGATATCAGCTACACTGAAAATTTACATTACGTCTACTAAACTGGCTCACTGAATTTACCAATAAAACGATCCACTTTTAAATCCTAACAAATTAATTAATTAGCACTAGAAGAAAACTTACGAGCGACTGCCGATCTGAATTTCACAACCCAATTATCTGGACAACCCGATACCCCTTGGTAAGACTGGTTGTCAGACTTTCTGGCTTCTAACCAGTAACGACTGCCAAAGATGGTCAAATGACAGCCGGGACCCATCAGTTTATTTTGCCTTCCGAAACACACAAGAACTCGTTATGACACCCATCCACAGACCGACAGCGCCAAGCGTTGCTTTAACTTTATGATCGATTGATCCGCGTGGCTTTGATTTAGCCACCAGCTCTTCTAACTCACTTTACTATCGAGAACAAATGGTACCGCAATCCCATAATGCGTTCCGAAGCGTCATCTCCGCGGGAGCGTTCAGCATTCGATTGTTTTGTGAACTCTATTAAGGTACGTTTTAGAACCTATCTGATGACCGCAACTGCCGACCGCACGTGTCGTGACTGCATGAAATCGGTCGATATCAGACGGCGACTGCAGGCGCTGCTGCTGCTTCGGTCCAAAACTATTTAATGTAAATACTAAATATAGTCAAAACTCCATAGCTTCAAGGGGCCAATTTTTCTCACTTAAAGAGGGATTCTACTTACCCCAAGTGTGTCAGATGTCCAGATAAAATAAATATTACAATAATTGAAAAAAAAACTAATCCCAGTTAAGGTGCATTCGACCACTAGAAGCGAGAAATTCAAATATAAAATGGTTTTTTTCATGTTTTACCTAAGTTAACATACAATATGAGGCGTGATCTTACAATTCAAATGTAAATGTCGAAACTATGATATTTCGCAATAAAAAGTTTTTTACAGTTACATTTGAATTCTACGAAGTTTCGGAGTTAAACAAGGACATCAGAAATTACTCTGTGGGATATTATAACTGCCAATCATAAGATCACGCCTCATATTGCATGTTAACTTAGGTAAAACATGAAAAAACCATTTTATATTTGAATTTCCCGCTTCTAGTGGTCGCATTCACCTTAAAGAGGTTTAACAGAGGTAATTCAGTGCCAAACTGTTGGGACCTCAAAATGAGTTCTAGCTACGGAGTTTTCTCACTTATCCAGGTCTATTAGGGTAGCTGCGCGACGTGCAGTCGGCAGTTACAGTCAGCAGCTCGCTTCGAAAACGTACCTTAATACGGACATGGAGTGTAGGCAAAGCACCAGCATACAGGCACCATTGAATCGCGTCTAATGTAATCACAGCCTTAGAAATTTGAGGAAAAATCCTTTGAATCAGGTCTGTTTTGATGTGTGAAAAGATGCTGTATCAAATGATTTTTGTTTTTTTTAGCCTACTTCGAAAAATGAGGGTTAGATTGTTAGACACTGGTGTTTTGTCATGTATAGTATGTATGAATATATCAGTGCTTGATCAGATTGGATTAGTAACCGCAACCATTTTTGTCTATGTAGGTTTATTTTCGACGTTAGTCAATAAGATCTAAGATACCTACATTAGGAAGTAGATATAAGATATATCTAATCTACAATGAAAAACTTGTGTGTAGCCTTAGTGCCCTGAATTAAAGGAAAAGATAAAATCTATATTAATATTATAAAGCTAAAGAGTTATGTTCGTTAAAACTCGCTTATCTCAGTAAGTACTAGTCCAATTAAAAAAAAACAACGTTGGATCGCCCATTCATCGAGCACGGACTTTATCCTAATATGAGAAATGGTTCCGAAGCAGGTAAAATTGCTGGCGGAAACTAGTTAATAAATAGAAACACGAAAACGTTTCCTGCCAAACAAAAAGGACTTTTCTTGCAGGATTTTAAAGGAAAATTACTCCATTTTACCTTGTAAAACTAGTACCAGCCATATTTCATCTAAGTAGTGCAATTAGTGTGCCAGCCGTAAATCTAGGAATGTAATTTTGTGATAGGCAAACAACAGGCAAATACTGGATTACTGAGTAAAGCAGTTTTATTGTTTACTAGCTTCCGCCAGCGGTTTCACCCGCTTTCCCGTGGGAAAGACACCACCCTGATAAAAAGTAGCCTATAGCCTTCCTCAATAAATGGGCTATCTAACACTGAAAGAATTTTTCAAATCGGACCAGTAGTTCCTGAGATTAGGGCGTTCAATCAAACGAACAAAAACTCTTCAGCTTTATAATATTAGTATAGATCTGTTTCGATTGTACAAAAAATAAATAACCACATGTAAAATTAGAACCTCATACTTTTGGAGTAGGGTCAAAACTACAGTTAATACCTACTTGTTTTTAATTGGTACAGTTTGCTCTTAATGAATATTAAATTTGTTTAAAAACTAAATGCATCCATATTTTTGAAATGTGAAAATTATAGTTTTTTAGGGTTCCGTACCCAAAGGGTAAAACGGGACCCTATTACTAAGACTTCGTTGTCTGTCTGTCTCCGAATCACAAATGATATAAGTATATCCGTTGCCGCTATAACAACAAATACTAAAAATAAAAAAAAAAATTGTTACGGCTGTTGATTTATATTGATTAATTGCAAAATTGTATACTAGTAGCGCCATCTATTAGAAATAATGTGCAACTTAAGTAACTCACACTTGACCATTCCTATTGTACTTTTTTCATAGATAATGGTACGGAACCCTTCGTGCGCGAGTCCAACTCGCACTTGGCCGGTTTTTTAGAACTCTATACATATATTCAAAGTAACAGTGATTTTATAAATAAATTACTTTTTAAAGCATTAATTTGAGGAAATAATATTTCATTCGTTTTCGTTTTAAATCCGTTCTGATCACAAAGATGTGGCCTCGCAATACAACCAGATGAATAGTCCCCAAATATTTTGATATTTGTGCCATCAAATACTCTTATATTAAACCTTGATCCCTGACGTAGTAAAATTGTAGTAGTAAAACAACTCCATACAACAGTTATTTAACTAGCATTTTTTGAGCATATTCCCACAGTGTTATGGATATCTTTGAATATAAAATTTTATTTCGACCTCTTCGGTCTTAAATATTCACTCTTTCAATCTTTGGTAAAAACCACATGTATCTGTTCAGTATTTACTGAATTAATCATAATCAGAAAAACAGAGAGACGGAGGAATTTATTTTGTAAAATTTTGTGACAGTTCTTCAAGCGATTTTACTGAATATTAGTATTCTTGTAAATTGAACGTCAATTTGAAAAACGCGTGGTGCATTATTGTGGCAGCAGGGTTTTGTCCTTGCATTGGAAACGAAAGGCATCATTACTGCAGCGCAACTGCATGACGTGAAACGTCCAATTTGAAAGAAATCTTAGGTAACTATGAGGCTAAAGAAAGAAAGGAAGTTAGTTTACTTTAAATAATCTACTGTGTCCTGACAACTGACAACCAGTGTGAAAATAATAAAGGTGAAAAAAGTAATCTTTGCTGACAATCTGATGTCTGTCAGGGCGTTTATTAAATACAGTGTAAGTTTGTCAGATTTCCGAAACGCGAATATTATTAATTCCGCCTTTAATAAAGTTTTGGGACAATGGTGGATTTGAAAGGCGGGATCTCTGACTTTAGCTAAATAATAACTTCTGTCTATTAGTACTGATAATGAATTCATTTGCCTAGCCTTTTCCTAGCTAAGTTGGGGTTGACTTCCAGTTGAACTTGTTGTAGCTATTTATGAGTATAATAGCGTCCTAGCCGATTGTCGGCCACGGCGGCTTTTCTCATATAAGGAGATCAGCCAGCTGTAGTGCACAAGCATTTGCGCAGACACAGGTGCACTCCCTATTTAATCCGACACGACCGGAGAGAGATTAGGCGCAGGACCGACATTAACGTGATCTCCGATGCACGGGTGAATCAATCACCAACTTCTAACTCAGGGCTGCTTTGTGAAAGTTTCTAAAACCCACAAAACGATTTCGGCCCGTCCCGGGAATCGAACCCGAGACCTCGTGCACAGCAGTCGGCTATGCGACCACTAGACCAACGAGGCAGCAGGTATAACACGTGGAATACCTAACTATCTGACCTTTCCAGGTCAGTTTCCGGAGCAACTCTTTAGTTAGAATGGCTGTCAGGCTTTCTGGCCCTTGACTACACGTGATGAATATCAAAGACATTCAAAAAATGGCCTGAAATTTTCAAAGTCTGAATTCGCTTTATGAAATAAGTGTAATAAGTACCTATAAGGTGTAAGTGTATTTTTCTAGCCTACTTAAAAATGTATACGAATTAACCTACATTTTTCTAAGCATGTAACTGAATATTTTCAAAAAGTAACTACAGGAAGTTTAATGGCGACAGTGTCAGTATAATTTGGGTGAAAAAGACAAATTTCTGGAATATTCGATATCTTTTTGGACGCAACCCGAGATATCTTTTAGTACAAATGGTAAAAGGTATTGTGTAACAAAATTCTTTAGAAATACTTGAAGGTACGAGTAGGGTGGATGTGCCTGTTATTGGGCTAATGGTTTTTATTTCTTTTAAATTAGTTTTTTTTTTGTGAATTTGACCAAAATTTTTTTGGATCAACATTTTATAATAATACATATATAGTTTTAGTAAAATTAAAAGTTTTGCGGTGTAGTATATCCACAGATTTAAAACAAAATAGTCGCGGGTATTACAGGTAGAACATCCCATTCGATTTCGTCATCCGATCACAATATTTTTCTATGTCTAATGTCACTTAACAATTGTAAATCAAACTCAAAAGTATTTACAATCACACCATCAAATGTTTTTTTTTTTTTGATGGTGTGTCAGACTGCAAAAAATACGCAAATAAAATGGGCGTGTTGACTACAGGCGCAGTTACCCTATCCAGGTTCTAGGAACCTCTAGGTTGCTCTTTATTTATTTCACTTTGCTCTCGCACTGTACATTGCTAGTAATTAATCATTTTCCCGACTTTGTCGACTTTCTTGTCCCGTAACTACTAACTACGAGCACTTTGCATTCGTTTCGGAATAAATAAATTGTTGAATTTAAATTCTGTTTTATTTTCAGTTAGTCAAGATTTTTTTTCTACATTTGATTCTATTTCCATTTTGTAGGTACCTATGCACATCAACCAACCATATTTTTTTATTTTTTATTTATTAAGACACAATTACAACATCATAACAGAGTATTCCAAGGCGGTGTTATAACGAAATATATATACTTATACATAAAATTTGTCTTTAATCTATAGATTTTCAACGACAATAGTGGAAGGTTAATGTTCGAATGGTAAAATTTGATAGATTCGAATAGGGTGACTTGCTATCGTCTGTACTAGTCTAATTATTACTTATGACGATAAAATATACACAATATTATTTAATTTTAGAAAGGCTTCGATAGAAAAAATCTAAATAACTAAAGTTAAAGCCATTTTCATTGCAAAGGTAAGTTGATAACACATATTCTAGCTTTAACCAGAAAAAAACCGGCCAAGTGCGAGTTGGACTCGCGCATGAAGGGTTCCGTACCCCACCCCCCATATATTTTTTTTTTTCATTTTTAGTATTTGTTGTTATAGTGGCAACAGAAATACATCATTTGTGAAAATTTCAGCTAAGCTTTCTAGCTATCACGGTTAGTGAAATACAGCGTGGAGACAGACAGACAGACAGACAGACCGACAGACAGACAGACAACGAAGTCTTAGTAATAGGGTCCCGTTTTACCCTTTGGGTACGGAACCCTAAAAAATTAAGACTTTTTTTTCGAAAACCTCCAGTGATCAGATCAAAAATAATTATATTACTCCTTAAAAAGATGCAATCTTTAAAAAGAAAAAACTAAGGTGCACTCATTAGTAAAGGCAAATGCCCTGCAAAATAAAATGCATACTTAAATGCAAATTGTCATAATGTCATAATAAATATAAAACTTGTTTGAGCTTATGTGTTGTGTGAGCATGGCCGGAATATTTGCCGACGACCAATAGTGATGTGCTTCGGAATTATTCTGATTATATTTGTATATTAGAATTCGGAATTTTAGAATGTTTTATATTTTCATAGAAGAAAAATGATCATCAAAATGAATGGCTTAATATTTTATGTCGATTTCAATTGATTGATTAAAAATATTTCTTATTATCAAAATTCGTGGTTCACAACTTCCTAGAAAGATGTTCGATAAAAATTACGTTATAAATGACACAATTATTAAGATGGACATAGAATATATTATTTTTTTGTAAAAATATTTTATCGTCAAATTTGACAATAACATATTTTTTATTGTATTTAAACTCTTACGCATATAACACAATTACCTATATATGAAATCACAAATCTAGAATAACTTGTAGCAACTTCTCACATAAAATATCCGCGGAATCATCCTCCTTTTCATGTTACATCGATTCGGATATTCAAAGGTTCCAATTCCCAGCCCTATTCCAATTTAATGACATACTCATCAATATGTCAACATACAAACACAAAACGGCATATACGGGTTCGTAATTTAAAACCACGTTTCGTATATTTAATATCCGAAACTCGTGCACCGGAGAGCACGTTATTGTCGGTCCTGCGCCTGATCTCTCTCCGGTGGTGTCGGATTGCCGTCCCATCGGGTTATGAGAGTGAGGGAATAGAGAGTGCACCTGTGTCAGCGCAAATGCTTATGCACTATAATATGTCCTGCGCAGCTGGCTGATCTCCTTATATGAGAAAAGCCTCTGTGGCCGGCAATTGGCTAGGACGCCATCATCCCAAAATTATCCGCATTTATAACAAAGAACATCCCTAGTCTTGTTTACAAATTACAAAAAATGTAAACAGGAAAATAGGTTGAAGTTGCGTCTTTATTTTTCTAGTAAAGTGGTATATTAGAATTATTTTTAAAATACCATATTAAGAGGACTTAATTAGAATTCGTTTTTAGTGTGACGTCATTAGATATTTTTTAATGCTGCGTTCTAATATACATAGTTTTAGTCATGATTTCTACCCTGCCGGGGATACAACTTTGTCCAAAAAAATAAGCCAGCCTACTCCAGGTTTCCATATATACGGTACAAAATAAACAAACATACATACACATGTATAATGTATATGTATTACACCAAACGTATGTGTGAGTTCGCTCAGGTGCACTCTCTACTCTCTGACTCTCATAGTTCGATGCACGGCAGTCAAGCTCGACCAGGATAGAGAAATACCAAAAATTAAACATTGTCCTATACAAGCCATCTTAAAGACACGAAGAACGAGTGGGACAGAATGAAGAATTTGGTAAATATATTTTAAAGCTCAGATTCTTTAAAGAAAAAGCTAAACACGTCCACCATATCTCAGCACAAACGGTTGAATATATCTACTTCAAAATTGAATTCAAAGATTTCACCCGAACACACATATAAATATATTTACATACATTGCAAGTTAAATACTTAAAAGCTTTTTAATAAAAAAACGTTTCGTTTTGCTTACGGACGGTAAGCTGTAACGTTGATTATTATTATTCTATGCATATGCAATACGAATATATACTTAGCTTGTATATAAAGCTTGTACTGTAAGAAAACTATTGTCAACACGTGCTTTTTTTTAAAGAGTGTACATGGAGTTTCTTGCCTGTTCTTCTCCATGAGACTCACTTCTAGGAACCGTGCAAGTAGATTGAGGTTTCAATAAAGCTTTTTTTCAATTAGGGCTTTTGTTTTTTTTAGTAGCCTTTTTTTTATCGTCCCACTGCTGGGCACAGGCCTCCTCTCACATGGAGAAGGATTGAGCATTAATCACCACGCTTGCTCAATGCGGGTTGGCGATTTCAGACTTTATAGTCCAGGTTTCCTCAAGATGTTTTCCTTCACCTTTTATCAGCCATTGGTGTCTAAGATATACTTAGAAAGTACATACAAAGTACATATTTATAATTTATAAATTGTAAATATGTTATTGTTCACAAATAAACAATGAGATTGTATTTCAGTTAAAATAAATAAATAAAAATTCATACAAACTTAGAAAAGTTGCATTGGTACTTGCCTGACCTGGAATCGAACCCACACCCTCATACTTGAGAGGTTGGCAGTTGGAGAATTTCGCAATACTCACATTNAATAGGGCTACCTATTTGAAATAAAAAAAAAATGAGTTTCAGTTTGAATCGTATCTTTTTAAATATACATAATAGGTCAGTCTTGTTTCGTGTACCAATCAATAGAGTTTTTCTTATCGATTCACATGAATAGAATTCCAACACCTGACAGAGTTCAATGAACTCCAACCTTTTATAACAGCTGATCTTATTTCGCGCATTTATTTTTATACATAAATCTTAAACACACGACGTCGAATGTTTTTTTTTTAAGCCGTTTATGTCCGATTTCGGATTTGTGAATATTGGCACAAAGGGATGGTTTAATGTTATGTGTAGTGCGTGGCAATAGCTACGGGTTTTGTGGGGTCAATAACCTCAGAGTTAAGTCTCCCACACACTGCAGACTAAACAGTCGGCCGATAAATTGATGAGATAGAGGGCAATTTTTTGAAAATATCGTAGTTCCAATCAATTTTATCCAACTATACTATATACTATACATATACTAGCTGGTCCAATACCAGTTGAAACTTAATCTTTGCGATTTGCGCATTGTCACTTTATATGTATACTGAATTATCAGCCTAAATTGTCGGCCGACTGAAAGTTTGTAGTGTGCGGGTACTCTAAGGGTTTAGAGACTAGTATTTAAATCAGAAAAGGATTTTAATGTTCTAGGCTTTTGATCTATTTTTTTATCTTCTTATTTATTTTTATATTTATTTATTCCTATTATTTTTTTTTGTCTGATATGTACAGACGACAGCACATCAAGTTACCACAATCTCAAGTCGTCAAATTTCTGCAATCTATTATCAACCTTATCACAATAGCGTAAGCTTAATATTCGATTGGTATTTGACAGATTCGTTTACGTTGACCTGCTGTCGTCTGTACCATTGATTTTTTATATGAATATTTCTGTTTTAATATAAAGGAAAATAGTTTCTGAGCATTCGGTAAATAAATAACCATTTTATTAAGGATATCAAATAACTAGTCATTTCTGGAACATTAAAAGAAATATTTTTCTCTATGAAATAAAACTCAAATCGAGGCACCATTTAAATAAACATTTATTAAGACTTAACTCGAGGCAGCCTCGCAAAAGGCTAATCCTTTTTCTTAGGGCACTGTTCCTGAGGCACACACTTGCCAGTACTCGAGTCCCTGACAGTAGGTGCCTTACAATAGCAGGCAGAGTAATCACAAGGCGCCTCTTCTTCTTGAGGAGAAGGATTGTCACATGTGGGCTCAGGTGTCATCATCAGGTCACAGTTGGAAGTGTAAGCGTAGGTACCGGGCTCACACTCGCCAATACCTGTAAAACGAGGCATATTTTACAGTCACACAGACTAGTTCAAAGCCATCATCGATCATAAGGTTAAGCAACGCTTGGCGCGGCCGATTCGTGGATGGGTGACCATCTTGTCATGGTGAGTTCTTCCATGTTCGGAAGGCACGATAAACTGGAAATCATCTTTGGCAGTCGTTAAGGGTATTCAGAAGCCAGTAAGTTGGACATCCAGTCTTACCAATGAGTATCGGGTTGCCCGGGAATCGAACCCAAGACTGCTCAGCAGTCGCGCTATGTGACCATTTTGTCATTCTCTGAATTTTATTTGTTAGGTAAAAATGAATAACAAAACATGTTTATCGGTCTTAAAAGTCACGTTTACCCTTTAACCTAAGAGTTTTTATGTTTCAGAGATAACTTTCATAAACACTTATTCACATACCACTTATATTTTGCTTCGAATAATATCTTCGAATAATAGTGTAGAATAAATACCACCGTGGCCAACCCTATTATTATATCCCATGAATATTATAATTGTGAGAGTTTATGAGATTGTACGTTGTTTAATTTTTGACGCAAAAACTATAGGACATATCTCGATGAAATTTGGCAGTAAAACAGATTACATGTCAGATAACATAATAATATAGGCTTTTTTCCGGGTATGTGTTGTAGTTCCCTCGGGAAGCTGGTGAAACCGCTGTCAAAAGCGAGTAGTACTTTAAATTAATTAAGTAAAACATAATTAATGATCTACTTACACAATCCTCTGGAGTCATAATAACATTCTTCTGGTTCAGGCTTACAGTACGATAAGGACACAAGCGCCAACACACACAATAAGATAAAAACCTTCATGATTAATAATAATAAACTATTTAAGTATAAATGGACTATACGTAGTGCGAACCACAATTGAACTGCCAATAACCAAAATATTCTTTAGGCAGTAGGTATACTATAAAATTTACAAACACCGGCCAAGTATTGCAAGTTGGACTCGTGCGCGAAGGGTTCCGTACCATTATCTATGTTGTTCCCATTACAATGCGACCAACTGTCGGCAAAAAAAAACTCTAAAAAAAATTGCGAGTTCAATCAAAGTATTTAGTAGGCCTTGTACAGGCAAAAAACCTGATCTTTGTATGTAATGTGCATACTACCATTCATCTTCATACTGATTTAGGAGCCCTAACAAACTATCGGCCGACTGGAAGTCTGCAGTGCGCGAGTAGTATTATTATTACCCTTTGGGTACGGAACCCCAAAAAGACGTTGCGAAACTCACTATCTCTCTGCATACAAATAATTGACTACAGAGAAAAATAAATTAATTGAAAATGATAACGTGGTAGGTCTAAAGTGATAAGCTATTTATATTTTAGGTAGAAATCAATTTATACCGTTTTCATGTTTGGCACGTGTACCAAATTCAAGAACACACAACACACTATTAAACTCAAAAACTATTCAAGTGATTTTCATAGTTTCAACACACACTTAAACAACCCTTTCAATCCTATTATTAATATTATACGCGAAAGTTTATAGGTATCCTACAACACTATACTAGTATTATAAAGAGGTAGAATTGTTTGTAAATTTGTAAGTTTGTTTGTAGGGGGTAATCTCTGGAAGAAATGAACCAATTTTACTGGTTTCACTGGTAGAAAACTACATTATTTGCGAGTGCTATAGGCTATATTTTATCCGGGTATGGGCAGTATTTTCCAAAACGGCTAGTATAATATAAATGGATCGGATGTATGGATTTTTGTTCCTCTTTCATGCAAAAACTTCTGTAAGGATTTTGATGAAACTTACCAGGAATATAGCTTACACATTAAAATAATATATACGAGTAGACTACTTTTTATACGTGGCTGAGAAGTAGTCGAAACCTACGCTGGTTTTATATTAATGTATAACGGTATATAAATAGTACGGCTCAAATAAATTCGATATTATACCTAGCAGTAAATACTTACAATAAATTGACGTCATAAAAACGAGAATAACTTAAAAATATGATAGAAATAAAAAGCGTAGGTTCTAACTACTGATCTATCGATATTATTATATAAACCTTATATTATTCGAAGGAATTTTCCACATTTTTCTATAGACAGCTCAACAAAACTATTATTATAACGTATTTAGGTAAAGATCTACAGCGTTTATGTAAATATCTGAAGGTTAATATAGGTTCAGTTCTGAATTTTTATATAGGTTTGAATATGTGGGCAAAATGTGGGCTTAATTATGTCTAGAATTTCTAAATATTTGGCGAAAACTAACTAACCTATAAAATAAAAAAAAACAAACAATTGAATTACTAACATAGTTTTATTTATTTTTACAAAATAATGCATCTTTTTAATGACTGGTAAAAATATACCAAAAAGTTTATCATCTCTGAAATTAAAAATTATACCTACAAACAGTAGAATTAAAAGAAATAAAAATATATGTAAATTAGTGTATCAGCTATACATATTCATATATCAAAATTATCAAATTTCTTAGGAACTAAGACAAAGATTTGTAGATAGGTACCAAAAAAAAATCTACAGAGAATTCCTCAAAAAAATATTAAATAAATTTTTAAGTATTATTATATTACTTGAGTCCATACGAACTTTAGACTTCGATTTAAGTCTAAAGTTCGTATGGACTGATGAGACTAACTCGCAAAATGGCAATTACATATTTAGAATAGAATAGTAATTTATTTCTGAGTATATGGTATATTGAGTCAATATAGTTAACATTTCTACGCAGTCGAGTAAAAACAGTTTCGTTAATTCTCGAGGAAGATTTTAGTATATAATTTGTCAAGTATCAAGTTTTAGTAATTATTTCTTTATACATTAACGATATTTGTTGAAGATGTCGAAAAAAATAAGCTGTCTGTGAGCTTTCAATAAAAACGCTGCAAAATTATTTTATTCGGGTGAAACCGCTGGCAGTAGCTAGTATTACAATTACTCTTTCTTGGGGCACTTATCCAGGTGCACACATTTGCCGCTGGCAGTGTCCCTGACTGTTGGTTGGTCACAATAGCACGCCGAGTAGTCACAAATGATCCCCTCCTCTGTCTCTGGAGTTGGGTTGTCGCAGGTAGCTTCAGGGGTCTTCTGCCCGCAGCCCGTAGTGTACGCGTGAGTCCCTTCCTCACACTCCTTGTAGCCTGTAACAAATAAAATGACTTTTAGGCACAATATTGCATACTAGCTCTGTCCGGTGGTGTCGGATTTTCCGTCGGATCGGAGAGCACGTTAATGTCGGTCCTGCGCCTAATCTCTCTCCGGTCGTGTCGGATTGCCGCCTCATTGGGGTATGAGAGTGAGGGAATAGGGAGTGCACCTGTGTCTGCGCAAATGCTTGTGCACTATATTGTATTATATGTCCTGTAGAGCTGATCTCCTTATATGAGAACAGCCGCCGTGGCCGACAATTTGCTTTAGACGCCATACATTACATACTAGCCTGTTCCCCGTGGTTTCGCCCGCATCCAAAGGGAACTTCCCGTGTCTGGACTAAATGGTCACACAAATGATGATAGTTCTGTTCACTTTTAGAGCTCCACACCCAAAGTGTAAAATGGAACCCTGTTACAGAGACTTCGCTGTCCGTCTATTTGTCACCAGCTTCTCAAAACCGTGATAGCTAGACTAGTTGCTATTTTCGCATATGATATAGATATTATTGTTGCCGCTTTAACAATAAATCTCTCCCATGCAACAAACGTGTTTTTTGTATGGAACCCCTCGAGTGTGCGAGTTCGACTAGCACTTGGCAGGTTTTTCAAATTCAGTTTAGTAAATCCAGAGATGAGCCTACAACGTTACCAACTCACAAACTTTTCCCCTTTACAATATAACTTAACGTAACATTATGAAATATTCCATAAACAACAACCAAGTAGGGAAAAGCTGTTAATTATGTCATTATAAATAAATACAAATATCAAACATTTTCACTAATAACAACACAACTAATTAACTAAACAGAATGAACTTCAATAGAAACAATTTGTTTATTTGACAATGAGTTTAGAATAAATGTAAAATACAAATTGCATTTGCCAATATGGACAGTAGTTCATGCATTTAAATTTGTTTTATCTAAAGTTGTGATCAAACTCTCTCGTAGTCATTTTAAAATGTTTTACATACAGTTACTGGGTTGTTAGTTTAATCAGTTCGACAAAATTTTCGTGTTGTTCTGGTTAGAAATGTGCATATATTTGAGTAGTGGCGCAGTAGTTAGCAAATACAATAACTATACAGTCTTGTTATTAATTATAGAATAACTATACATTTTAAGTTGTGGAAGAGCTCCTGCGTTATAGCGGTAAAGAAAATACATCATTTGCCAAGGTGTCAGCTTTCTAGCTATCACGGTTTATGAGAGACAGCCTGGAGACAGACAGACAGACAGACAGACAACGAAGTCTTAGTAATAGGGTCCCGTTTTACTCTTTGGGTACGGAACCCTAAAAAGGCTGATGATGATACTATGAAAAAAATGTCTAGAGATTATTGTAGGTATGCCTTTACTCAGCTAAACGTCGTTTACTTATTAAAACAATTAAATGACTAACACAAGGCGTTGTTTGTAACTCGAGCCAGGAAAGATAACACATGGTTTATTGTGGTACTTGACCTCCATTACTTAAAGTGGTTGACCATCGACTTTACATGGTAAATATACAAATTAGGGCCATGGCTTTAGTTAGGCTGATGATGAGACAGTGGGGAAGTCTGCCTAGCCTTTTCCCGAATACGGCTAAACACCAGTGTTTTAAGGGAATCGACTGCCTATATTTGTAACTAGCTTCTGCCAGCGACTTCGCCCGCCTCCCGAGAGCACTATTTCCCGTACATGGATAAAAAGTAGCCTATGTTGTTCCTCAGGGTATATTCTATCTCTGTACCAAATTTCATCAAAATCGGCTCACTGGTTTAGGCGTGAAAGCGTAACAGACAGAGTTACTTTCGCATTTACAATATTAGTAGGGATTGTTATAGTTGATATGAGTTATAATTGTACTCGAAATAAAATATATAAATAACCTCCTCTCCTCAACCCGCGCGCGGGAGTGATACAAGAAATGATTTTATGGGTACCAAAAATGTATTTTTATACTATCGATCTACAATTATTAAAAGACACAAAATATTGGAAAACTAAACTCCTTTCTCTTTCTCCTCTGTCTTCTTCTTTTGTTCTTTTTTCTTACTTTGCATGGTTTACGAGATATCCAGAGTCTGATCAAGCTCAGCTTGCCGAAGCCATCTGCCATTGAAAATTCGAAGTTAAGCAGAAATTTCGGAAAGTAAACGCGTAATTGTATCGCAGGCTACATCGCAATATCCAATTATTTCCTTTGAACCATCTTTCAAATAAGATGAGATAGCCTGTGACTCTTGGTTCCTTGTGGGTTCAAAAACCTTTCACTCTTTTAGAAGAAAATGGTTTATCTTAAGACTTCTCTGACGACTGGCGTACCTGAGCGCGTAAATATATTGATTTAGGTAACATACCTAATAACCTTCATACGTAAGTAACCTCAAAATATTATTTTCTTCATTACTATTCATCATTGACTTAACCTTCCCATATTTTTCATAGATATTTATAGTATCGGTAAACTTGTGCCATCATACATCCAAACTATACTAATATTATAAAGCTGAAGAGTTTGTTTGTTTGAACGCGCTAATCTCAGGAGCTACTGGTCCGATTAGAAAAAATCTTTCAGTGTTAGATAGCCCATTTATCGAGGAAGGCTATAGGCTACTTTTTATCCGGATGCGGGAGTAGTTCCCAATAATAGATATACGTTGAATGCATCGATGCACCTGTATCAAAAAACCTTAATATCAAAAGGTTTCATTGTCTCTGAACCAGCTGAAAAATGCTGTGACAATATTTTTTACTTCAGTTTTTTACTCGAAGCACAATACCATCTGCCTAGCCTTTTCCCAACTATGTTGGGTCGGCTTCTGGTTTTGCTGGATATAGCTGAGAACCAGGGGGGTGATTCTCTAACGCAAAACATCTTTACAACCAAGAAATCATCGTTGCAACATCTATAAGTGCGCGATCGCAGCGCTTCAACGATGTTGACGGCGCGACATAGAACTAAAATATGGTTCCAAATGTATGAAAAATCATCCTCGCCTTCGACGACAACGACGACTTCACCTTCGATTTTAAACCGAAAAGCTTGTCATTTGTGAGTTCATCGTTGTTGTCATCTATGATGTGTCAGTTAGAGAACCGCATGGCAGTGTTTTACCTGGAGCGACTGCCGATCTAACCTCTATAACCCAGTGACCCGGGCAACACGATACCCTTTGGTAAGACTGGTTGTCAGACTTTCTGGCTTCTGACTACCCGTAACGAATGCCAAAGATAACCACCAACTTATATCTTGCCTTCCGAAACACGGAAGAATTCGTTATGTCAAGATGGTCAAATAGTCTCATAGCCTGTTCTCGAGGCATTGGGTTCGATTCCCAGGTTTCGGAATTTGAATATATTTTTTTGGGTACCCAAAACATTTTTGTTTTTTTTTCATGCTAATTTAATCTTAAACTTGTTCATAATCAAGGTCAACTAAATTCAACCTGTTTATGTTTATATTAAGTTGTTATTATCTCTATTAATAATACTTAATATACCAGTTACTTAGTGACCCTTTTTAGATAAACTTCAGCTGATAATTTCTCTTGTTTCAAAACAATAATATTTTGTAACCAATCACGAATTGAGACGAAGATTCAGCAAAAGTTTGTGAGTTTATATATTTGTTGGTTTTAAGCAAAATACTGAACAGATTTTACAAACGAATAACATAATAGACTTTTTTATCCTAGTGCGAAAAGAAGAAGTACCTACCCAGTTTTCTCAGGACATGACCGAAACCGCGGGCGGAGGCTACTTTTTAATAAATCAATCCCTATCAGACTACTCTAGATTCTACACTACAGAGTAGGTAGGTAATATTTTTTATGCTAAATTAAATTCAAATTACTTTTTTGCCAACATTTCTTCCAAAAACATGCCTATACATAAATGGTCAAAAAGGGACCCAACAAGGATTTACGACACACAACAACACAGCATACGATATTTTCGGACATCAAAACATAAAGGTTAATGACCTCAGCGTTGCATCAGCCAAAAATAAATGGAGGAACAGGAATTATTTTTTACAAAAACTCCAGGGGATCATTTAAGCGGCAGAATAATGAACTGTGCATTCAAATTAATTAAGAAGAATATTCTTACTAATATTATAAATGCGAGAGTGAATTTTTTGTTACGTTTTCACGTTAAAATGGCTGAATTATTATTATATTAAAATATTAATCAAATATGAAATTTGGCATGAAGGCCAATGGTAACTTTGAGACGGAGATAGACTATTTTATCATGGATGCGGGCATAATTAAGTAAAATACAAAGGGAAGACTTAGTGAAAATTTTACAGGTTCCAGATAAAATTACAGAAAAGTAGTCTTTGGCATTATCTGTCAGATAGCTATCTAAAACTTTATCAGTAAAATAAAGACCCTAAAAATATCTGGATTTCTAAGCGAATAAAAATGAAAATTAGACTATTCGTATGAGTAGTTCAAACACCATAAAATGCTATTGATTTGTACTGAAACATGTTTGTACCGATGCGGAACAAAATGGAGTATGTTGAATGACACATACATGCCGTGTTATATAGTAAATGCATTAGTTTCATATTGATAATGCACGCGCATGTTTCGATAAACAGAACTATGGTTACTATTAATGCTAATAAAATTATAAATAAATATGTCTGCAAAAGTATACACAATTTTACAGAAACATTACCTACTTAAATATTTTTTAGGCCTCGTTGCACACCCCTGCGGGGCCCACTAGGGCCAGAGCCCGTCGGGGCTGCGGGTTGTTCGAAAGATTAACCACGGCCCTGGCACACAAAGGGCTCCCGAAGGAACACGGAAGGTTTTAGTCAGCAAAAGTCTGACACTCCCTTCCGCTGTCAGCCACAGCGGGAGGGGTCATACTGATGATTTCCCATCGATATAAAAAAACCGGCCAAGTGCGAGTTGGACTCGCGCGCGAAGGGTTCCGTACCAAGCTTGAGTAACAGATGGCGTTGTATTCAAATTGCACTGTCTTTATAATTTATTGTATGGGGACCCCCCTTAATATATAACTTTTTTTATTTTTTAGTATTTGTTGTTATAGCGGCAACGAAAATACATAATTTGTGAAAATTTCAGCTTTCTAGCTATCACGGTTAATGAGATACAGCGTGGAGACAGACAGACAGACAGACAGACAGACAGACAACCAGACAGACAGACAGACAGACAGACAAACAGACAGACAGACAGACAACGAAGTCTTAGTAATAGGGTTCCGTTTTTACCCTTTGGGTACGGAACCCTAAAAAAGGCCTCGTTACACATTTTCTCGATGAAGTTGTACATAGCTATCTCACAGATTAGGCCATAGAAATGTTCCTAACTTTGACTTATATTTTATGATATTATCTGTCAGATAGCTATCCAGAAAATTATCTGAAACCAGTGTAACGGGCCCTTAATTAACTGCACAGAATTCTAACCCTAATTGATTAAATTTGCATAAATTTATAGACAAAAAATTGTGGACCATGCTTTACTTACATCTTCCCATAATATAAATACAACCTCTGGATCCAGGCTTTCCCGTCGACAATGCCACTAGGGCCAATACGCACAAAGCAATTAAAACCTTCATAATAAACAAATAAAACTTATTTTTCAACACGACCTATTTACATGAACTATTTAAGACAACTGAGCATTCTGACTTCAAGAGATTGCCTTAAATAGAACAGGTCATTGATAATAATTAAAATAATAATTATGTGTAGAGTCGTGAGACTGGTATTATTATATGGTTAAGATAGGAGCATTTTTGTACCGACGCCAGCACATAAACCTATCACAATCTGTCAAATTTCTTCAATAAATTTTCAACCTTATAACATAAGTAGTAGGTTCATTTTCCAATGATTAAATTTGACAGATTCGGGTAGGTTGACCAGCTGTCGTCTGTATGACATTTCCTTGGTAACGTGAGTTGTGATTGTTTTAAGCCAGTTTTTCCTCGTTCATGTTAATTTGTAAAAATGGCTCTTAGCCACGAGCCTTTTTATAATAGGCACACAGGTCGATTATAAGGTTGAGCACCGCTTGGCGCGGTCGATCCGTGGATGGGTGACCATCTTGTCATAACGAGTTCTTCCGTGTTTCGGAAGGCACGATAAACTGGTGGGTCCTAGCTGTCATTTAACCATCTTTGGCAGTCGTTTCAGGTAGTCAGATTCCAGAAAGACTGACAACCAGTCTTACCAATGGGTGTCGGGTTGTCCGGATAACTGGGTTGTGGAGGTCAGACAGGCAGTCGCTCCATGCAAAATACTAGTTCTCAGCTACATCTGGTTAAATGGGAAAAGGCTAAGCAGATGATGATGTTGATTTCTTGAAAAGAGCTCGTTTCTAAGTAACAGCGGCACTGGTCGATCATAAAGTCAAGCAACGCTTTTCACAGTTAGTCCGTGGAAATTCAACACCATAGTTTCTTAGTATTTTCTTTGTATATCTTTACGCATTACTGAGAAAAAATTGCTTGATGGACAGACGGACAACAAAGTGACCCTTTGATGGTTCCCTTTTTCATTTGAAGTCCATTGAAATAATCAACAATTTTTTATTCAAACCTTTCCCGAAAACAACGTGTAAGCAACTAGAAAACAACATATTTTTTGATAACGTTTGTAGCGAGGGTTTGCGGACAAAATAAAACGGTGTGTGGACTTCGGGTAAAACTGATATAATAAACAAACGACATTAGGCAATAGGCGATACACTATCTAGATTGTACAAGGGAACTGCAAATAAGAGAACTCGAGTGTCGCCGCGCGGCAGCGCGCGCGCGTGGTGTCGCTGTCGGATCGCGGACGCGGACTACTCAGAAACACTACCTCGGCACATCGCGCAGGGCCGGCGGGCGGCGGGGGCGCAGCACACGCCGCGCGCCGGTTAGAACCAGATCGTGCGCGTCTTTCGGGCGCCGAGTGGCGACGACTCGCTTGGAGCGCGGGGCGATACCTAAGTTAGACTTATCTAAACTATGACGCGCTACATCCTCCCCCTCCAAGTCGGTGGAAGGCTCTGGAACCGACTTGGAACCAATGACCTTGCGCGGTCTACCCCTCCTACGAGTATGAACAACAGCCTCACCACTGCCAACATAAGGGGTCAGGAGACTGGCATGGTATCTACCCCGTGGTAAATCATTTTTTCTACCACCTCAAAGGTCGTCGGCGAAACAACACTTTTAATCGTGTAAGGACCCTCACGCCTAGGTGCAAACTTACTTGTGAAACCCTTGGAGGCCTGACTTAATCGATGGCTCTCCACGAGGACGAGGTCACCAACTGTGTAACGCGTGCCAACGCGTCGTCCTTTATCTGCGACGGATTCGCCATCCGAATACCAGCGGTAAAGTTCACCTTGAGAAAGATAATAACCACGATCAGTCCAGCGCAAGGCTGAATCGGGACTCTCGGGGTTCTCGAAATCTTTAATGATATTACAAACATCAGGATCATTTAACTGAGCATCACGAATATCTTCTGAACTCCTTCGAGGAAGGTCGACAACCACCGGACAAATGCTGCAGGTGTTGGAAGCGTCGGAACTAAGTTCGTCGGAGTCCCTAGTCACTGGACGACTCAGGGTATCCGCTATGACGTTAACTCTTCCCGGAGTAAAGTGAATGTCAAGGTTAAATGACTGTATTTTCATAGCCCAACGGGCCAAACGTCCGCTAGGCGTCTTTAATGAAAGAAGCCACTTCAATGGTTGATGATCGGTGGCAACTCGAACTTCAGCTCCCTCGATGTACCCTCGAAACTTATCGAGAGCCCAAACAACTGCCAAGGCTTCTCGCTCTGTGGTGTGGTAGTTACGCTCGGCAGGAGTAAGCAGCCTGCTCGCGTACTCAATCGGTCTCTCCTCTTGAGCCGTTTCTCCTTGCATGAGAACCGCACCAACAGCATACGCACTAGCGTCTGTCCTAAGGACGAAAGGTTCCTCGAAGTTTGGCTGGCGGAGTATAGGACTGGTAGAAAGGCGCACCTTCAGCTCCTCGAACGCATTCCGTTCGGACTCCCCCCAGCGCCAGCGTCGATCTTTCTTCGTCAGATCGGTTAAAGGACGGGCAACTTCGGAAAACTGAGGAATAAATTTTCTAAACCAGGAACAGGTTTGTAAAAAGGTCTTCAACTCCTTAACATTAGATGGAGGCTTCATGTCTATCACTGCCTGGACCTTAACCAGGTCAGGCTCGATGCCTTGAGACGAGATGACATGACCTAAGTAAGTGACTCTATCTCTTGCAAAAACACACTTACTCCTGTTTGCTCTTAGGTTGAAAACTCTAAGTCGATCAAAGACCTGCTGCAGGTCCGACAAATGATGATCAAGGTCTGGAGATATTACCAACAAATCGTCGAGGTATGCTAGAACGCAGACATCATTCAAACCGGCACGCATCCGGTCAATCAACCTTTGAAAGGTGGCCGGAGCGTTCTTCAGACCAAACGGCATACGTCGGAATTGAAATGTTCCGAACGGGGTAGTGAATGCAGTCTTGTGTCGATCTTCTGGTGCTACAATTGTCTGCCAGTAACCTGCCTTAAGATCAATTGTAGACATGACACAGTTAGGCTTGGTACTCTGAAGCAGCTCATCAATCACCGGTAACGGATATTTATCAGTACGGGTAACGCTATTCAGCTTCCTGTAGTCGACGCAGAACCTAATCTCGCCATTCTTCTTAGGAATCAATACTACAGGTGAGGCCCATTCCGATTCGGCATCTTCAATAATGTCATCCTCGAGCATCTTTTCAATCTCCTTCCTGATGATCTCCTTCTTCGCAGGAGATACACGATATGGCGGGCTAGCAATGGGTGTGGCATCTCCTGTGTCGATGCGATGGACTGCAAAATCAGTCGGTCCTCCCCCTGGAGCGAAAATGTCTTCATTGACATTCAGAAGGTCGGACAATCGCAGACGGTCGTTCGCGTCAAGATGCGAGCCCTCATCCTCACGAAGACCCACAGACGAACATGACAGGGATAACGCGCTCGATTCATAAATAATGGGCTGAGGGGCCCTATTATCACGCAAATACCACTCACCACGACAAAAGTCTAATACCATGCCAGCATCCCGAATGAAATTCATTCCTAATAAACTATCCTTAGCATTAAGCAACATAAGAAAAACAACATTAAGTGTCACCCCGCGCACAGTTACATTTACTTGCGCGATTTCAACAATTTGCGCACAAACTCTGCCATCGGCATATTTTAACTCAGTAAATACATTACTAAATGTTTGACCATTACTAACTAAATGCGCTCTTAACGAAACACTTCCGATGCAATGTTTGGCGCCAGTGTCCAACACTAATCTACCGGTAGCACCGTACACTTCTACTTCTAAGACCGGTCGCACTCGCGAATCTAAACGAGTATCACTCGCGGACACTGATTGAAAAACGGATGATGACACAACACTTTTCTTTTCCTTACACGTGGAACAGTTCGATCGGATGACGCCGGGTGCTCCACACCCGAAACACGTTATAGTCGGCGTAGACGCAGGCGCGGATGACGCCTTCTCCTTAACAGCAGCAGCCTTCTGCTTGGCTAACTTCTGACACGCCTCTTTCAAATGGCCAAACTGCTTGCAGTAGTTACAATGAGGCCGGGCCTTAGTAACAGAGGCCGGCGATCGAGCGAACGAAGACGGAGTAGCGGCGGCGGAGGTAAGCGGCTTGACCTCAGCAGCAGCAGGGCGCGGCCGACCCTCATCGAGAATGTCCTCGACACGGCGCGCTTCCGCTACTAATTCCGCAAACGTACCGAAACTGGTACGGGCTACTTTCTCTCTAATACGACGTTGCAGGAGTCCATAAACCATATCCAGCTGTACCACCTCTGACAGAGAAGACGGTGGTAACTGGGCTATCAGCGCCCTCACATGGCACACAAATATGTCAGTGGACTCGTCGGGACGTTGCTCGCGCTCAAAGATTTTCCTATAGATTTTATGAGGCGGTAATCTCGGACCGAATGTAGCCTTCAAAGCTTCGACGGCATCATGCCACGTGTAAGTAGTCTCTTTGACTCCTTGCCACCAGGTAGCAGCAAGACCCGTTAATAACATGGGTAGCCCACGCAGGGCGTTGGCGTCGTCAACACGCACGCACTCCTTGTATGTCTCAACAGCGTCAATAAACGCAAGGACGTCGCTCGCTTTGTTCCCATCAAAGCGCGCAGTACACTTCGCAAAGTGGCCAGAATGAACAGGTGTACTTACAGGATCGCGATGACTACTTAGCCTATCGATGAGCAGCAGCAGCTGGTCAGTGGTCATGGCCACCGGAGCAGAACCAGCAGCAGCGTTCGCCATGGGTGCAGGAGCAGCGCCGCGCGGATAAGAGTCCGGCGCGGGCGCGAGCGGCGGCGCCAAGCCCTCAGACTGGGCGGCGGGCGGAGCCGGGCTCGCTGCACGCGATCTCGTTAAAACCATTATTCGGAGCTAACGCGTACACACGTCGAATAACAGCAGTCCACGTTGGTACCGCACCGAAAACACGGCACGAAACAAGTACCAAACGAAGTACACAAGTCCCTTAGGTACCCTAGGTCACCGACACTACCTAGGTTTTTCTAGTACCCAAAAGTTCACGTTGATACCGCACTAACAAACCGCAGTACGAAACAAGTACCAACAAAGTTAACACTTAGGTACCCTAGGTCACTACCTAGGTTTAAGAATGTACTAAAGTTCGCGTAGGCACCGCACTACACACCGCAGTACGAAACGAGTACCAAACAAAACACGAACGCGACTTAGATATCCTAGGTCTCCGACACTACCTAGGTTCTAAGATGTACACTAGAGTTCACACCGGTACCGTATCAAACAACCGATACGCAACAAGTACCGAAAATAACAAATTGAGTCCGCGGAATACTAACTCGAGTTAACAGTTCATGTCGTAATAACAGTCTAGCACTGTCCACTGTTGTCCGCAAACTATAAGTGACTACTACGTAAACATAAACAACTCGTAAATAATAGTATCGATGCGCGATCGACCGGGCGCTCAAAACGTAACCATATAAGGTAATTTCGCGAAAGCACAGCACGCCCTGTCCCCTCCCGCTTCCTCAGCCTCCTCGGCACACGGCGGGGGTGACGATTGTACTGGACGAACTTACGAGCGCGTGTAGCGTACCTACACGATATTATTTACGACGCACTAAGTACTTGATTTTAAACACTGAATGCACTAAGTTCACTGTTTTAGTTCTAAAACTGTTAAGTTAGTAATTAATACACAAGCTAACACTAAATTATCACTGATTATGTTCACTGCGACACGTTGGGCTGCCAGGTTGTAGCGAGGGTTTGCGGACAAAATAAAACGGTGTGGACTTCGGGTAAAACTGATATAATAAACAAACGACATTAGGCAATAGGCGATACACTATCTAGATTGTACAAGGGAACTGCAAATAAGAGAACTCGAGTGTCGCCGCGCGGCAGCGCGCGCGCGTGGTGTCGCTGACGGATAGCGGACGCGGACTACTCAGAAACACTACCTCGGCACATCGCGCAGGGCCGGCGGGCGGCGGGGGCGCAGCACACGCCGCGCGCCGGTTAGAACCAGATCGTGCGCGTCTTTCGGGCGCCGAGTGGCGACGACTCGCTTGGAGCGCGGGGCGATACCTAAGTTAGACTTATCTAAACTTTGACGCGCTACAAGTTATTATATTTTGGATATACAACTTTTATAACTAAATAAATTCCTTCTCTATATGAGAGTCACCGCAGGGTGCAGTGGACAAACAGGCTGAAGATGATTATAAAACCGGCCAAGTGCGAGTTGGACTCGCGCACGAAGGTTTCTGTACCATTGTCTATGAAAAATTAACGTATCTACATATTACCTACTAGCCAAAATACAATCATTTTTCGGGCAGCAAAAAATAACTTTGTTTTTCATACAAATATATGTATAACAAAGTTACAATTTGCGGTTTCACACGTTTATTGTATGGGGACCCCCTTAATATTTTAATTTTTAGTATTTGTTGTTATAGCGGCAACGGAAATACATCATTTGTGAAGATTTCAGCTTTCTAGCTATCACGGTTAATGAGATACAGCGTGGAGACAGACAGACAGACAGACAGACAGACATACAGACAGACAGACAGACAACGAAGTCTTAGTAATAGGGTCCCGTTTTACCCTCTGTGTACGGAACCCTAATAAGAAGTAAAAATAATACTCACAATTCCCCAAAACATATACGCAACCTCTCGACGAAGGCTTGCTAAACGATACGGCGACGAGCGCCAAAACACATAACACGATTATAACCTTCATAGTTAATTTTATTTTTAAACCACGTTGTAAACGTCTGAAGTATTTAGTTCCACTAACCTACCTGACTAAATAGGTCGTTTATATATGCGCCTGCGTCTGCAATTATTATATTCAATATTTACTTCAAGAATCGTGCTAATAGGAGGATAAATGTTAAAAGTACGGTCGCCATATTTGTTTTTTTATTATTTTTTTGTTTCATGTTATTGGTTTTGTCTTTATAAGGCAATATTTGTTGTGTGCCAGTGTTATTGGATTCTAAGAATAGTAAAAAAAAAATATATTTAGTTCTTACGTCTGTCTGTTTATTCGCGATAAGCTCAAAAACGTCTGCACAGATTGTTATTTGGTTAAAAATAACAACCTGTGCACAGTAATTCGTAATTAAGGCTAAGTATTATAACTGAGTAACAGCTGAGGCCGCTAGTTGATTAATTGAAAAGACAGGTTTTAAACACATAATTATTTTCTATCAAAAAGCAAAGCATAAAAAACTACAACACTTTTTCACCATCCAAGGGATTTGTAAAATCATTACTAACTACGACCCATAATGTAACCTTTGTCCAATCCCATAGCGAGCAATAACACAGGTTTCTTTATAACCAGGCAGTGTAAGCCTAAGTGGTATATGTTTGCCATAAAAATAGGTGTTTAACTATAAAATAAAATTACATCTGGTAAAGAAGGGGGTGCCCTAATTTCTTCTCCTCAATCTCCCAAGGGTTAGACTGTATATAGAGTCTATGTTAGCTGACGTGGATAAATCTAAGTCTCAAGACAGGTTGCAGCACTATCCGAAAGAGTCACCTCAGTCCTGGTACACAAAGAGCTTGGTGGGTTTTAGACAGTAAAAGTCTGACACTCCATCACGCTGCACCTACAGCGGGAGGTGCAGCATTATTTGATGATTTCCCACCATAAAAAAAGACTGACACAACGTGTAAAAATAGTATTTCTAGTTTTTATATGATTAATACTTATTTTCGAAGACGATAGAGTATCTTTCAAAGTCAATTTCATTAAAAGTATTGTGTTTTATGATCGTACGTCTGGTTAGCATACTTAACTCGTTTTATTTATGTAAACAAAAAATCTGCGCACAGGTTTTCGTTGGGCAATAAACTTGAAGTCGAAATCCATTCGTTTTGTATTAAAAGTCATTCATTTCGAAAGCTAGGGGAACTTGTTACTTCTTACTTCCATAGGTCACCCATCCATGAACCGACCGCGTCAAGCGTTGCTGAAACCTTTAATCGATAGAGCTGTGCAGCTATTACTTAGCCATGCTCCACTTCTGTTTTGAGATACTTCTTAACAGTATAATGACATGGAGATGTGAAAAGACTTTTTAAAAAAATATGAGAATCCAAAAAAATCGGAAGCGTTGTAAAATAACAAAAGTTTGGAAAGATCATTAACCTTTCAGAATAAAAAAGGTGTCCTGATTTGATTTTTCACATTTACTTTCCAAATCTCTTCAAAAATTATCTGGCAATTACGGTATTTTTTACCGACCATGATTTTGTCGACTCTCCCTACCACATAATCGATAAGCTCACATCATTGCAACAGGATAAACTCACAATATTATGATTGATATTGATTATTGTTTTGAAGACGACTACTGCGTCAACATTGAATATAAAGTGTCGGAGATTCAAGGTTGATAAAGTTGCTGAGGAAATTTTTAGCTATCCTAAATTTTATTGGACTGGGATGGATCAAATGTGAATAAACGAGAACAGTAAATCGTAAATTGGTAAGTATTTTCTCGACTATGATGAGGTGTTTATGGAGCAGTAGATAAGTGTTTTACACGATGCTACTGTCTCTTTGATCTCCACAACTCATCAGTTATGGTTTACAACCATACGCCTTAATAACGCTTTTATATAACTGCTCAGCAAATGAGACATTATAAACCATTAAAATTGCTTTACTTAGGAGCTCATCTTGGTCTTCAACACATCACTCCCGCTTGAAACATTAGAAAAAGACGACTGAACTGTGGACCCACTTATTAGGAACCCTGTTAAAATATAACAATTTTTCTCACTTAGAAACAACTTACCACACAATAAAGTTTATCTAAGCTAACCACATAAAGCTTGTACCACATTCGCGACAAACAAACTTAATGCTACTATACACACAAATAAAATGCCGTTAGTTGATCCGTTCGGTTGACACACCGGTATGAACTCGTTCGGTGTGGGGCCATGAAGCCCCCGAGTTTATTCGCCGATAAGGTTTGTTCACCTTTGTTGTATAGCGATTTTTGTAGAAGTACCATTTGGTACGGATCTTTTCAAAATTATTGCCTGATTTACGAAAAGATAATATGCTACCTTTATATTATCCTATACTTTTAGAAGGTAAGGAATCATCAACAATAATAATATCATCAAGCTTTGTTTCTTTTCCCCAATCTAACTTTGCCCAATACAAAGAGGTAAGCAATGGGCCTCCATTCACAAAACAGGTTGGACTTATCAACTTTCAAATCAGTCAAATCTTAATATAATTAACTTTGAAATCAATCTGTCTTTTCTTCATCATCTGTTCGTGGTGGAATTATTTCTACATAACTTTTAGGGATTTTTAAAATTACGTGATCCACACATTAAATTGAAATTATTTTTGAAAAAGAAACCTAGTTATTTTAAAAGAGTGTCCGTGGAGTTTCTTCCATGTTTCCAGTTTTTTCCATGAGACCAACTCCTTGGAACCGTGCAACTAACTTGACTTATCATAAGAATCTGTAAAAGATCTATTTGAAATAAAAAAAAATGACTTTGACTTATTTTTACATGAATAAAGGACAATGGGCAAGTTGTATGGGATTTGGTACCACCTCCAACAGTAATGTGTGATACATCATTATAAACGCCTTTACGTGAAGAATCATAAAAACTATGGGGCTTGTCTCAATTAGTTGTCCGATCCGAGTAATTATTAAAATTGCTTCGACAAAAAAATAGTATGTCATCTAAATACGCAAATGCATTTTAAGGAATATGTCGCCACTATAATCACTTTAAACTCAGTTAATATACATCTTCTAATCTTTAATATACACTTTATCGTAATCTAAAGGATTTTTAATTGACAATGGAGTCAAACTACAGACACACCATCATCAACCGATTTGACGATAGTTCAAACGTACACATTAAGTTTCTGTTTTTTTTGGAAGGAAATCATCAATAAGTACTCACTACTCACCTCTCCTACACTAAGAGGAGCCCGACAGAGTATTCGACTCAAAACATTTACATAACTGGTTTTAAACACTAAAAGGCTTTCATCAAATACATATGGACAGTTGTGTATGAGCTGCAAAGGTTTCCACAGTCTTTTTTAATACAGTAGGTAGGCAAACGTTCTAAAACGGACCCATTCTTGATTTTCTTTTACTCATACCAGATTTTATTAAATGTTGTTTGAACTTAACAACTGCATCTATGTTGATGATTTAGTGGTCATTGCAAATTCTATTAGTCGATGTCACGCAAATTGGACAAGGATTTGAGACTAGTCGCCATAATAATAATTTTTTGCCTTGCTAAGACCTACGCAATGGTACTACAATCAACACTGTTGGACGGGGGTACCAAAACGCCCATTGTCCTTTTTAGAGTAAACCTTTTGCACATTCCCTTCTTCCTTCAAAACAACAGTTTAAAAATGCAGTTGAGGTTGTATTACAACGTATTATCAGTATATTGTCCTGCACCGCGGGATCACATAAATATGTACAGATAACACCAGGTCAACTTAACCGAATCGGCAAAATTTTACCAATCGAACATTAACCTTTCACTATTGTGATAAGGTTGAAAATTGATTGAAGAAATTTGACAAGTTGTGGTAAGCTGATATGCTGGCGTCTGTACTTTGCATAAGTGCTTGATGTGATTTCAGTTGCCGTTACGCCGATTACATCCGATAATTTTAACCAATTTGCGAGGAACAGGTGGGGCGATAAAAATACTTTTGGACGATGAGAAAGTTTGCTTGTTTTGGTCGTATTTTGCCGTTTTAATGCGACTTTTGGTGTAGTGTTTTTGGTTGGCTGCAAGTACTGGCATGTTAGAGTATTTTAGTAGCTAAAAGCTTAGGAATATCACTTGACAATAAGTATATTTTCACTGAATTTATTTGAGTTACATTTTGTATCAGCGTGTAAATTATAGGTAACAAATATTTGTTCCTATAATTTACTTTTATTAATGTTTCCTTATATAAGGATCGAGCTCGTGGCTAAGTCAAAGCCGCGCGGATCGATCGATCGTAAGGTCAAGCAAGGCTTGGCGCGGTCGGTCCGTGGATGGGTGACCATCTTTTCATAACGAGTTCTTCCGGAAGGCACGATAAAGGGTCCCGCTGTCATTTGGACATCTTTGGCAGTCGTTACGGGTAGTCAGAAGCCAGAAAGTCTGACAACCAGTCTTACCAAGGGGTGCCAGGTTGCCCAGGTAACTGGGTTGTGGAGGTCCAGTCGCTCCATGTAAAACACTGGTTCTCAGCTGCATCCGGTTAGACTGGAAGCCGACCCCAAAAATAGTTGGGAAAAGGCTAGGCAGATGATGATATAAGGATCGATAAATCTGCTAGGTTTGGCAGTTCTCACTGCGTTCATTCTTTGAAAAGCTGACAAGTCATTTTATCAAAGCCAAAAATATTGTCAGCCTTATAAGAATGTATACCAGATAAACCAAGTTAACGGCTACTTAGTGCTTGATTATTCTTAACAGAGAGGAAACAAGTTTTTATTTTTGTATTGTTACTTATAGTTTTCTGTATTTATTCCAAGTTCAATCGTCAATTTTACGAAAACCAATATAATTTAGTACCTGTGTTCCAACTGACCCCACATCCATCTACCCGTCTATTTCCTAGCCACATCTTCGATTGTCACATCCAAGCTTTTTGTTAGCATACCCACTAACATAGTTCATGGAATAATTAACCTTATTAAATAAATTATAGTGTCGTCTTTTGCTTACTGATTTGATCTTGTTTTCAGTGAAAGTTTAATTAAGTTTTATGAATGAATAATGTAGATGTTATGTTATGGTTCTACCGTTAGACTAGAATCTAGATTTGAAGGTAACTAAAATATCGGTTTGTGAAATATGACTAATTTTAACATAATTGACATTTCTATAAAGTTAGACCTTGCACCTAGATAATGTATGTAGACACATAAGAAAGATTTTTTCCTACGTTTTCACAATAGTTTCGGCCAGCGGTTTTACCCGTGTC
Source organism: Heliothis virescens (assembly GCA_002382865.2). Taxonomy (NCBI): domain Eukaryota; kingdom Metazoa; phylum Arthropoda; class Insecta; order Lepidoptera; family Noctuidae; genus Heliothis; species Heliothis virescens. The sequence goes on along the minus strand of NWSH02000605.1, from coordinate 10,868,606 downwards.
GCATGGAAACTACTTCGAGCATCCGGATAGAAGTAGCCTTTAGCCATTCTTGATAAATGGACTATACCTATATGTAACGCCAAAATAGCTTTCCCAATTGATCCAGTAGTTTTTGAGTTAGTGAGATTTGCTACCACATTCAAGCGAATATCTTTTGAATTATTTTTTGGATATAGGTGTTATATAAATTTCAGTTAAATTTTACCTACAAGATTAGACAACCAAACTACATTATATTTACCTCCCTTAACGAAAACATTACAATTTAAACTAACAACAATAGAACGATTTATCTCGAACACAAGTAATTTTACAAATCCAAGCACTTGTAAACATTGATTTATTCTAATTTATGCATTCCTTAAAGCTGTGAACATCTTAGATTCGAGATAACTCTCCTAGGTATAACCACATACAATGCTAACTATTTGACCTTCAAAAACTCCTTAGGTTCGCATGAAAACCAGTTCTACATAAACATTATATAATATAATAAATCCCACTAATGTAATAAATGCGAAAATAATCGTTTGTATCTATCTGTCCGATTTTTACGGAAAAACTGCTGAACCGATATTGGGTACACACACAGATAGTTTAAATGTTCAGATAGAGCAAAGGTTACTTTTTAACCGATTGAGAAAAGTAGTTTCCACAATTTGCCGATGTAACCACATGGTTTATTTTTGTGTTTGTTTGTTAACAATCATTTTCTAAGCCTCTGAAAGTAATTAATTGGTCAATACGGAGTACAAACAGACACAATCTACAGGATATTTTTATCTAGAAGAAATACCTAGCATGTACGCAGAGGTTAATGCTAATTTATTTATACACTAGCCGTTTTCCCGCGGTTTCACTCGCATCCCGTGGGAATTACTGCCCTTACCCGGATAAAATATAGCCTATGTCACTCGTGGATAATGTAGCTTTCGAATGGCGAAAGAATGTTTTAAATCGGTCCAGTAGTTTTTGAGCCTATTAATTACAACCAAACAAACAAACAAAGTTTTCCTCTTTATAATATTAGTATAGATACGTAAAAATTACAAAGTTTTGTGCACTTTTTCAAAGTTACGACTGACTTTAGGATACAAAATTTGGTTTGGAGATATAGCCTATGTTTTATCCGGGTACGGGCAGTACTTATATAGTTCTCACGAGACGCGGGTGAAATCACGGGAAAACAGCTAGTAAATTATAAGAGGAGTGAGGTAGTTTCAGTTGAAAAAACTAGTAAACAATTAGTATTGTAATGAACACGCAAAACTAAGATTTAATTCTACTTCTAATAAAACAAAACAGAATAAAAGCAAGGGTTGCTTTTATTCTGTTTTATATTGTTCTCAATTTCACTAATTGTTTTTCTAGAAATGTTTTCAGTTCGTAATAAATCTGAGTTTTTTTCTATATTGAACTAATGACCTACGCTAGATATTTATTTACCTATTGAGACTTTATAGAGAATTATCCAGTATCTTTTCCATAAACAAATTAAAGCCAAAAAACACTGGTGATTCTGCTGTATCCACAATTGGAAAGTTTTCGGAAAGCTGGGCGATATTTACTTTATCAAACAGAAAAAAAACAAAATAAAATGTACCAACCTTATAGCCTTTTCTTATAAATAGGTTATCAAACACTGAAATAATAAAAGTTGGTCCAACATCTCATGAGGCTCTCGTTAGGCGGCTGGGTCAAGAGACTGATACAGAAGGCGGTGCTCCTTGATATGGCTCGCGTTGTGAGGAGGTTTCTGTCTCTGGGACCCTAACCACCGGTACCTTGGACCCTGTGCGTCATTACGCCATTATTATCATGGTAACCATTGTTACCATGCCGGACTGCCGAACTGATGGTCCCGGGTTCGATTCCCGGAACAGTCAACATTTGTGTGATGAGCATGTTTGTTGGCTGTGGTCTGGGTGTTATAATATGTATCTATTTATTAAAATATATACGTAGTTATATGTAGTTTATCAGTTGTGTTAGCACCCATAACACAAGCTAATTAATAGCTTACCATGAGGCTAACCGACCGTGTGTGAAAAGGATATTATTATATTATTTTTTATTTTTTTGCCTTTTTATCGTCCCACTGCTGGGCACAGGCCTCCTCTCATATCGAGAAGGATTGAGCGTTAATCACAAATCAATATTATTATATTATGTCCCGATATTATAATTAAACTTTCAAACAGTGTTCAAAAATATTCATGTAGCAACCCACGTATTCTCCGAAGGTCTGATATGCATCAAATTCAAATGAGATCCGTTGGATGCGCGCGCGCAATATGATGTATCATCGTCTGGTCCCGTAATAGCATACAATAGAAGTGTATGATCTGGTTTAAATTGATCGTATCTGTTTAGCCTAGTGACCTTAGGAAGTATATCCCTACTAATATAATAAATGCGAAAGTAACTCTGTCTGTCTGTTACGCTTTCACGCCTAAATCAGTGAGCCGATTTTGATGAAATTTGGTACAGAGATGTAATAGACCCTGAAGAACAACATAGGTTACTTTTTATCCGGACACGGGAAATAGTTCCCTCGGGAAGCGGGCGAAGCCGCTGGCAGAAGCTAGTCATTATTATTATTTCAAAGTCAAAGTCAAATCATTTATTTAATTTGGGCCTTTACAAGCACTGCCAATGCCAAAAAATATAACTAAAGTTGATTCTACTTGCTTTTGTTGATAGTCATTTTTAACCGACTTCAAAATAGGAGGTTTTCAGTTTGACCTGTATTATCGTCTTAGAGTGAAAACCTCGGAAATGCAATTTTTTCCCCATTTTTTTTATCTCGTTTCTAGGAAGATAACTTCGCAAAGAACATCCTACAGGTTCCTCCTGAAAAGTCATGTCTCTTAGACTTACGCGGTTTTCACTCTAAGGCATCGGTATTTGTTTGTACGTACGTATTTTAATGGATTAGCATCCTGTGGTTTCACCCAACTACTTATCGTATATAGCTAAAATTTAGCCTGTAATGTTATTCCGATATAATAAGAATGAGCTTTATTACTACTTATTTTCATTTTTCATTAAAATCGATCCAGTAGTTCTTTGCGTTAAAGAGTATCAAACATCATATCTATATACTTCCACATAATATTGGTAAGAAATAAGATAATTAATTATTTATTCTGTGTGATTCAAGTCTTCTTACCTATACTAATATTATAAAGCTGAAGAGTTTGTTTGTTTGTTTGACTCTGGAACTACTGCTCCGATTTGAAAAATTCTTTCGGTGTTAGATAGCCCATTTATCTCATCACTTTTTATCCGGGTGCGCCGAGTAGTTCCCACGGGACGCGGGTGATACCGCTGGCAGAAGCTAGATTATAATCGTCATTATTTAGTCTGTGTTATTTGTTTATCGACCTAGGCCTTTATCATAACACACTGCTGAGTCTGCGTCAGGTCTCCTCCAATCACTGCTAACAACGGGAACATTATTTCCATATTTATTACCTTCATACTTCATCATCATCACCACCACCTCAGCCATAAGACGTCTAGGCCTCCATTAATATTCTTCATACATACTTGTACTGAAAACAATATGGCCACGTCTGAAAATCAAACCCGCTACATGCAGCAGCCATTCACATAGCATCATCATCATCATGTGACTATCATCAGACAACTCTTTGACCTACGTGATCCTCACATTATATTGAAATTATTTTTGTACAAGATACCTAGTTATTTTAAAAGTGTATCCATGGAGTTTCTTGTCGGTTCTTCTCCATGAGACCAACTCCTTGGAACCGTGCAACTAGCTTTGCTTTGACTTTTATAAGAACCTGTAATAGGTCTACTTGAAATAAAAAAAATGACATTGACATCTCACTTTGTAGGGGTCAATTCGGAAAAAAAATAACTTGAAAATACGAGTATCTTTTTGCATGTTTTGTCAGATTGAAAGTTTTTAACTGGCTGTGTTTTCAAAAAAATTAAAGAGCTATTTTATCAAACTTATTATCACAAGTTTAATAAACAATGATCAGGGAAAAACAATATGTGTTGATGAGATATACTTTACCCATAGATTTAGCATTTTCTTACCGTTTTGTCTTTACAACTTTAACTTAGAATCAGGGCCAGTTTCAGAGGTCCCGGATAAAGTTGAAGCTACGGGATGCTTATTAGAATACCATAGAAATGTTTTTATTTTGACTACTTCCTATCTGTCAGATAGCTATCTGGAACCTGTGAAAAAGATCCTTAATAATATAAAAATCCTCTCACTGTCGATTAAAATTAAAGATATAAGAACTGAACCCAGGATCTCAAACTTAGTAGGTTCTAATCAAGCAAACCAAATGGTGGTTCAATAGACTTACCTAAATCGACATGGTATATTAACTTTTACAAAGTCACTTCGATATACTTACGAAAGCAGATAAAATCTACATTAGAAGTCAAACTAACAATAATAGTCACGAAAGAGAATCTGTTCACAAAAAATATAAATATCCAAATTGAAAACCTCCTCATTTTTTGGGAAGTCGGTTAAAAATATAAGAGCACCATTTTTAATACTCAGCGTTGATGTTGATGTTACTAATGAGGTCAAATTATTTATCAATTAACCTTGATGATGAAAAATAATGTAGTAGAAATTATTTCTCTAGAATTCAAATATATTCAAATTAGAGAGTTTTAGCAAGAAATAAACTTTACACCTTAGTAAAATCGGGTTTTCGTTTTTAAGCTCATAAATAAATACTGTCCTTACCTAACCCTTAAATTCGTAATAATTCAAGATTATCCTATCAAAGGAAAGTAAATAAAATCCAGAAATAGTATTTTATAATAATTTTATATTACTTACAATACACAAATTCAGTCGCTCAACATTTTTTTAATATTATTTTTTAAATAAGGTTTGAGACATTTCGCCTAAAACTAAACTTACAATTACGATCACATTTTTCACAAAGATAGCACAATATTTTTTTTCACGCACTGTTTCCAAGACCCATGTTCATGGCATTTAGTATATCACCATTGTCTGCGTCTATTTCCCATGCAAATAGACCTCCTAGCTTGTTATTCCTCACATACTTGGCCTTCTCAATTGTGGACCTGGCATCATCATACGTGATCAAGTCACCAGTTTCCTTTCTAAATACGTACGGTGCTTGAGCCACTTTGTCATAATGGTACTCCCACTTGCCTTGAGCAATTTCATTGGCTATCTCTCTGTAGTCCACCACACCGTCCTGCCAGGTACCCTTGACTGGACCAGTAGCTACACCAGTGAATGGATTACCATCTTTGTAACCGTTGACTCCAGTCCAGCCTCGTCCATACATAGCTACACCAACGACGATCTTCTTAGGGCTGACACCCTGAGCCAACAGGAATTTGACACCGAAGTCGGTTGTGTAAGTTTCCTTGGGGTTCCATGCGGGTGCGTGAAGAGCAGCTTGGTGGCCAAGAGTGTCGTTCGACCAAGCTCCCTTGAAGTCGTAGCTCATCAAGAAGATGTGGTCCATGTACTGTTGAGCCGCCTTATAGTCTACTACCTGAATCTTATCCCAACCAGAGCTGATGGCTGAAGTCAATTCGTATTTCTTGCCAGTCTTGGCAGAGAGCTCGTTAAGCATCTCTCTCAGTTCCTTCATCAGCTCAACGTAGATGTGACCATCATCAGGACTGCCGAGATCAGGGTTAGCGCCTTTACCACCAGGGAACTCCCAGTCAATATCCACTCCATCGAAGAATTTCCAGGTCTCAAGGAAGTCTTTAACTGAGTCAACGAAGCGCTTCCTCTTGACCTTGTCAGTGAAGAAGAAGAAGGGATCAGCCAGTGTCCAACCACCAACGGAAGGTAAGATCTTCAGGTCAGGTCTTGCTTGTTTCAACATCATCAGCTGGCCGAAGTTACCCTTGTAGGGTTCGTTCCACGAGGCCAAACCCTTTTGTGGTTTCTGAAGAGCTGCCCAAGGGTCGTGGATCGATACTTTGAAGTCTTCCCTGCCACTGCAAGATCGCTGCAGAGCTTGGAAACTGCCTTCGATTTCCTTCAAACTGTCGTTGATGCCATCTCCACCGCAGATTGGGATGAAACCGTACAGAAGATGGGTAAGATTCGGGATGGGCACGCGATCGACGGGGAACTTCCTGGGGTAGACGCCCCATTCGACGAAGTAAGCGCCAACAACCTTGCCAGAAGTTTGCTTGAAGGGCTTGTTCCTCTCTCCAATAGAGTAGTCCAAAGGTGGCAAGTGGCTACCATCAGTATCGGCAACCACTATCTCAGTAGAGTCGCTGTAGCTACATCCATCAGCGTTGCAGAGTTCCACTTTCATTTGGTATCTACCACCCTTCTTAACCTTGAAGGCTGCTGATGTGGCGCTGCCGGCTCCAGACCAGAACTCCTTATCGTTGAGAAGAACCCTGGACTTGTCTGCTGGATCACCGGACCAGACGTTCCATGTGACGGAGACATCAGCGGCGTCTCTCTTGGTGACTAGCTGATTGTAGGCTGTAGCTGCTTGGTTGACTTCAACAATCGCGAAGGTGCGTTCTCCCCAGCCGAGGGACGGCTTCCCCGGCGGTGCGCACGCGGCGGTCGCGAGCAGCCCCGCGCCGATGACTAACGCCAACATCGGACGTCCCATAACCGGTTCTAAAAAAATAAATACGAAAAAATTGGACACACACTTCTCATTAAAGAGCTGAGTTTGAACTGGAGTTGCATCTCAGTGGTATCTTTTATATACGGATCGTATTGTAGGCCAACCGCTAACATACTGGGCCCGCATTGTATGGAATACCGATATCACAGTGATTTTGATTCGTAATAATAATCGTTAGCACAATTTTCAATCCCGGTCAGTGGGTCGGTCAAGGTGACTATTGTTTATAATTGTTTAATTTTATTGTCGTTTGTTAAACCCTTTGTGTGTGGAGAAACGTGAAAGACGTACCGTTTAGAACTAAACTACCGATTCACTGTAATTTGGAAGTTGTAAGTCGAGAGCATGTTATGACACCACTTAATTTGTGATCATATTAAGATAAGTTTCGTTAGTATTAAATAAACATTGTTTGCGACGAATTTGTGAATCTCTGTATTTCTATTACTGACAGATGTAGGTAACATTAGTGTCAAAAAAGTGTAGTTGGTCTATGAAACAACTTTATGCAAAAAAAAGTTTAAATAGCACTGTTTATACTTTGAGACTACTTAGAAAATTCATTCAATTTAATTATATTTAACTGTGTTCGTATTCCATAAGAGCGTAGTGGTTTTTCTCCATGCCTGTTTTTTTAAACGATCTCAAGAATTAGACGTAGTTTTCCAAGCAACGCCGCAGGCTACACTAATGCATTGAACGTTAATGTATTAAATATCAGTGTCATTGTCATCTCTTAATGAGTCATTACTATTAATCGTTTGTTGTTATAGCATCTACTTTTATGATGAAAAAAATAATAGTTTTTTTTTCTCTAGGTTATACACTGCCGTCCCAATTCCCATTTACGACCATTCCCAATGACCTGTCTATCTCTGGATTTGCTTACTAGAGATAAAATTTTGACGTTAGCCCCATATAAGTAACTAGCTTCCGCCAGCGGTTTCACCCGCTTTCCCGTGGGAACTACTGCGCGTACCCGGATAAAAAGTAGCCTATAGCCTTCCTCAATAAATGGGCTATCTAACACTGAAAGAATTTTTCAAATCGGACCAGTAGTTCCTGAGATTAGCGCGTTCAAACAAACAAACTCTTCAGCTTTATAATATTAGTATAGATAGATGTCAAATTCCTATTTTTAGTAAGTAAATCCAGAGATAGACAGAATATTGAATTTCACAGTTACAGGCCTCCCGATCTTTTGAATGATCCCTGGTGACATATAGCCATTTCTTCAGGGATAGTTTATAATTATATTTTACTGCATTTAATAAGAGCATGACTAATTTCATCATTATCACCATCTTCAATTTTTTATCGTTCCACTGCTGGGCACAGGCCTCCTCTCACACAGATATGGTTAATTTAAAACTTATTAATTTTTCTTATACCTATATTTTTAACAGATAAAGAAAGCAGTAAAATTAACTTAATGTATTAAAAAAGGAAAAATACAAAAAATTACATATCATATACGAAGCAATTATACAATTTTGAAATGCGATAGATAACAGATGGTCTAGTATTCACGTTATTTCAAATTTTAGTTCCGTTAACAGGCGGGTAAAACCACGGTAAAAACTTAACAGTTAATTATATATTATAGAGCAAATAATATAAATACCCCTTAAATTACTACCCGCATACAAAAATCCAGTATTTGGTAATGTAAAGAATTCAACATCACAGGCTTTCAATATGACAGCTATGATTAAAGAATTTTCAAGATAAGATAAATAGCTATCAAAGTATTGTCGGCGAATAACTCGCAAATTGCATTATGCAGTTACAGGAATATCAACCTTGAGAAATGGTTACAAGGTCGAAAATTAAATGTTGAGATTGCTTCTAGAATTATGTAAAAGATTAGCCTGTTTATTTACTGGTTTTTAAGTTGCGTTTTCTAATTACTTATATGGGTTTGCTTATATTTCTATGAACTAGTGATTGAAAGGTTGCCATTAATTGAAAGAAAAATGTATTACCAGCGGCTTCGCCCGCTTCCCGAGGGAACTATTTCCCGTACCCGGATAAAAAATAAAAGCCTCTGTTTTTCCTCAGGGTCTATTCTATCTCTTTACCAATTTCATCAAAATCGACTCACTGGTTTAGGCGTGAAAGCGTAACAGACAGACAGAGTTACTTTCGCATTTATAATATTAGTAGGGATTTTCAAATCATTAAAATGGAGATAGAAAAACGTAGGTATTATAAATGCTATAACGATATTCTAAATATATGATAGGCAATAGATTGGGTTCAGAATATAGTTTAAGATTTTTTTATATTCTATTGAGAACGGGACGAAAATTCTACCAACATTTTTGTAATGCATTTTTTTTGGGAAAAATGTGTAACAATTAAGGTAACACCTACCTACAGTTAAAGTACTTTACGCTAGTCACATAATTTGGTACCTAAGTATATATTTACTTCATGTGGTCATATACCACAAAAGTGCATTGAACTTGTCATCAACAGACGGCCTATTTTCCTTCCCAACTATGACTAACAATGATAAAATATGGCCATGTTTGTGAGTCATTTCTTTACTCAGACATAATAAAAAATAAAAAGACTATTTGACCTAATTTGACAATGACTAACTTAAGTTATTTTTCCCTTTTCTTTATAAAACAGAAAACGTTGTTTATTTAACTTCCTTCGACGTTAAAAGGGTTTGTTTATATTGTTTTGTTTCAACAATATTTTTCTTTGTAAATCGAGGTCAACTTTACTCTCACTTTAAATAATAACTTTCTTTTAAAAAATAAACGAGGATACCTACTGTTTTTCTTGTTTTGTTGTTTTAGTTTATTTGACTTTTTCACGTTATTATTATGACTTATTAACTAATATTTATTGATGGATATGAAAAAAAAATTATCAGACTTATATAAATACTAGCTTCTTGTCAGCGGTTTCACCCTCGTCCCGTGGGAACTACTCGGCGCACCCGGATGAAAAGTAGCCTATAGCCTTCTTCGATAAATGGGCTATCTAAGGGCCCTTTTCCTGTCATGCGGATTTTAGTCCGCACGCGGATCTCGTCCGCATGCGGGCTGCCCGCATCGTATGATTTCATACATGTTTTTCCTATCATGCGGGTAGCACGCGTGCTGAATGCGGATTGGCTGCGGGCGCACACCCGCGTGCGCGCCATCCGGATGCGTGCGGCGATCTTCTGCCTGCCAGTCACAGAGTACAGACAACAGCAGGTCAACGTATACGAATCTGTCAAATTTTACCAATCGAATATTAACCTACCCCCATTGTGATAAGGTTGAAAATCGATTGCAGAAATTTGACAGATTGGAGTTATTGCGATTCGTCGTAAACTGGATACAGCCAACTTATGTTCAATTCTTCCCAGCAACTCATCAAAAGATCGAAGGGACATTCGGAAGTAGTTCATAAATTTGCGATGATTATCTCGGAGATTTTGAAAATTTACATTAAACATTCCAGTGAGTGATCTAATTTCAAGATATGGATCTACTCTGAATTGCTTTTTATATTTTTAATTTTTAAAAATTATATAAGTGACAATAATTTTTTTGACGTTCATGTTTGTACACCACTATAGCCACTGGCGGGCGACACGCAAAACACTGCAGCAGCAAACGATATCTTAGTCCTGCGTGTGGCCCGGAGCGTGCTATCACCCGCATGCGGACGAGACCCGCGTGCGGGCT
>NWSH02000605.1:10836216-10856896 GCA_002382865.2 Heliothis virescens | reverse complement strand
TCGTATGATTTCATACATGTTTTTCCTATCATGCGGGTAGCACGCGTGCTGAATGCGGATTGGCTGCGGGCGCACACCCGCGTGCGCGCCATCCGGATGCGTGCGGCGATCTTCTGCCTGCCAGTCATAGAGTACAGACGACAGCAGGTCAACGTATACGAATCTGTCAAATTTTACCAATCGAATATTAACCTACCCCCATTGTGATAAGGTTGAAAATCGATTGCAGAAATTTGACAGATTGGAGTTATTGCGATTCGTCGTAAACTGGATACAGCCAACTTATGTTCAATTCTTCCCAGCAACTCATCAAAAGATCGAAGGGACATTCGGAAGTAGTTCATAAATTTGCGATGATTATCTCGGAGATTTTGAAAATTTACATTAAACATTCCAGTGAGTGATCTAATTTCAAGATATGGATCTACTCTGAATTGCTTTTTATATTTTTTATTTTTAAAAATGATATAAGCGACAATAATTTTTTTGACGTTCATGTTTGTACACCACTATAGCCACTGGCGGGCGACACGCAAAACACTGCAGCAGCAAACGATATCTTAGTCCTGCGTGTGGCCCGGAGCGTGCTATCACCCGCATGCGGACGAGACCCGCGTGCGGGCTAAAATACGCATGACAGGAAAAGGGCCCTAACACTGAAATATTTTTTTTAAGTCGGACCAGTAGTTCCTCAGATTAGCGCATTCAAACAAACAAAAATCTCTTCAGCTTTATAATATTAGAAGCAATCATGAAATTCAGTTTCTTAGCTGTGTTTTTCGTCTATCCATAGGTACCTACCAATAAGCTATTGACCCAAAATCGCAACCCACACGAACATAATATTAAAGCAAAACCTATATTTACACCCTAAAAATCTATCGATATACAACCAATCACTATTATAAAGAAAAAAACTAGGGCACCCTCTAATCTCAATACAAAACAATGCATCATATGGATTAGCAAAAAAACTGTCACATTTTTTTAGAGCCGGCAACATTTGCATACAATGCGAAAGCTTTATAATCTGTGGTCGTATTTTTGGGGTTATTGACTCCGTAAAGAGGTTATAGTGACCGGTGCAAGGATAATGTTAAGCGGTGTCTTCGAGCATTTAACCGACCGGACACGCTGTAAGCAAACAAATCTACTTATATGCGAGAAAATGGCTGTCTTTTGCGGGGGCGTGGCAACGTAACAAAAATATTGTAACTTCTTCTTATCGAGTGAGCTGTAAGCTTTCAGGGCTGGCTTTACGTGTCCACATCGTAACAAATGCACAGCACAAAATTATCAACAAGCATAATACTTCCTGCAAAACATTGTGGGCATGAGCGACGTTCTAGTACATAAGGGTAAGATACGGCTCCTCAAAGAGAGTCACCAAACTCCAGTGGGGCTCACCAGGGCCAGAGCCTAGCGGAGCTACCTGATTGTTCGAAAGAGTTACCGCGGCCCAGATACACAGAGGGCTCAAGAATGAACACGGTGGATTTTAGTCAGCAAAAGGCTGACACTCCCTCACGCTCCATCGCGTGATGATTTCCCACCGAAAAAAAAAAGGTAAGGCACGGCATTCGCGTGTCCGGTTCTTTAAACGCTCTAAGTGTTAAGGCAAGTTTACACTGACTGTTTTGGTATGCGATGTTGCATAAGTGATGCTGGCCGTTTAGAATGCTAAATAAATGATAATGGCGTACAAGTTTCGGTTATAATGTATACAAGCATTTTGGAGATAGCCGTTTTTTTTTTCGAAAAAATAATTATGGTAAGCCTGCGTCCAGTATGCAAATATTAAATAACAAATCTTATGAGAAAAAAGATATATTTGTATGCAGTTAACATTAATTAAGTAATTTATAGCCTACCGTGAATATTAATTTTTTATGTTTAAATTTAAATTATAAATAAATAAAATGATTTATTTTTTTAGATTATTAGGGCATGAATGAAGGTGTTTTACTTTCAAATTGACAATTAAAAACAGGTTATATATTTATTTTATCAAAAACTAAAATTTTATCGTGAGATACAACTTTCCATTTTATACTATGACACATAATTAACATGAATTTCAAATAAACGGCGAATAAATAAAATAAGAATGTCTTATTTTGTCTTATATTAAATTCTAAAGTGGTATAGTCACTATTTTTATATGATATAGGTATTATTAAAAGATTTAGCCACTTTCCATTTTTAGTCAAGGATTTGATCAAAAACTAGCTCCTGCTTCACCGCGGTTTCACCCGTGTCCCGAGGGAACTTCTTCCCTTATCCGGACAAAATATTATAGCCTGTGTGAACCGGGAATAGTCTGACTTCTCAACAGTGAAAGAATTTTTCAAATCGGTTGAATAGTTTCGGAGCCTTTACGGTACAGACAAACAAAAAAAGGTAGGCTCTTTATTGTATTAGTACAAGTATGAATTGTCGCAAGACCCCAAAAACAGTAGATTTTACCTTTTTACTAATATATGACTTTAACTGACTCGCGAAAATTTTACTAGTTTAACTTAAATAAAAATCCTATAAACATGTATGCTACCTTATTTCTTTAGAAGTCACGTGTCAACCAAGCTTTTTATTTGCACTACAACCAAAAATCCCGACAAACATTTAGCAACACATACAAGGATGCCAGCACTGTGTTAATGGTACATTAATAATTCTAGCTGCAAATGGAATGTAGCAGGCGGATTAAGTTTGCCAACCTTTGCACTGCGAAATGTAAGCGATGCATTGTTTTGCACATTAGTACTTCGTAGGGCTGGTGAGGGCGTTATTTTTTTGTTTTTGATGGTCCAATTGCGGATAATTTGGCAAATAAATATGAATTGCTTGATGTTATGCAGGATAGGTAGCTGTGTATGAACGTTTTCCATTAACGGGATCTGGAATATTACCTACCAGCGCGGACTGACGAGTATTGATGGATGATTTATACTAATTCTTTCACTGTTGGAAAGCTACACTATTCCCGAGAAACATTAGCATTTTTTTTATGTAAGCACAACTAAATAAATTAAAAGAAACAATACTAAAATTATTTGTAACATTTCCCCTAATATACTGGATTCTGCTTCCAATCCAATCGGATGCAACAGAATGCAAATATTTTTAAATAAAACTGCTAAAATTGCCCCCAAAACCCATTTGGTAGTAAATATAGTAAATATAAAAGCGAAAAACCGGGTCAACGACTTGTGATGCATTTTACACACAGAAGAACAGCTTCACAGATGGTCACGGCCACCCATCCACGTGGTGACCGCAGCAAGGACAACTTAACTCGTGGGTGACAGCGTGAGACTTTTACTGACGAAAACCCACAGTGTTCATTCTTGAGCCCTTTGTGTACCTGGGCCGCGGCAGCTCTTTCGAACAATCCCGCAGCCCCGACAGGTTCTGGCCCTAATGGGCCCCGCAAGGGTTTGCGACACGGGCCTGTCGTCTCCTAGAAGGCGGAAGGATGATCAGCCTGCCTTACCCTAGGTTGCTCGATTTTACTTTATATTTATTATTAGTTAAATTAGTGATTTGTCAGCTGTGTGACCAATGGGCGGCCATTTCACGGCCGGTCAAGGTTAGGATACAATAAAAGTTAAATCGGGCAACCCAGCCTAAATCCATTTTTTGCAGTGGCAACCCTAAATATCCAAAGCCGTTAGAGATTACAATTTGTATTCAAGAATTTACGATTAACGTGTATTTTAAGAATAATTTATGGAGCGTTTGTAACCTTTTAATAAGTGCAACTTGATATTATGTTAATTTTCTTTCTTAGGACCTTGTACTTAGAACCTTTCTGTTTTGCTTCTGCCTCTAAAGGTGGTTTTCGATTAGTTTCACTTATACTTATTTTCATAAATATGAAGTGTTATTTTTAACCGACTTCCGAAAAAGGAAGAGGTTCTCAATTCGACCGCGTATTTTTTTTTTTTNATTTTGTCTTATATTAAATTCTAAAGTGGTATAGTCACTATTTTTATATGATATAGGTATTATTAAAAGATTTAGCCACTTTCCATTTTTAGTCAAGGATTTGATCAAAAACTAGCTCCTGCTTCACCGCGGTTTCACCCGTGTCCCGAGGGAACTTCTTCCCTTATCCGGACAAAATATTATAGCCTGTGTGAACCGGGAATAGTCTGACTTCTCAACAGTGAAAGAATTTTTCAAATCGGTTGAATAGTTTCGGAGCCTTTACGGTACAGACAAACAAAAAAAGGTAGGCTCTTTATTGTATTAGTACAAGTATGAATTGTCGCAAGACCCCAAAAACAGTAGATTTTACCTTTTTACTAATATATGACTTTAACTGACTCGCGAAAATTTTACTAGTTTAACTTAAATAAAAATCCTATAAACATGTATGCTACCTTATTTCTTTAGAAGTCACGTGTCAACCAAGCTTTTTATTTGCACTACAACCAAAAATCCCGACAAACATTTAGCAACACATACAAGGATGCCAGCACTGTGTTAATGGTACATTAATAATTCTAGCTGCAAATGGAATGTAGCAGGCGGATTAAGTTTGCCAACCTTTGCACTGCGAAATGTAAGCGATGCATTGTTTTGCACATTAGTACTTCGTAGGGCTGGTGAGGGCGTTATTTTTTTGTTTTTGATGGTCCAATTGCGGATAATTTGGCAAATAAATATGAATTGCTTGATGTTATGCAGGATAGGTAGCTGTGTATGAACGTTTTCCATTAACGGGATCTGGAATATTACCTACCAGCGCGGACTGACGAGTATTGATGGATGATTTATACTAATTCTTTCACTGTTGGAAAGCTACACTATTCCCGAGAAACATTAGCATTTTTTTTATGTAAGCACAACTAAATAAATTAAAAGAAACAATACTAAAATTATTTGTAACATTTCCCCTAATATACTGGATTCTGCTTCCAATCCAATCGGATGCAACAGAATGCAAATATTTTTAAATAAAACTGCTAAAATTGCCCCCAAAACCCATTTGGTAGTAAATATAGTAAATATAAAAGCGAAAAACCGGGTCAACGACTTGTGATGCATTTTACACACAGAAGAACAGCTTCACAGATGGTCACGGCCACCCATCCACGTGGTGACCGCAGCAAGGACAACTTAACTCGTGGGTGACAGCGTGAGACTTTTACTGACGAAAACCCACAGTGTTCATTCTTGAGCCCTTTGTGTACCTGGGCCGCGGCAGCTCTTTCGAACAATCCCGCAGCCCCGACAGGTTCTGGCCCTAATGGGCCCCGCAAGGGTTTGCGACACGGGCCTGTCGTCTCCTAGAAGGCGGAAGGATGATCAGCCTGCCTTACCCTAGGTTGCTCGATTTTACTTTATATTTATTATTAGTTAAATTAGTGATTTGTCAGCTGTGTGACCAATGGGCGGCCATTTCACGGCCGGTCAAGGTTAGGATACAATAAAAGTTAAATCGGGCAACCCAGCCTAAATCCATTTTTTGCAGTGGCAACCCTAAATATCCAAAGCCGTTAGAGATTACAATTTGTATTCAAGAATTTACGATTAACGTGTATTTTAAGAATAATTTATGGAGCGTTTGTAACCTTTTAATAAGTGCAACTTGATATTATGTTAATTTTCTTTCTTAGGACCTTGTACTTAGAACCTTTCTGTTTTGCTTCTGCCTCTAAAGGTGGTTTTCGATTAGTTTCACTTATACTTATTTTCATAAATATGAAGTGTTATTTTTAACCGACTTCCGAAAAAGGAAGAGGTTCTCAATTCGACCGCGTATTTTTTTTTTTTTGTTTAAAAATAGGGTGAAAAGCGTAATCCTCGCCACTTTATTGTATTTCTATATCAGTAATTTAAATGATAAAAAAAAAATCTTCGACATGAATCGCAATAAATATTTGAAGTTTGAATATATTCCTTGGTTTCGGTTGCATCTACACTATTTGTCGGAATAAAGTAAATAATTATTTTTAACCAACTCTAAGAATGAAAGAATCTCTCTCACTATCTCAATTAAATTTCAAGTTCAAATTCAAGTGTCTCAATTCGGCCGTGTTTTTTTTTTGTTTTGCTTTTCTGCTACCTTTCACAAACTCGCTGCGAAAATTTAAATTCCTATATGTATAAATGTCATATCATTTTTAAGTTCACGAAATATATGACATTATTTCTATTTGAAAAACTAACCTGTAACGGAACCACGTTTGGCCGACTCCGGGAAAACAACAAAATATGATATCTATAAATAAAGCGTTTTTATTGTTTTACGTACGGACATAATGGCTTTGGATATTTATGTTAGGAGAATACTAGGTTTTACTCAAATGTTATGGCCCTTTTCTGCTGTGTTAGGATTTCAGATTACCTTTCTAGGTACTCTAGTTTCCATCAGCGGTTTTAATGGGAACTACTCCGCACCACCTAGATAAAAGCAGCCTATAGCCTCCTTTGATATGGGCCTCCTTTGATGGGGACCAGTAATTAGTAGTTTCGTAGATTACCGTGGTCAAGTGAACAGCTAACACACTTTTTAACTTAAAAAAAATACGTAGTCTCGTATGCGATATTTTTATTTAAATTATTATAGGGTTTTACTATACCTACATCTTCGGCCTATTTACTGTTGTGTAAAGGCCTGTTTTGGACTAATAAACTGTCAGCAATTTCTGCATATACTAAGTAAACAAATGTTTTATGATAAGCCATACAAAAGAATCTTACATGAGTCACTGTGATTGCCAAATGATTTTGTAATATGTGGAAATATATAGATAAGTTATTCCACAAAGAAATAATACTAATCAATTATTATCAATTAGTAATAAAGAAAGTCCATATAAACATATGATTGTTAGTATAAATAAATTATCGAACAATCAAAAGGTTAACACGTTGAACGCCATGGGTCACATACACAATAGAAAATCTATTGTTTGTCGCTTGGCGCGGTCGGACCGTGGATGGGTGACCATCCTGTCATAACGAGTTCCTCCATGTTAATGTGAAGGCAGGTTAAATTGGTCCCGGCTATCACATGGACATATTTGACAGTCGTTATGGGTGGTCTGAAGTCAGAAAGTCTGACAACCAGTCTTAGCAAGAGGTATCGGATTGCTTAGGTCACTAGGTTGATAAGGTCAGTCCATATAATGCACTGGTACTCAACAGCATCTGCTTAACCTGGAAGCCGACCACAACACGGACGGCAAAACGGCTAGGCAGTTGAGTAAAATCTCACACACTATTTCCAGGGTTTCTTCACAAATAAACTAACCTCTTTGCTCTAATCAAAATAACCCATCTGTGCTTTTATATGCAGTGCTAATTGGTATTTTGACATTTCCCCACTTAACTGATTGAACATGCAAAGTTTATAAAGAGAAGCACTAAGTACCTACCTAAAACTTAAAATAATTTTAAACGCGTAAATACTCCCACGGATGTATTTTTAAAAATTTAATTAGCTGAAGACGTTTGCATAAACAAAAATTCGGGGTCAACGGCCACTATTTATCGAGCATCGTTAAATGCACTTGGACAAATATACTACAACACCCACAAAATACTCATAGACCTTAACACCTTGGGATAAGGTTGAAAATAGAATGACTAAGTGAACGTAACTACAAAAACATTGCACAAAGGATCCATGCTCTCGATTTGCGAAGGGACACGTAACGGTACAAAATAACGGTTAAACAATAAACGAAGTTCCAATTTTGAATCCCGCTTCGGTACAATTCGGATGGCGATCTCGACCGATCCGAAACGACCCCGCGAAGATTGCGATCGTCGACTACGATTTTATTTCAAATTCGAATTTAGAAGGAACAATTCTAAAATGTTTTACCTGATTGGAATCGTTCGAAGAGCTTGGGATGGTTTATAGACGACCTCGCTTGATTTTTCAATATCTATTTCTAACTGAATTTAATTACAAATTCTTTATTAAAATTGTTAATTTACACAAAACTAATTCATTGCAAATACTACACACTACTGACACTGATTTGCATCAATAATAACATTAATCAGATCGCAGATAATACGGTGTTATCACGTTATTGATACTGTTCGGCTAACCTCGGGCTTCTTCGGCGAAATTCGGTACGCATTGTTTCCAATTCAAAATTGGAACTCGTGTGTCATAAAAGGGTAAACACTTTCACGTGGAAATTCTTTTGTGATGTTAATTTTTCGAATGTGATTAGAAAATGCGCCTTAATTTTATAATAAATCGAAAAATATGTAAAAAAATACCACTGAGATTTCAAATATGGAAAATCATAGATAAGTAATTAGGAAAAACAGGGTAAACAAACCAATTACCAGTAATCAAAACTCAAAAATAGGGTGCAAACACCAAATGTCGTCACTGACTTTTTCACTCAAAAACACACTTTTTACATACACTAGATTTACGTATTTCACGTGTATTCGGCTAAGTCCGTAGCATATCGGCGCAGCTGCGCCCGCGCACGCCTTCCCGATACTAATGCTAGTGCACAATACTATTGTCCAGGAAAGCATCGTAAGGGCCCGAATTAGTATTGCACTCGCGAACTCAAGCCTATGTCATGTGTTTGGTACTTTATTATGCGGTACACGAATCGAGGCAACCGGTTTTCCTTAGTTATTTTACTGAGTATTGTAATATTTTTCTAGAAAATGTTTTTTTCTTTGTACAGGTATAAGGATTGCGTATGTTGATGACTCGAATGACCGGTTTTTGCACT
Organism: Heliothis virescens; assembly: GCA_002382865.2. Lineage (NCBI taxonomy): Eukaryota > Metazoa > Arthropoda > Insecta > Lepidoptera > Noctuidae > Heliothis > Heliothis virescens. The sequence goes on along the minus strand of NWSH02000605.1, from coordinate 10,848,170 downwards.
CATGTGAAGACTGGTAGGACAAGAAAATAAACTACTATCGTACAATTTGGATAAAAAAGGTACAAGGAGAAGTGCTCAATGTGTTTATTATAGCGTCAAGGAAAATGATTAATTTTACGTCAAATAGCTGCGACTTTTTTTTTCATATCAAACGTCTTCTACGGTTCCACTTGAATTCTAGTTAAACCGTTTTGTATATAATTAAAATGTATGCCCAGATGCCAGCACATCAAGTTACCACAATCTGTCAAATTTCTGCAATAGATTTTCAACCTTATAACAATACTGAAAGATTAATGTTCCATTTGTAACATTTGACAGATTTGGGTAAATTGATGCTGTCGTCTGTACATTGATACACGTGTACCATTTCAGTAACATATTCTTTTGTTTTTACTACTTGTAAACAATCGGGTAACGTTTTTGTTCTCTACATTAATATCATCATAAAAAGCAGTAGATTAACCGACTGTTAAGTATATTAAATAAACGCAGTAACAGTTGCACAATACAGGTCGTTCCGATCGGATGGGATCACGCGATCGCTATGTAATGCTCATTCATTCATGGAAGGGATACGTAGGCCGTTTGTATTAGCGTAGACAGATGTTTTATCGGCACGTTATACATGTAAATATAGCTGTCTGTCTATCATGCTGTTATGGATCACGATATTATGGATGAAAATGAATCTGATGAACTTTTTTGATGAAGTTTGAAACGTGTGTGTGAGTGTTGTTCCTCATTGAAGGGTTAATTTTGACAATAAAGAAAAATATCTGAAAGTACTGTTGGTTTAATTTCAATTAACTGTACACCTAAATATATCATTATGACTGATTCAGCAAAGTCTAATAAAGTGAACAAAAAAAAAATATTTCTTCGTGAATATTGACAAGGTATATAATAAATTGTTTATATATCGTATAAAGTAAATTTAAGTTCAATTCAGTATAAAAGTAATTAGTGGCTAATGTATCTCACTTTCATAAAAACTGATTCTATTCTATTCACTATGTACTGGATTAGCTGGACTGACTCGCTAAGCGATATGAAAGGTTTATGGACACTTCCACATAAGGTTTTTCCGATTACCAAACAACAATTTGTTTATTACCTTCAACCTTACGGTTACTTCATTACCAACGCTCTTTAGAATCTACATTACTTAACTGTTTTTTATATTCATACCATTTATTTTTTCTCCACAAGCCAATTACAATAATCATGGACAGCAGAATAAAATCATTCTTACATCTATAATTATTAAAACTAGGAAAAGTATATTAAAATTAAACAAATAAACCAATTTTTTACTACTTGACCAGGTAATCAAGCTAATCCTAAGTTCTGATCTTTCATGTTAAGCGTGAGGTCCTTGATTCGTTCACGTATCTTTTTTCATGTGTTTCTAAGAGCAGGCCAATATAGGCCCAGGGCCCACCTTGTGAAAATGGAATGGAAATAAAAAAAAAGTTATGTCTCTGCGTAGCCAAAAAAAACCTAAACATTTAACAATACATGACAACATAATGAAAACTGATAACATAATTCGAATGATTCACAAAATCCCCATAAGGAAACACGGAAGCCGAGCCTTAAAAAAAACACATTAAATAATCCTCAACTCGTGAGCCCCACAACACCGAGGTGTTTGGCCCAACAATGAGTCTTTGTCCGTCTGTCCGTTGTTAGCATTCTGGACGCGACGCAAGGCCGCGATGCGCTAACTACAGCCCAGTGTTGCCAGCTCTGAAGCCGAATTACCCTGGAGAATATTGTAAACTACACAAAAGGTCGGTTGACTGGTTCGATGAACTGAAATTGGCTGACAGAAAAATTGGTAGTCTTTCTTGGCAGAAAATTGTTTTAAATACTGAAGTTTGACGTCTGGTTTATTTAAGATATAGTATTTTATGATATATTTTTTTCGAATATATTATAGTGAACAAACATGTATATGATGAATACGGAGTAATTTTACATTAAAAACAAGTTATTCATATCTATAATATTATAAAGCTGAAAAGTTTGTTCGAACGCGCTTATCTCAGGAACTACTGGTCCGATTTGAAAATTTTCAAAATATTTCAGTGTTATCCATTTATCAAGGAAGGCTATATATAGGCTACTTTTTATCCGGGTGCGCCGAGTAGTTTCCACGGGACGCGGGTGAAACCGCTGGCAGAAGCAAGTTTTTATTAAATTGTGACTACTTCATATGAATCAGAAAAATGAATAATCATAATTCAAAACTACTTAAATAAAAAGAATCATTTTCTTAAACTGGGTTTAAAATAAAATAAGCTTCAGCAACATCACAAGCACTTAATTAAATCCAAAAAGAAAACACAAAATTCAAAATAGCAAATAAAAACTCCGCAGAGAGCGGGACAAAATAAAAGGCTGGCAACACCGGCTCCACCTCATTATTGCAGTTCCGTATTATTGTTGGAACAGACCTGGTTTCAGGAAATATAATAATTTTTATATCATCGCACTATCATACAATTGAGGAAGAAAAACACATAATATGCGTTACGTGGCAAAATTATATGATTAGCTATAATGTTATGTTGAAGCTATTATATTAATTACAAAACTACAATGGTGCTATTCAGACTGTGGCGGTTACATTTTAAATTCGAAATTTAATTAATGTGATTTTTATTGCGAGTAGGAAGGACGGGAACAGGTGACATCACCCTATCCTATATAATACTAGTTTTTTTCCGTGGTATCATTGAAAATCGTAGAGTCTATTTCAGGAAAGATAAAAAATAACCTGTATCCTTCTTTGACTAATACATAGGTATAATGCTGAGTTAGTTCTTATAATTAACGGTATTAAAAATAGTATAGAAATAGATTGAAACGTCAAAAACGTTTCCTTGTCTCAGTCTTTTTATACCGATAGGTTAAAGTAAATTTCCTTCAATTGAAGTTCCCTCAGTGGTAAACTACATTAACTGTTATTTCCAAGGAAAACATGAATTGGACTTTCATATAGTCATACTATCCCAAGAAAGTATGCGTAATACATAGTAAGTAGAACTATTTTATATGTATTGGTCAGGAACCAATAGAAGAGCTCGTGGCTAAGTCAAAGCTGCGCGGATCGATTGATTAAAAGGTTAAGCAACGGTCGGCGAGGTCGGTCGGCGGATGGGTGACCGTTTTTAACCAAATTCCCAAAAAGGAGGAGGTTCTCATTTCGACCGTATCTTTTTTTTTCTTTTTTTATGTATGTTCACCGATTACTCGAAGATGGCTGGACCGATATTCAAAATTCTTTTTTTTTTGAAAGGGTGTTCTTCACAGGTGGTCCCATGGTAAGGAGACCAGGATCTGATGATGGGATCCTGGAGAAATTGTTGTACTTACAGAGAACTCTTCAAATTTCATACGCTTTTCTGTGTCGATGACTGTCACTGTGGGTGGGTATGGGTATTAAATATATTATAGTTTTAGACCCGAAAACTGAAAAGCATAAAATAAAAAACTTTTAACAAAGAAACAAAACCGACTTCACAAAACAGCACTGAAAGGGATAAAATAAAACTTTTCACATGGCTTTAGAAGTCGGTGGCAAAATAAACACAGTCAACAGACCTGCAGACACCGACTTCTAGAGCCATGTGAAAAGTTTTATTTTATCCCTTTCAGTGTTTTTTTGTGAAGTCGGTTTTGTTCTTTTGTAGAAAGTTTTATCATAATGAGTTCTTCCGTGTTTCGGAAGGCAGGATAAAGTGGTGGGTCTCGGCTGTCATTTGAAAATCTTTGGCAATCGTTACGGGAAGTGCCAGAAGAAACCAGAAAATCTGACAACCAGTCTTTCCAAGGAGTATTTTGTTGCCGGGGTAACTGGCTTGTAGAGGTCAGATAGGCAGTCGCTACATGTAAAACACTGGTTCTCAGCTGCACCCGGTTAGACTGGAAGCCGACCCCAACGTAATTGGGACAAGGCTAGGCCGATGATGATGTATTAGGTCAGGAACTATCACCCATTAAGAAATTTAACCACTAAACATGTGTACAACCCACTGATCAGTATAATTAACCAAGTAACAACGGGACACTTTGATTGTATCCCACACACTGTTCTAGGGATGTTAACCATTACTATAAGATTAGCTATAGTCCTTCCTGTATAAGAAACGTGAAATTTTGTAAGAATGTGTACGTACGGAAGAATGGATGTGAATGAAGAATGGATTTTAAGCAAACTTAAGAGAAATATCACACATCGGAATAATATGTAGACTACTTTTTATCTGGATCCGGAAAGTACGGCTGATTGAAGGTAGTACTAAAATCTTCTTCTCCTACTAAGCTCTTGTTTATCAACCTCTCATGGTACAATACTGTTAATCTCACACTTTTACAATAAATGTCTAACCAAATTCATTCTAGATTTGCCGTCCAATGTAATTGACGTGAAAAAGGACTAATTTAATTGGCCTAATTTCAATTCAATAAAACCCTCAGAACATGGGTCAAATCGGAAACAGTTTCTGAAGTATTATATACCAGTTAGTATTACGAGTATATTTTGTCTACTAAAGTATACTAAAGTGAGTACTATACTATACTTTAGGGACAGCCCTTAACACCGCTCATAAACTGACACATAACACCCACTACAAATCTGAACAGGCAAGTGTAACTCGTAACTATGCAAATTTATGACATGTATAGGTGTATGGAATGTATAGTAAATATACAATGTATAGTATGTTCAAAGTTTACTCAGGAAGTCGTAATCACGTACATGTTGTGACTAAAGTATGGTTCACCGTTGTCTTGCGGTACGGGAAATGGGAAAATGATGACTGTATATAGTAAATATGCGGTAATTTCCGACATATGAAAAAAGTGAATTCGTGAAATAAACTTCCTTAAAGTTGGATTTATCAATAAAGTGTTTTTTTTTGCGGTAAATGCGTCACTGATAGACAGAAATTGCTTTTGTATTTTCGATGATTTTTCTGTGTATTTATAGTTTTTTATTGCTTCCAACTTAAGTAGGACGATAGATGTCATAGGTATACTAATGTAATGTCTCCAATACAGAACCTTCCTGAAATAAATGAAGCTATTTTTAAAATGAAGCCAAAATATTACAGACTAGCTTCTGCCAGCGGTTTCACCCACTTCCCGAGAGTACTACTTCCCCTACCCGGACTCAAAGTTGCCTATAAGTAATTCTGATATATAAGCGATATTACTGCCAAGTTTCATCAAAATCCGTTCAGTAGTTTTTACGTGAACGAGTAACAAACAAACAAACATACAAACTTCCTCATTTATAATGTTGGTAGGATAATAAGTACAGACGACAGCACACCAAGTTACCACAATATGTCAAATTTCTGCAATAGATTTTCAACCTTATCACAATAATGGAAGGTTAACATTCGTTTGGTAAAATTTGACAGATTCGTATAGGTTGACCTGCTATCGTTTGTACAGACATTGCACAAAGAAAGCTTGTTAACTTACCAGCAGGTAACTTGGTAACAAATAAATAAATTCTCTCAATATCCTTACAATATGAATGCTGATATCAATCACAAAGAGTTATTCTTGCCGTTTAAGGAATAAGGAAGAAGATGCAGGAAAATACGTGAGTCACATACTATATTGGAAGGTTGGTCAAACATTGTTTCCGAAGCTAAGAATAGGAACAAATTAAATTATGTAGAGACTATCAGAATTCAGAATTGATTGCTTGTTTGGAAATTGAATCAAAGTCGTGAGTCATGAGATAGTATGGGCGTCTTATTAACACTAACTAATAAGAAAGGGTGTTAGAAGGCTTCTTTCGTGTGGGTATGGGAAGTTTCCACGGGTAAATTTTTAAATAGTTCTGCTGTTACCTATATTAAATTAATGAATGAGATGATACGTGATAATATAAGCTCAGGTCAATTAAAAATTCGTTCAAAATTTGACCCACATTCTGAAGTAAAAAAGTTGGTAAATGACCGTGTTCCATTTGATCCTTACTTTGAGGGACACCCTGTATAAACAACATAAATTATCTACTACGTTAAAGGATTAAATAAACCTGACATCAACGCGAACACTCTCATTGAATAGCAAATAACGTATCGGCGTAAGTAGTGATACACTCAAATTATGCCGTAATTATATTGTTCTGCTCCTAATATTGTTAAAGTACCCGAGTATATAGTTCACAGAGATCTCAGCTTGAACAACGTATCATAAAGTGTTAACGAGAGGTACAGATTTTTTCCTCCAAGTCAAAAAACATATTGATAAAATATGAGAGATGGGATTTTTTAAATAAAAAGATGAGCCTTATGTCACTCACTTAAGGTTTATCAATAACTATATCAGCTGCATCCAGTAAGACTAGAACCGGTCCCAATAGTAGTGGTAAAGGGTGTTTTGGGGGCTATGTCTTGTAAAAAAATTGATGTTCAAAAATTGCTGTTTTGCATGAGTGAGTTAGAGTTTCGAGTCTATATTTTGTAAAACGCTAGATAGTTGATGACATCACGCATTCGATTTGTTTTAACCACCTTCTTCAAACTGCGCTCTCTGTTTACTATCTACTCCATGTCTATTCACACGATGAGATATTTGCATAACAACTAAGTCGTTCGCGTGCTTGATCTTGAAATGTTTCCGTATGATCAGCTTTAGGCTTCATTACGACAACAATCAAAGGTAACCCGTAATGTTTCTTATTAATAAACTTCTGGGATATTTCTATGGATACCATGATAATGGTAATGGCGTCCAAGGCCGATTGTCGGCCACGGCGGCTGTTCTCATATAAGGAGATCAGCCAGCTGCGCAGAACATATTATAGTGCACAAGCATTTGCGCAGACACAGGTGCACTCCCTATTTCCTCACTCTCATAACCCGATGGGACGGCAATCCGACACGACCGGAGAGAGATCAGGCGCAGGACCGACATTAACGTGCTCTCCGATGCACGGGTGTATCAATCACCAACTTCCAACTCCGGGCTACTTTGTGAAAGTTTCTAAAACGCACAAAGCGATTTCGTCCTGTCCCGGGAATCGAACCCGAGACCTCGTAGCAGTCGGCTATGCGATCACTAGACTAACGAGGCAACGAGCAAAAACATATAGGAAGTGGTGAAAGGTGAGCATTTTGGGGCAGTCTTTTGTTTTATTGGAATAAAGGTTTTTGAGTTTCTGTCTAACAGTGTGACACTGATAATGTCTCATCAATCACCTTAAAAAAGTTACTTATCAATGCAGTATATATTAGAGTAATTTATTGCCAATAATCAAGAGAGCTTGTGGCTAAGTCAAAGCCGCGCGGATCGATCGATCATAAGGTTAAGCAACGCTTGGCGCGGTCGGTCCGTGGATGGGTGAACATTTTTTCATAACGAGTTCTTCCGTGTTTCGGAAGGCACGATAAACAGTGGGTCCCGGTTGTCATTTGAACATCTTTGGCAGTCGTTACGGGTAGTCAGAAGCCAGAATGTCTGACAACCAGTCTTACGTTGCCCAGGTAACTGGGTTGTGGAGGTCAGATAGGCAGGCGCTCCATGTAAAACACTGGTTCTCAGCTGCATCCGGTTAGACTGGAAGCCGACCCCAAAAATAGTTGGAAAAGGCTAGGCAGATGATGATGATTGCCAATAATCAAAACAACTTCAACTGTTTTACAGTTTACTGCAATACTTAAGTGACCTTCAAAGACACATAACTCAATACGTTCTCTGATCCAACTTATGATTACTCCAGTATCGGGGAGATGATCAAAAAACTTTTCTCGTTACACAAACGTGCTCATTTGACAACTTGAGCCGTTTGCCGCCAAAAGTTTTTGGTAATACGCCCCCGGATATATAGCCGATGATAACGGATAATGTTTTACAACTATTTCGCTTTTAATTTTAATTATTTTATTAATGAAGATATCTATGGGTATTGTGGTATGATCTTTTAGGACCTTTTTTCAAACTACATTATCATGTTCCAACTAATTAAGAGAAATCTAAACTAATCGATACTAATATATAAAGCTGAGAGTTTGTTTGATCGCGTTACTCTCAGGAACTACTGGTCCGATTTGAAAAATTCTTTGTACAATAAGGCTATAGGCTACTTTTTATCCGGATGCGCCGAGTAGTTCCCACGGGAGGCGGATGAAACCGCTGGCAGAAGCTATATTATAAACCGACGTACCGACGTGTTTTCTGCACAACGTCTTGGCGGAGGACTTCTGGCCGCAAGGGGTGGTGTTCCGACGCTTCCGCGGACAAGTGCAACACGACCGCACAAATAAAGTGCCCTAGGAAGTGATACTAACATAGTTATAAGTTTATTTACTAACACAATCTGTATTATAATTATATGTATGTTAGTCCTTAAGGTATTTATCTATGGGCCAAAGTAGCCTGAAAATAAAGATTTTATTATTATTATAAAGAGAAAAAAAATTGTTTGTACCCTCAAGGCTCCGAAACTGCTGAACCGATTCAAGTAATTATTTCACTGTTGGGAAGCTACACTATCCGCGGGTGGCATATTCTATATTTTATCGGGGTACAGGAGTAAGTTCCCTGCGGGTGAAACGGAGAGAAACTAATACATCGACCTTATAGCGCAATTTTATTCAATAGAATCTAATGATGAGATGCAAGGAGCCATGCATTGAATTTCCATTCCGCAACACTGACAACAATTGAGATTAATTAAACTACATATTTTTTCTAACAACAATAAAAAACTGGCCAAGTGCGAGTTGGACTCGCGCACGAAGGGTTCCGTACCATTATCTATGAAAAAAGTACAATAGGAATGGTCAAGTGTGAGTTACTTAAGTTGCACACTAGTATACAAGTTTGCAATTAATTATTTTATAAATCAACAGGCTTAATACTTTATTTTTTTTTAAATTTTTAGTATTTGTTGTTATAGTGGCAACAGAAATACATCATTTGTGAAAATTTCAGCTTTCTAGCTATCACGGTTAATGAGATACAGCGTGGAGACAGGCAGACAGACAGACAACGAAGTTTTAGTAATAGGGTCCCGTTTTACCCTTTGGGTACGGAACCCTAAAAAACGTTTGTATCCTAGTCCCCATCTAAGTAGAGTATAGCTAAACTGGGTCAAATAGACCTAGACTTTATTTTCAGGCTTTTTTCTGTTGTTATGCTAACACATTTCAGGCAGCCCGCTAATGGTTTGATTCCCAGTAATTTATAGTCCTGGCTAACATTTTGCTAATTCTTTTGCCGAGTTTGTATAAGTGGACTAGTTCAAATCCGACCGGTTTATGAAAATTTTGCTGACAGTTTTCTACCATAATTGTGTAGGTTTATTAATGGTGTTTGAAACTACAAACATACTCATTTGCTTAACGTTTTTGATGGTTTTATTTCATAAAAATAAACAACAACGCCTAGATTGAAAAAGCTTTAAAATAGTCCACATTCATTCAATTTTACTGACAAGAAAGTTTACCTAGTTATTCATAAGTTAAAATTCAATGTACCAGCAAATAGATACATAGCTTATCCCTGAAGATTTAAATGAAGTGAAACCTTTTAAGAAACATTATAAAATTATTTTTTATGAGAGTACAATCATAAAAATATATTTTTGATTTCATTGATAAGGAACAATACCTATGCTTTTTTAGTTAATTACAAATAACAGATTGCGATAAATATTTTGAGACTGATGACCAAAAGGATTACGCTCAACCCTTCTCTGTGTGAGAGGCCTGAGGCCTGTGCCCAGCAGTGGCACGATAAAAGGGCTAATGAAGATGCCCAAAAGGAACATGTAAAATTCTGTCTAAATATTACCAAAAAGTTTCCCGAAAAAACTCTTTCACTCGACCGTCCAAACTGGAGTAGTCTACCAACAGCTCTCACCAAACATATCGTAATAGAATCGGCGCGGCCTATCTCCGAACAATTTATTGCTCAACACGTATCAGCCTATTAACACGAGGCCTATTATCGTGAGGCCTATTATCGTGAGGCCTATTAAAATAACACGAGGTTAGAGGCACACTGAGAGGGATTAGTATTGTGGAATTATTTGGAAAGAAAATTGGATTTGTTTGTGTTAAATGGCTTAATTATCGGGGTTTGTACGAATGAGAATATAATGTGGGAGATCAAAATTTTTTTATTACCTCATTAAGTTTGTGGATTATTGTTGTAATTTATTATATCTTTTGCTAACATATGGATGTAATTTTTTGACTCTTTCCGTACCATAGAAATATTTTTAATTTCGATTACTTTTCTAAGGCATGATCTGCCACTGCCGGGGCTGCGGGTTGTTCGAAAGAGTTACCGCGGCCCTGGCGCACAAAGGGCTCCCGAAGGAACACGGTGGGTTTTAGTCAGTACTGATACTCCCTCCTGCTGTTACCCACAGCGGGAGGGGTCATTTCCAACCGAAAAAAAAGACTTGGTCTGCCAAATAGCTCTTTAGAACTCATAAGTATATTATATACGGCCAGTTTTATATCTATCTAACAGATCATGTCATAGAAAAGAAATCAAAATTAAAAACATTTCTATCACACTGTCCGTCAGATAGCTATCTAGAACTCTATCTGGAACCTGTGAAACTGGCCGCTAAACTTGCATAAATAACCAGTCTTGCATTAAAACTGCAATATAGAACGTATTATTTTGTTGAACTAAACCAACCTTTGAAGATATACGTATGGATACGTACCAATAATAACTAAACAAACATTGGTGCATACGTTCATATAATTGCCAATTATAAACGGAATGCAGTAATGTCATCTCACTGTGCAATTAGCTAATTGGAGTCTTTATCATATCATATGAAAATAATATGTTTTGTTGTTACGCAAATACAAAGCAACATTGTATTTAACCCACGGCCGGTAAATCAGTGCCCGATTTTTTGTAGGAGAATAATAGAAGTGACTGATAATAATAGAGCAATGACTGATAACAATAGAACACTGATTAAACACTAATAACAATAGAGGAAAGCACGCGTCCTACAAAAAAACGGCCTAATTATCTGTCCTACAAAAAGTCTGACGTAGGCGGTCTCCTGGAATAGAACACATTAGTATGTACCTACGACGCACACGCCCTACAAAAGGTCGGTCGGGAAATCCTAATAAAAAAGTCCTACAAAAAATCGGCCCATGTGTCCTATAAAAAGTCTGACGTCACCAGTCACCGATTTTTTAGGACGAAAATAGAAGACACCAATGGCTAAAGTACAATGCACACGCCCTACAAAAACTCAGTGACTCTGACTAGACATCCTACAGAAAATCGACCCGATTAGTTGTCCTACAATAATCTAACAACGTTACGTAAGGCTGCCTGCCCAAGGCAGCCTTACGTAACTTTTGGGCACCTAATTTTGGATATTTAGGTATGTCACCGTAAAAGCTTGAACGTCGATTTTCTGAGATTTTCCATTCGCTTTTCTAACGAAATTAGAATTGATATGTTTTTTGAACAGACCTGATGTCATTATATTTTCGTACAGTAGTAAGCATAAGTGGAGTACCAGTTTCAAAAAACAATTGCGTAGCAATATTAATGGTACTTACGACCTTCTTAATTTGTAATCTTAGCGTCGCGTCGTTATTAAAATATGAGGGTAGATTATGATAAGTTCACTTTAAATCTATCCTCATATTTTAACAACTTTTCTAGTCACTTATAAATTATTCCGGTATTCGCTGTTGTTGATGAACACAGTAACGAGCGTTTGTGTTATCTTGTTGCGATTGTATTCTTTTGTATTCATTATGCAGGCTTATATTAGTATTGAAGCCAAGTCAAATATTGTGACCCTATATTCGGATGGTCTTAATATAATCTCAAATATCGAATAAAACCGGCTTATGCGTAAGTAATTTTTTCTAATATAATGTGACGATATTTATAAAATAGCTCAATTGCTTATTGCAAGT
>NWSH02000605.1:10814982-10834447 GCA_002382865.2 Heliothis virescens | reverse complement strand
AAGAGAGAGATTCAATAAAAAAGTCCTACAAAAATCGGCCCATGTGTCCTATAAAAAGTCTGACGTCACCAGTCACCGATTTTTAGGACGAAAAAGAAGACACCAATGGCTAAAGTACAATGCACACGCCCTACAAAAACTCAGTGACTCTGACTAGACATCCTACAGAAAATCGACCCGATTAGTTGTCCTACAATAATCTAACAACGTTACGTAAGGCTGCCTGCCCAAGGCAGCCTTACGTAACTTTTGGGCACCTAATTTTGGATATTTAGGTATGTCACCGTAAAAGCTTGAACGTCGATTTTCTGAGATTTTCCATTCGCTTTTCTAACGAAATTAGAATTGATATGTTTTTTGAACAGACCTGATGTCATTATATTTTCGTAACAGTAGTAAGCATAAGTGGAGTACAGTTTCAAAAAACAATTGCGTAGCATATTAATGGTACTTACGACCTTCTTAATTTGTAATCTTAGCGTCGCGTCGTATTAAAATATGAGGGTAGATTATGATAAGTTCACTTTAAATCTATCCTCATATTTTAACAACTTTTCTAGTCACTTATAAATTATTCCGGTATTCGCTGTTGTTGATGAACACAGTAACGAGCGTTTGTGTTATCTTGTTGCGATTGTATTCTTTTGTATTCATTATGCAGGCTTATATTAGTATTGAAGCCAAGTCAAATATTGTGACCCATATTCGGATGGTCTTAATATAATCTCAAAATCGAATAAAACCGGCTTATGCGTAAGTAATTTTTCTAATATAATGTGACGATATTTTATAAAATAGCTCAATTGCTTATTGCAAGTGTGTAATATATATTATTGTTTTTAGAGAGAGACTACTAGGCGTTGGTGAAGAGATTTGCGGAAGATGGTGTCTGAAGAGTCGTGATAAGAGTGGAAGACTACCTCTTATTAGTCTACCTCAGCGACGTTATATCGTAGCTGAATATAAGACGAATGGTTTCAACAAGGCGTTTTGTGCATGACTTCGGCACATCAGCCACGCACCGTTCGCCGCAGACTATGCGAAGGTCTTCATCACCGGACACCAGATAAAAATGTGTGAATATGTGGGAGTGGATAAGTGCTTAAGGGCCTGGTGAATTGAGGTTTATTTCGACGCAAGCAAACAGTGTCAATAATGTGGAAGTGTTGAACGATGTTATGTAAAATTTTAAAAATTCGAAACAGGTAGGGTAACTTTGTGTCAGGACATAGCGGCCGTAAGTTTAACAAATTAGTATTTATATTAGTATTCATACTGAGGTTAAGCTTCAATCCTCTTTTCATTGAGAAAATGAATAATTAAGCTATAACCTCAGAATTTCTTCATGTCTGGAATTATGTAACCTAAAATGTGTTTTTATAATAATAACATAAGTGTAAAGAATTTCTTTTATGTAAAAAATACAATGTTGCCATAAGTTCAAAATTTGTTTCATTTATTATCATTTAATAATAATAAATTACCTTTATAATATATTTATTGTAATAACATTCTTTTCAAAACAATTTAACAAAAATAAATTACAAACATGATGACCAATAAATATAATTAATCATCATATATATATAATATAAGAATAAATAATATATATTTTATATACGTTTCTTACATTATATATTGATGCTTATATACTGACGCTTATATAATCATAATCAGTATTCCTAATTTACTACTTATTAGACCCTAAGTCCAAACCTTGGATTCGAACTCACACCTATCCCAATCATATTTGCTAGCGCAGCCTCGTTACCGAACTAGCTATGGTAGCTTACGTTAACACGTCGAAATTTTGCATTAGTATACGCGCGGGGTGTGACACTTAAAAACAGGTTACTCATATTGACATCCTTGTCTAGCATTGACTACATCTATTAACTACTCGTGGCGATGCTACCCAACATGTTATTTTTTAGCGTTGGAACATCACTCACACGGATAAATATGCGTGTGCATGTGTGTATAAGCGCTGCGGCCCGAATAGTGCACGCGATAATAGCCACAGCGGTGGAAATGGACTTTTGGACGTTGACTGAATACCAGAATACCAGGAAGCTTGTTATTTTTATGTTGATATAGGAAAATAGGAACGCGATCCAATCGTTTGAAACCCTATATTTAGTAATAACATCATGTGTAATAAAGTCAAAAAAACGTAACTATAAATAAATATATATCACGTCATTTTTTCCGAAAAGGCAAAGGTTTTTTTTAGCATACGCCTACATAATTATTATTATATTTTATGTCAAAATAGGAAATTTGTTGGAAGGTCTAAATATTACTAAAATACCATCCAGGCCTGTGCTGGGCTTAGAGTGGGAAGCATCAGTTTTATAGAAAAAGAAAGACCCTTTTCTTGCCTCTGAAACTGATCGAGTTATGTGAGATGTGCATGGGCCGCGGTAACTCTTTCGAACAACCCGCAGCCCCGAAGTTCACAAAACCTGGTATTTAGAACCCTTTTCTGGCTCTCTTAATTTTTCTTCACACTCCAAAATTGGTGTTCCTACAGCGCATGCGTGACAATAAACATGGCTGCTTCTGAACATTTATCATACTCAACACTCCGTGTCCTGACAACACATGATTGCAACAAGTGTCGGCAAAGTGGAAACTACATTACGTTGTTTCAAAAGACAGTATAAAACGTTTTTAAGGCGTACATAGTTTCTATGATGAGAATCACAAAATAACGCAGTTTTCTATACTAATATTATAAAGCTGAAGAGTTTCTTTGTTTGTTCGAACGCTCTAATCTCAGGAACTACTGGTCCGATTTGAAAAATTCTTTCAGTGTTAGATAGCCCATTTATCGAGAAAGGCTTTAGGCTTTTACTTTTTATCTGGGTACGGTAAATAGTTCCCTCGGGAAGCGGGCGAAGCCGCTGGTACAAAATAACTTTAATCCCAGGTCGTGAGATACACCTATTCTAAAATGAAAATTCCGCAAAATCGCAATGTATCCCAAACCTAATTGTTTATTTGGAAAGAATCAAATACAATAGAAATGTTCGAGCAAGATAATCAGGAATTAAAGCTTATGTGTTTCTCTTGATAAGAAAATAAAAGGAAAATGTACTGACTACCTTACTTAGTTGGGCGAATTTATTTACGTACCCCCGCCCCTGGGGCGAAGGTAAAGGTTCTATGGGGTATATTTAGGCTATCCCAACCTTATGTTTTAAGTGCCTTTATTAATTAACAAACCCATGAAGTGGGTCTGATTAGAGTACGCTCTTCCAAGAGTACTTAAGTAGCAAAAGTAATGATCGCTCTTTTGACTTTTAGGGAGCTCATTTCTGTAGAAATATTTGTA
Source organism: Heliothis virescens (assembly GCA_002382865.2). Lineage (NCBI taxonomy): Eukaryota > Metazoa > Arthropoda > Insecta > Lepidoptera > Noctuidae > Heliothis > Heliothis virescens. Next base: position 10,831,110 of record NWSH02000605.1, on the reverse strand, counting down.
GTTATTAATATCTTGTGGTGACTATGACTATCTTTTGTGAACCATAGTAGTTCTGGATATTGTGATACGAGATTTCTGTCAATTTGGATTATGATACTCTTCGTTTTGGGTAATAAATAAACATTGTTAAGCGACCCGCTATTACCTCCCTATAACCGATCTGTTGTTTTGCGATTAAAGATAGAATTTTGACATTAGCCTCATATAATTACGGCTTCCGCCAGCGGAATCACCCGCGTCTCGGAAAGCTTACTCCGTGCACCCGGATAAAAAGTAGCCTTCCTCAATAAATAGGATATCCAACACTGAAATGATTTCTGAAATCTGATCAGTAGTCCCTGGGATTAGTGCGTTCAAACAAACAAACTTATTAGCTTTATTAAACAGCGAGTAGATCGTTTGTAGAAATCCATTGTTAAACGGAGATAATAAAATCTCAAAATAACAATGTATCAGAATTGCATAGCTTACTACGAAGATAAGTGCTGCCATCTATGTACCGACAGCTGCAAGCGAACCCCTTGAACCACTGACCTCTATTATACCACTGAACTGGCTGCTGTCAAGGTTATTTTGGGCCTGTTTGATAATCGCCAATTTTAGCGCTGTCGGACGTAGCGAGTGTCTGTGATACTAAAACAGTGGTCCCTTATTGGTCCATATCAGCTACGTCATATACATCGTAAAGTGTCAAACATCATTGTTTTTAAAAAATGTACACGTAGTTTGCAACCATTTGCATTATACGTCAAAATTAGTTCGCTGGAAACTCGCTAGTGGCGCTTCAAAGCGACACAAAAAAAATGCTGTCAAATGCTTGGAACAGCCTGTTCAGTGGTACAATAGAGGTCAGGGCCTTGAACGATTAACCCATAATGCATACTAAAAGCTACAAAGCTCTAAGCTGCCTTTACACCTTGCAGTTCTCTGCATTCCAATTCAGTTTTCCATATTCAAAATTCAGCATTCTGAATTCAAGATACCTAAATATCATAAGCACTATTTCGCGAACCACGCTGATTGCAAGTGGGTAATTCAGTTTTATTTCTTTGCGGTACTTCTGTAGACTGTGTACCGGGAATATTAAAACCGCATACTGGTACAAAATACGATAATATGAAATTCACTGAAACAAGTGAAGTCAAGTGAAGGCAATTAGCTCTTTAGAGCGGTTTTTTGGTGCAGTTGACAGATGATGTCAGTCAGTTCAAATAAGTCAGTCTTGCAATGCTGTCAACTGCACAAAAGGTTCGGTGGCACTGTGCCAATAACTTTATTAGTATTTAGTATTAGTATTTCATCAATATGCATCCAGTTTACGCGTAAAAAAGACACACACATAAATTTCCTTTTTATAATGCTAGTTTTTGCCGGCGGTTTCACCCGCTTCCCGTGGGAAGTACTTTCCCACCGATATAAAGAATAGCCCTCTATATTATTCTCATATATAAGCTACTAGCTTCCGCCAGCGGTTTCACCCGCTTTTCCGTGGGGACTACTGCGCGCACCCGGAGAAAAAGTAGCCTATAGCCTTCCTCGATAAATGGGCTATCTAACACTGAAATAATTTTTCAAATCGGACCAGAAGTTCCTGAGATTAGCGCGTTCAAACAAACAAACTCACTCTTCAGCTTTATAATATTAGTATAGATGTCGCAGTCGAAATGCATAATCCGCCGTATTACATTACCGCTAGCCGTTATCAAAAGCAGGGCTGTTATGTATTACGGCGGATTAACGATTAGCTGGATTGTCATTGCGATACGTTCTACACTTTGGCGGCTCACGTTCAGCCGCATTGGTTATTGTAGGGTGACCATGTGATAACAAAAAAAACTGTTCAATTGTACAGGAAATTTATCCTTGAAGTCACTATTTACACATTTGTCACGTTTTTCTCGTCAAAACCATTATTAACTTCACATTTTATTATCAAACTTTCTGTATTCGACGCCATTGTTGTTGTTGTGACAGGCAGCGCCGTGCGTGCTAAAAATGGGAACTAAAAACTGTCAAAGAGGCGGTTAACGAACCACTCTTTGATATTACAGCTAGCGGCATTAAAGAACGTATAGCGCCGAACACATTCCAGCGCAATTTCATTCAGCCGTATTCAATCCGACTAATCGTTAATCCGCCGTAATACATAACAGCCCTGCTTTTGATAACGGCTGGCTGTAATGTAATACAGCGGATTGTACAATGGGACTGCGACATGGATATTACTGACAAGTTTCATCAAAATCCGTCCAGTAGCTTTTGCGCGAAAGAGTAGTACAAACATACAAACATTCTCACAAACTTTCGCATTTATAATATTAGTAGGATAGTAGGAAGTATGATTAGCATAACGCGCTAATACCATTACCATCCTTTCAGAAATCAGTTCAGAGAACTAAAGCTTGGTTGGTCAATTTAACCTTAACTATAACCTAACCTTAACCGACCAATGAGTAACGGCCTTTCCCAATAACCTATCTATCTCTGGATTTGCATACTAGAGATAGAATTTTGACATTAGCCTCATACAAGTAATGTCAAATTCTTATCTCTAGTAAGCAAATCCAGGGCTAGATAGAATATTGAATTCCGCAGTAAGTCAGGTTGACGAATGAGCGGTTGAAATGGCCGCTCATTCCATTGTTCACACAGCTGTCAAATCGTCAAGTTGACAGCTGTGTGACCAATGGAATGAGTATTTCACGGCCGGTTAAGGTTAGGTTATAGTTAAAGTTAAATCGAGCAACCAAGGCTAAGACGATATTATTTCGTTAACACTGCTAACACAAAAACAGGGTCACATAAAAGACAAATAGGTACAATACCATTAAAAGTTGAATCCTCTTCTTTTGGCTAATGGTTACGTCTAGGTGTTACGAGCAATTGGTAACGTTCGGTACAAACACGTAGAGACGCTGCCGCCGTGAAATCTTCTTAAATAGTCACTCTTGAATATAGGGGTGCTTATTTTGTGAGTAGCCGTTTATTATAAGCTAGGGTATAATATTTCTGGTCATTTGAGTCTTTAATTTTAATTTTAATTATTTTATAGATTAGTTCTACAAATAAAATTTTAATCGGTTTAAAACTAAAATATAATTATGTATGTAAAAGTTAAAAGTTGTCTGCTTAAAAAAGAAACCGGTACACGAGGTCTTTACTATGCCCTTCAAGTCAAAAAGAAAATGAATAAAAGTCACTTTAAATAACGTTTTCACACTAGTGAATTTATAGCCGAAAGTAACGCTTTCACACTAGTGAATTTTCTGCTCGGTTCAGTATCACCAAACAATTGAAAAGTACCCCTACAAACTATAACATCTGAAACCGCTTAATAGATTTTTGGCCGCTTCGAATGTCTCGCGCGTAGTACAACCGAATAACTGCATATGCGTATTTAGCAGGGAGATAACCCAAACATAAAATATGCCTGTTCGCATATTACGCACTTAGATTTTTTTACACACGCTGTAGGTTATCTCTCCAATATTTTGCAAAGCGGTAAAGCTTGTTATTACATCATTTTCAACGTTAGTTCTTCCAAGAAAATAAACACAAACGCTCACAACATACTCTCGTATGTTTCCATCAGAAACGCTAGAAATTGGTGGAAAGCCGTAAACGCTAAAGCGGCGCCTACACTGTTCAACATAACGATGGCATTAACGAGAATTTGCGCTAACTACTATGCACTTTATTGTAACCACCATTTCGGGCTTCTCGGAGACATTACCGCTAATTCCTTGGAAGATTTCCTACGTTTCAGTTGAATTATAATACTAGTTTTTTAACATGTCCTTTAATACAAAATTACTTTTCATTGCATATTTAGGCACAAAGTATGCATTTATTTGCGACTTGAAACAACTGAGAACACATAGAGTAGGTAGTTCGGATAACCATCTCATATAATCTTAAAAACGAAGTTATTGTATAGTTGAACCAGTTTCCATGAACAAGGTGTTGCAACTCGCCAAAATTGAAGAAAAACATAATTTGGGATTCTTCAATTTGTGACGTAACAAATAAATTAAATTCAACTACACAACTATGATCATTTAGGTTATAATGATTAAGAAAAATCACTTACCTATATTTTAGTACTAATCCCCAAAAATGTACAGTCACCCTACATCAAAGTAATACTGACAGCATTACACTAGTACTCGTTAATATACAGGATGTAAGCAGCTTGATATCTATACATACATACATGTATACATACATATATGTATACATAAAGCTCAAACATGAGGGATAACACAAAATCATAAGCTTTCAGATTGGTACTGATCCTGTGTGTAAATCTATTGATCTGCTACGGAATTTCTAGGAAATTATACAAATCTGTATACTTGCGGTATTTCTAAGTATACACGTATTTAGTAATTGCAAGGAAAGTAATGGTGTTTCTAAGCTGTTTTTATTATTAAACGGTTTTTTAAACGGTTTTATTTAGCTCACCCCGTTTGTTTTATTTATTCTTGGGTCAAATTTAGTAATTCAAATTTCACCCTCTTCCTGTCAACCGATTAATCTGAAATTTTGTATACACTTTGGATTTTGGTGACAATATAATTATGTTTATTCATTATCATTATAAATTCAAGATGGCCGCCGTTACAAAATGGCGGATAATTTAGGTTTCATTAATCCCATCAATATGGGTATCAAATGAAAGGGCTCAACAAGCAGAATACAATATACTATAAAAAATTGAAATCCAAGATGGCGGCCTCTACAAAATGGCGGATAACTTAGGTTTTATCAATCCCATCANCGTGGGGCACATTTTAACTGACGATTATAAAATACATATTACACGTGCCCCACGATTTTATTTTAGTGTAATCAATGCATATGTTTAAAATTTGTTTTATTTTGTTTATTTTTTAGCTTTTAGTACATTTATCTGCAACATTTTTCTGTTTACCATAAAACCGTTTAACTTAAAAAGTTTTTTTTGCCTTTTTTATTTTACATATTTTTTTATGTATCGTATAGTTCTTACATCTTACTAGCTTCTGCCAGCGGTTTCACCCGCGTCCCGCGAGAACTACTCTGCGCACTCGTATAAAAAGTAGCCTATAGCCTTCCTCGATAAATGGGCTATCTAACAATTAAAGATTTTTTCAAATCGGACCAGTAGTTCCTGAGATTAGCGCGTTCAAACAAATAAACAAACTCTTCAGCTTTGATTTTGATTAATATTGTGTAGCAAAATCTAAACTAAATAATATACTTCTTAAATATAGACCAACGAGAATGATATTGTAATTTATGCAACCACAACTCAGGCCTCCAAGATACAGGCGTAGCTGTTTGGGGACCACTGAAATACTCAGAATAGAACAGAAATTTATTTGTCAAATATGGATATACAATACTATAAAAAATATGATACAAAAAGTCAGCCATATTTTACCATTGGGCTTGCAAACTCTTTCATGTTTACAGTGGTTTACTAGAGCATAAGTAATTATATTACACTAATAGATTATTATTCTTATTACTTACTCATAAATTAACGCTAACGACTCTACCACACTAGAGGTAGGTATTTAAGTAATAAAAAACCTATCAAAATCATATCATTATACTTAAATCTATGAAAAGTTTTATAAAAATTCTTATTACACTTAAATAAGCTGCGGAAGTTATAGGAGTTTACTACGCATATTCGCACAAAACTAAATAATAAGTTAGAACAAAAGAAAACAATTTTACTACTTACCAAGTAAAATATACTTGGCGAACAAGTTTTAAGCGAAGGTAAACTAAAATAGGGTATTATGGTAAAATACAAAAACTTTTTATGCCTTCCTTTTCTGGAGATCCACTTAATACATGAAAGCTGAACAGGTGTTGTTAGACGCCAGAAAGTCTGACAACCAGTCTTACTAGGGAGTATCGGGTTGTCCAGGTGACTGGGTTGATTAAGTCGGACAGGCAGTCGCTCCATGTAAAATAGGGTGGAGCGAAAAAAAATAAAGTCAAAAATTTAAAGCTCCTGTACTATAAATCGTTGATCCTATAGGAAAGCTTTACTCATGCAAAAAATTAGTGGTCTACGTCAATGTTTTCAGGTGGCGCACTGCGATAGAAGTTACGAATTTTGTTCCTCGGAATAAAAAAAAAATGTGTTAAATTTGTAATTTTTAGTTTGTTTTTATCTTTATTAAAGTATAACAATAGCAAGTAAATTGATTGTTTTTTGTTTAAGTTTCATTAATATTGATTAATAGATGATGAGAGATAAGTTGATTTTATGTCTTTAAAGTTGATTAAATATTGACTGTGAAATATCATATTTTCATAGTTTTTAGTTAATTTACTATTTCAGCAATATTTAAGTAAAATATTTAGCAAATTTATGTTTAAAATTTTTCTAAAATAAAAATTTTTTTCAAGATCCTTTTTTCATAACTTCAACCTTAATGCGCCACCTCAAAACATTTCTTGATTCAACTGAAATTTTACACTGATACTTCTTGAACTATAGGTAATCGATTTATAATACAGGAACTTCAATATTTTAGAAAAAATAAAATTCACTCCACCCTAGTAAAACACTGGTACTCAACTGCATGTAGTTAGACTGAAAGCCGCCCCCAACGTAGTTGGAAAAAAGGCTAGGCATATGATGATGGGGGGTAGCTATAACGTCTTTATATATTACCAAACTTTTCATTTTATAACCAGTTAAAAATAAACGGTTAGGCACCTGTTTATTTGGAAGATAAAATAAATAATAAGCCATTACAAATGTAGCAAACTGTCAAAATATTCGCATAATGTACTATGGTATTTAATAAACCAATAAATTATATTGATGGAGTAAAAATATCAATTTTAATAGGGAATATTTTAATAGGATCTGTCACGTATCATAAAATATACATAGAAAATATTTGCAGTCACTATTAAATGATACAAAAAATAGGTCGCTACTGTACCTATAATAATATATCTATAAAACATTCCCTTTGAAAGAAAAATAAAATAAAGTAAGTATCAAGCTACTAAACATAAAATCGCACAAATTAAAAAAAAATCTCTTCACCAACGAGACGGTAGGCTAATCTCCATGATGGATGTACAAAGACAGATATAACATAAAAATATAAAAAATCCGTCCTAGTGCGAGTTGCACTCGCACACGAAGAGTTCCGTACCATTATCTATGAAAAATCAACGTATCTATTATCTACAACAGCCAAAATACAAACATTTTTCGGGTAGCAAAAAATATTTATACAAATATATGAATAACAAAGTTATAATTTGCAGTTTCACACGTTATTGTATGGGGACCCCCTTAATATATTATTTTTAGTATTTGTTGTTATAGCGGCAACAGAAATACATCATTTGTGAAAATTTCAGCTTTCTAGCAATCACGGATTATGAGATACAGCCTGAAGACAGACAACGGATTCTTCGTAATAGGGTCCCGTTTTACCCTTTAGGTACGGCACCCTAAAAACTACCTAGCATAAATAGCACATTTCAGTATAAAACTTTCATACAATTATATTAGCCTGGCTAAGTAATTGCACTGCGCAGCGCAAGAAAACTGAAGTATAAAATTGCTCTTCCCACAACCAAATCTAATTATAAGAACACAAGCTGGTTTTTAATAGGACCGCTAATGCAAGCGGAGCCGGGAAAATAAGTTGTGTAACTTAGTTTAGGGGGAGGAATTATTGAGGGTTTTATGTATAGTTGTAATATTGTAAATGATTGCTTGATATGTGTGATGTTCAGTTTTTGTTTCAGGTGCTTCTGAAAAATAGATCAATTATTCTGTTCTTGCGTTTAGTACAAACAAAAAAAATACTAGATCATGAAAAAGAGTCTTACTCACTTTCCCGGACAAAAAGTAATTTGTAGCTTGCTTTGATACATAGGCTATCTTAAAGTAAAATATTGTTTCTTATCGGCCCAGTAGTTTTTAAACAAACAAATTTATAATAATAGTATAGGTTAGAAAACCCTAACTTGGTTACTTGCTTACTTGTCTAAGTTACGGTTATTCATCAACACCAAGATGGCATGGTGTGCATACCCAAAAGGTAAAATACAGAGTTCTATTTAAACCGTTAACTTAACTAAATTAGTTAACTGCAAAGTGTCCTATTTCATACAGTGTAGCTAGCTTCCTCGATCCAGATAAACAAATCTAAGAGTCACGTACCAATGTAATATGTTTTGCACAAAAGGTTTCACGTCAATTGGATTAGCCGTTTTTACGTGTATCTCACAAAACAAACAGACAAATTTCTTATAGTCTCTTTTTATAGCGGAAGTTTAAGGTTCATACTTTACAGGTTCCTGAAGTATTTTCCTGTTTAAAATTAAATAAAAAGAAGGTTGTAAGGAAGGCGAGTGATGAATACATATTGAATATATCCCATCTTCAATCCAGTTTCCTGGATAATTCAATACGCTTCAATAAGACTGGTTGAAAAACTTCTTTGCTTCTGACCACCCGCAACGACTATCAAAGATGTTCAAATGACAACTGAACCATCAATTTAACGTCCTTTGCGAAACAACGAGGAACTCGTCATAACAAGATAGTCACCCAAGAGTTACCGCGGCCCAAGCGCTCAAAGGGATCCAGAAGCATCACGGTGGGTTTTAGCCAGTAAACGTCTCACACTTCCTCACGCTGTCACCCACAGCGGGAGGGGTCATCTGATGATTTCCCATCAATAAAAGCCCCGCCATATAACCCAATCCTTTAATATGACCTAAGATACCTGTCTACCCCGAAGCTAAAAATAGCCGTGATATAAAAAATCAATAAGCGATAGAGCTGGCTTAATTGAACGATCTGGTAAAGCCGCTTTAAGTGCCTCTAATCCTTATTGCCTTTTAGCTAGCGTAAAATTGCTAATGAGGAGAATCTCTATTCTATAAGAGGAGCCCTAAAATGACGCTGTGTAATAGGTGAGAATGGAATTTAATTTGCGGATTACGTGGGGGTTGTTTACGATGTTCTTTCNATTATGAGATACAGCCTGAAGACAGACAACGGATTCTTCGTAATAGGGTCCCGTTTTACCCTTTAGGTACGGCACCCTAAAAACTACCTAGCATAAATAGCACATTTCAGTATAAAACTTTCATACAATTATATTAGCCTGGCTAAGTAATTGCACTGCGCAGCGCAAGAAAACTGAAGTATAAAATTGCTCTTCCCACAACCAAATCTAATTATAAGAACACAAGCTGGTTTTTAATAGGACCGCTAATGCAAGCGGAGCCGGGAAAATAAGTTGTGTAACTTAGTTTAGGGGGAGGAATTATTGAGGGTTTTATGTATAGTTGTAATATTGTAAATGATTGCTTGATATGTGTGATGTTCAGTTTTTGTTTCAGGTGCTTCTGAAAAATAGATCAATTATTCTGTTCTTGCGTTTAGTACAAACAAAAAAAATACTAGATCATGAAAAAGAGTCTTACTCACTTTCCCGGACAAAAAGTAATTTGTAGCTTGCTTTGATACATAGGCTATCTTAAAGTAAAATATTGTTTCTTATCGGCCCAGTAGTTTTTAAACAAACAAATTTATAATAATAGTATAGGTTAGAAAACCCTAACTTGGTTACTTGCTTACTTGTCTAAGTTACGGTTATTCATCAACACCAAGATGGCATGGTGTGCATACCCAAAAGGTAAAATACAGAGTTCTATTTAAACCGTTAACTTAACTAAATTAGTTAACTGCAAAGTGTCCTATTTCATACAGTGTAGCTAGCTTCCTCGATCCAGATAAACAAATCTAAGAGTCACGTACCAATGTAATATGTTTTGCACAAAAGGTTTCACGTCAATTGGATTAGCCGTTTTTACGTGTATCTCACAAAACAAACAGACAAATTTCTTATAGTCTCTTTTTATAGCGGAAGTTTAAGGTTCATACTTTACAGGTTCCTGAAGTATTTTCCTGTTTAAAATTAAATAAAAAGAAGGTTGTAAGGAAGGCGAGTGATGAATACATATTGAATATATCCCATCTTCAATCCAGTTTCCTGGATAATTCAATACGCTTCAATAAGACTGGTTGAAAAACTTCTTTGCTTCTGACCACCCGCAACGACTATCAAAGATGTTCAAATGACAACTGAACCATCAATTTAACGTCCTTTGCGAAACAACGAGGAACTCGTCATAACAAGATAGTCACCCAAGAGTTACCGCGGCCCAAGCGCTCAAAGGGATCCAGAAGCATCACGGTGGGTTTTAGCCAGTAAACGTCTCACACTTCCTCACGCTGTCACCCACAGCGGGAGGGGTCATCTGATGATTTCCCATCAATAAAAGCCCCGCCATATAACCCAATCCTTTAATATGACCTAAGATACCTGTCTACCCCGAAGCTAAAAATAGCCGTGATATAAAAAATCAATAAGCGATAGAGCTGGCTTAATTGAACGATCTGGTAAAGCCGCTTTAAGTGCCTCTAATCCTTATTGCCTTTTAGCTAGCGTAAAATTGCTAATGAGGAGAATCTCTATTCTATAAGAGGAGCCCTAAAATGACGCTGTGTAATAGGTGAGAATGGAATTTAATTTGCGGATTACGTGGGGGTTGTTTACGATGTTCTTTCTAATGCATTTTATAATAAAAAATCTGTTATTGTTGTGGTAAAATATTTTGTTATTAATGATGATTTCGGGTTATTGATATGTAGATGAATTATGAAGACGTTTAATAAGTTTGTAAAATATATTTCTTTCAGATCAAATCAGCCGGAGTCACGAAAATTTTCATCAGGCATTGAGAGAGTTATCAAAGGCGATGTAAATATTTTTTTCTGATGTACCTGAGCTGAAAAAACTACAGCAAAATTGTAAGAGCGTCGTCTTACCGCCCACGTGGCAACACCATACCTTTGGACAAAGCTTTCCGACCATTGTGCGGTGTACTACAGAATGAGATCTTATTATAGATTGCCGGTTCACAGGCAGTAATCGATCTCCTCTAGCCAGATAATACCTTTAATATCGCAGAGGTTGAATAGAGCTCTCTTTGTGAGTTATTCTGCAATACGGAGTTGAAAGCGCCATCTTAGAGGCTTTTTGTGTACGATAAGTTTTTTTTTGTGTACAAATGGTGCGTGTTCGGGAAAGTTCCCGTTTTGTGTGTTTATGTTTCGTTGTTATAAATTATTTTAGTAAAAGGATGAATCTTCAGAAAATATTGTTTTACTTTAAATCATTATCCTCAGCCTCGTTTTTTTTTTCAAAAATATACTTAATTAAAAACACAAAAAAAATCTTTTTCAATAAACCCTGTAATATTTTTTGCTTCCAATTAAATGTTATCACCCACACACTAGCCACACAATAAACATTAATCAGAAAAAACTCTATTTTTTTATTCCATTTTGGCAATCACATAACATATTCACATAGCCTTTAGACAAAAGTCTAGAATGACACTATAATTTCCAAAACTATAACATTCAAGTTGCAGAATGCACCAGTATTTTACGACGGTAGGTCACGGACAGTTTATCCAAATTTCTTCGGGGACAGCAAGCCAACTGCATCGCGAACAATGTCAGCATTCTAATTATAAAAAATATTATTTATATCCTGGGGTTAAGATGGCTGCATCTCTTGGCTGTATCGTGGTGGTCTAGTGGGTAAAGTACCAGCTTTTCAATTACCATTGTGCGGGTCGATTCCAGGTTAGGCAAGTTTTCTAAACTATAGTTATGTACTTTTTAAGTATATCTAGGACTGACTGAGTAAAGGTGAAGGAAAATATTACCGTACTTGATATTTTTGAATGCTTCTCGCATCTACTCACATCACACTAATATTATAAAGGCGATAGTTTGTGAGTTTGTTACTTTTCACTTGCAAACATGAGAACGGATTTCGATGAAACTTGGCACAATAAAAGCTTATACTACTTTTTATCCGTGTGTGGGAAGTAGATACCTCGTAAAGTAGGCAAAACGACTGAGAGAAGCTAGTTAATAATAAGCCTTTCCTGCTGCTATCTAAAGATAAACTTAGCAAAGGCTCACGTCTATAATTTTCGCGAAACTCCAGGCAGCTAATTAGGGCACAAATGCATACATTTCCATAAACGTTATGCTATTCATGTGACACCGGGAACATCCAATGAAAGATATATTACAGCTGTCTGCAGTATAAGGCTGCGTTTCCATTCTACCTGCTGCGGAATTGTTCGAAAGAGTCAAAATCAAAGTCATTTTTTTTTATTTTAAGTAAACCTATTACAGGTTTTTATGAAAAGTCAAGCTAGTTGGTTCCAAGGAGTTGGTCTCATGGAGAAGAACCGACAAGAAACTCCATGGACACTCTTTTAAAATAAACAGGTATCCTGTTACAAAAATAATTTCGATATAATGAGTAACCCTACACAAAGGCACACAGAGGGCTCCAGAAGGAACACGGTGGGTTTTATTCAGCAAAAGTCTGACACTCCCTCACGCTGGCAGGGGTATCATCTGATGATTTCCCATCGATAAAAAAAGGGCTGCGTTTCTACCAGAGGTGTGTGAGGATGCATAGCGAGGAATGTGTTTGTAAAGAACCAATAGAATCGCTTCATTTACCTCGTCTTGGTCAGCACAGCTCTGGTGGCGCAGCGGAGCTAGATTTTTGCGCGTACAAAATAAGCGAGGGATGTGAGCGAGGGACGTGTATTGAGAAGGATGTGATGCGAGGTTTGTGCATACTGTACAAGCCAGTCCATAGACGGAGTTTGTTTGTAATAAGTATGAGCATTTATTTTCATTTTACTGCTCCGCTACACATCCTTGTAGGAACATTTTCATCGCTCAGCTTTGATGGAAACCCCATCACATTTCCACAGCACAGGTAGACATCTTCGCACGACATATTTCCTCATCGCACATCTCTGGTGGAAACGCAGCCTAACGGGAACAGCTTCATAGCAAATGAGCTCAAATGGTATTAATACCTACTTAAGATATTATACGAGGCGTTGATGCTATTGATCTATAAAGGTGAGATGGTTAAACAAAAGAGCGCTTAGTTTTGTTGGTAGTATGGGTACTGGATAGTATAATGAAACTTGTTGATTGCTCAAATTGGGAAGTAAAATTTAGCAAACAATTACATTTTCAGGTATTTTCATTTTCCTTTTTATGGTCACGTAAGTACTAAGACCACTTTTCTAAGTTTGTATGTAGAAGGTACCTTTCTTATTATATCTTGGACACCAATGTCTGATTAAAGGTGAAGGAAAACATCTCGAGGAAACCTGGACTTCCAAAGTCTGAAATCACCAACCCACATTGAGCAAGCGTGGTGATTAACGCTCAATCCTTTTCTGTGTGAGAGTAGGCCTGTGCCCAGCAGTGGGACGATAAAAAGGCTAATAATGATCTCTGTATAGAAAACAAGAAAAAGTTTGTATGTAGAAAGATAAGAGGTGACATAGTTTTGCTAAGCTATTCCTTTACTTCTTTATGAAGTTTCTCATTGTTACCAAATCCACAAATAAAACCTAAAGGAATTTCTTTTATTAACCCCTATACAGTTCTTCAGAAATAATCTTTTATTTTCAACATGGCTACTAAAACACGCTCACCAGACAACGTTACTCCCACTCAGGCTTAATATGTTGAACTACCCGCATATCTTTCGCCTGAAAAAAATTCAACCTTTGATATATGTATAGACAATAACCTTACAAAATAATGTTTACTTACAATAGATTTCTATACTCGATCTATCGGCTGTTTTGGGATTAGAGATTGAATTTTGACACTTCTTCATCTTCTTGTCGAGTAAGCTGCAGGTTTAATCACTTAACAAGCCCTAGTGTCAGAGTTTCCTCAAATCCGCCTGACGGCTTCTGACGTGGGATTATAACTACAACTGCTACTGAGTAGCATTCGAGGTCACCCGCGCTGGCTTTACGTGTCCTCCCAGGCACGGGGGTGTAACACCGTCAACTTCCAAACTCCAGGCTGCTTTGTGAAATTTTCTATAACCCACAAAGCGATTTTGATACCTGACCCGGGAATCGAACCCGAAATCCGTGGCACGGCAGTGGCCCTATTCGACCACCAGACCAGTGAAGCAGCTTCGAGAAATTCTCACTAAATATAGTCTTAATGGATATCCTTTATTTAGATCTTGCGGTTGGAGATCAGTCACTGGATTTTCCAAAATTGGATGAGTGTACCGTCTCCAAAGTATTCAAATATTTAAAGCATGGAATGTGTGGAATATTTCGTGAACTTATTGTTGAATAATAGCAATAATATTTGAATAATCCTTTTTGGTACAACAATGCAATTTTTGGTAGTCACTTGTAAAATTCTTGATGTTGACTTAAGGATTAATTTCTTTAGAAGAAACCCATTTATTTGTTTTTGAAATAGGTGTCGATTCACCAGATTATTCTAGTGTACTTCAACACTTTTACCCCATACTACAATGCGTGTTGTACTTTCCAAATAAATACTGTGCCATAAGGGGTTCCATAGCGCATATTAGTTAAGGAAAAATTGTTGATTTTAAAATTCCTTCCCTAAACTTCGTGCTAAAGCACTTCGTTTTTACTAAAAGAAAAATTCTCTAAGAAAAAGTGCCTTGACGCTTCCTCGTCACCTTTTTAAACTTCAACTTTGACAATATCGTAAAAATATAAACAAACTCACGTAGGACAGGAAAGAGGGATGAAGTATGGAAAGTTCGCGAAATGCCCGCTATGGTTATAGCTCTTAAAACGTCCACTTACAATATCGTATTATTTATTTAGGACGCGATGTGGTAGAGGGCTCTTGTGTTAGGGTTTTCAGGGAAGCGGAAAAATTTTGGCAACTTTTCTTTATGGTGGTTACATTTTGTTTTTTTTTTTTGAGAAGCAATGCTGCACTTTTATCAAAATCTAAACCTACGTCTATTTCATTCAGATACTATTGTGGTCAAGAAAATAAAAAAAAAATCGTGGGTAGACTATTGGCTTTACTTATTTTTTACCCGGGTGCGCCAAGTAGTAAAAGAGTGGAACCGCTGTCTGGAGCTTTTTATTTACATAAGTAAAATACGTTCCAAAAAGTTTATTTTTTATTAATTTCAGTTTATTTTATTATATAAATTAAGTAATTTTGAAAACATTTCAACAATAATACAGATAATGTTTTGTTTTTTTAAGTTTTATGAAATATTTAAAAATGTAAACATATGTTAAATATCATCAATCATAAAATAATACAGATAATGTAATTTCATTAGATAACCAACAGAACTGGCAAGTATCAACCCTATTATTGCATTGGGCAGAGTCTGAAAATGGAATTCAACTTGAAACTCAATTATTCGATGAAATATACTACTATTTATACCTGGCCGGTCGAGCTGACCATGTTTGCTTTCTTACTACTTTTTGTACCTTATTTTCAAGATTTCATCAAGTTTTCTCTCCTCTATGCTTAAAAGTATTTTATCTAATTTATTAGTAAGATTTTTGGTGCTTAATCGGTTCATTTTGTTTGGAAGAGCTCGTGGCTAAGACAAAGCGGCGCGGATCGATCGATCATAAGGTTTAAGCAACGCTTGGCGCGGTCGGTCCGTGGATGGGTGACCATCTTGTCATAACACGTGACATTGTACTCAATAATCAAAAACTAGAATTTATAAATCAGACAGTTTTCCTAGGAATCACTCTTGACAAAAAACTACAATGGGGACCCCACATTACATCTCTTGCGGGTCGTCTTAGCTCGGCAGTTTACGCTATAAGAAAGATAAGGCAGCTAACGGATGTAGAAACAGCTAGACTGGTATATTTTAGTTACTTCCACAGCATCATGTCGTATGGCATTTTGCTGTGGGGACGAGCTGCTGACATTGAATGTATATTTGTCTTGCAAAAGCGAGCTGTCAGAGCTATGTATAACTTACGTGGTCGTGAATCTCTTAGAGAACTGTTTAAAAACATTAATATTATGACCGTACCTTGCCAATTTATTTACGAAAATATAATGTATGTTAGGAAAAACCCACATTTATTTGATAAGATAAGTGATAGACATAATTATAACACTAGAAATAAAAATAAAATAGCTGTTCCGCAGTTTAGACTGTCTAAAGTACATACATC
>NWSH02000605.1:10786987-10808890 GCA_002382865.2 Heliothis virescens | reverse complement strand
GGCAGTCGCTCCACGTAAAACACTGTTTCTCAACTGCATCCGGTTAGACTGGAAGCCGACCCCAACGTAGTTGGGAAAAGGCTAGGCAGATGATGAATCGGTTCATTTTGTTCAAAAGTAGCTGGATGATCGTGATTAAAATCAAAGTTATCCATCGCTAATTGCCATGATCCTATATATCTTACTGGCTCTCCCCTGCTGTCTCACTCGCATCCAGGGAGAACCACTTCCTGGGCCTGGATAAAAAGTTGTTCTTTCTCAAGCTCTTCTAAATATCTATGTGCCATCAGTTCAGAAGTTTTGAGGTGAAAGCACGACAGACAGAAAGAGTTTCTTTCGCAATTATAATATAGGTAAGAATAGGAGGGCCAATCCTGATCATGTTGTGAGGAAGGTTTTGAGTATGAATGTAGATGGATATTGCGGAAGGGGACGAACGACCAAAGAAACGATGGATGGATTGTGTGAAAGTCGATATGGCTAGGAAGAATGTTACTTGTGAGATGACGGCAAATAGAAGAGAATGGAAATATACTGGGATAAGGGCAGGGATATAGATAGATAGGAGGGCGAATCCTTAAGAATAGAGAAAGACTCTTAGAGTATACATAAGTGATGTTTAGTCTCTAAGTAAAGACCTCGTGCACATATCACTAATTCTAAAGATTTAAGTACACAACTACTCAGGTACAGACGACAGCAGGTCAACCTACACGAATCTGTAAAATTTTACCAATAAACCATAAACCCTCCATTACTGAGATAAGGTTGAAAATCTACTGCAGAAATTTGACAGATTGTGGTAACTTGATGTGCTGTCGTCTGTACATGTTTCGTATACCAAACGAACAAAGCCACGGGCACAAGCTAGTAAAATATATTCCAAGAAGTGAAATCGTACGCGAAAGCTAATCTACCAGCAGTTCTTTTGAAAACTTTATTACTTATAAGTTTTTAATTAAATCTAAGTTCACGTTAATTTAATACCGTTTCCTAGTTGGCAGCCGTCCAGCTTCACTGATGAAACGAATAATTGCTATGAAATAATATTCATTTCTTTATGCAGATCTAGGAAGATAGTTTTACAATACTATTGTTGTGGTTTTAAAGAATATGAAAGAATAAAAGGTATAACAAGTTATCTCTATTGATGTAAAATAAATCATCATCTCATCTGCCTAGATTTTTGGGGTCGGCTTCCAGTCTAACCGAATGCAGGGGAAAACCAGTGTTTTAGATGGAGCGACTGCCTGTCTGACCTCCACAACCCATTTACCCGGCAACCTGATACCTGTTAATTAGACTGGTTGGCCGACTTTTTGCTTCTGACTACCATAGATTTTCAAATGACAGCCAAACCATACCAATTTATGAAGCCTTCCGAAACAAGGAAGAACTCATCATGAAAAGACACGAGGTTTTCCCGACGTAACAAAAATAAAGGATGGAAAGATTACGTGAACGCTATGGTACGACGACAGCACATCAAGTTACCACAATCTGTCAAATTTCTGCAATAGATTTTCAACCTTATCACAATAACGGAAGATTAATGTTCGATTGGTGAAATTTGACAGATTAGGGTAGGTTTACCTGCTATCGTCTGTACTGCCAAGTTTCATCAAAACCCATCCAATACTTTTAACGTGATAGAGTAACAAACATACGACCAATTTATCCATAGTTTGCCTTGCGATGCCAAAACAAGAAAAACAGATAGATACACAGCTTTCGTGTCAAAATTCCAACACCCACTTTTTGTCAAGGGTTAAGTCCGTACATCATATGAATTTATTCGTAGTATCATGTCATATGACGTCACAATGAAATATTACAAGTTAGATTGTTTAACGTGTTCATAATACTAGAACCTGTCTAAAAATAGACCTGTTTATCCCAAAGTTCCCTATTTATCCAGCCATATTTGTGTGTGTAAAACTGTGAACTGTCTTCGTATGCGTTAACTCGGTAATGGCACAAGTGGTCAGCCATGCGATTCTCTAACTGACACATCATAGATGACAACAACGACGACTTCACAAATGACAAGCTTTTCGGTTTGAAGGATAAAATCGAAGGCGAAGTCGTCGTTGTCGTCGAAGGCGAGGATGATTTTTCATACATTTGGAACCATATTTTAGTTCTATGTCGCGCCGTCAATATCGTTGAACGCTGCGATCGCGCAGTTATAGATGTTTCAACGATGATTTCTTGGTTGTAAAGATGTTTTGCGTTATAGAATCACCCCCCAGTAGTGGACAAGTCACCGAGTCATCTAAAGACAATTTACACACACAAGTATGGCTCACCCGCTTTCCTCATATTTAAGAATTCATCGCGAACAAACTGAGTAACTGAAGTAACTAAAATGCTCTTATGGAAATGAATACTACAAAACTATGTATTTCTTTCGTATATTTATTATTTACTACATACAATAAATTATACCTATTCCTATACGTTTTTTTTCAAACCCGAGGGAAAAACTGAAAACAATTTCGCAGATTCCAATTTCGATTTCAAAAGAAAACAAGGTTTCACCTGAAAACAATTAAACCGAAAAATGAAAAACAGCAAAACCTCTGAATAACAAAATTAACTTACACACACAATTAATTTCGCGTAAAGCATCAGACGAAACCCTTTTTAAATTACGAGGTTAAAATATTTTATCAAAATTGTACACAAATTCCATTACGAAAGGAAGAAAGTGGAAAATTTAATTGGAAAATATAATTGCGAATAGGAATTAGGTGGTTGTAACTCAATTAAGTCGGAAAGCTGTTAGACATATGAATTAAATGTGTTGCACTAAGCGGGTTGCGAGGCGAAAACGAATTTCGATATGGCGAATTTTGGATTGTTGATAAATATGTACCTATATGTAGATGTATTCTCTCTCGTTGGTCTAGTGGTCGCATAGCCGACTGCTTTGCACGAGGTCTCGGGTTCGATTCCCGGGTCGGGTTGAAATCGCTTTGTGGGTTTTTGAAACTTTCACAAAGCAGCCCGGAGTTGGAAGTTGGTGATTGATACACCAGTACATCGGAGAGCAGGTTAATGTCGGTCCTGCGCCTGATCTCTCTCTGGTCGTGTCGGGTTGCCGTCCCATCGGGTTATGAGAGTGAGGGACTAAGGAGTGCACCTGTGTCTGCGCAAATGCTTGACCAGTGTGCACTATAATATGTCCTGCGCAGCTGGCTGATCTCCTTATATAAGAACAACCGCCGTGGTCGACAATCGGCTAGGACGCCATTATTTGTAGATGTAAAGTGGCGGGTACGTTTTAGTACATAAGTTCCTATATATTGTATTTTTTTATCGAAGGGAAATCATCAGATGACCCCTTCCGCTGTGAGTGACAACGTGAGGGCGTGTCAGACTTCTACTGAAAATCCACCGTGTTCCTTCGGGAGCCCTTTGAGTACCAGGGCCGCGGTTACTCTTTCGGACAATCCCGCAGCCCTCCGATATATTGTTTTGTGCAGTATTCTTTGCTTGAGACTTTATATCATAAGTATTCACTCATTTCAGCGGTTTCACCCGCGTCTCGTAGGAACTGCCTCACGTACTTCAATAAATTTTAGCCTATATCCTCCCTCAATAAATGGGCTATCTAAATGAAGTTTTTTGATTCGGTTGCGTTATTCTTGAGATTAGCACGTTCAAGCAAACAAATAAAATTTTCTTAATAATATCGGGTAAAAAAACATATTTATTTTTGCACTTATTTTGAAAAGATTTGTGTAATATTCGTAATCTCAAGAGAATTGTGCTAAATCCTTGAGCATTAACATCGACTCGGCAGTATTTAATAATTATAATACAGTCAGTCCCCTCAAAACAATACCAGGAATTTAATATTGAACAATTCTTTCATATGAAATGACTAAGTCTGTCATCACTTATATCGTTCCCAACAAAAACAAAAGCGGTATTTTCATTCAATGCAAATTCGTCGGAATCATTGGCATGCATAACATATCCTCAATGATGACTTTACCGTTTTCGACTGAACTTTCGATATCTGGAAAAAAAACTACGTAGTAAAGCTTACTCATAATCTTATTCATGTTTAATATAAGTACGTTCAGCGTCAAAAGTAGCTGAGCAAATCAACATTTTTAAAAGTGCCTAACTACGACTGGGATCATAATTTATTAACAAAACAATCGCCAAAATTTTGCTTAACATCCTAACCTTCAAAAAAGTAGATGAGTAGTCCGGTAAGTTATTAACGACACAGTGTTTAGCAGTTTTGAAAATTTAGATTTGTTCAGCAACTTTTGAAGCTGACTGTACCTCTATTTTGTATTCAAAAATCATTTCAATTAGAGTGAATAAAACTCCAATTTCCTTGTTGAAAAATGGTTTTTCGAATGACACTGCTAATTTCTCCGAACTTAGCCTTTTATTAGTAACTAGCTCTTTCACCTTGTTGTGTATTTTTTTGGATTATTGCATGCCTTTTAGTAAAATATTGGCTGTGCTTATTATTTTATGTAACAACTTGTTTATACATATATCTGTAAAAATTCAAGGGTCGTATCGTATCACCTACGTTCGAGAAGAACAAATTTCCGCACCTGAGTAAAATGTAGCCTATGAAAGCCCTACAGAAAGAGTTACTTTCGCACACAGAGTACATAAAATGGTAAGATAAAGTAATTATCTTAACAATTTTAACAAATAAACTATCGAAAATACCCAGATTTCATTATCATAACAGCTTTTATCACCACCAAAATAATTCCAATAGCACAAACGTATCAAAATCTGAACACAAAATTAATTCCATTGACAAAGAAAGACACGTTTCGCCCCATCAATTTTTGAGCGCGCGACTAAAATATTCATGCATTCGACATTCGATAGCGCCCGACAACCCCACTGCCCACTAATGAACCAAAAGTGAGTTATTATTGATGACTATTGGAACAATTCATCACTCGTTGATCAACTGTTAGCAGCTCACCGGTGATGATGAACAAACATAGTTAACGTTTCAGAACTTAGCTCTGAAATAGGTATTTTTAGTGCTATCAAGGCTTTTTGCCATATCTTGAGGAAGTTGCAGTGTAATTTAGCAATTTTTGTAGTTCTATTTATGTTACGAACTGGTTATTATTTTTTCTCATCTGCTGTTTTTCTGTGTGTCGTAGGAACAACTTCGTTCTCCCAGGTAAAAAGTTAAGCCTTGCCGGGTTTATAGACTATCTAACACTGAAAAAAAATTTCAAATCGAACCAGAACTTCCTGAGCTTAGCGCGTCTAGCCAAAAACAAACATACAAACCCTTCAGCTTTATACTATTAGTAGCTATAGAAATCTAACTTCTAACACAGACTGTGATTGCATACACAGCTACGATAAAGTATGCTTAATAGCTATGGCTATTTCAATTCGAGCTTTCATCGCGTAGTAAGCTGCTTATAATTGTGCTGACGCTATGCAAATACTTTGCTCCTCTATTTTGAAGCCACTTTATATCGGAAGCCAACTACTGATTAAATTACAACGGTTTAAGGAAATGCCTTGAAGGATTTCATTTCTTCTGCTCGGGAGATAAGTTCTAGCTCGGAGGAAAGTTGGGTAATTTTTAACCGACTTCCAATAAAGGAGGCTCTGAATTCGCATGTTTTTTGTTGTTGTTTACGTAGAGAGATGTACCTGTGTGTGATGTTGAGGTAAGTCTATGCTAGATATTTATTAAGGTGACTTAATTGTTGGATTTGCTTAAAAAAATTAAGTAAAAAAATTCAACATGACATCTGAAGCAATTATCTTGACTTTTCATAAGAATCTGTACTAGGTGTATTTGACTTTAACTTGATTTAGAAGCACTCTAGAGATCTTAAAATTTTTTTTTAGGTATTTTATAGGTTTTTTTTGCTTACACGAGTAAAACTAAAAGTACTGACCCTATAACCCCAAAGATTACGTCATTCAAACACAAGCTAATGAAGGTATCCGCGATAAAATCTTGAGCACAACACTATCCCATCCAAACTCACTTCCCAACTTTTAACACGAAAACCGAAAACTACCGTTCCAAATCCAAATCAAAAAACTTTTATATTCAAAGTAGGCGAAAAAAAACTATTACACCAAAATCACTATTGATTAAAGGGGTGAATAGGGAGGGGACATGACGTTGGGACGTTTTTATCGATAGACACGATCGTAAAGCTCGGAGGCCGTAAAGTGGGACTTCTCGGTCCTCCACGATAATGCCGGAATTCTTCCATTCACTCATACCTCACAAAATGCGACGGAGCATTCAGAAAGTTTTATAGGTTTTGTAATGTTTGTCCTACATAACTGTTCGTCTTGAATAAGTTTATGGGAGTATCCAGTGAAGGCGAAATAGAAGCGAGGGAGAGCTCAAAAGCGATGGCAAAACTTGTGTGATTTTCTGATATACAACTTGACCATTTGTTGGTTAGGACAAAATTAATGCCTTATCTTTGGATGTACAGGCTAAGACTATCAAACTCTTACAGAGAAAAATCTCATCCTTGGTCCTTCGTTCGCCTTTTGCGACCCAGGCCGGCGACAATGCTGCCGAAATTTGCATCCGTGAATGCAAATTTCGGCAGAATTGTCGCCGGTCACGGTAAAATTCCCTTTTTTTACCAAAAAAACTCAAAAACCATTTTAACAATCATTCATCAATTCAGAACGTAATAATTATCCATAAAATCTTGCTGAAAAACATAACACCTCTTCCTTTATTTATTTATTAAAAGGTACACTTAAAACTTTTGTTTTAGAACCCAAAAATGTTATTACATTTTCAAATGATTAAAAACTGTTCGCACGGGAAATAGTCTCTATCAGATATCAGCACCATGATTTCGGACGGAAAATTCAGGAAATACCACAATAATACATAGTAATGATAGGTTGCAGCCGAAATTCGAGATCGTTATTTTAACGAGGCCATTTTACGGTGCGTGGCAAAGTGCGGTTGTGAGCGAAGCAGGGTGCATTTGTATATATTAGTGTAAGCACCACTTTATTTGATTTTATAATATTATATAGCTAGAGTCGCATGCGGCATGGCTCATTTTTTAAAAGGCATGAAATATTATTTTGATATTAATATTGATTTGTATAAGTAATTTATTGTTTTTAAAAATGTTAGTTAAGATTATCTAAAATACTTTAGTAATAGCATACGGTCTGGATAAATGCCCCATATTGAGAATTGACAGTTATTGGTATGGTATTCCACTTACTCTCTTATTATAACTTAATGACATATAACATACTACATATAAAAATCTGTATTGTATATCTTCTCAAACAAAAATAATCTCGAACACCCCAAAGTCTGATTACTTATTCAAAACCTAATACGCAACGCGCGTACGTAAATGAAAAAAAATCGTACCGCACGCGACCGTCCGGGTCGTCCGGAATCCGTACGACTAACTACGTTAGTGTCGCCATTACTCAATTCACGTAACGTGGGACAACTCGGGAAATTGGCCATTTGGACCCAAACCTAATATTTCGATGCCCCGTCGCGACTACCGTCATAATTTTTGCCAAAATATTTGTACATTAAATTCTTATTATATGGTCACTGTAGTTGTCGTTGTTTACTCGGGAATAACGGTGTAAGCTCTTTTAATTTTTTTTTTGGAAATTGACATCGCTTTATATCCCACACTGAGCGATTAGACGTCATGATAAAAAGTAGACATAAGTACACAACTTTACTATGTTTAGATTTTGTTGAAAATTTCTATAGATACAGATGTGATAACAAACGAATGCCTTGGGCTACGCAAATGGCTAAAAAAATTATGACAACAAAATAAAAAGGAAACCTACCTAGATAATATTTATCTTTTTGACAGAATTGAATAAAAATAATAGAAAATTCACTGCTCCAATAAACATTATTATTGTGGGAAAAAACATTGAAAATTTTTCAGAGAAATAATTGTCCCTGTAACAGTATAATACCGGGATAAAACAATAAACACACTTTCCCATTTATCACATAAAATGGGATTAATTAATTTTGGTGAATTACGTTACGACAGCAAATAAACTCGCGCTACCAGAGATCATTAAGTTTAAGTACCAACATAATATTATGTAGAAATAAAATACAACTTTTACGTTTTCTAATCACAAGCTTTGGAGGCCTGCCTTAATAAGCTTAAGTTGTTTATGTGGCTCCCACTTATGAAAGATTAAAGACTTGAGTAGTACTTGAAATGTGAAATTATACTTATAAAAATTACCTTAGAAAAATAAATATGTTATTTTTTCCTTTGATGTATAGACGCCAGCAAATCAACCTACTAAGTATGTAAATTTTATTCAATAGATTTTTTATTATCACAATAGTGGAAGCTAATGTTCGATTGATAAAATGTGATAGATTCAGGTGCTCGTCACGTGCACGTGCTGTCGTCATTCAAGTAAACAGCTAGCTAATAACAACTCACACCTAGAGATGTGCAGTTGCCGGCAATATTACTAAAAAGTGGCTACCAATATTCCCACTGTGGGCAATATTGCCGGCAACGGCACATCTCTACTCACACCAACAACAACCCTTTCGGCGCACTCGGTTAAAAAACCATAAACGTTTCATTCGAAAAACTTCCAATTTTATAATACACATCTCAGACAAACTTCTTCACTTCGCATTTAACTTCCGTACTTAGCAAGTAATTCGTCACAAACAAAATATTTTGCTACATACAATAATGAAGTATTGTACTCCGAAGTCATTTTATTACTTCAGGAGTTTGCAAGAGGAGTGGAAACTTATGTTTTCGTATTACCCTTCATGAAGGCTGTGTAATAATATGTGTGTTCCGAGGACAAGGGTGAATTATGAGTTTAACTTTACATAGGGACTAACAAAAATTCTAGACAAAGTCTAGATTGAGTAAGTGGCCCAAATGTATGAAAAGAATAGTTTAAAATTTTTATAGGAGTAAAAATCATCATCTGCCTAGCCTTTTCCCAACTATATTGGGGTCGGCTTCCAGTCTAACCGCGCAGCCGAGAACCAGTGTTTTACATGGAGCGACTGCCTATCTGACCTCCACAACCCAGTTACCTGGGCAACCCGATACTACTTAGTAAGACTGGTTCTCAGACTTTCTGGCTTCTGACTATATTCTTTTTTTTTAGCCTTTTTTATCGTCCCACTGCTGGGCACAGGCCTCCTCTCTTATCGACAAGGATTGCGCGTTAATCACCACGCTTGCTCAATGCGGGTTGGTGATTTCAGACTTTATAGTCCAGGTTTCCTCAAGATGTTTTCCTTCACCTTTTATCAGCCATTGGTGTCTAAGACATACTTAGAAAACTACATTCTTATGGAAGTAAAAATGTTGAGGATCAATTTTTCAGTTATTATGTTTAAAAATACTTACAGCATGATGTTAGGAAATTGACAATGGGTATTGCTCATCTGACGTAAGGGTCAAAAACTAAGGTTTTCCGCTGCATTAAACAAATGACAAATGCCTGGTACCTACCTAGTAGAAAAAAAAGAAAAAAATAAATTATGTCCCTAGGCCAGTTTACTGGTTGGACACCTTAATGGATCATTAGGGACAGTGAAATACTGCAATTAATTACTAGGACTCAAAACACCCTCATTTTTGCAAGTAGTTTTAAAATAGGTCGAAAAACTCAATTATCCCTTCAAATGTCATCTTAAATACTTTTTCTCAAACCTATTAAAAAGCTAACCTACTCATTTAAAAACAGGAAAGCACTCAACTCTATTTAAAATCTTATCAGCTCTTAAAAAGATCTTCAAGACTCAAACGTTCGGAATCAGCTAGCCAAACTATCTTAATCTATAAAAATCTAGATTGCAATTCAGTCTAGACTGAATTCAGCCGAGTCAGCGAGGTTGGGCTAATTGCCACTAGACGGAAATATCGCGGGGTTATTANAAACCTAATACGCAACGCGCGTACGTAAATGAAAAAAAATCGTACCGCACGCGACCGTCCGGGTCGTCCGGAATCCGTACGACTAACTACGTTAGTGTCGCCATTACTCAATTCACGTAACGTGGGACAACTCGGGAAATTGGCCATTTGGACCCAAACCTAATATTTCGATGCCCCGTCGCGACTACCGTCATAATTTTTGCCAAAATATTTGTACATTAAATTCTTATTATATGGTCACTGTAGTTGTCGTTGTTTACTCGGGAATAACGGTGTAAGCTCTTTTAATTTTTTTTTTGGAAATTGACATCGCTTTATATCCCACACTGAGCGATTAGACGTCATGATAAAAAGTAGACATAAGTACACAACTTTACTATGTTTAGATTTTGTTGAAAATTTCTATAGATACAGATGTGATAACAAACGAATGCCTTGGGCTACGCAAATGGCTAAAAAAATTATGACAACAAAATAAAAAGGAAACCTACCTAGATAATATTTATCTTTTTGACAGAATTGAATAAAAATAATAGAAAATTCACTGCTCCAATAAACATTATTATTGTGGGAAAAAACATTGAAAATTTTTCAGAGAAATAATTGTCCCTGTAACAGTATAATACCGGGATAAAACAATAAACACACTTTCCCATTTATCACATAAAATGGGATTAATTAATTTTGGTGAATTACGTTACGACAGCAAATAAACTCGCGCTACCAGAGATCATTAAGTTTAAGTACCAACATAATATTATGTAGAAATAAAATACAACTTTTACGTTTTCTAATCACAAGCTTTGGAGGCCTGCCTTAATAAGCTTAAGTTGTTTATGTGGCTCCCACTTATGAAAGATTAAAGACTTGAGTAGTACTTGAAATGTGAAATTATACTTATAAAAATTACCTTAGAAAAATAAATATGTTATTTTTTCCTTTGATGTATAGACGCCAGCAAATCAACCTACTAAGTATGTAAATTTTATTCAATAGATTTTTTATTATCACAATAGTGGAAGCTAATGTTCGATTGATAAAATGTGATAGATTCAGGTGCTCGTCACGTGCACGTGCTGTCGTCATTCAAGTAAACAGCTAGCTAATAACAACTCACACCTAGAGATGTGCAGTTGCCGGCAATATTACTAAAAAGTGGCTACCAATATTCCCACTGTGGGCAATATTGCCGGCAACGGCACATCTCTACTCACACCAACAACAACCCTTTCGGCGCACTCGGTTAAAAAACCATAAACGTTTCATTCGAAAAACTTCCAATTTTATAATACACATCTCAGACAAACTTCTTCACTTCGCATTTAACTTCCGTACTTAGCAAGTAATTCGTCACAAACAAAATATTTTGCTACATACAATAATGAAGTATTGTACTCCGAAGTCATTTTATTACTTCAGGAGTTTGCAAGAGGAGTGGAAACTTATGTTTTCGTATTACCCTTCATGAAGGCTGTGTAATAATATGTGTGTTCCGAGGACAAGGGTGAATTATGAGTTTAACTTTACATAGGGACTAACAAAAATTCTAGACAAAGTCTAGATTGAGTAAGTGGCCCAAATGTATGAAAAGAATAGTTTAAAATTTTTATAGGAGTAAAAATCATCATCTGCCTAGCCTTTTCCCAACTATATTGGGGTCGGCTTCCAGTCTAACCGCGCAGCCGAGAACCAGTGTTTTACATGGAGCGACTGCCTATCTGACCTCCACAACCCAGTTACCTGGGCAACCCGATACTACTTAGTAAGACTGGTTCTCAGACTTTCTGGCTTCTGACTATATTCTTTTTTTTTAGCCTTTTTTATCGTCCCACTGCTGGGCACAGGCCTCCTCTCTTATCGACAAGGATTGCGCGTTAATCACCACGCTTGCTCAATGCGGGTTGGTGATTTCAGACTTTATAGTCCAGGTTTCCTCAAGATGTTTTCCTTCACCTTTTATCAGCCATTGGTGTCTAAGACATACTTAGAAAACTACATTCTTATGGAAGTAAAAATGTTGAGGATCAATTTTTCAGTTATTATGTTTAAAAATACTTACAGCATGATGTTAGGAAATTGACAATGGGTATTGCTCATCTGACGTAAGGGTCAAAAACTAAGGTTTTCCGCTGCATTAAACAAATGACAAATGCCTGGTACCTACCTAGTAGAAAAAAAAGAAAAAAATAAATTATGTCCCTAGGCCAGTTTACTGGTTGGACACCTTAATGGATCATTAGGGACAGTGAAATACTGCAATTAATTACTAGGACTCAAAACACCCTCATTTTTGCAAGTAGTTTTAAAATAGGTCGAAAAACTCAATTATCCCTTCAAATGTCATCTTAAATACTTTTTCTCAAACCTATTAAAAAGCTAACCTACTCATTTAAAAACAGGAAAGCACTCAACTCTATTTAAAATCTTATCAGCTCTTAAAAAGATCTTCAAGACTCAAACGTTCGGAATCAGCTAGCCAAACTATCTTAATCTATAAAAATCTAGATTGCAATTCAGTCTAGACTGAATTCAGCCGAGTCAGCGAGGTTGGGCTAATTGCCACTAGACGGAAATATCGCGGGGTTATTATCTAGAGACATGAAAGCACTATGCGATTAAGATGAACCCCGCTTTGTGGGGAGAATGCTATGGCTTCCGATTTTAGTGCTGGTTTTTTGCCGGAATGTATAGTTGCTTATGGTTTTTGTTATATTGGGTTATGTCTATAATTACATTCTGAAAATTCAGGTTGGAAATATTAAGGAAAATAGCTGCACAGAAACAGACTAAAACTGAATCTCTGAATCATAACTATTGTGGCAACTATCGGGTAAATAATATTTTTTATAATATTTTTATCATGTTTAACTATTCTTATCTCCCTCTCAATTTGAGAGGAGGCCTGTGCCCAGCAGTGGGATAGTAAAAAGGCTATTAAAAAATATAATTTTCATTCATTACCAGATGACATCAAAATCGGTTCAGCTGCTTTACCGTAAATTTAACTGAAACTAACGAAACCGTTAAAAAATGCAATTCCACATTTTCATAACCGTACAAAATCATAAAAAAGATCCGATTAAACAAGTGTGTTTCCTCCCTAATAAGGCTATACTCACACCCGACCACAAGTCCACAAATAAACCACTTTTACGACGAACCACATAAAAGTGAGCGCTGTTTACATAGCACAAACGATTATTTGGTCACCATACATTGCATGCTCAAATAGAAAGCTTAGCCTTAATCATAGTGTTTACGCTGACTTGCACAGCGAAGCGTAGGAAAAATCCACTGTTTTCTTTTTTGCTCCGATTTATTTTTATAGTTGTATGTGTGTTTTGTACTCAAATAGTTGAAACATGAGTCGTTAATGGTACTGCAACATAGAACTTTTTGTTTAGAAGTTTTATGATTATTCGTAATTGTTGTCGTAGGTCAATACTGGATTGCAATAAAAACTGGATCATGCAAACAGTTATAAAAAAGTTTTATCTACTACGTCAAATAGACTGACTGATGCAGTAAAATCCCCTGCGGGGCCCACTAGGGCCAGAGCCCGTCGGGGCTGCGGGTTGTTCGAAAGAGTTACCGCGGCCCTGGTACACAAAGGGCTCCCGAAGTAACACGGTGGGTTTTAGTCAGTAAAAGTCTGACACTCCCTTTCGCTGTCACCCACAGCGGGAGGGGTCATACTGATGATTTCCCATCGATATAAAAAAAAATGCAGTAAAATTCGTAAATATCAAACTTACCATATAAGCTTCGTGTATATTTCAGAACTAGCTTCCGCCAGCAGTTTCACCCGCGGCCCATGGGAACTGCTCCGCGCACCCAGATAAAACTTAGCCTATAGCCTTCCTCGATAAATGGGCTATCTAACACTGAAATATTTTTTCAAATCAAACTAGTAGTTCCTGGGATTAGTGCGTTCAAACAAACAAACTCTTCAGCTCTATAATATTAGTATAGCTCAGTAGGCAACTTTTAAATTTGACTAGGTTCCACCAGTGGTTTTGTCCGCATTCCATAGGGGCGTGGGTTGTAAGGGGACAATCCAACATCGTCCTGCCCCAATTGCCAACCTCACCACACCAGCCCGTTGAAAAACGGACGACAATAACTACCGCAGCACCAAGTGGGATATTAAATGCGTTGCATTAGACGCCTTGTGTAGCATAATGCTTTTTGCAAAGGTGACTAAAACCAACAACTTCGCACTTGCAATAGTACAGACGACAGCAGGTCAACGTATACGAATCTGTCAAATTTTACCAATCGAAAATTAACCTACCTCAATTGTGATAAGGTTGAAAATCTATTGCAGTAATTTTACAGATTGTAGTAACTTGATGTGCTGTTGTCTGTACAAACGCCAGCCAGCACATAAACCTACCTGAATCTGTTAAATTCTTCAACAGATTTTACAACCTTATCACAATAGTGGAAGTTTTATGTTTGATTGCTAAAATTTGACAGATCGGAGTAGGTTAACCTGCTATGTAAAGTATTTTTTCAAGCATCAGTGAATTGACACACAGCCACAAGAATATGCATAAGTTACTTTCATTATATAATGCAACAAATTATATGGTTACTTTCCCGTATTAAACGGTAAAGTGCACTTAATGAATTGTGCATAAACATGCAATCCGACTCATATTTTAATCACGTTTAAACCAGAACATCGAATTCAACATGATTTATAATATAAACGACAAAGAAATATTGCACATGATAGTTACACAACTCTAAAGAAATTACGTGAAAATAATAGCACTGCAGTTGCATTCTCATCGCAATGCAATTATGAGTTACGTCATGAGTGTACTATAGGATTAGCGGAGCAATGGCTGAGGCTATGAGACGGATCACATGTTTGATTCCTGCATGATGAGTTTTGTGTTTAAAAGGTGGTTGTAATACTGTGAATATTAGATATACTTAGGCAATTATATAAAAGTGCTTTATGAGATAAAAATATGGAAAAAAAACAAAGGTGCACTTGTTTGCTGGCGATGAATTAAGTATAGTTAACGTGTATAGTTAACGCGTCATTTTAATAGAGTTAGACTATTTTAAACTATATGTTTAAGACAAAATATTTCTTAAAATATAATAGTTTTTTTACAACTGTCCGATAATTTCACCATCAAATGAACTCAGATAGCTACTATAGCTAGAACTAGACACAAAATTCCAAATCCTCGATAATTCAGCTTTTACCAACAAAATTCCTAACCATACCTCAATTAGTACTAAACAAATAGTTAACATTATCAACTAATGATTTAGAATACCTCAGTAAATACCTACGCCATTATTATTCAAATATTTTATCGACAATAAATATCTTGATTAACAATACTATCATGTCGGCTAATTAAAGTGATTACTTCATAAAGGTCAGAAGGAATATTTGAACAAATTCGATTAGGTTAAGTCGATAATCATCGATTTTCGCTACACTTAGAAATAGTTTTGAGTACAATCGGCTACAATAATTTATGTAACGCTTAGTCAAACTTTAAGGTTAACGATTAGGGGTGAAGGGGGTGAAGTATTGTGGTTCTGAAACAGTTAGCTAGGTTAACCGATCAAGGTTAAGGTGTTACCCAACATAGTCATCTGGCTGGGTGACCAATAATTTCGCATCTAAACGAAAGCATGTTGGTAGTCGCTTATGTTTTGTCCTGGCAATCTAGGCTTATAAATTGTTATTTTTTAGACTTTGCAGACTCGATCATAACTGAAAAATGTCGCTGTTTTATGGAAATAACACAGGCACCACGTAATATACTAGAATTCAAGAGCATCCGATTGGCATAAAAACTGACTGACAATTCTGAAGAAGGTAAAGAACCAATGACATAAAAAGTTAATAATAAAAAAAAAACAATCAAGCGCAAGTTGCACTCGCCCACTAAAATTCTTATATTACTATAGTTCAAAGTGGCAACAGAAATACATCATCTGTGAAATTCAGCTCTCTATCTATCATGGTTCATGAGATACAGCCTTGTGACAGATGGACAGACAGACAACAGTCCCGTTTTACCTATTGGGTGCCTGAAAAAGGTAGCAGGTTGTTTTAAACGAACATGTTACGTATGTGGCCGACTGTACTAGTGTCGTGACACATAATGGGACCTATCACGATCCAATAGCTGGCAACACTATTATTTTATAGTTTTGAAATGTCACGCGCATCCCTAACTAGCTCGCTTTACTTAAATGGAATTAAAAAGATTGCTTTGTCGTTTTGAACTTAATATTTTATACGTTTGCAAATTCTTTGTTGTTTATACTTAGGCATTTTTATCCGATGTTTAAAAAAGTTATACAAGAAGTTTAATCTCTCTCCGGTCGTGTCGGATTGCCGTCCCATCGGGTTATGAGAGTGAGGGAATAGGGAGTGCACCTGTGTCTGCGCAAATGCTTGTGCACTATAATATGTCCTGCGCAGCTGGCTGTTCTCCTTATACGAGAACAGCCATCGGCTGTGACGTTATCACAAGAAATTCGTTCAAAAATTACATAAATAGTAGATTTACACCCAGTTTCAAAAGTTCCAGATAAATTTCTAGATCTATTAGGTATCTGACAGACAATGCCATAGAAAAGTAGTTAAAATAAAAAACATTCTACCTATGCCATTCTCTAAGATAGCTGTCGAAAACTTTATCTGAAACCGGCCCTTAGTGTTTTGTTGTTTTTTTTTATGAGTTTGAGATTTTAAGAGACGAAGAAGAAAGAAAATAAATACATTTATTTACAAGAACATGGCACGTAAAAATAAAACCATATAAAAATAAAAGATAAAATATCAATTAATTCGGTATTATTAATAGTAGTTACAAAATAACACATTATTTACTTTTAAGAATCAACAAAAAATCAACAAACACCAGTCAGTTCACGTATTTATCCATTAACAAAGAGTATTGACAAATCACTGAACTAGTTTTATTACAAAACTGAACTCCCAATAACCCTGGATAGTTGGATACAACCATACCTACCTATACATTAACGTTTGACACGGAGTAGCAAGCAAATGGAATGTTCGCAGACATCTTTGTAAAACATCGACCACGAATAGTAAGTTTAAATAATGAGAAAGATTTTACTTCATGTTACTGAGAAGCTGAGTACTCCATTGTATATATTTTTACTGCTATAAAACTCACGACTTCCAAACGATTCTTTTGGAAATCAATTAATATTTCAGCTGTGGATGCACTACAGCTGAGGCAATGATGATAATGATTATATGTAAGAGCACTAATTATACATATTTTCACAGCATTCAAAGTTTTAATGCCACAGGATGGTCGTACATAATTAGTTCAAATGAGCGACATTTTATTATTACAAAATCATACAAAGTTTCGAATGTAAAATTTCAATGGGATATCTTATGTTAGTGAAAATAACTATTTTAACAAAATCTACACTGCTGTTTTAATAATGTGACACTATATTTCGCTCTTGACATCGTTTTCGTCCCAAACGAACAACCAAGGCTCATTTCTGTCGATTCCGCCGTTTTAAGTTTATATTATTCGGTCCACATAAACCTCCATTCTTTCTTTACTCCATGTAAAACCTAGTTTAGTATTTATACAATCACTGGGTTGGCTAAACACGGGCTTGTTCGATAGTTTGTATTCAAGTTCAAATAGGCATCCATATTAGTTTCATTGATACATGTTTCGCGATGTTTTCGTTGATTTCCAATTATTCGTATGTTTATTTAATCTGGATTTAGGTTAGGAAGATATTTGTAATTAACTCCGGACTTAAATGATTTGAGACTAACATGTTATGGGTCTTAATAAATAGAGAATGTGTAATGAGAAGAGCTAGTAGTTTCGGATAGGTACCTACTGTTTGTAATTGTACGATATAAACATGAAGAACACAACGGTGTATATATATGTATGTATATTCATGTGTGTTCGTAGATATCCTCGTTGCATTGCGTTTTATCTATATAAAAGGGTATACTGCCTAGGTGGTCCCAGAGCCATCACTACAGGATCTGATGATGGATACCCTGAAAAATCGAGGGGAACGGTGGAAAATTAAAATAGTTAGCATTTTTTTAACGTAAATAAAAAAACTTTTTACTGAAAATAAAAGTTTTTATCTTCCGTATAACCTAAGCTTCACAAAGTAACATCAACACTTACTACCCAACGTATCGAGTGTGAAATGCTTTCTGTTCAATCAGCAAATGAGGCCGGCATTGTCTCAATCACTTATCGCGAGAATAACAGGCTTACACGGCAATACTCTTGGAAAACTATGCTCTCTTTTACTTCACTGTTACAGTAAAGAGTTTATTTTGAGTGCAATTGTCGGTAAAAATTGCTTATTATCTAGTTATTCTTCTGGTAGGGTATAGGTCCAGATCAAACCAGGTACCCTTTAGTTACAGACGCCAGCATATCAACCTACCTCAATCTATCCTTCTTCAATAGATTCTGAACCTTATAACAATAGTAGAAGGTTAATCTTTGATTGGTAATATATGACAGATTCGGGTGGGTTGACCTGCTGTCGTGTGTATATGACTGACGGCTCTTCTCAATACGACTAACTTTATGGAAACTATATCATCAGCCTTTTCTGAACTATGTGCCAGTCTAACAAGATGCAGCTAAGTATTTAGTGTTTTACTTAGAGCGACTGATTTTACTTGACGATCTATTCTATATGGGCATCCACTGGGTAAGACTGGTGGCCTGACTTGCTAACTTCTGACTTTTATAACAACTTCCCTGTTCCAAAGTCATATGTGATACATACCGATTGTTTAACCATTGTATCTGGGTCGTGGACAGTAAAGAATTTAAGGTGTTTTTTCTTGTTCCATCATTGGATATTTCAACAACATTCTGAAAAAAAACATGCCATTTTTTCACTTAGTAAATCTCTACAACGTATTTTTATAGTATAGACACCTAAATTATACCTGTATGACTACACCCATATTTCACCAGTCAACTTACCTTGAAGTCTCCTCAAAGATGCGAACTTCGGAATACATCTGCCAATATCTCAGTACGTTATCGTAACTAGTTGGAACAAGGACCTATGGCTTAAGACCATTGTCTTGAATTGGAAGAGATTAATTACTGGCGCTTCATGCGGGTAGCTACATCTTTACGCGGCACTATTACGGATACGGTAAGTTAATTATCCCGATTAGAAGATTATTTTTCTTGGGAAAATCGTTCATCATCGTGGTAGTAAAAAAGTCGTAGTAGCCTAGTAAGCGAACCACCTGCCTAGCAAGTATCAGGTTGCGGGTTCCATTCCAGGTCTAGGTAATACCAATGTAGCTTTTCTAAAGGTTCATTTACACATTGCGATTTCATTGCCCGTTGCTTGGCATTTTATTGCTGCAAGATGCTACATGAAAGAAGAAAAGAAAATCGCAATGATCCAGGACTTCAATAGCCGATTAATAAATTAAAGAAAATATCATAATGAAACCTAAATTTAAAAATTCTAAAATTTCTTGAGCGAGAGTGTTTATTAGCATTCATCCCTTTTCTGCATAGGAAGGTCTCCAGTGGGACAATAATAAAGGTCGAATCTATCATATTGATGGTCAAATGGATAATACCTTGCGGTGAGATAACAGATCAACAAACAAATGAAGTTATATCTGTTATCCAAAGTACTTACAAACTTTTCGACTTATGCTGCGGTCAAGAGTATGAAACAACAGACAGTAGATAAATTGATGGTAGTTTCACGGTCAGTTTAGGTATATTTGATGGCGAGATTCTACGAAAATTATTTGCTCAAAACCAATACGATTCAGTAATAACTACAGTATGCGTCAAATAACTTTGCATTTCTGAAGTTAGCCATGTAGTGTTTTGTTTTAATTGCGTAGACGTAAGTGGTCAACTTCGGAAAAGTTAA
Source organism: Heliothis virescens (assembly GCA_002382865.2). Lineage (NCBI taxonomy): Eukaryota > Metazoa > Arthropoda > Insecta > Lepidoptera > Noctuidae > Heliothis > Heliothis virescens. The sequence continues at coordinate 10,789,007 of NWSH02000605.1, read as the reverse complement.
GCTTTTCGATAAAATCTGTACTAACAAATATGCAAGGACTGTAGGTAACTTCAGAACTGCAAACATTATTTGGTGCAAAATGTACCTTCTCTTTGTTGGCCTATTGGTAGTTTAACTAAGAAATTGTTCCAAGAGAAACTATTGTGATCCCTCGTTCTTACCCAGCCAGATGATCGTCTTAACGCCGTAAGTCCTAAGCGAAAACAAATTATTTCCTTACAATATTATCTCGTTTGTTTTGCGGCTGTTTATCAAAACCGCGGTAGGAGACAAAACCTTAATCTTATCTCAAGACGAAATACTCGATTGTTTGTCAAAGGGATTTGGAAGGACTCCGTTTTTACTTGATGTGCTCACCCTCTTAGATCAAAACGTGTTTGATCTCTCGTTTACAATGCTGTCATATTTTATGATGAATTCGCTTCCAATAACAAAAGGATTTAATCTTATTTTTGTAGTGGTCAAACGTTTAGGGGTTGGGTTATTGAATACGGTGATTCGATAAGCAGATTTATGAGGTTTTTTATTTAATTTTGGAAATCGCGTTAAACATTAGGTATAGTTTACTACAATAAAGCTAAACAGGCGTTTGTCATGTGTTGAACATGAACGTTTGGTTATCTTTTTGTAGTCAGATCATTAATGTCTTATTATATTGCGGGTATACTTTAAGTTACTAAAATAACTTTTTTAGAAAATCTTTCTATCTGCAAGTATCTCAAGGCATCCCGGATGCGGGAGAGCTAAAGCATCGAGATTTCTTCAATCTCTACAGATTTCGTTCCCCGTTCATCGCCGTTTACGTCTCCGAATTCCCGTAATACGTATCCTACGATATCAAGTCGCTCTTTATCTACAAAAGTTGGCCTTTGTCTCTCGAGTTTAATTTTATCAGCGCCAACTTTGGACAACTAACCGGCGAGCGATTTGGGAGTTACCCCCGAGTTATTGGACCTTTTCGATGTTCTAGTGCTTTCGATTCGAGATAAAAACTTCCGATTCTCGATTTTGAATGGGGGTTATTAAATTTATTTTTGTATTATTTTTTGGGAGTTTGGTGAAAGAAAACTGAGAGTTAGAGCCCAATATTTTTTGGAATCATCTAAAATAGTTAACACGTTGAACGCCAAGTGGCCGACAAGCAATGGATTTTCTATTGTGTGTGACCCATGGCGTTCAACAGCAGGTTTCAGAAGATTTTTTATACTTCTTCAGTTTGTACTTTATTTACTTAATATTTTCGGCCCATTTTGAATCTTTCCATAGAAAAAAAGTAAGCCTTAGTAAGTGTCTTTGGGGTGGCCCAAAGACCACTTTATTCTTTACACTTAATTTCAAATATGAGCCTATAGTTTTGAATACAAACCCCGTCTAATATATTACCAGAGGGCCCAAGAGAACATACTGAACTCGAATAAAATTGCAACAAAAAAGAAACAAAATTCAAAAGCTCAATTCCGTGGTAGGAAGTAAATAAATCAGTTCGGTTGCACCCGGCCGAAGTTTGCCGACCAATGAGCGGTGATCAATTAGTACGGACGGCAAAAAGTGCGGACTCGTAGTCGCAGTTCGTGATTGAGTGTGAAGTCTCTTTGCTATTCTGAGACCCTGGTACATGCAGATGTGGAGAGAAGTAATTTATGATTTTTTTGTTTCTTTTTAGTAAAAATTATTGACCATTAATTATGTGCATGCATTATGTTTGCCTATACATATAAATAGTTGCTTATGTACATAGTTTCACCCGCATCCCGAGGGAACTACTTCCTGTTCCCGGATAAAAAGTAGCCTATATGTTATTCTAATTAATACATAAGCTACATTACTGCCAAGTTTCACCAAAATCCGTCCAGTAATTTTGCGTGAAAGTAACAAACATACACATATATCCATCCTCACTTTTCGCATTTATAATATTAGTAGGATAGGATTATGATTTTTATTTGTTACCTGTATTTTTAGGGTTCCGTAGCCGAATGGCAAAAAACGGAACCCTTATAGATTCGTCATGTCTGTCTGT
>NWSH02000605.1:10768168-10786962 GCA_002382865.2 Heliothis virescens | reverse complement strand
AGAGAGAGATTTTACTTGACGATCTATCTATATGGCATCCACTGGGTAAGACTGGTGGCCTGACTTGCTAACTTCTGACTTTTATAACATACTTCCCTGTTCCAAAGTCAATGTGATACATACCGATTGTTTAAACCATTGTATCATGGGTCGTGGAAGTAAAGAATTTAAGGTGTTTTTTCCTTTGTCCATCATTGGATATTTACACAACATTCTTGAAAAAAATGCCATTTTTTCAGTTAGTAAATCTCTACAAACGTATTTTTTATAGGTATATACACCTAAATTATACCTGTAGGTAACAGACCCATATTCACCAGGTAACCTTACCTTGAAGTCTCCTCAAAGATGGCGAACTTCGGAATACATCTGCCAATATCGTCAGTACGTTATCGTTAACTAGTTGGAAACAAGACCTTATGGCTTAAGACGCCATTGTCTTTGAATTGAAGAGATTAATTACTGGCGGCTTCATGGCGGGTAGCTACAATCTTTACGCGGGCACTATTACGGATACGGTAAGTTAATTATCCCGATTAGAAGATTATTTTTCTTGGGAAAATCGTTCATGCATCGTTGGTAGTAAAAAGTCGTAGCCCTAGTAAGGCGAAACCAACCGCCTAGCAAGTATCAGGTTGCGGGGTTCCATTCCAGGTCTAGGTAATACCAATGTAGGCTTTTCTAAAGTTCATTACACATTGCGATTGCATTAGCCCGTTGCTTTTGGCATTTTATTGCTGCAAAGATGCTACAGAAGAAGAAAAGAAATGAAATCGCAATGATCCAAGGACTTCAATAGCCGATAATAAATTACAAAGAAAATATCATAATGAAACCCTAAATTTAAAAAATTCTAAAAATTTCTTGAGCGAGAGTGTTTATTAGCATTCATCCTTTTCTGCATAGAAGGTCTCCAAGTGGGACAATAATAAAGGGCGAATTCTATCATATTGATGGTCAAGATGGATAATACCTGCGGTGAGAGTAACAGGATAACAAACAAATGAAGTTATACTGTTATCCAAAGTACTTACAAACTTTTTCGCTTATGCTGCGGTTCAAGAGTATGAAACACAGACAGTAATAATTGATGTTAGTTTCACGGTCAGTTTAGGTATATTTGAATGGCGAGATTCTACGAAAATTATTTGCTCAAAAAACCAATAACGATTCAGTAATAACTACAGTATGCGTCAAATAACTTTGGCATTTCTGAAGTTACCATGTAGTGTTTTGTTTTAATTGCGTAGAGACGTTAAAGTGGTCCACTTCGGAAAAGTTAAGCTTTTCGATAAAATCTGTACTAACAAATATGCAAGGACTGTAGGTAACTTCAGAACTGCAAACATTAATTTGGTGCAAAATGTACCTTCTCTTTGTTGGCCTATTGGTAGTTTAACTAAGAAATTGTTCCAAGAGAAACTATTGTGATCCCTCGTTCTTACCCAGCCAGAATGATCGTCTTAACGCCGTAAGTCCTAAGCGAAAACAAATTATTTTTCCTTACAATATTATCCTGCGTTTGTTTTGCGCTGTTTATCAAAACCGCGGTAGGAGACAAAACCTTAATCTTATCTCAAGACGAAATACTCGATTGTTTGTCAAAGGGATCTTGAAGGACTCCGTTTTTACTTGATGTGCTCACCCTCTTAGATCAAAACGACGTGTTTGGATCTCTCGTTTACAATGCTGTCATATTTTATGATGAATTCGCTTCCAATAACAAAAGGATTTAATCTTATTTTTGTGTAGTGGTCAAACGTTTAGGGGTTGGGTATTGAATACGGTGATTCGATAAGCAAGATTTATGAGGTTTTTTTTTGAGGATATATCTAATATATTGTGGTATATTATTACGTAGAGCGTTATAACACATTATAGGTATCCAGTAAATATTAATCATAAATAGAAAACATATAATCAATTAAAACAGCTGACTACAAAGGCGATAATTGATCATATAGCGGTGTCTGAACATGAAAGCGTTTCAGAGTCTTATCATCTTATATTAGCTCACTCAGTATCATTAGAATCTTTACTTTGTAATTATATTAGAGAGCGGATGTAATACACTTTAAGTTGATCTTAAAATCAGCCCCGATCTTTCTATTATAGTAAAATCTTTATATACCTATGCAAGCCTATCATAATATCCAATGCTGTACATCCCCACGATCAGACTCGGAGGTAGACTATAACGCAAATCCGAGAGAGCAGTTAGTACCACTACAATAATATAGCACAAATCTTCTATACAGTTATCCTTTTTGCGTTATCTGGCACACCGAATTTCACATCGAAAATTACGTATATATCTTCACGACATGCTATCCCTGTGATAACGTATAGCAGCACTTACAGATCATCGCGAATAGTTCGACTCTCTAAATGCATGAGTGAGCCACACAAAGTAAGGAGAGCTCTTTGTCTCTCGAATTTCAGAGAGTTATCATTGCCAAAGTCCGTTTGCACAAACCCTAATCGGAGTCACTACCACGCGGCGAGCGTATTGAGTAGAAGTCACCCACGAATTATATAAGGATCTCTTTTGAGTCGTCTATAGGCTGTCTCGAGTTTTCGAATTAAAACTACCATGCCCGAGATATACAAATACCGAGATTATATATTTGGAGATAGGGAGGATATTAATTTTATGAATTTATCTTTTTGCTATTTATAAGGTAACTTATGGTTGGGAGAGAACCTTGGATGCATATGGCTATAGAAGGTACTAAGGAGAGACGTATAGATTGAGCTCTACTTGGATATCTTTAGTTTGGATATCATTAAAAGGTCGTAATAGAGCATGTTACGACGATTAGATATTGTTTAGCCGCACAAGAAGTGGCTACGTACAGACCATTTGGTATCATTTAGTAATCATAGTGAGATAGGTTACGAGATCGTGTGACTTCTGATCACCCGCGTTCACTAGCAGGTGTTTGCGAGTTGCCGATGACTTTTTATTTATATATTGTCTATGTAGGCATTTTTGTAGGCTGCTTTAGTGTGTATCTTATTAGTTCTTGCTAGTGTTCCGACTCTGATTACTGCTTCCATTAGAAAGAACAGTTGTATATCTTAGTAATTATGGTCTTGGGTGGCACACTATTACTACCATCTCATTTGCTTGTATTGACACTATTACATTCTTCTATAAGACCAGCAAGGCAACTTAATAGTAGTATAATGTTGATTGAAGTCTTACACAGACTTCCACTCTGTTTCGTATGATCATAATTCAGGTCACGATGAGCGCCCAGCGCAAGAAGAAATCTATACTGATATCATCACGAGATTAAATTAAGTAAATAGAGCATATCATATAATAGAGTACGACGATATTGACGCTCTACTTCCAGAGTGGGTGAGGAAGTGAGAAATGTAATCACTCTACTGGTGCACGGAGACCGTATATGTGTATGCCTGACTTAAAATTGAGGATGTCGTCAAATTATAGGTACAGACTGGTCAAAAATGTGTCTCAGAGTGAGATCAGTGCGGATAAGTCAGTAGGTCGTGATGATGGTTGTGAGTCACTAGTCCTAGTAGCGGTGCACTTGAGTGACTTATGTCCTGCATGTACGACCATTGCGAGACATGCAGATGTAACAGAGTAGAAGTATAGTCTTAATCGTGTGTCTAATTGTATGATTATATCTTTTTGATATAAGCGCTATTAGATTAGAGAGACTCAGTAACAATTGAGCTATGTATCTACTAGGTACCGCTATGGAACGGAATTACGCGTCTTACCTACTGAGCGAATATTAAAAACTTATGCTCTTCTTAAAGCATGATCAGTATGGTGGGTCTCTCTCCGACCTAAGCCCGTAAGGACAGCACTATCTTTTCATGCTATAGTTGTATATCGGATCGTATGTATCGATTATACGATTATTTATCCACCAGAAGACATTAAGCATTTGGACTGCATCAGTATTCAGCCAAAATCCGTACTAGGAAATGACACTCTGGTATGCACGCTCGCCCGAGAGCGAGTAATCCAGCATCATAAGTATGACAGTGCGCGCGTATGTGATCGTCGATATAGTCAATCATTATCATGCTCCAGCAGATATTGAGTATATACCATGTGACGCTCAGTAAAGGTATTACTCTGCTAGCATTACCCATAACGAGACACCGTGATCTATTAAGTCAGTACGTTGTTCTTGCTCTGATCACTATCTAGGATATATACGCATGGCAGATACTGTTTCTGTAAGTAGTTGTACTTGCGTCACAGTGTTGATCGATCCTACATTGAGGAGCACTTACATAGGTAAGTTGAACGCAAATGCTTGAATTATAGATCTGTGACTAGCTATGTCATTCACAGGTACTCAGTAGTGTCTATACTGATTGTAATTCACGCGTTGTAGAGATTATATACCGCTACACTTGACAATGGCAATTTTTTTTATTACATGTAATAGTAAGAAAATATCTATAGAATGATGAAAAAGAATAAACATCATGAAATTACGGGGTGGAGAGCCTCAGACCTATCATCAGTTAAGAACTGAGCACTATCAGGTATGTTTTCACAATGATGATTCTTTGAGTATACTCGGGAGTTCTCTTAAAACCAAACTATATAGGCGAAGAGGAAGGTCTAATGATATATTCGAGGTCTTGCCTACAAGTATACCACATGAGGATGAGCGTGTCCATATCTAAAAAGAACACCACATTTTTTCTCAAAGTCAATCATTTCAGAGTAAGACACTTTCAAAGTGCTAAAATGTGTGTCCCCCCCCCTGTAATTTCTAAACTACCAAAGTGAAAAATCTAAAAAAAATATATGTTATAGATCTTAATAAAAACTATCAACCAAAATTGGTTTGAACGAAATACAGTCAGTAGTTTTTGAGTTATAGCACTTTTTCAGTAACCGCAAACTATAACTTTGTTATTCATATATTTGTATGAAAAACAAAGTAATTTTTTGTAGGTACGTTTATTTTTCATAGATAATGGAACGGAACCCTTCGCGTGCGAGTCCGACTCGCACTTGGCCGGTTTTTTAATACTAGCTTACTTATAATTATTAATTAGAACTGTTCCCTTAAATTTTTGTAAGGGTAAAATATTTACCAACAGCTTTTTAGCATGTTTCGTTAACTTTAACTAAAAAAAATATTACGTTTAAAATTTCTTAATAGATACCAAACACTATTTTCGATTTAAAAACTAAATAAATAAATATATTTGCATTCTAAAACAGTCGTCAAATCAAATCTAAAATAGAGCAGACAGCAATAAAAGCCATTTTGAACTGACAAAGGAAAAAAAACTGCCTTTGCATTTCCAAATCTGAGCCAGGAATAGAAAAAACTAATTCTGGGAGCTTTTACACTTAACTCCAATTAAGCTGGTCATCTATTGCTGTACTAGTTCAACCCGCGGTGTCGCTCTCGGCGTTTTTTACAGCGTTTTTTGCGCTAATCTTGAAACTTGTGCAAAATTTGGTATAGCTATTTTGAATTACGAATTTTGTGCATCTTGTGAACATTGGTTAAGCCGTCTCGGATGTAAGTTATAAACAGACCTTTAACTGTTCTTTTGACATAAGTGTATTGTTAAATATAAACTTAAAAAATCGTTTCGGACAGTAAAATTGAAAAAATGACCTATATTAAAACTCACATGCAACATAAATCTATACATAGTTAAATATTATTAGGTACCTTTTTTAAGGTTCAGTAGCCAAATAGCAAAAAACAGAACCCTTATAAAGTCATGTCTGTACGTCCGTCCTCCTGTATATACAGGAGGACGGACATACAGACATGACTTTTTATCTATATATATAACGGAGTACCAGAAGTCGTTAGAATATTTGGATACCCTTGCATCTTGTCAGGATATGAAATAATACCACAGTAGCCATTCATGTCGTCTTTAATCGTTAGTACTTCAATATTCACAATGTTTACAATGGATTGGGTGGAACGGATGTCTCTCCGAAGACCACACCACCTGGACTTGCTTTCTCTTCAAGATCCGACAATCACCGTTGTCATCTCACGTCATCGTGAGGACCATAAACTAGCAACCTGCCAGTAACGTTCGGCGCGCTCCTACATACGTATATACTTAGATATGGTTCTATATCGTTTTAAATTGAGTGGCGCAGAAGACGCAGATTGCAGTTCTCTCTCTATGTCAATGAATGAATTTGTAGCTAGTTAATTTTCTTGTTCGCTACTAGTTTGGATGTTAGAAACTCTTGGTTTTGGATGTTCTTGTCAAACTACTTTTTATTATCTGTATAATAAAAGGTACCTCTGTAATTCTGTAGTTACAGTACCTAAGTATTTTTTAATATAATGCTCTTGAATTCTGTTATAGTTTACATGATCGTTTTGTATTATAATTCTTTTATTATTAGCCTTTTTTTATCGTCCTACTGCTGGGCACAGCCCTCTTCTCAAATTGAGAAGGATTGGGCGTTAATCATCACGCTTGCTCTTCATGGTGATTTCAGAGTTTATAGTCCAGGTTTCCTCAAGATGTTTTCCTTCACCTTTTATCAGCCATTGGTGTCTAAGATATACTTAGAAAGTATAAACAAACTTAGAAAAGTTGCATTGGTACTTGCCTGACCTGGAATCGAACTTTACCTTTACCCACTAGGCCACCACGACTTCTTATTTATAATTCTTATTTATCTAAATATTTATTTTGTAGATAACATCACATTTGATTCCGTTTCTTATTTAACTTACAAACAGTTAAAACAAGGTTTACGTGCACGCAATTCATTCTTAATCGGCTTATCAAAAAATATTTTTCCATGCATCAGGTCACGCCACAGGCTGCTACTAGTGTTCCATAATTTAATTAGGACAGAACACTCTATGACGATATATCAAAGTGCCATATCTACACAGAGAATTTTCCGTCTCCATGCATAAGGTCGAAAGTGCTCCACGGCAGTAATTACCCAGTTCCACTACACAGTTCTACTTTGTCGCTTCGTCTCAACATTTTTACAATGTGAACTGTTATATTTACCTTTTAATTAAAATAGTTACGCCGCAATTAATGTTCGGCGTTGTTTGTACTGAATGGAGTTGCGAGTCTTCGCCTTTTTGAGGAAAATGTTTGTTTTGAAATAAGAGTGCCGGAGTGGCTCTCGTTAGGGTAAGTTTTTGGTATACCTACTTAAAAATAGGTCTTTGTGTTTATAAGTTTTTCTTTATGTTTAAGTAACTAAGTTAATTTCTATCTTAAAATAAATATTTTCAAAACGTAGTCGTTGTTATCAAATTTTCCAATAATTATGGAAGCACTTTTAAATTGATCAAATGAGTTCCTGAAGCTCAATCACAAACATAATTTCGATTTTTAATACCTTTAAATATCATTAATGAAGTATAATAACAACTGAAACGGTAACAAAAAGGTGTCGGATTGCAACAAAGATTTATTTACCGTTCATCCAGAAGCATAAAATTCTGCTAAACTGAACAAAAGCGTGGGTATCACGTGTATTATGATTTATATAGTTCTAAATATCAGATGACTGTCCATCTATCAATACTAATATTATAAATCTGAAGAGTTTGTTTGTTTGTTTCTGAACGCGCTAATCTCAGGAACTACTGGTCCGATTTGAAAAAATATTTCAGTGTTAGATAGCCCATTTATCGAGAAAGGCTACTTTTTATCCGAGTGCGTCGAGTAGTTCCCTCAGGACGCGGGTGAAACCGCTGGCAGAAGCTAGTGGTGGTAATTGAAATTAATTTCTTACTAACATTATAAATGCGAAAGGTTTCACACCAAACCTGCTGTATCGATTAAAATTAAAGGTAGGTTTGGACATAGACTACATTTATCCAGGTGCTGGAAGTAGTTTCCCCGGGTTGCGACCAAAAGGTGGGGAATAGCCAGGGGGGTGATTCTCTAACGCAAAACATCTTTACAACCAAGAAATCATCGTTGCAACATCTATAAGTGCGCGATCGCAGCGCTTCAACGATGTTGACGGCGCGACATAGAACTAAAATATGGTTCCAAATGTATGAAAAATCATCCTCGCCTTCGACGACAACGACGACTTCGCCTTCGATTTTATCCTTCAAACCGAAAAGCTTGTCATTTGTGAGGTCGTCGTTGTTGTTATCTATGATGTGTCAGTTAGAGAATCGCATGGCAGTATCTTTTGTACATTTTAATTTAGGCTATATTAAATTTTAGTTATTTATTGAAAACAAAGTTCAAATAAAATAATTACTGAACGTAGTTTTAAGTATACATAAGACTTTTATTATTAACCATTGTTTTACGTGATATTAACTAAACATATATTTGTCCATTCGTCTATTTGACCTTTTAAGTTAGTGTATACTGCCCTTATCAACTTAAGCCTACAGGGTTATAAGCCACAGCTTTTTCAATTCACCAAGCACTATTCAAACAAAACTATACTAGCATGTAACAGTATTAACTTTTTAGATTCAAAAGTCCAATTTTTAATCGATGCCTCTTTCAGTCGAAATTTTAATTAAAATCGATTCTAGTTTTCGAATAAAACCACGAAAATAAACCAGGTTTATAAAATTTAAAAGATGTTCGTAAACTACTAAATGAAAAAGTATGTATGTAAGTATATCATGTCCTGATTAAACTGCGGAAACTCCTGAATGGTCAAGGAGAAAATTAAAAAAGTTTTACGCGGTCAGTTAGGTTACCTAGTTAGATATAACTTTGTAACTGTATAACGTACTACGTTGCTATACCTATAATATATCATACGTCATACAATTTAATGTTCAAATTTAAATGACACGTTATTTGCCGGGTTGGAGCGGTGCCGGTACAATGTGCCATGACCATAATAGATCATTTTTACGTTCAGGTTTTGGTCCCGTCTGTTATTTGAAGATCTTTGACAGGCATTAGGGGTAGTCAGAAACAAGAAGTATCTTGTTGTTGAGATATGCAGTGTTTTCATGTATGGTAAGCTAGCCTCTGAGTAGTTAAGAAAAAATAATTCAGATGATAAATAATATATTTTTAGATATATATCTATTTATAAATGCAAAAGTTTGTAAGGGTGTTTATATGTAGATAACTGATATTTGAATGCCACTTTTTCACGCAAAACCTATGTATATATCATAATAACATATAGGCTACTTATCATCTGGGTACGGGAAGCGAGTGAAACCGCTGGCGGAAGCTAGTATTAAGATAATAAAGTTTTTAATAAACATGATATTTTAAAACAAAACCATAACTGCCAAAACCGCCGTATTACGAACTAAAATAATATAGTTCCTTTTGATAAATTATAGTGAACGCAAATTAGATTCGCGAACATTGTTTAACTGTCCAAATTTAACCGAGACGCCATCAATTAAGCTCAGAGTTAACTGTTGTAGTTTAATTTCTCTAACGGTTAAGTTTTAGATTGATTGCCGCGGCAAAATTTAACATAAGAAGTAACTTTCATAATTTATATTATGTCCTATCTAGTGTCCGGTGGTTACTTCAAGAATAGTATGTTTTGTAAACACTGAAACGTTCTCATAACCCTCAGGTTAAATAGCCATTTTCTTCAGCACAAATCACAAATAGAGAAAATAAAAAAGTGTTTGCCGATATACATACAGACCACGGCCACGGCCTACGGGTGGCAGGCAGACAGAAAAATAATTGGCAGACTAATCCAAGTCTGTCGTCACCATATACCGGCAGTTTTGCCAGGCAAATCCCACGGACAGATTAGTATTGAATGATAAACGGCGATGGAAAACATTTTGGGCAGATCTAGACTTATTAAAAAGGTTATGGTATTCATTGAACAAATAGCCAAAAGTTTCCTTGGAGGTCGTGTTCATTAGAAGAACAGTAAGAAAGACCTTGCTTTGATTATGCCCAGGCCCATAGTATCGTCTTAAAAGAAATAGTAACTTCTACCAAGACAGTTTAACCTAAAGACCAGACTGAAGTCGAACAATAACGAGGCACTTCTTAAGAAATAATACAAAGTTTTCCCCAAGCATCTGTACAGAAATATCTTGCTGTAGTTTTCCAGTATTTGATCACAACTAAATGGAGTAGAAACGAATATTAAAGACCAACGACCATTTTTACGCGCCATTTACTTCCAAACGTTACAAGTCTTAATCCCTTTAGTGGGAACTTTGCGAAATACTGCCAAGTGCCAGGATTTAAGAAAAATTCTGCCAAGCAGAAGTTTGAATCATATTGAAAGTTTTGTTACTTTAATAACTTTAACCCTGGGGTAACATAGATATTCTGTTACATTTTGTCATTGTGAAATTGTGCCCATAAGAGTTTTAATGCTTTTTTGTGTGCATTTTCTTTTTCTTATCTTCTCTTCTGTATGGATAAAAACCTATTCCAGCAGTAGATCTTAAAAAGACTTATTAATGTGATACAAAATAAAACCACTTTTCGGCTGTCTTTGGGCTATCTGTGGAAGAAAAAGTCTATGATAGACACCACAGAGAAGAGGCTCGTTGGTAACTTCTAGATAATTCTCATTATAAGCACCACTGCACTTAATTTTTTCTAGTCTCCCACCACATAGGTACAGACGACAGCACATCAAATTACCACAATCTGTCAAATTTCTGCGATGTATTTTCAACCTTATCACAATAGTGGTAGGTTAATGTTCGATTGGTTAAATTTAACAGATTCTTATACGATGACCTGCTGTCGTCTGTACATACATCCTCTGCCAATAAAAGTAAGCACACCAAAAATCTTATTAAGAGAAAATAACAAAATTCGAGATCACATCCCACATTCGAGATGGGATCTTTGAGCTGGGACCTAATTCCGTTGGTGGAATCTCAACGAGGAAGCCACAACGAATCATGTTAATATTTTCCTGCGGGCCTATATATCTTTGTGGGGGTTCAGACAGAGATCCCTTGGGCACGGCGGGCATTTCGTATCGCATCCCTACTCTGAGATTGCCCTTAGTTCTTCGACATACTGAGTGGAAGGATGGTTAACAAACGCACTGGCAATTTCAAGAAAATTATGGAATTTAAGTAGGTTTGTGAATTTGGTAAGTGGATTGAATTTCTTTATACTGAATGAAAAGTTTTTATTTTGTAATAATAATCATGTTTAATGATTTATGTAGGTACTGTACATATAATTCGTTTTTTCCCTACGATATTGAATACTTCATCCCACCTACTCTGCCCTATACCCAATGTAGGTGATTCTACAGTCATCTAATGACACAATTTGTGTCGGCTGCCTCTTCCACAAGTCTGTGTGTCCAATTTCGTATCCGCAGATAAGAGCCGTCGAAGAAATTGAAGTAATATCGCCAGTTGTTACTTGTTTGCGGGTAAACACTGAAGGATATCCGCGCGTTCTTTCGAGACGCTCCAAGCCATCTTCATGATGGACTTAGTAATCTCGTGTAGTAGTTCGTAATGCTTCGGGATTTTTGGGGATTTTCGCCAGATAAACTCCTTTTTTTAGTACAACTACGCTTTTTAAAAAGACTCTCGCACGATACTCCGGTGCGATTACTGTTTATGGGTTTTTTTTTCGGAGGGTAGTCTTGAATTTTTGGTTTTGGCGCCCAACGTGGGACATGAATATTCTACCACATTTAAGTCAAAATGTCACTTTACTACGTAAATCTCTACTCTTGTAAAGTAAACATTGCAATTTCATTTTTTATAACCCCTTCACCGCAGAAGAGTATAAAGTGCCGGAAGATATTAAAATAATACGCTATTTCCACAAAAAACGGTGGTAGAGATATGAAATTTTTCGAAACTAAAGAAAAACAAATTCATATTTTTCTACGACATTCCCACGGCGATGTCCTGGTATCTTTCCCGAGATTTTTTTGTAACTTTAAGCTTCACGAGATAACAATGTATATATTTTTTGCCTTTAGATATTTGACAACCTACACGTGTTATAGATAAAATAATCTATTCCTGTTCACACGGAAATATAAGAGTAATTTTGATTTCTAAACCTGAATTAATTTCGTCAATTCTCGTTATTAATAGACATTTCTTTTCACTAAAAACATCTTTTCATTAGTTAGTAATCACTTTATACAAAATCTTTTCATTTCACCGAAGACCTCAAATCTTATCGATTTAATTAATTAAAAAAATGGCTGTACCTAATTGGTCTACAATTTCGCAAAAACTACCGTTCAATATAAAACTTCTTAGAACTGAGATGGGAGGTAAGAAAAATAGGTTTTCAGTGTTCCAATTAATTAATAATTCGTCGACTGAGTCTCGCTGGGAAATGGGTAGTGGGTGAAATTTTAATGAGCCTCAACCCGTTTGAAGCGCTGTATTCTGTTGCGCTAAATGTAATATAATTCTACTATCGGAGTTCTATTTACATTTTTAAATATTTAAAGTGCTTCATTTTGAAAGTACTGGATTTTTTGGAAAATTTGATTCATTGCCTGAATAGTATAAAATGAAAGACAGGAACTATGAGTATAAAATTTTGATATTAAATCTTTATAAAATGTGTCTTTGGTAGTCATTTTATTTTTTATACTTTTCTATATTTATTTATTGATTGAGAGAAAAAGCTACTAAAATCAAGTAAGAAATTATTTCTGTAAATTAAATACAATACTTAAAGCTATGTCTTCTAACAACGTAAGCTAAGCCGGGTGTGAAACACAATCTTACAAAATTAACCAATAAAACGCAAATAAGGTACAAACCCGCTATAAAATCCCCGTCTCTTAAAATGTAGTTCTTTCTAGAAGGTTCTGTAAAAATCTTAGTCCACGCATATCGCACATTTTGTTACTTTCATAAGTCCGCTTTATACCGACCGTAAACTTTTAAAACCTTATGCTTTAAGAAAAATAGAGTGTACTATCAAGTCAGGAATTTTAAATTGTGAAAGGACAGAGTTTATGGAGGATTTAAGTATAAGAGCTAGTTCAGAGAGTCCGAATTAAGTCTTAGATAGCTATCTGGCAGATAATGTCATAGAAATTATTTTAATTTTGACTAGTTTTCTCTATGGCATTATCTATCAGATAGCTAACTAGAACTCTATCTGTAACCCGTGAAAGTAGCCGTAAGCCTATTGGATATATTTGGAGTTATTATTTATGGTCATTTTGGAGTAACGTAGGTATTTCAGTGCGCTTTTAAATTATTTTATTTTTTTATTTACAGTTCAACAGCTATGAATTCGTCCAATGAAAATTCAGTTCAGATGTATTAATAAAAAAAATATATTTCCCCCATACAATGTCAAATTCCTATCTCTAGTAAGCAAATTCAGGGATAGACAGAATATTGAAATCCGCAGTTAGACATTTATTAGCTTCATAAAAATTATATATAACTTTCCCCGCTTTCCCGTGGGAACCACTGCGCACACCCGGATAAAAAATAGCCTAAAGCCTTTCTCGATAAATGGGCTATCTAACACTGAAAGAATTTTTCAAATCGGACCAGTAGATCCTGAGATTAGCGCGTCCAAACAAAATCTTCAGCTTTGTAATATTAGTATAAATTTCAATTTCTACTCACAAAACAACGGAAAGATAGAATATTGAAATCGGCCATTAGTTGTTAATTTTTTAATAGAAATACTTTTAAAGTTACGCATATCATAAGCTCTTACTTCAAACTATGCAACAAATAACATAGTAATACCACAGATTAGGAAAGGGTAATACTAACCCCCCGTTCTAAAATTTAACCCAGATAGATGACCTAATAAAAAACCTATCAAAGAAAGTACCAAGGAAATGTTTAATGCATCTATTTAGGACAAAGTCACTAAGGCAATCGGTGCTAAGTAAAATAGCCTTTTAAGCAAGTACTTTGCTAAAGGCAACATGTGAAGAACCTTTGGATAAGGTAATGTCACATGGTAAGCGGAACTGAGTTTTTATTTGACACTAAGTTCCTTGACCTCGCTTTGGCAGTCAAAAGCGTGCCTTTTTGAATATTGAAAGTCAGAAAATTGCGTTGAATGTTGCTTCAAAAGTAAGGTCATATAAGTAAGTTGGTATAACTAGGATTATATATTTTTTTTAACTTCTTTTAACTAATGGGAAGGAATTTTTAGTTAGACGCTTTTTAGTTTAGGTTTTTTTATTATAATAAGGATTTTGTAAATATATATAAATAATAAGTACTTCTTTTTAAATTAAATAAGCGAGGTATTTTTTTTTTGGTCTAAAAAAATACATGCTATTTCAGAATAACAATCCACCTAATAATTATTATTAATCATTAAAAAATATATATAAAAGTGCTTGATTTCCCAAACCCACACCTCACAAAGCACCTATTCCTTACACAGAAATGTTCCATCTCATTTAGCAAAACAGTATCAAATTAACAAATGACAATCACTCAACATTCTAACCCGCTCATCTTTCAATATGGCGTAGCCTTACACAATGACCACTTATCGTCAGGCCGGGTTCAGCTCTTAGCTAAAAATAAACTCAGGTATCCTTTGAGACTAAAAGTATACCAAGATTACTATGCGAATGCAAAGTTTCCTGGTGTTCCTAAATTATGTGCATTTAGATAATGTAAAAGTACGTGAGAGTGCTATTTTAGACTGAACGTAGTATTAAAATTACTTCTTGTTTGTGGATGAAAGATATTTATGTTTTTTTTTTGTGGTAGTTTATTTAATGTACTCGTTTAAGGGATGAAATGGGGGATATTTTGCAATATAGTAATTATTTCATTTCAAGTAATAAAAACTAATTTTACATTGGTTACTAATACACATCGTCACATTTAAAATTATAGACTTGGTAGGTTTAATTTTGACGAGGGATAAATAATTTTAACTCGCGAGTAGTAGGTATACATTAGGGTGGGTCGATTTTTTCAAATTGTGTTGGATTTTAACTGGGGGGGTCTCAAAAGTTGCGTAAAAATATAAGCTATTAGACTATTTTTTTAATTTTCTCATTTTATATTGTTTTCAGCCCTCTACCGGAGTTCAAAATTTTCATAAATTCAAAGAAAAGTTGTATTTAAATATGGTTATTCACCAAAAAAAAAACTTACTTTTAAGGATAAAAAGCATTTATTACGATCTTCAATTGTCATTAACGAACAAAAATAAAACATATAAAATATATACATACGTATTCTACATACGCGTGTAACGCGTATCAAACCGTCATTATTGTAATGATAGAAACCACTCAGAAATCGTAGAATTATGTAGAAAACTGATTTTGCATGATGTAGTTGCCTTTATAAGACCAAACTAAAACAAGAATAAGAAAAAAAATCTTTTCAAAATATTTTGTAGTTTTTGAACTATAGGCAGAAAATACCATTTTTTCTGATATTTGAGCCTCGGTAGAGGGCTAAAAGTTATATCGAATATTTTTTTAAATATTTTTCCCGTAATAGTACGACAATAACGCAACTTTTAAGACCTACCCACGATTTTTATCAAAAAAAAATTGAAAATCGACCCACCCTAGTATACATACCTATACAATAATATACATAATAATATGTATGTCGGAGAAACCATGTTCTCGTCGACATCGTCATTAGTGGCTGTAGGCTTAGTGGGCGTCATTGGGGTAAAATGCGAGCACAAAACACAATGTTCACAGTTTCACACTATTTTAATTTAGATTAAACAATGTTCTGTCACTTTACGGTAATGTCTTAAGAAAAATAAATAGCTAAGACCGAGCAGCGGGTTCAGGACACCGATCTTTACTTTTCGCACAACAATTCAACTTTTTCAACGACCCAACTCGATCGGATATTCCCGCCTTCAGCAATGTCACAAAATCATAAACAAAAGTCAAAGATGGCGCATCGACCCCGCTCGAGGCGCATGCTCTGCTCTGATTGGTCGTTAGCTCATTACGTCATTTACAATATTCATAACTTTTATAGAATTATTTACCATAGAGTAAATTATTAAGTAATAGAAAACTTCAACAAATCAAATGAAAGTAAATAAAGAATTTAAAAGTAATTCAAAGGTAAACAAATAATATTGTGCATGCAAAACAACAATCAACTATAGGTTCCTCCGACATGTATATCTTATTCAAATGAAAAAATAATAACACTGAGATAGTTCAGTGTGTCATTGAAATATCATAGCGAACTATGTATTACATCTTCCTACAAAATGGTAACACAATTCATCTTCAAGAACCTACCATACACAAAAACCTACTAAAACAAGAACACAGATAAATAACCATAAAATACTACGACTGCATTGCTATCTAAACATAAACAGATAAACTACAACAGTGTAATGAAACGTTACTCGTAGTGGCCATAAAAACTCAATTACCAAGAAACCAGCGTGCAGCAAAACCGACCGAATTGAAAAAGGATTGTTATATTATAGACTAGCTTCTGCCAGCGACTTCGTTCGCGGATCACGTCGCTTATGCCATCGACAACGGAACGTCATAATCAAAGATATTTCCCTTCACTGTTCTGCTCCTATTGATTGTAGCGTGATGAAAAGCATACTATAACCAGCTCAGGAGTATGAATAATAATTTTACCAAGTTTCGTTAAAATCCGTTGAGTAGTTTTTGATTCTATAACAGTTATACAGACAGACAGAAAAAAAATCCACTGATTGCATTTTTGGCCTCAGTATCGGTCCCTAATCACCCCCTGATTGTTATTTTGGAAATACATTTCATGTACAGAATTGACCTCTCTACAGATTTATCATAAGTATAGATAGATAGAGAATCGTTCCATCCAATCAATTGCAATGTCTAAAACAAAAACACTCAAATCTTTCAGTATTTGAGGAAATCTTCCTGAAAAGCAAAATTTTTCGATACTGTAAATATTCTGCCTCCAATTTCCTAAAGTAGAATTTTGTTTTATTTATATGAATTTTGTGGAAGTTTTATCTAACATTTTCAATTAAAATATATTTGATAGTGCACGTTATTTACCGTTTGTTTTAGTTTGTTGAAATGGACACATAAATGTCACTCGATTTAATGGCTTTTAGAGGTCATCGCTTTTTCAACTAGTGTGCGCACTAAAAATATTAATATAGGTAATCTTAATGGAAATTTTGGGCTAAAAGCATACTGAAGTTATGATATCAAAATAAGGCGTTATATCACCTCAATCTAAAAAGTAAAGGTTAAAGACCTCTTCAAAAATCGAACGCAGAACAATTACTTAAATTAATTTCAAAGTTGTTTTTTTAAGAATTCACAGAAGTCGTTCCTAAAACTGGACCTGAAAAAAGTTTTCGTCCAAAAAAGTCCAATATAAGAGTTTTATTTAGAAAGTTGGTGAGACTGGAGTCGTAATTAAGTATCGTGTCGTGTTCCTCGCTACAAATCTTCGCCGATAAAGATCCCTGTTTAATTGACTACTTGTTCTTACACAGATGAGAACATCCGAGATGGACCGGCGTTGATAATTGCTACTTGAGATATATTGGAGAACATTTACCAAGTACTGGGATTTCAGAAATAAAAGGTTTACAGAAAGGTGTATTTTTATCTTAAATCTGTTTTTGTCGCAAATTAGTACCTCTGGGTAATTTTGAGTTAGGAACAACTTAGCTTTGGCTCTCTCGAGGGTACAAGATAATTTCATAACAAAAATTAAAATACGTTTGACCGAATTATTGAGAAAGAATTGTAACAGATACCTATAAACTATTGGTATGGCTTGTGTTGTAAAATGAAATTAATTGCAGTAAAATCAATTCATTCATTTGATACGAACCTCGTTGAATTTTCCCAAGTATACGTGACTAATTTCCTGGCAGCTGCCGATAGACCACAAACAAACTTCTAAGTTTCTTAGAGCAAGTTTCGAAGCTATTACTAATTCTTACGTATTCCCACTGAAAAGTCCATTTTTATAAAACCAGGAATGTATTTTTGTGGGTTCTCCCTAAGTTGTAAGTTTTAGAACTTAGTTCCTGACCGAGTTATGGTTTAGCACGTAACGAGAGGTCTCAAGTTAAGTGCAATTTTTTACGTAAAATTAGTAAAAAGGTGTTAGAAATTCACGAGGTTTTGTGGCAATTTTTTCTTTTAAAATTTTAATAAAGGCTTGATTTTTGCTCACTGAGCTAGTATATGATAGACACCAAGGGCCGATTAAAGGTAAAGGAAAACATCTCGAGGAAACCTGGACTATAAAGTCTGAAATCACCAACCCGCACTGAGCAATTGTAGTGATTAACGCACGAACATTCTGTGTAAGAGGAGGCTTGTACCCAGCAGTGGGACGATAGAAAGGCTGATGATGATGATGAGGATGGTTGGCATCCAATGCTGAATGGATGCCAATAATCTCAGTCTTAGACAGCATGCATTCCTCTACCGTTCATTATAAAGTTGATTTCAGAAAAGCTGCTATCCCACCAAAAACATTCTGTAAAAAACTAGCCAATTCTCGCTGAAGCTGCTTGTTTATCTCTAAAAAAGTAATGAAATCTAGACAAAGTCGTGTGAGTCTAAGGATTCTTACTGCGATTTCTTTAGTATTATAGTTAATGCTATATGACTTGCCGTTGATCATGCTTTAAACGTTAGTGAGTACAAGTCAACGGCCAGTCATATAGCATTAACTATAATAGTAAAGAAATCGCAATAAGAATCCTTAGACTCAGCACGACTTTGTCTAGATTTCATTACTTTTTTNACTGAGTCTAAGGATTCTTACTGCGATTTCTTTAGTATTATAGTTAATGCTATATGACTTGCCGTTGATCATGCTTTAAACGTTAGTGAGTACAAGTCAACGGCCAGTCATATAGCATTAACT
>NWSH02000605.1:10745136-10767924 GCA_002382865.2 Heliothis virescens | reverse complement strand
TGGTTACTAATACACATCGTCACATTAAAATTAGAGACTGTGTTTAATTTTGACGAGGATAAATAATTTTTAACGCGCGACGTAGTATGATAGCATTTAGTGGCCGATTTTTTTATTCAAATCCTGTGTTGGATTTCTTAATGGGGGGGTCTCAAAAGTTGCCCGTAAAGAATACTCAAGCTATTAGACTATTTTTTTTATCATTAACTTTCCTCATATATAATATATGTTTTCAGCCCTCCTCACCGGAGTTCAAAATTTTGTCATAAATTCAAAGAAAAGTTGTATTTCAAATATGGTTATTCACCAAAAACAAAACTTACTTTAAGCATTAAAAAGCATTTATTACTATCTTCAATTGTCATTAAACGAACAAAAATAAAACATATAAAATAATACATACGTTATTCTAACGATTACGGTGTTAAACGCGTATCAAACCTCATTATTAATGATAAAACCACTCAGAATCGTTAGAACTATATTAGAAAACTGATTTTGCATGATGTATGTTGCCTTTATAAACCAAAACTAAAACCAAGAATAGAAAAAAAATCTTTTCAAATATTTTGTAGTTTTGACTATAAGCACGAAACTACCATTTTTTCTGATATTTGAGCCCGGCTAGAGGGCAAAGTATTTTACGAATATTTTTTTAAAAATATTTTCCCGTAATAGTACCACAATAACGCAACTTTTAAGACCTACCCACGATTTTTATAAAAAAAAAATGAAAAATCGACCCACCCTAGTTACATACCTATACAATAATATACATAATAATATGTATGTTCGGAGAAACCATGTTCTCGTCGACATCGTCATTATGGCTGTAGCTTAGTGGCGTCATTGGGTAAAATGCGAGCACAAAACACAATGTTCACAGTCACACTATTTTAATTTAGATTAAACAAGTTCTATCACCTTACGGTAATGTCTTAAGAAAAATAAATAGCTAAGACGAGCAGCGGGTTCAGGACACCGATCTCTTACTTTTCGCACAACATTCAACTTTTCAACGACCCAATCCGATCGGATATTCCCGCCTTCAGCAATGTCACAAAATCATAAACAAAAGTCAAAGAAGGCGCATCGACCCCGCTCGAGGCGCATGCTCTGCTCTGATTGGTCGTTAGCCATTACGTCATTTACAATATTCATAACTTTTATAGAATTATTTACCATAGAGTAAATTATTAAGTATAGAAAACTTCAACAAATCAAATGAAAGTAAAATAAAGAATTAAAAGTAATCAAAGAGAACAAATAATATTGTGCATGCAAAACAAACAATCAACTAAAGTTCCTCCGACATGTATATCTTTTTCAAATGAAAAAATAATAACACTGAATAGTTCAGTGTGTCATTGAAATATTCATACGAACTATGTTTAACATCTCTACAAAATGGTAACACAATTCATCTTCAAGAACTACCATACACACAAACCTACTTAAAAAGAACACAATAAATAACCATAAAATACTACGACTGCATTGCTATCTAAACATAAACAGATAAACTACAACAGTTGAATGAAACGTTACTCGAGTGGCCATAAAACTCAATTACCAAGAAACCAGCGTGCAGCAAAACCGACGAATTGAAAAAGATTGTTATATTATAGACTAGCTTCTGCCGCGACTCTTCTTCCGATCACGTCGCTTATGCCATCGACAACGGAACGTCATAATCAAAATATTTCCCTTCACTGTTCTGCTCCTATTGAATGTAGCTGATGAAAGCATACCTATAACCAGCTCATCAGAGTAATGAAAATAATTTTACCAAGTTTCGTTAAAATCCGTTGAGTAGTTTTTGATCTATAACAGTATACAGACAGACAGAAAAAAAATCACTGATTGCATTTTTTGGCCTCAGTATCGTCCCTAATCACCCCCTGATTGTTATTTTGAAATACATTTCATGTACAGAATTGACCTCTCACCA
The DNA here is from genome assembly GCA_002382865.2 of Heliothis virescens. Taxonomy (NCBI): domain Eukaryota; kingdom Metazoa; phylum Arthropoda; class Insecta; order Lepidoptera; family Noctuidae; genus Heliothis; species Heliothis virescens. Next base: position 10,765,973 of record NWSH02000605.1, on the reverse strand, counting down.
GATTTATCATAAGTATAATGATAGAGAATCGTTCCATCCAATCAATTGCAATGTCACTAAAAAAAAAACACTCAAAATCTTTCATATTTGAGGAAATCTTCCTGAAAAGCAAAATTTTCGATACTGTAAATATTCTGCCCCTTTCCTAAAGTAGAATTTTGTTTTATTTATATGAATTTGTGGAAGTTTTATCTAACATTTTCAATTATAAATATATTGATAGTGCACGTTATTTACCGTTTGTTTTAGTTTGTTGAAATGGACACATAAATGTCCTCGATTTAATGGCTTTTAGAGGTCATCGCTTTTTCAACTAGCATGTGCGCACTAAAAATATTAATATAGGTAATCTAATGGAAATTTGGCTAAAAGCATACTGAAGTTATGATAATCAAAATAGGCGTTATATCACCTCAATCTAAAAAGTAAAGGTTAAAGACCTCTTCAAAATCGAACGCAGAACATTACTTAAATTAATTTCAAAGTTTTTTTAAGAATTCACAGAAGTCGTTCCTAAAACTGCGACCTGAAAAAAGTTTTCGTCCAAAAAGTCCAATATAGATTTTATTTAAGAAAGTTGGTGAACTGAGTCGTATTAAGTATCGTGTTCGTGTTCCTTCGCTACAAATCTTCGCCGCTAAAGATCCCTGTTTAATGTACTACTTGTTCTTAACAGATGAGAAATCCGAGATGGACCGGCGTTATAATTGCTACTTGAGATATATTGGAGAACATTTACCAATTACTGGGATTTCAGAAATAAAAGGTTTACAAAAGTTGATTTTTATCTTAAATCTGTTTTGTCGCAAATTTAGTACCTCTGGTAATTTTGAGTTAGGAACAACTTAGCTTTGGCTCTCTCGAGGTACAAGATAATTTCATAACAAAAATTAAAATATTTGACCGAATTATTAGGAAAGAATTGTAAAAGATACCTATAACTATTGGTATGGCTTGTTTGTAAAATGAAATTAATTGCAGTAAAATCAATTCATTCATTTGATACGAACCTCGTTGAATTTTCCCAAGTATACGTGACTAATTTCCTGGCAGCTGCGATAGACCACAAACAAACTTCTAAGTTCTTAGACAAGTTTCGAAGCTATTACTAATTCTTACGCTATTTCCACTGAAAAGTCCATTTTTATAAACCAGGAATGTATTTTTGTGTTTCCTAAGTTTGTAAGTTTAGAACTTAGTTCCTGCACCGAGTTATGTTTAGCACCGTAACGAGAGTCTCAAGTTAAGTGCAATTTTTTACGTAAAATTAGTAAAAGGTTTAGAAATTCACGAGGTCTTTGTGGCAATTTTTCTTTTAAAATTTAATAAAGCTTGATTTTTGCTCACTGAGCTAGTATATGATAGACACCCAGGGCCGATAAAGGTAAAGGAAAACATCTCGAGGAAACCTGGACTATAAAGTCTGAACCATCACCAACCCGCACTGAGCAATTGTAGTGATAACGCCACGAACATTCTGTGTAAGAGGAGGCTTATCCCAGCCAGTGGGACATAGAAAGCTGATGATGATTGATGGTTGGCATCCAATGCTGAATGATGCCAATAATTCTCATCTTAGACAGCATGCATTCCTACCGTTCATTATAAAGTTGATTTCAGAAAATGCTGCTATCCCACAAAAACATTCTGTAAAAAACTAGCCAATTCTCGCTAAGCTGCTTGTTTATCTCTAAAAAAGTAATGAAATCTAGACAAAGTCGACTGAGTCTAGGATTCTTACTGCGATTTCTTTAGTATTATAGTTAATGCTATATGACTTGCCGTTGATCATGCCTTTAAACGTAGTGAGTACAAGTCAACGGCCAGTCAATAGCCATTAACTATAATAGTAAAGAAATCGCAATAAGAATCCTTAGACTCAGCACGACTTTGTCTAGATTTCATTACTTTTTTAGAGATAAACAAGCAGCTTCAGCGAGAATTGGCTAGTTTTTTACAGAATGTTTTTGGGTGGATTTCACTTTTTTTGTAGAAACTAGCTTATTGATATCTACCTAAGGGTTATGTGATTGGGCACCCACAATAGTGGCGGTAAGTCCCCTCTTGAGGAGTGACTCATGTCCGCTATCGTTCGCAGCGCTCTCACCGGACACGGATTTCTCGGGGTACCTGCATCGCATTGGCATGAGGCTGCCCGGTGCACCACTGCGCGCGCGTCCAGAGCACGGTGGGCACACTGTCGAGGTGTGTCCTGCCTGGGATGGGCACGCCGTGTCCTCGTAGCGGCAATTGGCGGGCGCGACCTCTCGCGCCCAGCCTGTTCTAAGCCATGTGCGGCGAGAAGGAATGGATGCCGTCGCCTCCTTCTGCGAAGCATTATGCTAGGAAGAGGCGGCGGAGCGGCTGCGAGTCCGCACCGTCCATCCCGGCCGTTGCCGTTGGACCTGGTAGACACCACGGGCGTCGGTGTCGAGAGATGACTCCGGCCCACCGTAGGCGTGGGTCTGTGGCGGTGAGTTTTCGGTGGCTCATCGTCCTTCCGTCTCTCAAGAGCACACGCGCCCTGTCGGCGGCGCGCTTTCCACTCGCTCCTCAGAGAGTGTCAGCCAAACCCCTGCGGCCCACTAGGGCAGAGCCCGTCGGGCTGCGGGTTTTCGAAAGATTACCGCGGCCCTGGCACACAAAGGGCTCCGAAGGAACACGGTGGGTTTTAGTCAGTAAAAGTCTGACACTCCCTTCCGCTGTCACACCACAGCGAGGGTCATATATGATTTCCCATCGATATAAAAAAAAAAAAAAGCGTTATGTTGATTCCTCTAATAGTTTGTGGCTTGTTTTTATAATCAGGGTCACCAGGTACTCTAATCTTAAGAATCTTAGTTTTTTTAGTTTTCCTTATATGTGGTCATTAAATCCTAACTCTGTTCCAAATTTCAGCTCTCTGACTTTATTGGAAGTACTAGTTCTATTTTGATGATCATGAGTGAGTGAGTGTCGAAAATACGAAACTTTGCTTTCGCTTAACTTCGAAATTAAATGACCTACAGACTTGAAATTCTGGTTTTTACGTATGTGATCATAGCTTTCTGGATGATGAAAATGTCGGCGTTCTGGTATTATCCAGAGGTTCTCAAACAGAGGCCTGAAAATGCGTCGAAATGGTTCCAGTAAAGGATGGTACGGCAGTGTTTGCTTTGCGCTCGACTTGGCGGGGGCACTGCCGTGCCCCCAAATATACAGACTATGTCAAATTTTACTACTCGAACATCAACCTTCAACTATTGTTATAAGGTTGAAAACGTATTGAAGAAATTTGACAGATTATGTTATGTGCTGGTCTGTACCCAATGACTCTTTCAAACTCAACACTACGAAAGGAAAAACTATACGTACTTTGTTATACTTTGATACGATATACGCTAGAATTAATCTTACCTTACGAGCAGGTAAGTATAGCAATTTTTGTCTAAATACCGTAACGTTTGTTCAAGTTATTGTCGTGAGTTGGCCTTCCGCCAAACTTTGCTCCATTTAATGTTTAACAATAACGGGTGCAACGTATAAACGCTTATTATCCAGAACTTATATAGCGTATAATTGGATACAGGTTAAAATTCAGAAAACCGGTAATTGTTTTAGAATATCCTTTAGACTTTTTTAGTAATATTCTATCAAACTACTGAATTTCTTATAAAATAGGTACCTAACCATCATGTCATAACCAGTTCTTCCGTGTTTTGGAAGACACGATAACGACTCGGCTGTCATTTTACCATCTTTGGCAGTCGTTACGGGTAGTCAGAAGCCAGAAAGTCTGAGTCTTACCAATAGGTATCGCGTTGCCCGGGTAACTGGGTTGTGGATGTCAGACAGGCAGTCGCTTCATGTAAAACACTGGTTCTCAGCTGCATCAGGTCAGACTGGAAACCGACCCCAAGATAGATGGGAAAAGGCTAGGCAGATGATATGGTCTCGCAACTCAATAACTTTTAGTCAAAAATACCACATTTCTTCCAAACACAATTTGAAAGAATAAATACTAGTACGACACACGAAAGTATTTGAGATTCAAAGTGCAAAAATCCACCCGTATGATCCGCTTAAAATACGTTATCGAAGTCTGAAGTAAAATAGTGCAGCGCTTGAATTCTAGTAGTGTAAAACAGATGCCTTCAATGTAGAGTGGGCACGCTTGTTTTTTATTTGGGATAGTATTTTAGTATCTAAGTAATATTATATGACTTATTATTTGAAGTTGCATAGAGAGCTCGTGGCTAAGTCAAAGCCGCGCGGATCGGTCGATCATAAGGTTAAGCAACGCTTGGCGCGGTCGGTCCGTGGATGGGTGACCATATTTTCATAACGAGTTTTTTGTTCGTCCGTGTTTCGGAAGGCATGATAAACAGTGGGTCCCGGCTGTCATTTGAACGTCTTTGGCAGTCGTTACGGGTAGTCAGAAGTCAGAAAGTCTGACAACCAGTCTTACCTATCGAGGCTATCAGGTTAGTTCGGTTAGACAACCGAGACCCACGTGAGCAGTCGCTCCATATAAAACACGGGTTCTCAGCTGCATCTGGTTAGACTGGAAGCCGACACCAAAAATAGTTGGGAAAAGGCTAGGCAGATGAAGATGATTTATTTAAGTTGCATAGGTGAGCTATCAATCCCTCTGTGTGAGAAAAGGCCTGTGCCCAGCTGTGGGACATAAAAGATGATGATAGGTGAGTTAGCACAAGTATGTTTTTTTTGTGTTTTGTTAATATACATATAGTTGGGATGTGGTGTTTAGATACCATGCCACAATGGCGTCCTAGCCAATTGGCGGCCACGGCGGCGGCGTCTGTCCTCATATAAGGGGATCAGCCAGCTGCACAGGACATATTATAGTGCACAAGCATTTGCGCATACACAGGTGCACTCCCTTTCCCTCACTCTTAAAGCACGATGGGACGGAAAGTCCGACACGACTGGAGAGAGATCAGGCGCAGGACCGACATTAACGTGTCATAACGTTTGACTAAATAATACAGATTTTTTCCATTTTATTTTATTTTTTTCATCAACACACCTTCACAAAAATCTCAATCTGTATTTTTTTACTAAAATACGTAATTCGAAGAATTACTAATTTACTAATCCGGATCATTAACCCCGCTATTACGAAGATTAACTTCATTCTAATAAGGTACCAGTAGATACCTACAGTTGTAGATTTTTACAATCAAAATCTTGAAAAATTTATAAGCTTTAGAATATGTAGATAACAAGGTAAAGGAATATAGAATAAAATTTCAAATACATATTTCAAAGAGCTTTCAAATCGGATACAGTTAAAATATTCATGCGATTGTGGGCACACTAGTGCTGCACCCTCTTGGGGGACGTTGTGTCTGATTGCCCGGGAATTTTCCGGGAATTTGCCGGCGGTCCCGGCCGCGAGACTGCTCGCGCGGCTGACTCGGCGATATGTATCGACTGGTGTAAGTTATAAGTTATAGAGATAAAGTTCTCGATAGCCATAGATTTTATTTAATTTTAACTACTTTTTTATGCTATTATTTGTCAGATAGCTATCCAGAACACTATCTGGAACCTGTGTAAGTGGCCCCTGACGTGTTATAGTCCCACTGCGCCTTATGTGCAGTAGACAGTTGTCAGATTTCAAGGGATGATAGCATTGTTTGTACTGACTGCAACTGTCTACTGGACCAAAAAACTCTCTTGTATTACATGTAATAAAATGACTGTTTAAACATGTATGGTGATGTCAGAAAAATTACAATTTAGGTGCTAAGGTCCAAGTTATTTACGGCAAATTACAATTACGTGCTCCATGAATCAACGATAATGGCATATATTAATATTTTTAAGTATCTAAAGAACTAATTATATTCTCAAACGCAATTTTCTTTTATTTATAATCAGATGCAATTTACTATAATTTTTAACACACTAAAAAGACCCGAAATCGCTGATCGCTCATGAAATGTACCAAACTCAAACGAATTAGCGAACAATAGGGTAGTGTTTACTTGAAAACTTGGTGTCTGTAATAATGTCGAATTTATAACATGAGCCTTGCAAAGTGGTGAGCGTTCTAATGCTGGGCTTCTGGTTCCTGATGGAAGGGAAACTGGTAATAGCGGTTTTGTATAGCCTGTACCCTATTTTGGATATTTAGACCAAAAATTGTTTGTGTATAATCGTGATTTTGGCTATTCAGCCTGTTCTTCGTGGGTAATTAAATTAAATTGACTGTGTCAAAAATAGGGCTACTTAGGACCAGTTAAGGTGAATGCGACCACAAGAAGCGGAAAATTCAAACATAAAATGGTTTTTTCATGTTTTACCTAAGTTAACATACAATGNCAGCCTGTTCTTCGTGGGTAATTAAATTAAATTGACTGTGTCAAAAATAGGGCTACTTAGGACCAGTTAAGGTGAATGCGACCACAAGAAGCGGAAAATTCAAACATAAAATGGTTTTTTCATGTTTTACCTAAGTTAACATTCAATATGAGGCGTGATCTTATGATTGGCGGTTATAATATCCCACAAAGTAATTTCTGATGTCCATGTTTAACTCCGAAACTTCTTACATTTCAAATGTAACTGTATAAACTATGATATTTCACAATAAAAAGTTTTTTGAAAAAACCATTTTATATTTGAATTTCCCGCTTCTAGTGGTCGAATTCACCTTAAGGAAGTTCCTCAGAAAGTTCTAGATCTAACAGATTTTGCCATGGTAATGTTTTAAATGCTGACTTCTTTTCCATGGCGTTATATGTCAGATAGCTATCTAAAACTTGTTTGGAGCCTCAGGAACTAGTCCTTATTGATGATATTGGACTATCATGTTTGACCGATGACTCAAATGTGAGGTCCGGTATTCGATTACCAGATTTGAAGCATTAATCTATACTAGTATTATGAAGCTAAAAAGTTTGTTTGTTTGAACGCGCTAATCTCAGGAACTACTGGTCCGATTCGAAAAAATCTTTCAGTGTTAGGTAGCCCATTTATTGAGAAAGGCTATAGGCTATCGAGAAAGGCTATAGGGTGCGCCGTGTAGTTCCCACGGGACGCGAGTGAAACCGCTGGCAGAAGCTAGTTTGTTTTATTTTATTTTTATTAATAAAGCTTATTTTGAAAGAAACCTCAGACAAGACTTAGCCATAATGCAATTTATTGGCACAAAAGTATTGATAATCAGGCTTGTTCAAGACACGTAAAAGATTTTACCACAGTTTAAATATATGTAGAACAGTTGTGAAGCTACCTACTAAAGTTCGTAACGACTCACTCACACACGCATGCGCATCGACGAGCATTTATGTACCTTCACCAGTGCTGTCAGTACCTACTGACTGTCCCGTTAAAAGCTACCCGGCAGCTGTGAATTTGACCAAAACAGGAACTAAAGTTTGACAGATATTAAAGTCAGTACTACCAAATGACAATCCTACGGCTTTGATGGTGTTTACGTCATCATTTTGACAACAAGGCTTAGCTTCATTACTGTACATCTTTATTCTGTGATTTTACTAAGTTCTACTTCTTTCACATTCTAAATCACAATGTTCAGCACAGCCCCTGCAACTTCAAACTGCTGTAAAAGTCGTTTCGTTTAACCGTACGAATTACTCCCTACTGATATATCTAGGCGAGACAAGGATAAATTACTATAGAAACGTATGGAGGAATTCTTCGTTTCAAAAACATATGTAGATGTCAGATTACGAAGACCTGATATACGCCAAGTTAATTTAAGTTGAACGGAGGTGTACAGGTGAGAACAAAAGTGTCATTGATATTGCGTTTGTTTTGCGTGATGGTTTTATTTGTTTTTTTTGTGTGGACCTAGTGTAGCTTTATTAGTATGTTTGCGAAGTTATTTTAGGGGTGACGGGAAATGTTTTATGGAAAATGAAATTAAAAAGATTTCTTTCTGCGGCAGGTATTGACATTTTTGTTCAAACGCCAGCACATCAACTTAATTCAATCTGTCAAAGTTCTTCAAAAAAAATTTCAACCTTATCACAATCATGGAAGGTTAATGCTCGATTGGTAAAATTGGACAGATTCGGGTAGGTTGACCTGCTGTAGTCTGTACTTACTTCATGAAATTATTTATATTGCAAATACTCTTTACTTAATTACGATTCAGATGTCCATAACCAATAATTTATAAAACTCAAAATCCCCTATTTTCCGATCCCGTCGAAATTTCGGGAAATCTTTTCTTATGTCGCGTGATAGTCTTAAAACGAACCTCTGTGCAAAATTTCAGCTTTATAGGTTCACGGGTTCACTGCGTTGATGAGTCAGTGAATGAGTCAGAACTTTGATTTTTATATGTAGGTGTAGATAGAAGATAATTTATTAAATTTACTTCTAGCCTTAATTTCAGTTGAATTAAATTTAAATATTGAAAAGCCTTGTGTTCGACAGTACATTTAACCTCAGTGGTTCCCCAGAGGCCCGTACAATATAAGTCTCTTGCAGCCAAACTAAACTTAACCACCTCCACGGTCGCACACTAAATTTATTATAATTGCGCCATCGAATGGTATGTGCTGTACCTTCTTATATTTTTGTAAAATATATTACAGTGTTTTATAATTATTTTTATTTTTAGTATAGAATATGAAATTAGGCTATCTATACTAATATTATAAAGAGGTAAAATTGTTTGTAAAGTAAGTTTGTTTGTAGGGGGTAATTTCTGGAAGTAATGAACCGATTTAAAAAATTCTTTCACCGTCGAAAGCTACATTATCCATCCACGAGGGACATTAGGCTATATTTTATCCAGGTATGGGCAGTTAGTGAAACCGCGGGAAAACGGCCAGTCATTAATTTTTTTTCCAGGGTTCGAAATCAAAACTGGGATCTCAAGCTATCCATATTTGATCCCATTTTAATATTTGCGGCGTTGGATCCCACAAAACATTATTTTATAATCCCGGTTGAGCTCACATTTAAAAAAATCAAAAAGGTCTCATTGGTTCCCGTTTCGAGAACCTTCTTTATTAAAAGTATAGTTACAGAATACAAATATTCTCTTGAGTATCTTTTTACGTTCACTATACAGTACATAGAATTCAATATCTTTTTTTCCTTTGGGTGTAAGTATAGTAATAAATACTAAGCAAAGTGGCGAACTAATTCTATACAAAATTATAAGACATGTACACACATACGTAGAAACACAACCACTTGTCATCTGCCTAGCCTTTTCCCAACTATGTTGGGGTCGGCTTCCAGTCTAACCGGATGCAGCTGAGAACCAGTGTTTTACATGGAGCGCCTGTCTGACCTCCCACAACCCAGTTACCCGGACAACTGGCACCCCTAGGTAAGTGGTTGTCAAGACTTTCTGGCTTCTGACTTCCCGTAACGACTGCCAAAGATGTTCAAAATGACAGCGAGACCCACTGTTTATCGTGCCTTCGAACACGGAGTCGTAATGACAAGCTGGTCACCCATCCACGGACCGACCGCGCCAAGCGTTGCTTAACCTTATGATCGATCGATCCGCACGGCTTTGACTTAGGCACGAGCTCTTCTACACACAAACACAAACACTTGTGAAAAAACAAAAACATTGACAAAGAACGTTTACGTAATTTATTATATTATACCTATATAAATACATATTAAATCAGTGTTTCTCAAAGAATCTCACTTCTTTGAGGAAATATCAAACATATTACCATACCAAATATACAATTTGTTTCTACAGTCACGAAACTATTTGATAGGGAGAAAACAAACAAAATACTGTGTATTTTGTCTTTCAGAAAATAGTGGGATGATATCTTTGTACAGACGACAGCACATCATCTTACGGCAATCTGTCAATTTTTTAGGATTCCGTACCCAAAGGGTAAAACGGGACCCTATAACTAAGACTTCGTTGTCTGTCTGTCTGTCTCCACGCTGTATCTCATTAACCGTGATAGCTAGAAAGCTGAAATTTTCACAAATGATGTATTGCCGTTGCCGCTATAAAAACAAATACTAAAAATTTAAAAAAAAATACGGGGCCCATACAATAAGCGTGTGAAACCGCAAATTATAACTTTGTTATTCATACATTTGTATGAAAAATAAAATTATTTTTTGCTGTCCGAAAAATGATTGTATTTTGGCTAGTTGTAGGTAATAGAAACATTCATTTTTCATATATAACAATAGTACGGAACCCTTCATGCGCGAGTCCAACTCGCACTTGGCTGGTTTTTTCAATAGATTTTCAACCTTATCACAATAGAGGATGATTCATATTCGGTAAAAATTAACAGATTCGGGTAGGTTGACCTGGTGTCGTGTGTACGCCAAAGATTGGCTGTTATTTCTACCATCCATCTTGAGGCATAAAGGGGTTAAATCACACGTATCTATTAACCGGTATCCTAAGCTTAACCTCGCAAAAAGATTTATTCTCCAGACAAATTCTATCTTTGGTATATCTTTCAGGTTAACTTTTCATGGTTGGCAATTTTGGTATTTTTTTCATTGAGGTTTTTCCATGAAAAGTATTTTGCCATGATTCGAAAATTGAGCTCAGAATCTTATCATAATTATTGCATCTGTCATTATGAAGCCAATGAGGTAAATTCCTAAGAAAAAAACACTTGAATAGCTTCTACCTTTCAAACGTTTGATATAACCAATTTCATTGAATCATGCGCTGAAAACCACCAATCAACTAAAACAACCTGATCCAATTCGGTTCAGACTTCTATGAGCTCCCGTATTTTCCACAAACAAACACACTTTTGAGCCGTGGGTTAAAAAACAATCTCACGGGAACATTATTCACCCAATACTTAAAGTATTACATAGAGATATGCGATAAGTTTTTCTAGTTTTCTACTAACACAAGTCCCAATTTACAATCTCCTACTTTAAATCGAAATCTTAACTCTTACATAAAACCCCGCAGCCTAATTAACGACATTACACAGATAATAGCTAACAAATATATATAAACCGGGTTGGCTATCGAATCCGTGACTTATCAGCTTCCGTGCCCGGTGATCAACCTTCGTCACCCGCCACCTAAGTGCACGTAAAAAAGAATACAGAAAATCAACTCGGGTCAATCTAAAAAAAACATTAACGGACATCAAAAGACATTTGCTTTACCTTCGCCGGCAACTTAAACGTTCGTAGAAAACTGTTTACTTTAAAAATAGAACGTCAAAATGAAAGTAAACAGTTGTCTATGTTTGTCTTTTAGTTTCCCCGAAAAATCCCAAGAATTAAGGTACAGCACTACATATTTTTGACTCAGGGTAAACGAGTTCAAAATAAGAGCAATTACTTACTACATACCATACTGAAAAAAATTTGATAAAGCTTGATGCAAATCAAACGTGTATTGAAATCTTAGTACAGATATTTCAAAGAAAAATCTAAAAGTGAAAACGGAATAGCTATGCCAAGTTTCATTAAAGACAGGTACTTCTAACCTTTACTTGTGTATTGTTAACCGGATGAGTTGGGTTGATTAGGTGATAGTAACGGTCTGTCTTGCCGCCCTTATTATAATAGAGCAAACATTTTGGGAAATTCATTAAGCTTGTTGACAATTTCACATCAAAAAGTTTCATAGTTTCCAGTCAATGTGTCGTAAAACGTGACGTTTTGCAAAACGCCGGTGTCGATAGTACAAAGTTTAAGAACCAATAAAACGATTATGCAAATCAGTGTTTTTCTACCTCGAAAACATTTGTGAAGTAAGAATCTGGAAGTACAGACGACAGCACATCAAGTTACCACAATCTGTCAAATTTCTGCAATAGATTGTCAACCTTATCGCAATGGCGGTAGGTTAATGTTTGATTGATAAAATTTGACAGATTCGTATACGTTGACCTGCTGTAGGTACATGACCTCGGCTGTACATTAAAAAAGCATTGGAAAATTAGGATCATGTTATGAGGAAGGTTTTGAGCATGAATGTGGATGGATATTGTGGAAAAGAATGACCAAAGAAACGATGGATGGATTGTGTTAAAGTCGATATGGCAAGGAAGAATACTACTTGTGAGATGACGGCAGATAAGCGTATGGAAGAAGAAAACATGCTGCGCCGGCCCCAAAACACTTGGGAACAGGGCAAGAAGAAGAAGATAATACTAATTAAATAAATAGGAAAGGGCGAGGTACCCACCTAACAGGATACGATTAAATACAGTTCCAACCATCCGCTATATTGATGAAAGTACGAGGTATTATAAATTAAATAAATTACATACAATAAACCAGTAAACGCGATATCCTATCCAAAAAATCGCTTGCGAATACATTCTAAAAGTGATTCACGCAAGTCCCACTAAGCCCTGAAAAAATATGGCCGTAAACAAAACGCGAATTCAATGAAGTAGCAATCACGGATGGTCGACGATCGTAAACTGCGAGGGAAAACGTTTATTCACAACAAATTGTATAAAGAAAAACAAAGAGACATTCTCTAAGCAATAAAACTCACCTTTTATTGTGAATGTTACGCTTTTTGTTGCACTATATTTACTACTTTTGGTATAGGGAAAGTAGATGTATAGGGTGAATATTTCTTCACTTAGGCTGGGTTGCTCGATTTAACTTTAAGTATAACTGGCTTCTGCCAGCGGTTTGGCCCGCGTCCCGTGGGAAATACTCGGCGCACTAGCAAAAAGTAGCCTATAGCCTTCCTCGATTAATGGGCTATCTAACACTGAAAGAATTTTTCGAATCGGATCAGTAGTTCCTGAGATTAGCGCGTTCAAACAAACATATTTTATACTATTAGTATAGATTTAACCTTAACCGGCCGTGATATAGTTACCCATTGGTCAAAATGATGATAAGACAGCTGTGTGACCAAGTGGCGGCCATTTTACGGCCTGTAAGGTTAGGTTATAGTTAAAGTTAAATCGAGCTACACAACCTTAGGATCCTCGGGTTATGGTAAAAACTTCTACAATTAGATGATACCAATCCTAATGTAAAATGAACATAAGTATCTAATTGTGATCTTGACTTTCATAGGATAATGGTTATATCCACTGAAGTGAAAATTCGTGGGATTCGATGTCCTTCACGAAGTTCCTAATATCCGCTAAAATCGCAAAAAAAATATATATATTTAAATCAGCTACATACAATTTAGGACATTATCACGATTTCACAGCTCATACAATAACCTATGACGTCATAGATCCCACGCAAAATAACCCTCAAAATGCTTTATTTAACCATCAGCTTACCTTCTAACAAACAGCATGATACTCCATACATTAGCCAAAACCACAAGTGACTCCCTTAGGACGTTTAAAACCGTTTTTGTGGGCAATAATTCCGGGATGGTTATTAGTCTCCGGCATTCCCCTCGTGTCATATTCCAATGAGCAGTGTAATATTATGCCATTCTAACTCTGAATAAACAAACTTCAACCGGTTAACGTTAAGTTAAAGATAACATGTAACATCATGTCTGTTTACCTCTGGCTGGCGAAGTTTAGCTTGGTTATGCATCCTACATTCAAATTTTAAGACTAGGTTAAATCCTGACTGCTACTGATACTACCTTTATTTTGAAAATCTACACTTATAAAATATTATCAAGCTGAAAAGTTTTATTTATTTGCTTGCTTGAACATGCTAATCTCAGGAGCTACTGGTCCCATTTGAAAAATGATTTTAATGTTAGATAGCCTATTTATCAAGTTACTTTTTATCTGAGTGTATAAAGTAGTTCCATTACTAGCTGTCATAGACTAGCTGTCACATTTTTCGATTTCTGCTCTAAAATGCTTCTGCTTAACTTGGGAAAGATACTGACAAGGTCAAAAAATCTAAGCGCGACTTTCCTGTGATGAAACGCGAAGAAAATATTTCATCCCACTTCGCATACTTTTCGATGAAAACGTAATAACATGTTCGAACATTTAAATGATTCTCACATAAAAACAAGTCATAAAAAAAGTATTTTCTTTAAAAAGTTTCGCATAGAAATTGTTACTCCACCGCGTGTCAGGAGTCGGGGGTTGTAATCGTGAAAAATAAGGGAATTATACCGTCGAGCGAAGCCTCTACGTATAAATTTTCAATCCTTCACAGAGTGACGTGTTATTTGCGGTATCTTATACAAAGCTTCTTTATAGTTAGACTTGTTACAACTTATTTTGCGTTTAAAGTTGCAATTTTGTGTATTACAGAGTCCGTTCAGTTCATGTTATTTAAGAAACATTTCGATATGTCTCGTGGAACGGTTCATTGCTATAGCTGTCATCATCATCTGCCTAGCCTTTTCCCAACTACGTGGGGGTCGGCTTCCAGACTAACCGGATGCAGCTGAGAACCAGTGTTTTACATGGAGCGACTGGCCTGTCTGACCTCCAAACCCAGTTTACCCGGCAACCTGGCACCCAGGTAGACTGGTGTCAGAACTTTCTGGCTTCTGACTTACCCGTAACGACTGCCAAAGATGTTTAAATGACAGCGGGACCCACTGTTTCGTGCCTTCCGAAACACGGAAGAACTCGTAATGACAAGATGGTCACCCACCCACGGACCGACCGCGCCAAGCGTTGCTCAACCTTATGATCGATCGATCCGCGCGGCTTTGACTTAGCCACGAGCTCTTCATTGCTATAGCTGTATTAAATAGAGAAATAAGACATGAAAATGCAATCAATCATCATGTTTTCGAAATGATCTTAACCACGAGACGAAAGTTTTCCTTGATTTTAAATGGGTAAAAGGGAGCACCTAAGTATGATGCAATACTCACCAGTTCTCATCCTGATACGAGAGGCCTAACCCAGCAATGACGCAATTGAAAACAATAAATAAACGAATCATTATTAGATACACAAACATTTCTACTGCTCTTCTCTAATTAATTAAACATTTTTTTTTTTTATTTTTTTTTTTATTAACCTGTACTGTCCCACTGCTGGGCAAAGGCCTCCCCCAAAGTCTTCCATTCTTCTCTCTCTGAAGCATGCTGTGGCCAGTCAGCGAGAAAATTAACTAAGTCATCTCGCCAGCGCTTCCGAGGTCTACCTCTAAGCCTTCTACCATCCCCAGGAATCCACTGAGTGGTGATCTTAGCCCACTTGTCTTGGTGCATCCGGCAAATATGACCCGCCCACTCCCACTTCAACTTTGCAGACTTCTTGCCCACATCTACTATACCGGTCTTTGACCGGATGATGGTGTTGCGTATCCGGTCAGTAAGCCGCACGTTCAGCAGGCTGCGCTCCATGCTCCTTTGGCACACTTTTAGCCGCGACTTCTGGGACTCGGTCAAAGACCAAGTCTGAGCGCCGTAAGTTAGGACGGGCAGGATACACATGTCGACTAGTTTTCGCTTAACTGACAAAGGGAGGTTACCCTTCATGAGCGACTTCATGGACCAGTAGCTCTTCCAGGCGTTTTCGATTCGTCGATCGATCTCTTTGTCTTGCCTGTTTTCGAAGGAAACTAGCTGGCCCAAGTAGATATATTCGTCGACATATTGTATCTCTTGCCCATCTACCTCGACCTTACGTTCCGCGCTATTGGTCATGACTTTAGTCTTTGACCGATTCATCTTAAGTCCGACTGCAAGGCTAGCGGTACTCAGTTCTTGCAGCATTTGCTGAAGCTGGTCTGCCGAAGGTGCGAATAGGACAATATCGTCTGCAAAGCGAAGGTTGGTGAGTGTTTTACCGGCTACTTGGATCCCTTTGAGCATCCAGGAGTCTGCCAGTTGCTTAAATACTTCCACTTGGCTGGTTTTTTTCAATAGATTTCAACTTATCACGAGATAAGGATGATTCGAATATTCCGGTAAAAAATTAACAGAATGTCGGTAGGTTGACCTGGTTGTCGTGTGTACGCCAAAGATTGGTTCTTTTATTTCTACCATGCCATCTTGAGGCATAAAGGGGTTTAAATCAACACGGTAATCTATTAACGGTATCCTAAGCCGCTTAACCTCGCAAAAAAGATTTATTCTCCAGACAAATTCTATGCTTTGGTATATCTATTCAGGTTAACTTTCATGTTGCAATATTTTTTGTATTTTTTTCAATTGAGGTTTTTCCCTTGAAAAAGTATTTTGCCATGATCGAAAATTGAGCTCAGATCTTATCATAATTATTTGCATCCTGTCATTATGAAGCCAATGAGGTAAATATTCCGTAAGAAAAACACTTGAATATCTTCTACCGTTCAAAGCGTTTTGAATATTAACCAATTTCATTGAAAGTCATGCGCTGAAAACCACCAATCAACTTAAAACAACCCTGATCCAACATTCGGTTCAGACTTCTATGGCTCCACCGTATTTCCACAAACAAACACACTTTTGAGGCCGTGGGTTAAAAACAATCTCACGGGAACATTATTCACATCCAATACTTAAAGGTATTACATAGAGAATATGCGATAAGTTTTCAGTATTTCTACTAACACAAGTCCGCAATTTACACAATCTCCTACTTTAAATCGTAAATATTAACTCCTACATACACCCGCAGCCTAATTAACGACCATTACACCAGATAATGAGCTTAACAAATAGTATATAAACCGTGTTGGCTATGCGAATCCGTGACTTATCAGCTTCCGTGCCCGGTGATCAACCTTCGTCACCCGCCACCTAAGTGGCAGCGTAAAAAAGAAATTACAGAAAATCAACATCGGTCAATCTAAAAAACATTAACGGACATCAAAAGACTTTGCTTTACCTATCCGCCGGGCAACTAAACGTTCGTAGAAAACTGTTACTTTAAAAATAGACGTCAAAATTGGAAAGTAAACAGTTGTCTATGTTTGTCTTTAGTTTCCCCGAAAATCCCAAGAATTAAGGTACAGCACTACATATTTTTTGACTCAGGTAAAACGAGTCAAAATAAGAGCAATTACTTGATCTACATACCATACTGATAAAAATTTGATAAAGCTTGATGCAAATCAAAACGTGTATTGAAATCTAGTACAGATATTTCAAAAGAAAAAACTAAAGTGAAAACGGAATAGCTTGCCGAAGGTTTCATTAAAGACAGGTACTGTCTAACCTTTACTTGTTGTATTGTTAAGCCGGATGAAGTGGGTTGATTAGGTGAATAGTAACGGTCCTGTCTTGCCCGCCGCACTTTTATAATAGAGCAATACATTTTGGAATTCCATTAAGACTTGTTGAAGTTTTTTTGATATTTTCACAGCCAAAAAGTTCAATATTTCCAGTCAATGTTCGTGAGAACGTGACGTTTTGCAAAACGCCGTGTGTCGAATAGTACCAAAGTTAAGAACCCAATAAAACGTATTTGCAAATCAGTGTTTTTCTACCCCGAAAACATTTGTGAGTAAAGAAATCTTGGAAGTACAAACGACAGCACATCAAGTAACACAATCTGTCAAATTCTGCAATAAGATTGTCAATCCTTATCGCAATGGCGTAGGTAAATGTTTGATTGATAGAAATTTGACAGATTCGTAACGTTTGACCTGCTGTAGGTACCATGACCTCGTGTACATTAATAAAACATTGAAAATTAGGATCATGTATGAGGAAGTTTTGAGCATATGAATGTGGAGGATATTGTGGAAAAAGATGACCAAGAAACGTGATGGAGTGTTGTTAAAGTCGAATATGGCAAGGAAGAATATCTACTTGTGAGATGACGGCAGATAAGCGTATGGAAGAGAAAACATGCTGCGCCGGCCCCAAACACTATGGACAGGGCAGAAGGAGAGATAATACTAAATAAATAAATAGGAAAGGGCGAGTACCCACCTAACGAGGATACGATTAAAATACAGTCTCAACATCCGCTATATTGATGAAATAGTACGAGGTATTATAATTAAATAAATTAACTAGCAAATGAAACCAGTAAACGCGATATCTACCAAAAAATCGCTTGCACGAATACATCTAATAGTGGATTCACGCAAGTCCGCACTAAGCCCTGAAAAATATGGGCCGTAAACAAAGAGCGAATTCAATGGAAGTAGCAACCACGGATGTCGAACGATCGTAAACTGCGAGGAAAACGTATTTATTCACAACAAATTGTATAAAGAAAAAACAAAGAGACATTCTCTAGCAATAAAGCTCACCTTGTTATTGTGAATGTTACGCCTTTTGTTGACATCTATTTACTACTTTTGGTATAGGGAAAGTAGATTATAGGGTGAATATTTCTTCACTTAAGCTGGGTTCTGATTTAACTTTAAGTATAATGGCTTCTGCAGCGGTTTGGTTCCGCGTCCAGTGGGAAATACTCGGCGCAGCTAGAAAAAGTACCTATAGCCTTCCTCGAATATAATGGGCTATCATAACACTGGAAAGAATGTTTTCGAATCGGATCAGTAGATCCTGAGATTACGCGTTCAAACAAACATATTATACTATGAGTTATAGATTTAACCTTAACCGGCCGTGATAAGTTACCCAATTGGTCAAAATTGATGATAGAACAGCTGTGTGACCAAGTGGCGGCCATTTTACGGCCTGTAAGGTTAGGTGTATAGTTAAAGTTAAATCGAGCTACAACAACCTTAGGATCCTCGGGTTATGGTAAAAACTTCTATAACAATTAAGATGACATCCTAATGTAGAAATGAAATAATATCTAATGTGTGATCTTGACTTTCATAGGATAATGGTTATAGTCCACTGAATGAAAATTCGATGGGTTCGATGCCTTCACGAAGTCTAATAATCAGCTAAAATCGAAAAAAATAATTATATATATTTAAATCAGCTACATACAATTTAGGACATTAATCTATTTATTTTAATTTTTTGTTAATAATATAATTTTAATTCCCACGATTTCACAGCTCATACAATAACCTACTGACGTCTAGATCCCGACCAAAATACCCCCAAAATCCTTTATTAACCATCAGCTACCTTACAACAAACAGCAGGTGATACTCCATGACATTAGCCCAAAACCACAAGGTGACTCCCTTAGGACGTTTAAAACCGTTTTTTGTGGGCAATAATTCCGATGGATTATAGTCTCTCGGCAATTCCCACTCGTGTCATATTCCCCATGAGGCAGTTAATATTATGCATTACTAACTCTGACATAAACAAACTTCAACCGGGTTTACGTTAAGTTAGAATAACATGAGTAACATCCATGTCTGTTTACCTCTGCTGCGAAGTTAGCTTGGTTATGCATCCATACATTCAAATTTAAGACTAGGTTAAATCCGTGACTGCTACTGATACTACCTTATTTTGAAATCTACACTTATAAAATATTATCAAGCTGAAAAAGTATTTATTTGCTTGCTTGAACATTGCTAATCTCAGGAGCTACTGGTCCCCATTGAAAAATATTTTAATGTTAGATTAGCCTATTTATCAAGTGTAACTTTTATCTTGATGTATAAAGTAGTTCCATTACTAGCTTGTCATAGACTAGCTGTCACATTTTTCGATTTCTGCTCTTAAATGCTCTGCTTAACTTGGGAAAGGATACTGACAAGGTCAAAAATCCTAAGCGCGACTTTCCTGTGATGAAAACGCGAAGAAAATTATTTCATCCCACTTCGCATACTTTTCGAATAAACGTAATAACAGTGTTCGAACATATTAAATGATTCTCACATAAAAACAAGTCATAAAAAAGTATTTTCTTAAAAAGTTTTTCGCATAGAAATTGTTACTCCACCGGTTGTCGGAGTCGGGGTTGAATCGTGAAAAATAAGGTGAAAAAATTAACCGTCGAGCGAAGCCTTCTACGTTTAATTTTCATCCTTCACAGAGTGAGTGTTATTGCGTATCTTATACAAAGCTCTTTATAGTTAGACTTGTTACATACTTATTTTGCGTTTAAAGTTGCATTTGTGTATTCAGAGTCGTTCAGTTCATGTTATTTAAGAAACATTTCGATTAATGTCTCCGTGGAACGGTTCATGCTATAGCTGTCATCATTCATCTGCCTAGCCTATTGTTCCCAACTACGTGGGAGGGTCGGCTATTCCAGACTAACCGGTATGCAGCTGAGATAACCAGGTTTTACATGGAGCGACTGGCCTGTCTGGACCTCCACAACCCAGTTACCCGGCAACTGGCACCCAGGTAAGACTGGTTGTCAGACTTTCTGGCTTCTGAACTACCCGTAACGACTGCAAGATGTTGAATGGACAGCCGGGACCCACTGTTTTCGTGCCTTCCGAAACACGGAAGAACTTCTAAATGACAAAGATGGTCACCCACCCACGGACCGACCGCGCCAAGCGTTGCCAACACCTTATGATCGATCGATCCGCGCGGCTTTGACTTAGCCACGAAGCTCTTCATTGCTATAGCTGTATTAAATAGGAGAAATAAGAAACATGAAAATGCATCATCATCATGTTTTCGGAAATGATCTTGAACCACGGAGACGAAAGTTTTCCTTGATTTTAAATGGGTAAAAGTGAGCACCTGTAAGTATGATTGCAATACTTCACCAGTTCTCACATCTCTGATACGAGAGGCCTAACCAGCAATGACGCAATTTGAAAACAATAATAAACGAATCATTATTAGATACACAAACATTTCTACTGCCTTTCTCTAATTAATTAAACATTTTTTTTTTTTTTTTTTTTTTTATTAACCTGTACTTTCCCAGCTTGGCAAAGGCCTCCCCCAAAGTCTTCCATTCTTCTCTCTCTGAACATGCTGTGGCAGCTCAGCGAGAAATATAACTAAGTCATCTCGCCAAGCGCTTCCGAGGTCACCTACCTCTAAGCCTTACTTACTCATCCCCAGAATCCACTGAGTGGTGACTTAGCCACCTTGTCTTGGTGCATCCGGCAAAATATACCCGCCCACTCCACTTCAACTTTGCAGACTTCTTGCCCAGCATCTACTATACCGA
>NWSH02000605.1:10719922-10745111 GCA_002382865.2 Heliothis virescens | reverse complement strand
CTCGAGGTTACAGTTCTTATTCTCCTTCAGGCTAAATTAATACAATTTAATTGACATGCCTAAGTTAACTGAGCTGTTTTAAACTTATTATCTTTCGCATCTTGAATTCACGACACGTAACGTCACGTTCGTTCAAATGAATTGAAGCTTACGGAAGCTCGTTTACCATAAGGTAAACACGAGCTAGTGATCTTCCAGTGCTAGAAAATATTTTACGCCCAGATTTTTGTATGTAAACATTTAAGTACTTATTTCAAAACTAATTTTAAAATGCCATCTTAACTAATATTATAAGCTGAAGATTTTCATTGGTTTGAACTGCTAATCTCAGGAAACTACTGGTTCGATTTTGTGTTTGATAGCCCATTTATCGAGGAAGGTTATAGGCTACTCTTATCCGGGCGCCCCAGTAAGTTCCACATAGTATTGAATGATATGGTAAACTGATGGCTGATCGTTATTACATAGATGTAAAATTCAATATATTCAGTTGATTTTAGTGAAGTCAAAATACTTAAAAAATCAGTAAGAATTTTGTTGTATTTCTTGATTTTATTATAGAATATTTTTCAAAATATTGCGGGTTTTGTCGTTATTTACTTTAGATACTACAAACCGGCCCCTAGAGCGATCGTTGTTGGCTCATACATACAGTTCATTCCAATCAATCAAACGGTCTTGGATTCTTAATCAGCTCAAAACACTAACATCTTGTTCTCTTTAACGTTTGTTCTTACTCCAAAACAATTAAATATAAAGCTCAGTATAGTGCATATGTTACAGTTAATACTGGTTACGTAATATTACGTTTGTATGTAATCCGAGCCTTACTCGACTGCTTCTCGAACGCGTAAACGACCCTCTAGAGCATTTTCTGTCTTTGACCGGATGATGGTGTTGCGTATCCGGTCAGTAAGCCGCACGTTCAGCAGGCTGCGCTCCATGCTCCTTTGGCACACTTTTAGCCGCGACTTCTGGGACTCGGTCAAAGACCAAGTCTGAGCGCCGTAAGTTAGGACGGGCAGGATACACATGTCGACTAGTTTTCGCTTAAGTGACAAAGGGAGGTTACCCTTCATGAGCGACTTCATGGACCAGTAGCTCTTCCAGGCGTTTTCGATTCGTCGATCGATCTCTTTGTCTTGCCTGTTTTCGAAGGAAACTAGCTGGCCCAAGTAGATATATTCGTCGACATATTGTATCTCTTGCCCATCTACCTCGACCTTACGTTCCGCGCTATTGGTCATGACTTTAGTCTTTGACCGATTCATCTTAAGTCCGACTGCAAGGCTAGCGGTACTCAGTTCTTGCAGCATTTGCTGAAGCTGGTCTGCCGAAGGTGCGAATAGGACAATATCGTCTGCAAAGCGAAGGTTGGTGAGTGTTTTACCGGCTACTTGGATCCCTTTGAGCATCCAGGAGTCTGCCAGTTGCTTAAATACTTCCTCGAGGGTACTCTTATTCTCCTTCAGCTAAATTAATACAATTTTAATTGACATGCCTAAGTATAACCTTGAGCTGTTTAAACTTATTATCTTTCCGCATCTTGAATTCACGATCACGTAACGTCACGTTCGTTCAATATGGAATTGAAGCTTACGGAAGGCTCGTTTACATAGGTAACACGAGCTAGTGGATCTTCCAGTGCTAGAAAATATTTTTACGCCCAGATTTTTGTATGTAAATCATTTAAGTACTTATTTCAAAACTAATTTTAAAATGCCATCTTAACTAATATTATAAAGCTGAAGAGTTCATTGGTTTGAACGTGCTAATCTCAGGAACTACTGGTCCGATTTTGTGTTAGATAGCCCATTTATCGAGGAAGGTTATAGGCTACTCTTTATCCGGGGGCGCCCAGTAGTTCCCACTAGTATTGAAATATATGGTAAACTGATGGCTGATCGTTATTACATAGATGTAAAATTCATATATATCAGTGATTTTAGTGAAGTCAAAAATACTTAAAAATCAGTAAGAATTTTGTGGTATTTCTTGATTTTGATTATAGAATATTTTTCAAAATATTGCGGGTTTTGTCGTTATTTACTTTAGATACCTACAAACCGGCCCCTAGAGCGATCGTTGTTGGCCTCATACATACAGTTCATTTCCAATCAATCAAACGGTCTTGGATCTTAATCAGCTCAAAACACTAACATCTTGTTCTCTTTAACTTTGTTCTTACTCCAAAACAATTAAATAAAAGCTCAGTATAGTGCAATATGTTACAGTTAATACTGGTTACGTAATATACGTTTGTATGTAATCCGACCTTACTCGACTGCTTACTCGAACGCGTAAACGAGCCTTAGAGGATTTCTTCTGAGCTAAGCTCATAAACGAAGCATGCGGCTTACGATCAAAACTAGCATAGAAATATTGAAAATATTTTTGAAAATTGCAAGTAGATATAATAAACAGATTTTGATATCAACACATAAGGTTTTACTTAAGTAATATTTTTTTTATTTTTGCTTGTATTTTGTAAGGAATCGAATTAAATGCATGCCACACCGTTCTGGCTTCAGAATAAAATTTGAGTTCGTGAATCGAGATTTTCAGCAGTGTAGGATGCGATTTGAGGATCGTATGCAGAATGTCAATTACATTACTTCGAGTGTAGTGTAGGTTGGGATGCGTAGTTCAGGTGGGGCGGTATTTGTTGAATAAAACTGCTTCAACTTTTTTAAATTTCTACAGAACCGTTTCTAGTATTATTGTTTTATCTGCCTGTTCTGAGAAAATTAAAAACTAACTTGAAATAAAATATCTGCCTTACCATGAAGTTTTCAAAAAACATATACCTACTCCGAGGCCTGAATGCACGTATTATTACTTACCTATTTTATTCATGTGCTCCATTATTGAGAATAAGAAACGCAAATTCATTACATGTGAATAATAAACACAAATCTTAAAAGAACATTGAAGAAGTAGATCATAAAGCATATCGTGGTAGTCTGACCTGCTATCATAGACCACAGTAACCACCATATGGATGACTTGCTTCTTAGCTATAAAAAACCATTGTCCAAAAATAACCACACTCCAGAGTAGTCTAAAATTAAAATCGTAAGCTTGAATACCTTTTCGGCCTATAATGGTGGTCCGCAGAATCTGTATTCAGAGCAAATATTAGTAAGGCTTGTGTGTTCTTTGTGTGCATTTGTGTTTGTTTGTTTGTTCCCGTGCTGGGTATTGCTGAAGTGACGATATTGACCTCATTGAGGAAATGAGGACTATAGTTACCGTTATGGTCAGTAGGTTGCTGCAGTTTAGCAATTGAGAGGTAATTAACATAGGTATATTTGGGATAACTATTGTTTAAATGTATGGCTAAAGCATTTTCCAAAATAGCTACTACGTGTTTAGGTAAATCTGGAGATTTTTTCAAAATAATAACCCTGTTTTATTTACGTTCAAAATATATGTTCCTTCAATATATACCTAACTATCTGACAAGAAACATCCTATGCACTTGAAACTGATAAACTATTGAAAAATCCGCAACTTCTCTGCATAGTTGCAGTAAAATATGACAGTCAGTCAGGGTCTTCGAACTCGCTTAACATTCATATATCGCAGTTACATTCAAACGCATTCACAGTAAATAAAATACCAATTGTCAACATCAAATTCAATTCGATTTTTAGTCGTTTCACTCGGAAAGAATTTCGTTGGAGAGTGTCGTAAAATAGCTGGGACTGTCGCACCGACCGTTCCCGCGCTCTGACGCTCTGAACCGAATAATTCACGAGACTTTCCAACAAAACTCACTCTGCAATCCTTCTAGACCTTATCCCAGACACATAAGATCCATTTTAGATTGCACAAATCATTGTTAAGTTAGCAGAAACCGGCTCCAGCAAGCAGCCGCATCGAAAATCCTTTTAAAAAGAATTGAGCGTCCCCTCGCTGCAAACCTTTGCACAGATAAAGGTTTATTTAAAAATATATTATATAGTATATTAGTTTGGAAATATGTAGCGTTGTTTATTGTGTTATATTACCTACGGGCTATATTTTTAACTCATTTAGGTGGAAAATCTTAAACTAACAGTGACCTTTGCACGCTCAGACGCTATTCCATCTTTAACCGACTTCCCAAAAAGGACGAGGTTTTTTTCAGTGCCTTTTAGACATAATTATTTACGTGAAGATAGTTAAGTCAAGAAGGGAGGTTTCCTACTCTGTTTCTCAAACGAGTTTAAAAGAGATTAACAGGCGAAACGTTATTAAAATCTAATTTCCAGCAGAGAGATTATCGAAAGTTAAAGTACCTGCTCCATTACAAACAATAACTTCTAAATCCAAAGTTTGTGACCGTTTATTTCCTCCAAAACAAGATTATCTCGCTTCGGCTACGTAAGAAGGAGGATTTGTTGTATCGAGAGCCATTGATAAAGAAAGAATACCGATATTTCTTTATTTCGATCCAAACACAATTTGGTAAATGTTTTACTATATAAGATGAATGCAACGTAAATATTGCAAGAGTGGGTCACTCATAAACTAGATTTCATCTGTGGTTTCACCTGCTTCTTTAACTTCAATTCAATTCAATTAATCACACGTAATATTTAGAAAAAGTAGGTATTCAATGTAAGGATGACTTGGACCATAAGACATATTCATTGCATTTATTGCATTCCATAATGTACTTAAGGGGGAAATAATGTACATAACGTAAGACTAAATGCACGGACGTAGCTATAGCTTTGACAAGGGGGGGGTCCCAAAATAAAAACCGGACAAGTGCGAGTCGGACTCGCACATGAAGGGTTCCGTTCCATTATTTATGAAAAATAAACGTACCTATTACCTAAAATTAGCCAAAACACAAACTTTTCTCGACAACAAAAAATAACTTTGTTTTTCATACAAATATATGAATAACAAAGTTATAATTTGCGGTTACTGAAAAAGTGCTATATCTCAAAAACCACTGACTGTATCTTGTTCAAACCAATTTTGGTTGATAGTTTTTGTTAAGATCTATAACATATATTTTTTTTAGATTTTTCATTCTGGTAGTTTAGAAATTACAGGGGGGGGGACACATTTAGCACTTTGAAAGTGTATTACTTTGAAATGATTGCTTTGAGAAAAATAGTTTTAGAAACCTCAATCTCATTTTTAAAGACCTATCTATAGATACCCCACAAGAATAGGTTGATGAAAAAAATATTTTTATTTTCAGTTCCATGTATGGAGAGCCCCCCTCTAATATTATTATTTTTTATATTTTGTATAAAATCGTAAAGCGGTCAATATAATACATCTACCAACCGAGTTTGAACTATGTAGTCCTAATAGTTTCGGATAAAGTGGCTGTGACATACGGACAGACAACAGACAGACAGACAGACAGACAGACAGACATGACGAATCTATAAGGGTTCCGTGTTTTGCCATTCGGCTACGGAACCCTAAAAGCCAGGCTTTAACGCCAATTTAATCTATCATTTACAAATTAAACATTGCCTGCAACTATAACGCGCAAGTGTAGTCGCAGGTAATCTATAACATATGTATAACTTAAGTTACTCTAAGTCAGTGGCGGCGCTAGATCGAATGTGTAGAGTTCGTGAAGCCCTTGTTGCCGTGGCCGGAGGGGGGAGGGTGATTGGGTTGTCACACAATTTTGGTACCTAATGTATAATTTATGAAGCAAAGCAGTAGAAGCCAAAAAATATGAATGCGCGAGCGAAGCGAGCGCGAAATTTTTCCAGCTCGACGTGTAAACATCGAAAAAGAAAAGGGCGCGAGTGGAGCGAGTGCGATTTAGTTTTGTTGTTTTAGATTAAGTCACAAAAATGTATCCTATTAATTTTGTAAAGCTGAAATTGCCGCCATTTGTTTTAGTTAATTTGTGGGGGCATAAGGCAAACAAAAATACAGATTATGTCATATAAATGCGCGAGCGAAGCGAGCGCGAAAATTTTTTATCTGTTCGAGGATTAAACGTGATTGGCGAAACGAACGGCCGTCGCCGACGTCGCCGACGCCTAGCGCCGCCTCTGCTCTATGCAGGTGCCTTTAAAGAAAGTTATATGTAATGTATGTATTGCAATATTTGTTTCTGTTGGACATGTATGACAGATATGAATGGGGGGTGTCCGGACACCCAAAACACCCCCCTTATATACGTCCGTGACTAAATGTGAGTCTTATACCTAAGCTATGTTACCACAAATTTCATCACAATCCGTTCACCCATTAAAACGTGATTGAGGAACAACCATTCGATTTAAGAGTATAGTCTAATCTAGCCCAATATTTTAAAACTTTTAGTTTCATTTAGATTCTCAATAAAAAAATGGCAGGCAAGTTTTGCCAAAGAGACCAAAATGGACTTGATCGAAAATCGAACTGGCCACTGCGTCTACGTAGAATAAAAAAAATGCAAAAATGGCGCGAATACTGCAAATCGCTGTGATATCAGTATATTGCTTTTCATTGTCTCGTTAAAGGTGTCAAAAGAGTAGTAGTATTCAGGATAGTTAATTGGTTATTACTAGCAATTACTTACAAAATAGTATGTAGTTTATGTACAAACCATAACCGGTTAATTAGGAATGTTGACTAACGCCCGTTCCCAATAACCTATCTAACTCTGGATTTTGTTACTAGAGATAGAATTTTGACATTAGCCCCATACAAGTAATGTTAAACTCCTATCTCTGGTAAGCAAATCCAGGGATGGACGGAATATTGAATTCCGTAGTAAGGGCCACTTACACAGGTCCCAGATAAAGTTTTCGATATCTATCTGACAGATAGTTCTACATTTATCTGGAACCTGTCTTGCAATTTTACAATTATTTCACACGTAATATATTAGCAATAATTAAACCAGCGTTTATTAAATTATTTATTTTCTTCTTTTATTGTAACATCAGTCATTGGAGTGGTTCCAATTCCTATGAGTTCAGAAATATCCTGCCATGTAGACGCATCAATCATCAGCACCAAGTCAGATTCTAGATAAGCAGCTTCCACTGAAAGAATACAATAAATTTTAATACAGTTTGTCTGGGTTTGTGTTCCTTGGTAACTGCGTCCCACAACCGGGCAAAAACTAGCCTTCTCTCTTCACTTATATCTCAATCGCTTCAGCCATTTTATAGTGTAATCGCAACAAAGAAATAGACGCGCTCTGGCATTTGGAAAAAGAAAAGAAGTCAGGATTACGGGTCTGACCCAACGTTGGCCACAGAAGCTGTTCTCTTATCAGATCTTGCAGCTGCGCAGGACATATTATAGTGCACAAGCATTTGCGCAGACACAAGTGCACTCTCACTCTCATTGTCCGATGGGACGACAATTCGACACCACCGAAGATAGATTAGGTGCAGGAAAGACATCTTCGTGCTCACCGAGGCACGGGTGTATCAATCACCAACTTCTAACTCCGGGCTGCTTTTGTGAAAGTTTCTAAAACGAACTCAGGTAGCCAGTAGGAATCTCAGGTAGCCGCTCCATATAACACATTGGCATACCTTCGATTTGACGGGAAACTGACTCTAGTCAGTAAAAATCTAAGCAGTTGATGATGTCAGCGAAACAGTAATGCTTACGTCATAAACTTAGTGCCAGCTGTTACCTTCATATTTTTAGTATGCAATTCGAGTCGTGCAAGTTATTTCAAAGCACCCTATGCACCGAAATAACACGTAAAAGTTTAAACATTCGCAGTTGTGCTACTAAGAGTGCGGGAAAAACTACACGTGTACTACTTTATACTTTGCTTGCTTAGAGTATATAACCTACTGGAACCGCTAACGTGAGCAAATGTTTATGCGAAGTTTTACGCGGATACGAAGGATAGCTTAGTAATATATTGTCAATCACGTCGTTACACACCCATACGACAAAGAATCGAACATTACATTTAGGGTCTTGAGAATGTTATTTTACGAGCAGGTATGCATGCTGTAAGCAAAGTATTGATATAACATATACTTAGTAAGTAAAGATGTATCGAACATTAACTTTCTACTATCGTGATAAGGTTGAAAATATATTGAAGACATTTTACAGATTGAGGTAGGTTGATGGGCTGGCTGTCGGTACATGCCAGCTAGGTAGAAAAGAATATGGTTGTCGTCTTAGCGGTATGACGGCGTCTCCGGTTGGTTCAATGATCTAAGTTCTGCCTCATATAAGTGTAGGAAATTCAAGCTACTCGGTTTTTACAACGAACCTATTTAAATACCTAGTGCAGCGTGTACTACGGCCGACATTCTTTGTCGTAATGTACAACTAGATACCGGCGCGAATGTGCTGAATTCAAGCGATATTTACTAAGTATTTCCTAGTTCAGGAATTTGATAAAAAACTTTAAGCATGTAATTAAACTAGTTGTGACATTAGATATTGTTCTCTCAGCTCACTAATATTATGAAGCTGAAGAGTTTGTTTGTTTGTTTGAACGCGCTAATCTCAGGAACTACTGGTACGATTTGAAAAATTCTTTCAGTGTTATCGAGGAAGGCTATAGGCTACTTTTTGTCCAGGTTCGCCGAGTAGTTCCCCCGGGACGTGGGTGAAACCGCTGGCGGAAGCTAGTCAATTATAAGATTGGAAGAATCTAAAGCTGTAGTTATTGTTTATCTTTTACACTTTTAAAGAACAGCATGAAAAATATTTCTAATCTATACTTCTATACGTGTTCTATACTGAAGAGGAAATATTTTTTGTTTGTTGGTTTGTAGGTACATACCCTAGAGGCTCCGGAACTACTGGACCGATTTGAAAAAATATTTCAATGCTGGAAAGCAAGACTATTCCCGAGTTACAGGCTTGTTAGGTATATATTTTGTCCAGGTATGGAGAGTAGTTCTAACGGGACGCGGGTGAAACCGCGAAAAACTACTAGTATAAAAAAATACTGTCAACATAATAAAAAATAACTTACTTAAAGAAAATAACTACTACTAGTAAATTAGAAGTCAAGATACAATAAACATTGAAAGCAATAAGCATTTTTCAATCTAAACGAAATCAAATCGACAACAATACACATCCATTTAAATCCCCGATAAGATACACCTCTGTTTATCTAGAACCTAGGAAATGTCCGTTCATTAGCAAATAAATGTACGGCGATTAGAGGTTGCGGTTGCTAAGGCTGCGTTTCCACCAGAGATGTGCGATAGAAATGTGTCATGCGAGGATGTCTAGCTGTGCTGTAAAAAAATCTCAGCACAAACGGTTGAATATATCTACTTCAAAATTGAGTTCAAAGATTTCACCCGAACACACATACATATTTACATACATTGCAAGTTAAATGAAAGCTTTTAAAATGTGTGGAAACCCCACCCATTTTCCACCAAAGCTGTGCGATGAAAATGTGCCTACGAGGATGTGTAGCGGAGCTGTGAAAATGCGCATTATAAGCAAACTCCGTCTATGGACTGGTTGGTACAGTATGCGCAAACCTCGCAACACATCCTTTTCAACCCACATTCCTCGTACACATCCCTCGCACACATCCTTCGCACACATCCCTCGCAAACATCCCTCATACACATCCCTCGCACGCATCCCTCGCTTGTTTTGTACGCGCAAAAATCTAGCTCCGCTGAGCCGGTGGACACGGCTGAGCAGAGCTGTGCTGACTGAAGCGGGATAAATGAAGCGAAACTATTGTTTCCTTACAAACACATCCCTCGCTACGCATCCTCGCACATCTCCGGTGGAAACGCAGCCTAACGCTCTCGTTTGACGTACGGCCTAATGATTCGAGCGCAGGGAACTGATCTCCCTGTCCAGGGAACTGAGTTTGCCGGGCAGGAAACTGAGCTTACTGCCTATACCTGGGCCTTTAATCCCTTTTTAAGCTGCGAACAGATTTCCCGAAAGCTGAATGCGTTTGTATTGATGGGGTGCTTCTTGATTCGGAGTTTTCGATAACGAGTTGTATTTGTAAGTGATGTGTGCTTGTTTTATGATGTTTTGAAGTGTGATACTTATGTGTAAGATTGTTTATATCTTATGGACAAAATGTGGTAGGTACAGACGACAGCAAATCAAGTTACCACGATCTGTCAAATTTCTGCAGTGGATTTTCAACCTTATCACAATAGTGGAAAGTTAATGTTCGATTGGTAAAATTTGACAGATTCGGGCAGGTTGACCTGCTGTTGTCTGTACACTGCCAGAATAATGAGTTATGATATATCCTACTATACTTAATTATAAACGCAATACTTAAGTAGTTTGTAGCAGGATTGTATTTTTGTTAGTCTTTCACGCGAAAAGATTTTGATGAATCTTAGCTATAATATAAGAATAACATGGATACGACTGTTTATCCATTTACGACAAGTAGTGTAAAATAAATCAAGAAGCAATATATTATGGGATCAACTATAATATTCCAAAAGATGATGCGTTACGACAAATGGGAAAACTCATTAAAAACTAGTTAATACAAAGAGAAGCCGCTAATTGTTTTTATCTAAGTTTAATATGAACAGTAATTTAGTTGTTATAAGGTCTTAGGGTCAAGGCCAATAAAGGTACGTCCTACTACTAATTAACTACAAAACCATTAACTATTGGATGACGCATTCATCTATTATATTAACGAAATAAGATTAACCCGGTCAAAAATATAATAAACAAATTGTATAATTTAAAAATAGTATCAAGATTAGCATTACAAAAATCTTTTACTTTTAATTACCTATTTATTTACTAAGACTAAAAAGTTTTCTAGAACCTCTAAAACAGACCCTTATAATAAAAAATAAATGGTAAAATTAATATAGGGTATCAGACTCGTACATTACCGAATTTGAAAACAGAATGCAAGAATATGATAGGACAGACTCAAATTTCTGCAATAGATTTTCAACCTTATCACAAAGGTAGGTTAATGTAAAATTTGCCAGATTCGTATACATTGACCTTCTGTTGTCTGTACAGTCGACAGCACATCAAGTTACCACAATCTGTCAAATTTCTGCAATAGATTTTCAACCTTATCACAATGGAAGTAGGTTAATGTCTGACTGGTAAAATTTGACAGATTCGTATACGTTGACCTGCTGTTGTCTGTACATAGGAATTATAATATTATTATGCTTGCACACTATAATAAAATAAGAAATCAATAACTACCTCGCATCTGGTTAATATTGTTAACAATTTTCTTCATTTTATCAAGCTCTTTTTCGATAGCAGCTTTAGTATTATTGAAGAAATCGGGATCGGGTACATCTTCTGAGGATTTACTCGGAACCTCCATTTCTAATAACAATTTTAAATTGTGTAGATAAAAATAAGTATTGAAAAACGAATTCTTGTATTGTATTATATTCAGTAAGACTTAACTATGTTTTATTCATAGTGGCACATAATTTAAGAAACATAATGTTATCTTTGAATTTGATGGAAAAAATACGACACATTTTTACGAAATAAAAACATGGACCTATTTTAAACAGAATGAAACGGACTCCACTGACCTGTTAACGTACTCTAGTAGTAATAAACACTAACAAAATCTGGAAATATTTTCACAAAATATTAAAAACTTTATTTGATTTCAACTCGGCGCCCTAAAAAGTTTGACAATCGGAAACGCAAACGGAGCGGGAAAATGTACGGAACTTTTTAAAATCAGAATTAGGTCAACGATTGCACGCGATCGTCGACAAACAGCCAGGATTATACGAAAAGAGTTTTTAACACCCAAAACTGTTCATAAAAAAAAGTAGTGAATATTGTATGAAAAAATACAAATTAAATTAAGCTTTGCTATTTTCTTTTGTGATTGTTGTTTGCTTATATTGGATAAAGAATTTCTATAATATTTTACAGAGTCCATAGATATTATAAAGCATTACGAACAATCTAAAATATTTAAGGCCCTAAACAAATTCAGTGAACGGAATTATTTTATCAATGTCAGTATAAAATCTCTAAAATGTCGCCAACAAAACAGGGCTTTGTCTAAAACTTTCAGTAATTATCCGTCATTACGGCTTTTAACATCATTTTCCTGACAGACATACTTCGCTGCCAGTAAGATTGTGTTAATTACGTACTTTGACTTAATAAAATAAGAGATAGATTACATTAATTTATCAAACGACGGCGGTAAACTTTCGTATAATACGGAATCATTTATCTTCGGAAAAAATAAGGAAAACAAACAAACTAACGAAAAATATCTGCGTGTTTACCTATTTTGTTTTGAACACATATTTTTTTCATACGTGACAACGGCAAACAAGCTCATACATCCTACAGTTCCGAACCACCGAATATTATTATTCGTAAAAGCCATCACAATGCGTAAAATAACGATCAATTAGCACAAACAGTCGAACAATGATGCCAATCATCTCGGTCGAGCGAACTAAATCTGTTTTTGGATGAGTTTTGGTATGTCAGCCGCGTCACACGGCGAATGTCATTGGATTTATAAATACAATCAGCTCCAGAAATAGGTGGCTACAGGTTTTCCAGGCGTACCGACCTAAAATAAAGCAGCCTGGATTCGTTAACAATATAATTGTCTCCACTTGGGACGTGCAACGGACTGTGAGCGTAAGAACATTTGTGTGCTTTCCGTAAAGTAAATAATTGTGGCCATGGATGATGAGGATGTACAACAGTTTTCTTTGCGCTGGCACAATCATCAGGTAGGTGAGTAATATTTTATTTTATCAACACACCCACTACAGATGAACAGGTACACTTACAGTTTATAATTTTATCCTTGAACACATTTTCTTTTTTTGCTTCAGTCATACAGCCTATGCGTTTTTTTTTTAGTTGACCTGAAATCGATTTTTGAAAAGTGATTTTAAATTTAGAAATAGTGACGCTGTTTTTTCTTTCGTGTAGAGACGTAGGTTGTTTTTATGATACGTTTTATTATTTATTTTGCTTCGTTTATATAAAAATATAGGTGAATTTAAAATTGTTAAGTGTAATATCAATCAGTCTGTAAATATATTCAGGATGTAGGAAGTGAAGTTTTAGAGTACCAATCTATACCAAATATGAATACGTCGTATTTTTCTTTTTTTTTTGTAGCGAGTTAGTTCAATATTGTAATATATATTTTTATTGTAATGTAAATATTAGCACCCTTGCTTAGCCTTGTATTACCTTTGCCGACACTAAATAGAGAGGTTACTAATAGATCACACGCACACCGACTAATCGACTACAGAGCTATACTAATATCGATTAAAATTAGTTATTAATTATTTTTTTTTATTTCTTGCAGCAGCTTTATGGTTGGAATCCGTCTATGATATATATTCAGTTATTTTTTCTGTAGGAAATATCGATAAGATTTTTATTTCTTCTATTTAAACACGCGGTTGCTAAGCGATGGCTGCCGCGTTGCATCGCAGATTCGATTCCCGCAAACTAAACGTTGTATAGACGACAGCACATTAAGTTACCACAATCTGTCAAATTTCTGCAATCGATTTCCAACCTTATCACAATAGTGGAAGGTTAATGTTCGATTGGTGAAATTTTACAGATTCGGGTAGGATGACCTACTGTCGTCTGTACCATACGTGTTCGATTTATTATCTCGGTTAGTGAGTATATTTTTCTATTGTGATTAATATTGGATAAGAAGATCAGTGTTGTACAAAAAATATTACCTAATTAAAATGAAAAACAAATGGTAGGTAAGACTTTATTTGAGAGGAAAAATACTTTTTTGTTTACGTAAACAATTTTTTTTGATAATCTGATTAGAATGTTGTTAAAAAATATAGACTACGGGTAAAATAATCACCTACTTAAGATTTTTTTTATTTATAGTAGCTAGGTCTCTAGGTCGAATTTAAGCCAAGCCTGCCATGGATTATAGGTAGGTTACCATTACCATTATAATCCATGGCTAGTATACCTACTTAAATCTTGGGAAAGATAGAAGAATATATAATTTCTGTGCAAGAGAATAATATTGAGATTATATAAATAGCAGTAATCTAATTAGCCTAATTTCAAAACCGTTTATTTTACAAAAAATGTCATGATCATAGATATTAGAGAACCAACCAACCTCTTTCGTATCATAGACGGATTTCACCAAGGAGGCTGCTGCGGGCCAAAGGAATAAAATGCTAATTTTGTTCAACAGAACAGCTTAATAGGAGCTCTAGGTCGTATGTTGAGCAGTGGGATCCTGACTGACGTCACATTGAGTGCCAGTGGCACTTCTGTGAAGGCACACAAACTTGTTCTCGCTTCTTGCAGCCAGTATTTTGCTCAGCTGTTTAAGGTAAATAAAATGCCATTTCAACAGTCATTATTGAGGTGTTTATCTGTTATATCCGGAGGAAAAGATATTTGGTTATTTGGAAAATAAAAAATAAGAGCAGCTTTCAAAGATAATTCAACATTTAAGGTGAATGGTGCAATGGTCGGTCCCTTCGGCGATGCATGTCGCAGGTTCGATTCCTGCATGGGACACATAAAATTGTTCCTATATAATATCGAGTGATGAGTGCATGGCTGAGTGTAGGCACTTATTAGAGTTTCTTTTTTGTTTACGATCAGGAGAAGAGACAAAATCCTAGTGTTGAGAAACTTATTAACATTTTTTCAATGTTAAAATTTTACCAATATTCTGACACAAAATTCCAGGAAGTAGAAGCGGAGAACAATACCTTGGTGGTGGTCTTGGGTTGTGATGCGACGGAACTGCGTCTTCTCCTCACGTTCATGTACACGGGGGAAGTGACGGCCTCCAAGAGGATCCTGCCCTCGCTGCTCCGACTGGCACAGACCTTGAAGGTCTCGGGACTCACTGATGCTGATACGGTGAGTGGCTACTTACTGGCTCTTTACGACCTTCATGGCACGTATGACGCACTGGTTGACCAACCAGGCTGCTGTCTTGGATGCCGGGGCTGCGGGATTATTCGAAAGAGTTACCGTGGCCCTGGCACATAAGGGGGTCCCGAAGGAACGCGGTGGGTTTTAGTAAGTAAAAGTCTGACACTCCCTCACGCTGTCACCCTACAGTGGGAGGGGTCATCTGATGATTTCCCATCGATAAAAAAGGGGTTTGATTGCGATTAATTTCGTCAGAAGAGATTTATACCGATCATACAACAATTATCGCAATCTTCCGTCATTACAGAACTCAACCCTCACGCCGACAGAACCCGAAATCCAAGATGAATTCAGCCCCCCAGTGAAACTAGAGACGAAGACCGAAGCCCAAGCCCCCCTCATCATCAACGACAACTCCAGCTCCAGTTCCAAGCTCAACTACGATGAAATCCTGTCCCCAACGATCGAGAAAGACGGCCATTTTGTGAATGACTTCTTAGTAAAAACCGAGAAGGATCGATTGAGCAAATTAGACCAGATAGTGCAGAATTTGTATAGCACGCACAAGATTGGAAACCCTCCCGCTGCGACTTTGGTGAATTCTGGTGGTAAGAAAATCTTTACATGTTTATATTTCCAAATTATCTTAATTATCATTCCATCATTATATGCCTATCACTTGCTGGGTATAAATAAATTTCACATAGCATCCAGGAGTCTGGAACTTCGTGGTGAAGCACCCGTGCCTCCGACAGCTCGCAAATGTCGGTCCTGCTTGTGATATCTCTCCGGTCGTGTCGGATTGCCATCCCATCAAACTATGAGAGTGAGAGAATAGAGAGTGCTTCTGTGCCTGCGTACGCTTGTGATCTTCAGACCTGCGCACCTGGCTGATCCC
Organism: Heliothis virescens; assembly: GCA_002382865.2. Classification (NCBI taxonomy): domain Eukaryota; kingdom Metazoa; phylum Arthropoda; class Insecta; order Lepidoptera; family Noctuidae; genus Heliothis; species Heliothis virescens. The sequence continues at coordinate 10,729,381 of NWSH02000605.1, read as the reverse complement.
CGTAGATAATATCTGCCGTGGCCTGCCATCCAATGCTGAATGTGGCCTCCCCGGATGAGCGCCAATAAGTCCAAGCCCAGTCTTATAACGCCCGGAGTGCATTACCCACCACCTTCTTCAAATCACTTTCAATAATCGTCACTGCCTGCCGATGTAAACTAACATTTTAATAGAACAGTATTTCTATAGCACAAAAGAAACTTGGTAATTTGCAATTTCAGTCATAATACAAAAAAATATTCATGACCGTTATGCCCTAAGATTTTAAACAATTCAAGAATGAGTTTAAAACTTAGAAAATTTTGCGTTTATTTAATTTATTCCAAGTACTAGGTACTTACACTTAAACAGATTGCAGCAAGTAAATTGTTATTCCATTAGTGAATTTAGATATGAATTTGATTTAACAACAATGAGTTTCAAGATTTTAAGAAGCTCTTAGTGTCTTTAAGTTTCTAAGATTTTAATTACTTTATAACACTTTTAGTGTACAACGGTATACTTAGGTTAATATTTTATCATGCATTACATTATAAATTGTAATGAAATTGGTAATCTGCTTAGAATGTATAAATAAGGTTTTTATAGGGCGATATTCAAGTATAGTAGGGACAGAATTCGTGGTTCGAGTGGTTTTTCTAATCGTGATTCGCTTGTGTCCATGCTTAATTCAGGTTGATCTATTTTTTAATTGTTTTTATAACAAAAATAAAATATTAGATACCTACTTTATGTCAGAGCTTTTTTCCTCGAATTCGTAGCGCCTGTAAATTTTCATGTATATCATGGAAATACACATAAAATATGAGGAAAAACATATGATTTCAAAAAGTACTATTTTCTAAAAATGGAGTGCTTGAACAAACATTGTGTTATTGGTCCATTTCGTTCTTTTGCAAAATACAATACATAGGTACTTCTTTATTCAGGGAACTGTAACAGGTTTTACATAAGATACCTAGAACGTTCCCACCAAAATTGATGGCGGCTCCCAACATTTTCCGAGCACAAGTATGCCCATGTGGCCCAATTCCGTCACCAACGGTTTCTTGCCATCAAGTTTGGTGTTATCTATGCTATACACCTATTTTTTATTAGTTACCGCGGCCCTGGCACGCAAAGGGCTCCCGAAGGAACACGGTGGGTTTTAGTCAGTAGAACTCTGACACTCCCTCACGCTATCACCCACAGCGGAAGGGCCCATTCTGATGATGATAAAAAGCCTATGTAACATGCTAGTTCATTTCCAGATGCTTGCCGGATTAAACTTCTTTCGTATAAACACATTTGAGAAAACGTTTGTGATGAATGTTCCCGGAAATACGGACATAGATCAACTGTTTTCGGCAATCATTCCAATTTATCAATAAGTTTGTGTTCTACGATTTCCCTTGTGGGTTGACAAAATTGCTAAATACGAGTTTACCTGCCCTTTTCAATCTTTACATATCTACTTTCCCTTCTGAAGTGAAAAATACTTACCATTTCCTCTTACCTCGTACAAATATGATGACTAACATACTTACTATTGTACCTATATACTACTAACATACTCTGATCTCATTTTGTGTAAGAAAAATGTTTATGTATTAATATAAAGGTACTTTTATTCAATAATGATAATAACTTGCTATTAATTTTCGAGAATTATTGTTTTCCGATATTTGCAAAATAGTTTTCTATTCTATCCTACTCTGAGCTGGCACTCTCGAAATCTATCCTAATATTATAAAGCTGAAGAGTTTATTTACTTGGTCGAACGTGCTAATCTCAGGAACTAGGTCCGAGTTATTTCAGTGTCAGATAGCCCATTTATCGAGGAAGGCTAAAGTCTACTTTTTATTGAAACTGCTGGCGAAAGCTAGTACAGTAGATTTGTACCTGTAGGTACCTCAAAGATTTTTTGACTCAATTAATATGAAATCGTTTTTCTTTAGCTATTTTCTACCTCAGTTACAGACCAACAAGACCCCTACGACAGAAAATGGCGCATGAACAGTTCAGTGTGCACAATATGCAACAAAAGGCTCTCAAACCAGTACAACTTGCGGGTGCACATGGAGACGCACGCGGGGCGGCGCCACGCCTGCCGCGCCTGCTCGCACGTCTCGCGCTCCAGGGACGCGCTCAGGAAGCACGTGGCTTATCGACATGCCCCCCCGCAGCATAGGGCGGGGAGAGACTTATCGACTATGTAGTTTAGCGTTGGGTCAGAATATAAGGTGGATACGATTTGAGGAATGAATTATGTAGCTCATAATAAGCTACAATTAATATTTATTGAGTCAACATTAGTATAAAAAAATGAAGGAAAAAATTCAACACATTTTAATGAAACTTGTGACCCAATAGAAAATTTTTGCGATTTTGCAATTGGGCTTCTATTAAGTTCTTAAAAATGTTAATGTTACCTACTTGTAGGTTAATTTATTGTCATACATAATATGTATTTCGTATCCACTTTGTATTAATATAGAAAATACGGAAACTATGCAATTGCTGGAATTGCAGCACTAACACAAAAAGTATGAAAACCGCTCAATTTGAATATTGCGAATGACAGCACAGTTGTATAGTTTTCGCATTATTTAGACCCATGGCCCTGCCTTACTTTATTGAGACAAAAAGTGGAGTTTCATTGAAAAAGACAGAAATTAAAAAAATCAAAGATATTTTTATCAACACTTCTGGTGTGGGCAAATCGTCCATAATTGCAGATTTTTATGAAATTAATATATATGATATTATATTCATCCTAATAAAAACATTATAAAAATGACAATGTCGAATACCCACCGACGGTATATTACCAAAAGTAACGTTTAAAAGACGAATTTGTTACATTTTTATTTACATTATTGTATTGTTTTCAGTTTTTCTTGTTTATTAACATAAACAATACTTATAAAAAATATAAATGTTTGTAGCCATATTTTTCAACGATATTTTATAACGGTCAACACTCTTAATGTGTTGCCATAAAAAGGGTATTTCTGGCTACACCCCACTTATACTTAGTTGATTTAAATAATAATTTAACTAATGGTTGTGAAACCTTTCACTATTGTGAACTTGGCCTTAGCAAACAATTGCAAAATAGATCAATTTTACATTGCTAGTAATTTTTACTCTGTATTTATTATCCATGTTTAAGATATAATAGGAGTGTTGTGTATTAATGTTCAATTTTTATATTATTCTGTGATAAAAGGACCTTACGACAGTTTTGTAAAGCCATTTGTAGCATGCACCTGTATCTTCGCAAATGCTTGTGCACTATAATATGTCCTGCGCAGCTGGCTGATCTCCTTATATGGGAACAGTCGCCATGGCCAACAATCAGTTAGGACACAATAACTATTTCATAAACTAGCTCAAAAAAAAATGGCTGCATATATCTACACTCTATACATACTGCTGGTCGATGGTTCCTCAATTATTTATTTTGATGTCACTCCATCTCAGGAATATATTTGAGTACGCGTTGAAATATGAACCTGTAGTCAAAAAAATTTAGACTGTCCTAAAAAAGTTGGTATACCACCTAAAATACAGACAGCAACGCCACGCAACGGGTGCAATTGTTTTTGCAAACCTTCAGGGAACCCATTGAAAAATATAAACATGTTAACCAAATCGATCCAGCCTTTTAGGAGTTCTAATTATCTTTGTACGCTGGCGCTATCCGGAGTGACATCCACAATTTTATGTTCTAGTCATGTTTATAGGCCCTACGTTTATTATATTTAGCCTAAGCTAGCTTAAAAAGACATTTTATTTAATATAAAAGACAATTTAGTTAATTTTTAATAAATATTTTAAAGTGTTCTCTGGTTTTTATTAAATTTTAACCCCTATCTTTTCTTAGGCAGATTTAAATCAATGGAAAATCAACTTAATACGTCAAAAAATAAAATTCATTTTACAAGTGTATACAAGTTTATTTTTATCATCTTACATACTTCATTTTAGTAGAAATCGCGTAAATCTAAGAAAAAACATCAGAAAATTAGTATAAAAATACTGTTTAGAAAATGTTTTTTGACTATTATTTGGAAAGATAACATGAATTGTTATAGTATTTTGTAGTAACATTAAAATTATCTACATATTCTTTAAAAATCGGCATATAGTTTTTAATACAGTGCTAACATTTAAATTAATTTCTATACAAACAATAAATAACTTAATTAATGACCGAATTATTCTATTACGCTTAGAATGAGAATATGCATTTTAGTAACAAATCTTAATTTTTAATACTGGACATATTTCAATAATAATATTTACAACTTAGCACTGCAGTGAAAAACATTTAAAAAATCGTGTACATATGTAGACTTATACAGAGCATAGACTAGATAGTATAGATATTCCAATTCAACTCTCATTCTCAGTAAGACGTACGGTCGACAGCAAGTCAGTGTACAGACGACAGCAGGTCAACGTACACGAATCTGTCAAATTTTACCAATCAAATATTAACCTACCCACTGTTGTGATAAGGTTGAAAATCCATTGCAGAAATTTGACAGATTGTGGTAACTTGATGTGCTGTTGTCTGTACACAAATATGTCAAATTTCTGCGAACGATTTTCAACCTTATCACAATAGGGGAAGGTTAATGTTCGATTGGTAAAATTTGACAGATTTGACAGATTTTGGGTACACTGACTTGCTGTCGACTGTACCGATAAATAAAACAAGCTATTGTTTGGTGACTTATCTTTCCAAATAATTTAAGTATATAAAATCTCACTAGGATTATAAATGCGATTTCACACCGTTAGTACGCAACAGGTATAAAAAGGACCGTTCAGATCGCACCATGTACAATATAAAACAAAATCACAATGCTCGCATAGAAATAGGACTGATTTTCATTAAAAAACAATTATTTTTTATTTTATTAATTACTAGGCTACTTGCACCAGTACAACGACTTGCAAGTCAAATTGTCATGCAAACTCATTTATAAACTAAATAAAACAACGGATAATGATGACAGTAAATTCGATTAAATCGATTATTATTAAATTGAATAGAGATATTTATAAATTAATATTCCATACATTATAAGGTGAATCTGAAATTCCATAATATTTACTATCGATATTTAGTCCTAAGATTAATTGATATCGATTATTCTGATCGGTTTGATTCTCAAATCTTATTGTTATCATCCAGTTGTAGGGAACCCCACTATTCTAATGCTCTAGACAGACGGACTGCATTTCAACTACAATCCAACTGCGAATTTCAGTTCAAGGGTAGTTTGAATGCAGTTGACACAACTGCAATAGAACTGCAAGTCAAACGTTCACACGACTGCACGCCGACTGCCATTTCAACTGCAATCGGACTGCACGTTTGATTTGCAGTTCTATTGCAGTCATGTCAACTGCATTCGAACTGTCATGTCGCATGAATGTTGATGAAAGACTAGAAATAAATGCATGAATGTTTCAAAACTATTTTTATCGTATTATGTACGTGTCATTTGGTCTAGTCGCCGCATAGTCGACCGCTGTGCACGAGGTCTCGGGTTCGCTTTGTGGATTTTAGATTTAGAAACTTTCACAAAGCATAAGTAGTATGTTTTAATCTGTAGCAAAATGTTGTACAGACGACAGCAGGTCAACCTCCCACAATCTGTAAAATTCCTTCAATAGATTTTCAACCTTATTACAACCGTGGAAGGTTAATGTTTGTTTCGTAAAATTTGACAGATTCAGGTAGGCTGAACTGCTGTCGTTCGTATATCAGTCCATAGTTCTAAATGCGAGCAACTTCACTCACTGTTAGTAACAAAAATCATATTTATTGTTAACTAACTGAGACGGTTCATAACTTAAGTGTAAGCGAAATAAATACATTAGTATTCTTCTTATATATGCTAGATAATCTGAGTTATTCTATTACTATTAAATTAATATATGTTTGGGGTGATATTCTTTTTAATGTATAATTTTGTTAAATAAATTATTTTTATTTCGAGAATATGCCAATAATTACATATAATTTAGATGCAATTTTGTATGTCTATGAGATACTCATTCGAAACCTAAGCATTATTCAAAAATAATGAAAAACTGTTCAAAAATTGTTTTTGTTCTCAATTTGGATGTTTGTATAAAAAAAATAACTTGACTTAAAGCTTAAAGCAAATCAATTAATTGTTATTAATTACAATACAGTTAATTAATTCGGGTGATAGTCAAATCCCTCTTTAATACACATTACAATATACAGGCTACAAAATGAAAGAATATACCCCCAAATGTATAGGAAGATGGTTAAGCCTTAGGCACGTGCCAGACGCGGGTGTTGGCGTCCTGGCCGACCGACACGATGGTCTCGTCGTCCAGCCACGCCACGCCCGTGATCTGACTCTGTGGGTGAGCGTCTGGAACAAACACAATTGTTATTAGTAGGGAAGAGATTTGAAAGACATAATGTATATGTAATGTATGTGAAATCATTCAACCCTTCCCGCCGTGGGTGACAGCGTGAGGGAGAGTCAGACTTTTACTGATTAAAATCTATCGTGTTCCTTCTCGAGCCCTTTGTGTACCTGGGCGCGGTAACTCGCGCGAACAATCCTGCAGCCCAATTGGGGGGACAGGTAGCCTAAGGGTCATGGNGTTCATTATTCACACAGTCACATTCCATTTCATGCATTCGACATTCTTTAAAGTCGTAATATTTTTACATTGTATATTTAGTTCATTAATAAATGTAGTAACCATAAATATTTACATAATTCATTTAAAATATAGGAACTATCAGGGATCGTAACGCGAAAATACTATAGTATGAGCATAAGGGTCATGGCATATTGTACCGGCACGGTCACGGCACAGCAAATAACGTGTCATTTAAATTTGAACATTAAATCGTATGACGTATGATATATTAACGTCAATACAAAAAAACCAACGGCGGGCTGTCAGCGCGCGGTTTCCTATCTAACAACTCACGTTGTTATGAAATATATCATACGTCATACAATTTAATGTTCAAATTTAAATGACACGTTATTTGCTGTGCCGTGACCGTGCCGGTACAATGTGCCATGACCCTTATGCTCATACTATAGTATTTTCGCGTTACGATCCCTGATAGTTCCTATATTTTAAATGAATTATGTAAATATTTATGGTTACTACATTTATTAATGAACTAAATATACAATGTAAAAATATTACGACTTTAAAGAATGTCGAATGCATGAAATGGAATGTGACTGTGTGAATAATGAACGAATGTGATGTGTCAATAGAGATTGACGCAAGTTACAAGTTTAACAAATACAATGTAGAGTAGCGGCCATATTTAAATTCGGAATTCCGATTCCATTTTCTTTGCCAAACGATTCGATATTATAAGGTAATCGATTAAATTTCGTTAGGTTACATCACTAAAACTATCAGTTATGAACTGTCAGGGAACTCATCATGAAATGAAAGCACTATAATTTGCAGTGGGTGACTGAATATTGTATAAATATAAGAGCACTCACTCTTGATGATAATATGTTTGCTGGGCGCGTCGACCTGCCAGACGATGAGGCAGGTGTCGAGCGAGCCGGACACGAGGCGGCGCGAGTCGGGGGACCAGGCGGCGCAGTTCACGCGCGCCGAGTGGAAGCCCCACTCCTTGTTGTGCGCCAGCTGCAACACGAATATACTCCTCGTTACACCAATACCACAGAATAAAGATGTACCAGTAATGAAGCTAAGCCTTGTTGTCAAAATGAAGACGTAAGTACCATCGAAGCCGTAGGGTAGTCACTTGGTAGTACTGACTTCAATGTCTGTCAAACTTTAGTTCCTAATTTAGCCAAATGCTAGCTGGCGCGGTAGCTCTTGACGCGACAGTCAGTACTGACAGCACTGGTAAAGATACATAAATACTCGTGAATGCGCATGCGTGTGTGAGTGTTAAGGTTACGAACTTTAGTAGGAAGCTTCCCAACTGTTCTACATATATTTAAACTATGCTATTAATTAGACTGCTTTTCTAACACAAACAAATAAGGAGACGAGAGAGACTCTGTGTGACGTCATAAGCTCCTACTCTAAACTTTTATTGCATTATTTTAAAAGTTGTTAAAATTAAAAGTTACATTTCCAATATTTTTGCTCATTTAAAAGACAGATTATTTAAAATTATTATTTTTTATTCCTATCTGTCCTATTACCAAAATTATTTTTTTAACACAATGTGGTGACTGGTTTATACCAAACAAATCAACAAATAATTTTCAATTTCATCTGTTGTTTGTTGAAAAAGCGAAATATACGCAGTCGAATCGAGATTTCCTTTTTTGAAGTCGGTTAAAAATCCATTTATTTTAAAGAACTCTTAAACAAAAAGCCGACTATTTCAAGTTGTTAATACCTTGTAGTCATCAGTGGAGTAGAGTATAAGCTTCCTGTTGGCGTCGGCGGCGACGAGGTAGCGCGAGTCGGGGCTGTAGCGCACGTCGGTGACGGCGCCCAGGTGCTCCAGCGTCACGCCGGGGGTCAGTGTGCGCACGTCCAGCGTGTATATGTGCACTTTGTTGTCCGCTCCTGAGAATATATGATAAAAAAACACTAGATAAACACGCTTTTATAAGTACACGTAAAAGCCCAAAAATCGGCTTCCTCATCAGACCTTGTAAACTTATCGTGGTCAAAGTTCACTATACGACCTTTCTTCAAAGTCCAAACACGGATATGATACGATTCCATCATGAAGTTCCAGATCTTATCTTCCGTCTCCATCATGAGATCAGTTTGACAGCACCATATTATTGTATTGTCACCTGAACTACATACAACTGCCAATTTTCATGACGCTACGATTCTTGGAAGATAGTCAAAGTTTCTTAGATTTGATTACATGTTAGTTATATACAGGTGGACCTAATAGCGGTTAAACAACGGTTTTAAATCTGAAACTGAGGTGAGAAAACAATGGTAGTTACAATTTGAGGCCGATTAAGAGCTCGTGGTTAAGCTAAAGCCGTGCTTGCTCCTCAAGGAAGATTTCTAGCCGAAGGGTATCACCGGTTTCGTGGCCAGTTACGGGACACCAGTCAACATAACACGACGCCAACACTTCGTTTAAATTATGTTTGATATTTATAGGATGTTTAAGTTAAAATACATTAAAAAGTAACAACTTACCACCAACGGCTACATGTCTGGACTTGGGGTCAATAGAAACGCAGGTCGGTTCAAACGATAGCGGCAGGCTTGACTGCTTGCTGTTGCCGATCACTACTGCCAACTGCACAAACACAAAACAAATATTTACGGCCATTTAAGCAGGTTCCGGATATAGTTCTAGATAGCTATCTGACACATTATGCCATAAATCATCATCTGCCTAGCCTTTTCCCAACTATGTTGGGGTCGGCTTCCAGTCTAACCGGATGCAGCTGAAAACCAGTGTTTTACATGGAGCGA
>NWSH02000605.1:10665540-10704402 GCA_002382865.2 Heliothis virescens | reverse complement strand
ATTTAGTAGATAAAATTCAAATATGTAGCTGAATTTAAATATTAATTTAATTATGTTAGCTTCTCTCTTCTATAACAGACTTTTTGATGTTCAGACGGGAGTACATCAAGTTACCACAATCTGTCAAACTTCTGCAATGAATTTTCAAGAAGAAAAAAATAGATTTGCAAGAATTAGGTCCCCCGGGACAAAGTTGCGCAATTAGTTATAACTATATTTCTATGATCTGTCCTAGCCGATTGTCGGCTACGGCGGCTGTTCTCATGTAACGAGATCCGCCATCTGTGTAGGACATATTAAAGTGCATTCCCTCACTCTCATAACCCGATGGGATGGCAATCTGACACGACCAGAGCATTTTTAATGAACATATAACAATAATAGAATCCACTTAACAAGGTTAGTAATAAAAAAAATATGTGTTAGTCCAAAATTTTTATTTATTATTGAAATAACAATGTNAGATGCCCGTAATTTTGAACATACGTTATTTTGAAATGTAATTGTATAACTAGCATTTTTAATGAACATATAACAATAATAGAATCCACTTAACAAGGTTAGTATTAAAAAAAATATGTGTTAGTCCAAAATTTTTATTTATTATTGAAATAACAATGTGTCTAGTTTTTTGATGAAAAAAATAAAGGCTTCGGTGGTTTAATCGGTTTTCGCATAAAAATCTAACAAAATTCCAACTTCTTTGGTAAATCAAGGTATCCTCTAATAATTAAAATAAAAAAAATAATGTAAAATCTTATGAGATTATGTTACATAGCGCCAAAGTTGCACCTACAAATCAGTACAGTCTCCGCACACTAAATTCACGTGTTCCATTAGCATTTGAGCAGTTTTCTAACAATTCTTGCAGCCGACGTACATTTTCTTCATAAGACATCTTGGTAAACCTCAAATAAACTATAATATTAAATAATAAAAGAAAAACATAAACTTAATGTTAACCCAAATATGTAACACCGACTACGAGGTCGGGCATAACATACCCCAGCAGCGTTTACGCTCATGTATCTCCAGTCTCCGCCGTCACAACACTGAACTTGCTGTCGTATCACGTCCCCTGCACCCTTACCTCCAGCTACTACAAAGGCGGGACTCACATAGCAACGATAACATTAAATAATTTGCGTTTTAAAACATCGCGGGTATGACATACCCCACCTCACGCACGCCGGGTTAATGGGATGCAGCTATTGAGCAATTTTATACAGTACGTTACTTCAAATGAACCAAGGGAGATAGGCATGATTTGTTCCGGGTGACCAATGTTCTTCTTAATGATTTTTTAAGGATTTAAAGGACGGACGGACGGACAGCCCAGACTTAGTAACTCTCCCTTTTGTATGGAACTCTAAAATGGAATGGAGAGAGACGAGAAGTCCTAGTGTAGGACAAGGATAAAAACCAACGGCAATAATCCCCGAGCACCCAGTCTTATCACAAAGGGCAATGTCATTGTAGTAACCTCAACGTGAACTCGTATATGAACACAAGAAAGAGATCGTCCTACACGTTTAATGAAAGTCAATTGTTGTAAAAAACTTGGCAGAAACTCCACGATGTATCGCCCAAAGAAACCGTATATTCCTCATTATTTATTACTACGGAATAGATAGATAGATAGTCACGTAACAGTTCTACTGGAAGTAGGAAGTAAATACCGAATCAAAAATAATATTCAGGGATAGAAAGCCTGCTCGTGACGAAACGGCAAATCGACGGACAAAATGTAATAGCAAAATAAGAGCCAGGTTCTATCTGACTCCTTGAAAAGCAACGAAGAAAAGCATTAATATGTATGAATTAAAATGCCCCACAGGCGCAAAGTCAAGGTCATGGTCAGATATCAAACTTCTATGTAAATGTAGTTTTACTTAATTGTTTTGTAGATATAAATGTAAATATGCAAATCGTTGTTGACCTTGATTTTGATGATGCTGATGATTTCTTATATGTATGTCTGTGCACGTATTACATTTTCTCCAAATCCTGAGAACAGTGCCAAAACGAAACGTTGTCGCAACAGGTTTTGCGAATCAAGAGAAATTTATTAATTTACCTAGCAAACAGATTTGGAAATTATAATAAGCTTGCACAAGCGGTTTCTCTAAATCTCGTTGGAACTACTCCAGATAAAATTTGTCAAGTAGTTTTTGCTTGAAAGAGCAAAAACCTACAACCTAGGTACATCCATCCAATGAAAATGAAATGAATGCAAAAGTTTCTTAAAAAAAAAACATTTTAACAGTAATAAAGCTCACTCAATCAGAAAATTAAACTGAAAAACTTGGCAACTACACTGTAATTATTACTGCAAAGAAAATTACGGGTTCTTTCACCTATCATTTCTAAACTTATGAGTATTCATTTGTTCAAAAACTAACGACTTGGTAACAAAACAACAATGTGTTAATGATTTTGGCAAGTACTCTATTTGTCATAGACTACAATAGTTCATCGTAAAATTACTATGACACATGAGCTGAAAACTTGGATGATAAATCTATACGACATGTCGAGTAATGACCTTCCCAATAACCTATCTAACTCTGGATTTGCTTACCAGAGATAGAAATTTGACATTACTTGTATGGGGCTAATGTCAAAATTCTATCACTAGTAAGCAAATCCACAGATAGACAGAATATTGATTTCCGCAGTGAGTGTTACAGATCTTTGTCACGCCTACCGAGGGGCTCATGCCTAGGATTGATTATGATAATCAATCTTTGCTGCTGCCAGTTGATAATCAGTGAAAGATGAGTGCCATTCCATCATCTATGGTGTGAAAATGTGCTAAGAAATCAAATGCCTAATTTAAATAATAGATGTGGGGATAGCATCTATTATTGGATATGGATCAGAGTGCTGGCCCACAAAAGGGATGAATGAAAGGCAATTGCATGCAGCAGAGATGAGAATGTTAAGAGGGATGTGTGGTGTTACGCGAATGGATCGAGTGAGGAATGAATATATAAGAGGAAGTTTGAAAGTGGCACCGGTAACCGAAAAATTATGCGGAAACCGGCTGGCATGGTATGGGCATGCATGTGATGCGGAGAAGTGAGGATCATGTTGTGAGGAAGGTTTTGAGTATGAATGTAGATGGATATTGCGGAAGGGGACGACCAAAGAAACGATAGATGGATTGTGTGAAAGTCGATATGGCTAGGAAGAATGTTACTTGTGAGATGACGGCAAATAGAAGAGAATGGAAGAAGAAAACATGCTGCGCCGACCCCAAATAGATTGGGATAAGGGCAGGGAGATAGATAGATGTGGGGATAGCATCTCAGTAATGACTGGGAGTGTTCAATTTCAGCATGTGCAAGTACCTATGCAAGTATGTCCTTCCTATGTTTATCTAATACACTAATGGCTGGTTGAAAAGTGAAGGAAAATATGTTGTGAATGCCAGTACCTTAGTCTGAAATCACCAACCCGCATTGAGCAAGCATGGTGTTGAGGCTTGTGCCCAGCANAATAAACTATCCACCAAAAACATTTCGTGTAAAATGTTGCCAAGACGACCATATAAGGTTTGACCTGTGAAGAATGTATAAGATCTCATATAGAATCAACCTTCTGAATTTACACGGCTTAACTCTACCGATCCTATCTTCGCAAATTCCACGTATCAGTAAATTTCTCGACAAATCGTTTTTTTTACACACGAAAGATGGTATTTGTGTCCTTAACAAAATTCATCAACCTAGCCTTTTCCCAACTACGTTGGGGTCGGCTTCCAGTCTAACCGGATGCAGTTGAGAACCAGTGTTTTACATGGAGCGACTGCCGGTATCCACCTATTTATCGTGCCTTCCGAAACATGGAAGAACTTGTTATGACAAGATGGTCACCCATCCACGGACCGACCGCGCCAAGCGTTGCTTAACCTTATGATCGATCGATCCGCGCGGCTTTGATTTAGCCACGAGTTCTTGTGCCCAGCAGTGGGACTATAAAAGGCTGATGATGATGACTCACTAGTATAGTCTAGTCAAGTCAATCCCTTCCAAATGTGTTTCATCATGAGCTTTCATTCCTTTTCAGTCACAAACTTACTTTCCAATTGTGTAATAGAATGCGTTATATTGGGAGTGCCTTTATCAATATTTGTGACTTTGACTCACACATTAAATCTAAAAGATATCCAAGTTCTGGCAGATAAATAGTGAATCATAATGAATAACATAAATAACATGTTTCATTGATACCTTTTATAGAAAAAATCTTGTGATAAACCCATACTAAGGTATTTAATCACACAATTACTATAATTGTGATTTTTTCTCTGAAGTTTTACCCACATCTAGGAAGAACCACTTCCCGCAATGCGGTTAAAAGGAGTCTATTTTGTTTATCATTTTTTATTAAATTGGTTTAGCAGTTCGGTTTGAAAGTGCATCAGACAGACAGAGTCACTTTCACTTGTATATTATTAGGTGAGATATGATGTTTCAAACTTTATTCTCTAATAAATAAGAATGATGACTAAGAATACTTTCACATTTCATAATAACCTTGACTTTGAATACTGAATGAAAAGGTCAATGTCTCCTTTATACAAGACTAGCTTACGCCAGCGGTTTCACCCACGACCCGTGGGAACCACTCGGCGCACCCGGATAAAAAGTAGCCTATAGCCTTCCTCGGTAAATGGGCTACCTAACACTGAAAGAATTTTTCAAATCGGACCAGTAGTTCCTGAGATTAGCGTGTTCAAACAAACAAACTCTTCAGCTTTATAATATTAGTATAGGTAAAAATTATAATTATGGCAAGTTTCACCCATTCCAGATAGATTTCTTACTAGCTACCTCACAGATCATGCCATAGAAGAGTAATCGAGACTAAAAACATTTCTAAGGCACTATCTGTCAAATAGCTATTGAGAACTTTATCTAGGACCTGTGAAACTGGCTTTTCATTGTTTATTTTCCTACTATAGTCTTTATGATCCCATTTCAAGAATAAAATACTTAGATAAATAAACCTACAAAAATCAAATAAAATGGTCAGTGGGTTGCTAGGGGTGATTAACACTGACTTTTACCCCAAAACCTGTAAAATTGGTGATCTGTATATTCTAATATTTTTTCTAGCCTTATGTAGTAAACTATGCAATCATCATTGTGAATAATATTGCTGAATCATTTATCTCTTAATAAGTTTTAATTTATATATTTGACTAGCCGTTTTCCCGCGGTTTCACTCGCATCCCGTGGGAATTACTGCCCGTACCCGGATAAAATATAGCCTATGTCACTCGTGGATAATGTAGCTTTCGAATGGTGAAAGAATTTTTAAAATCGGTCCAGTAGTTTTTGAGCCTATTCATTACAACCAAACAAACAAAGATTTCCTCTTTATAATATTAGTATAGATAGGTAAACACAGTTGATTGAGCAATCAAGAAGTTATTATTAATGAGGAAAATAGACAAACATGTACCCAGGAATGCTTAAATTACAAACATTATGACTAACACATACTATCATAATAAATTCATGCATGCCTTTGAAGACGAGGAAGTGTTACAGGGCATAACAATTAAAAAAAGAACATTATTCATGTATTGGTAAGAAATTCCAAATTCAAGATACAGTTATTTGAGCATTAAAGTATGCATAAATAACCTTACCTCCTGAAGAGATGTAGAAGCCACTCGGAGAGTATTTCGCGACATTCACTTGGCAAGAATGCTCCGTGTATGTATCGGAGATCGCGGGGTTCTCAATATCTCGTATGATAACGGAATTGCCGTTGGTATACAGGAAGTTTCTGCCCTTCGGATCTCCGCCTAAAACTAGCGGTGTACCTCTCTGGGTCCTTGGCAAAGCCGCCCAAGTATACTCTGCGAACACAAAACTACACTGTAAAACCACTTATCACTATTATTTTCTTACACAGTCAGATTAATCATTATGTTTCACCCGCTACATTCAACAACCATGCTGCTCTGCATAAGATTCAAATTAGAACTTACTATGAGAATAAGACATTTTATAAACACACTTTGCTAACTAATCACTACTTTGATAATGCTATAACTATTGGTCACTCAGTAGTTTTATTTTATTTTAGTGAAACACAGTCAGCCGCTATGCCCCATAGCCTACCAAAAAAATGACGTACAATATAGCGATGTTACGACTCGATCTGCCAACCCGGTTCAAACCGAGTTGAGCCGCAAACCGTTCAAACCGGTTTGAGCTACGAACAAACCGACTTGGATGATCTGAGGAGCGAGCGGTCGAATAATTTTGTAGATCGGCGCAGCGCGTCGGGTGCGTGGGGAGTGGGCGGGCCGGGGTATCGCGAGTCGACGCGAGTTCGCATCGCATTGTTGGTTGACTGTTGTTTGTTTGGGTAACGACTTACGAACGAGCTGAACCGAACAGTTTACGTATTACGTACGATTAATTTGTGACTTTGTGTTGTGGTGTAGTATTATTTTTTGTGTGTTATTTAATTTTTCTCTTTCGATTGATCTCAATATTCTCAATAAAAAAAAAACATTTTAAGTGTACTTAATGTATTTTATTTTACCTCTCTCCGAGCTAAAAATAAGAGTTTGTCTTGACAAAGTCCATTTTAATTCGTTTTTGGTCTCAACCAGAAACGGGTATGTTTAATTTGTAACCATAATGTGGTTTCCTTATTATAAAGTTCTTGCAAATCGAATTATAAACCGAAATGACGAAGTTGATGCGACGCCGACGTACCAATTTCAAACCGTAATGACGAAGTCGATGCGACGTACGGTACGTCGGACCATACGTCGCATCTACTTCGTCATTACGGTTTGTAACTCGGTTTCATTTCAAACCGGTTTACTAAGAATTTCACGGTTCGATTTACAAGTCGGTTTGAACGAACCTTCAAACCGACTTAGTTCGGTTTGAAAAATTTCGAGATCGTAACATCGCTAGTACAATAATATTTTTTTGTACGGTTGGCAAGTCTGTAGGTCTGTCGCTCCTTGATATTACCATATATGGGCAGAGGAATACCAATCATTTTAGTAACTTAATTTCATTTTTATTTTGCGAGTCCCAACTATTTTGTCAGTACATTTGCATTTTAATTAGTTTTTAAGAATACTTTTTGCAATTAAAACCCATTCGTCACTTCCATTCAATATTTTTTAGTCGAGTTAGTGTCTATGGCGCAGCGCTATGTTGCTTTCTACAGAGCGCGTCGCTCGTTTTCGAACGAATATTTTTCTGCTCACGCATTCCATGATTCTATTTGTCAAAAATGCTGTACGAAGGAGCTCGCAGCGCCATGCAATGAAATTATTTTAAATATACTTTTTGGTGACATTTATTCGGCGTTTTTGTGATTAACCTGAATGGGAAGAGTGATGCTTGCGTGTAGTACGAAATATTTTTGCAAGAGAATTCCTTTGGTTGCACTTTTCGGCTTGATTATTTGACACTTGTTTCCACGTGGTTCACGTCACAATCGGTCGACGTGTTAATTTTCTACATATTATTTAAAGTTCTTGACTGTGTTTAAACGAAGAAATGGAGTCATTGAACATCTCGAAACTCAACTTGTGCAGCGGCAGGAGCCGGAGCTCCCAAGACAACGGTGTGAAGTTTGAAAGGACTGAAGAAAAATTCGAAACAAATGTAAGCCATACCATGTGTTGTAAAATCATTTAACACCACAAATATTAAATGAAACAGAAAGAAATAGCTTTACAAGTTACGTGTAACAGATTTCAAACTTAGATTCTAGAGTTTTCCCGGGTGTGTCATTAAATTTGCATGAAGGTTCAATATCAAAAAATCAGATCATTTTTCATGACCAAATACAGATGTCCTTAGAATCAAAACACTTAAAAATTTCAATTTTGCGGGAGGGTTTGAGTATTTTGGATGTACAATTATTGTAGCAAACTAAAAATTCTGCATTGTTTTTACAAGTTATGCAAAGTCATTGCAGTTATTTTATAATGATGACATGAAACAGCTGTTTTGTGAAATAATAACATT
The DNA here is from genome assembly GCA_002382865.2 of Heliothis virescens. Taxonomy (NCBI): domain Eukaryota; kingdom Metazoa; phylum Arthropoda; class Insecta; order Lepidoptera; family Noctuidae; genus Heliothis; species Heliothis virescens. The sequence continues at coordinate 10,696,378 of NWSH02000605.1, read as the reverse complement.
AGAATCACAACATTGATCAATATTGAACAAATTAAACATTAATCAATATTGTGCAATATTACTATTATAATAATTATGATTTTATAATTTTTCTGCAATGTGTTCTGTGGCATTTCTTTAATTTATGACCAGTTTTTAAATTTATTAGTTAATTGTATTAACTGAATTTAGCTTGTCTCATTTCAGTTTAGAATTTATGAAATTAAACTTTTTGGCTCCAATAACTTGATTGTTAAACCTCTTTTGTCTGATTGTCAGAATATTGGAATGTTAAAATTAAAATATTTGTGGAAAACCCATTACAAAATCAATATGATCTCAATCAAATGGTAAATCAATTGATCAATGAAAACATGGTGATTCATTTATATGACAGTTTATTATGTGACAGTCTGGCAAGATGCCATTTCCGATGATATTACAATATCTACACCTAACACAAAGCTAAGTTTCATCATAGAAGGGACATTATTTTTGCTGACAGAAAGAAGTTTCTAGAATCTATTAAGTATTCCAGTAAACTGCATAATGGCAAGTCTATTTACTCTTAAAATCATCTATCACACTTGGTCATACATTACCCTCATTTTATGTGCTATCTATACTAATTTATTAAATAGGAAACATTTTTTGGTTTGTTTTAGAGTACAAACAAAAAATCTCCGAAACTACTCTACCAATTTAAATAATTCTTTCTCTGTTGTTAAACTAGAGCCTAGTTTAACAACAGAGAAAGAATTATTTAGTCTAGTTACTAGACTATCCCCAAATAACATAGGCTATATTTTATCTAGACAAAGGCAGTATTTCCCACGGCATGAAGGTGACACTGCCGGAAAACTGCTTGTTTGTCATAAATTAATAAACTTTTGATGTCTATCATATTATAGCCAATTTGTTTATTGTTGCAGGCACTCACAGACCAAGATGAAGAGTACCACTGCGAATACAAGGAAGAAATATGGAAGAACCTTCTGGAACAAGAAGCTGAGAAACCAACGATTCACCTACAGTCACCACAGGTGAGCATTTTCTTATAATTTGACAATTTTTTCATTAATACAAACAATAAGCGTGATGACTGATTTAATTTGACTGAAGAGCTTGTTGCTAATTTAAAGCCGTACAAATCAATTGACCATAAGGTTAAGCAACGCTGGGTGCGGTCAGTCCTGGATGTGTCAATATTGTTAAATGTTCTTCCTTGTTTCGGAAGGCACACAAAGTAATCCTGTCCTTAAAAAAATACATCAGATATTGTCAAATGAGATTGTTATATCTCCATATCCCAACATACTAGAGCAACTTTATGTTTTGGACTTTGTTTCAGTATCAAATTATATATTAACCTAGCGTAATAGTTAACTTTCGGGAGGCACGTTAGATTGGTAGGTTTCAGCTATCATTTGAACATCAGTGGATGTCAGAAAGGCAGTATCTCCATATAAAACATGTTCTCAGCTGCAGCCGGTTAGACTAGGCCGACCCCAACATACCTTGGAAAAGGCTAGGCAGATAAATTTCATATTACAGACTGATCTGATCTATTGAAAACTGTACAAATCAATTAATCAAAAACTTTATGCTTATTTAATTGACTGTGTAAGAAGATCTTCATTACAAACTTTTCAATGAGCACTTGAAATAATATCAGTAAGTGATGATAGTCACTGATAAACTTCTGATTAAATTCAGGAATCAGACATTATCAAGATTGTACTTGAAATATTATTAACATGTAAATACAAATAAATTTTATCTTGTGTTTACATTTGAATAATTTAATCAATAATTCATTTACTCCAGTTTGTAGTTTATTTATATAATACAAAAACGAGTTTTATTATTGCAATATTTACTGCTTTAACCCGGCGAGAGTGTGGTGAAAAAATGTTACAAGGAGTATGTGGCAGGGTATGACATACCCGCTTAGAAATTTGGCTGTAAAACTTGATTCTAATACAAAAAATATTGTAAAAATTATTAATTATTGTAAAACGACTATTTAATAAGGTAACAAAAATAAAAATCTCGAGTTTTTTTCACAATTTTTATATTTTACTCAACTTCAATTAAATGACTATGAATTTTAAACAAAACTTATTACCCTCTCAAAAAAATTATGAAAAAAAAAACTAAACAAGTTTTATGAAAAATAACTTTAAATTATTCCACCATGGACCGAACTCGGCTTTCATCACGCTTAAAGTTAATTTTCTACGTAAGTCTATATATTTATAAAGAAAATAAGCTCAAATAGTAGGAAAGTTTTTGTCACGAAATTATATACACTAACTATGTGGCAGGGTATGACATACCCAAACGCGATTTGCAAGCGTGTCACTCGAGTGCAGGCTGTCGCGTCACTGCAATCACTCCACTATCCCCTTCCGCAACCCTTTAACTCCAGCTACTCAAGACGACAACCACTTTGAAGGCAATAAACAAAAAATATACGCAAATAAGTAACACGGTGGGTATGAAATACCCTGCCACATTCTCGCCGGGTTAAACTTCATTCATAAAAAGAGGCCAGTCATCTAAAATCGATATTTACACATTACACAATAATTGTAGTTGCCTTGAAAATGTTAGACAGGGCGGCGATTGTAACTGGAGTGTTGTAGGTTAATAAAATATCTCGACATGCATGAGGCTCTACTTAGCACTTTTGTAAACAATACAGAAAAATGTGCCTGCATAAGCTAGTCCTTTTTGAACAATACACTTCTGTATTGCTAATCGGAAGGTCACATTACACAAGCCAAAATCAGCCATAATTAATTTAGATTTTTTCCTACAATTTATCCAATTCATATTTGCAACAAATGACGAAATATCCTCATTATTGAAGAAATTAGTTTAACAAAGACAATTACTAATGTAACACTATTGAATATAATTACATGATTCATATCTGCTATTTATTGCACAAGGTATTTGATCACACAATATTCACTTTTACGCAGTATGCTTTAGAGATTAAAGTCGCTTGCATTTTCTTGTATTGCATGGACATTGAAAGTATTGCAACAGATTAACAGTATAGCGTACTTGTCTCCCCATTTCGAAGCAGGTATTGTGTTAGATAATTCAATGACGCCCTTTGCAGAAAAAACAAAATCACATTCTTATTTCAATTTCAAAAGATTCGCTATATTATTTGAGACTGCGAGGACAATGTAATGTACCAGCTGCGTTATAACAAAGAAATCATGTTTACAAGGGTACTATACTTAGGGGTTGGGTATAATATAAGTAATTCTGTTCATTTGTATGACAAACAGGTCTCAGGTAGTCTCCTAAACACAAGATGACAATTTCTAAAGTTGCTTATTGTAACCAATTTTGATGATCTTATTTCTGTATCAGATGGATATGACATGGCTGCAATAAGAGAAAGTCGAGATTTTTTCTAAGAATATAAATCACTAGCTTCCGCCATCGGTTTTACCCGCTTCCCAAGGGAACTGTCCTGTATAAAAAGTAGCCTATACATATGTTATTCTGATATATAAGCTATATCACCGCCAAGTTTCATCAAAATGCGTCCAGTAGTTTTAGCGTGAAAGAGTAACAAACATCCATACATACATTCTCACACATTTTCGCATTTATAATAATACTAGCTTTCCGCCCGCGGCTTCGCCCGCGTGGAATTCGGTTATATCCTTACTTACGACACACAGCGCCATCTACAATCCATCCATCAAGCAAACAATATTTTTGTTTTCCCTCGGGAATATCTATTTTTTTCGGGATAAAAAGTACCCTATTATTTAATCCGGACTTCTAACTTTACGTCTGCAAAATTTCAAAGCAATCGGTTCAGTAGTTACGGCGTGAAAGCGGAACAAACAAACAAACTCACTTTCCGATTTATAATATTAGTAAGGATTAGTAGGATAAAGCAGTAATTATGTTACACTGTTCAAGTTTAACATTTCTTGAAAAGGTTTACTTTTACAAGTTTTTAAGACTTGCTTCAATAAAATTGCCACCCTTGTCCTCAATATGACTCATTAAATATACAGGGGGATTAACAAAACACGGTAGCCTACTCTCATTCTGTCTGAAATGTCACGAAAGAAAGCCATGGTTTAGTAACCTGAAAAAGTAACATATTGTGCCGGATTACGTCACTGATAAGTTTATTGGCGAGTTTACTTGCTCTCGTGGCCTGGTCGTTGACTGATTAACTAGGAAAATTGTTAATTAATTTTCTGGCTTCTCGTGTTTGTTTTAAAGATATTGTAAAATGTAGTTATGTAGGGTGTTTTTTGTTTAATTGATTGGTAGTAAATCTAGGCATATACATTTTCATGTGTTAATTGAACACACATGGCCATATCACTACTAGGTCTAGTCGATATCGGTAGAGTGATTGAGGTACAAACATTCAAACCCAAAAATTTGCGCTCGTTTGGCTTCAGCTTATAAATAGCTGAAGCCAAACGAGCAAATTTTTTGAGTTGTAAATTGCGTGATTTTGGCCGCGTAATATCTGCTGCATTCAATTTCATAATACAAAAATCCTCTTCCATTCAGACAGAGAACAGAATTTTTGCGACCGAAATTCTGCTACTCACGACTCACAAAATTACGCTCATTTGGCCTCCCTTTTAATTTTGACAGAATTTGAAGCACGTATCTAATATTATTTTTCTTTCAGCTGGAGTTCCGAGGCGCTTTAGTGCAGCAACTTCGTGACGTCACAAAGAAGTTGGGGCTGAGCATCGCGACATTGCACTCGGCGGTGGCCCAACTGGACCTGTTCATGGATGCCCACAGACTGAGAGCTGACCGGCTCACACATGTCGCTCTGGCTTGCTTGAGTTTAGCAGGTAAAGAAATAAGATGTCTCGTCTATAGGAATGATAAATAACTAGCGTCTGCCAGCGGTTTCACCCGCTTACCGAGGGAATTACTTCCCGTACGAGAGTAAAAAAAATATGTCATCAAAATCAGTTTAGTATTTTTTGCATGAAAGAGTTACACACATCCATACTTGCATCCTCTCAAATTTTGCGTTTATAATACTAGCTTCCGCCAGCGGTTTCACCCGTTTCCTGAGGGAACTACTTCCTGTCCCCTTATTAAAAGTAGCCTATGTTATTTATAAGCTATATTACTGAAAAGTTTCATCAAAATCATTCCTGTAGTTTTTGCGTGATAGTGTAACAAACATAAAAACTTTCGCGATTATAATATTAGTACAAGAGCAGCATTATCCTCTTGTTATTTGTAACACAAAATAAAATTACCCAACAGCAAAAAGCGAAGAGAAATTCAGTCGGGCGCCAACACTGAAAACCTTATCCAAGATAAGCGGGGTCCAGCTATGTGGGAAGACATTCAGGCAGTTAGAATGGATGGTGGGCCAGCACGTGCGCTGGCGACTGCTGGCGCCGACGCCGGTGACGTACGCAGCTCTCCTGGCGCAGTACGTGGTGACCGACAGTGACCTCACCACCAGGCATCCCAAGTTCGTCAGGCGGTTCAAGAGGGATGGAGCGAAACTTCTCGAAGCTTACTTGGATTTGACGCTGTCTGGTGAGTTGTGGTTAATTATTTGTCATCGTTAAATGTTTTGTTTAAATGGTTCTTAAAACTTATGTAGACAGACTTGTGTTGCTAGGGAGTTCTTTGCGCCACTTCTCTTACCAGCAAAAACACATAGTAAGGGTGAAGAGGTCCCAGAGAAAGTTCAGGTTAAACATCTAACAATTCATTTCCTAGACATGTTTTTAATTTGTTGACATGTCATTATCTGTCAGGCAACTATTTACATCTTTATCTGGGACTTGTGAAACAGTCTGTTTAATTGTATCAGTTGAGTAAGTATGTTGTGTGTTCCAGACGTGCGGCTGAAGGTGGTGGAGTGCGTGGACGTGGGGTGCGCGTGCGTGGCGTGTGCACGTGCTGAGCTGGGGCTGGCGGCGTGGCCCGCCTGGCTGGCCGCGCGCGCCGGCCGCCAGCCCGCCGCCGTGGCGCCGCTCGCGCGCCTGCTGCAGAGGTACGTAGCCCTGCGGCTGCAGGTGGTGGAGTGCGAGCTGGGGCTGGCGGCGTGGCCCGCCTGGCTGATTTACTTATGACATAAATCTCACAATGATGATCAAAGGCCGAAAAGACGCTCACACGAGCTGCCGGTCGATATCCCTTTTGGTTGATGTCCCTATGTGGTTATAACACCGAAGCGAATACCTGAGTTCACCAACTGAACCCTGTCTACAACACACTTTTATAAAAACCTAACTGAGATTAATTATGTTACAGGATGATGCAAATTCTGAAGTCTCGCGAAACATCCGTCGAATCTGAAGTGGATCAAGGCTACAGCAGCGCCCGAACATCCCCGAATCAAACACCGTGTACTTCGCCAAGCTTCCACGTGTCCCCGGCCTCCAGCACTTGCAGCACTTCATCCCGCAGCCACCTGAACGTCGACACATCGTACCGCCAACGACCCGTGGAACGCCGACCAGACACCAACTACTCCGTCTTAGACTTAGAAGATTCTAATGTGCCTCAAAACGTAAACGTTGACTACTACACACTGCCAACAGCTGTGGATATGACGCTGCAGCGGGTGAACTCGGCTGCAGACTACAGGTACTGTAGGTCCCGTAGACTGGTTGATGCTAGTTTAGAAGTACAACCGTCTACAAGTATGGCTGTGAAGCGTGGCATAGATACCAATGTCGATATCGAGAGGAAGAGGTACCGACTCGCCTCACAGATGTCCCAGGTAGTTCTATGATCATGTCTAGTCTCTATTTAAGTCTGTATTCATGTTTGGTACATTTTTCATTCTAAGACGATTTGATGACACACGCAAAATTTGTGTTTTTATCATCTATTGTTTCTTTAGTATTTTTTTTCAAATGTTTTTCTTGAAAGTCTTATTACAAAAATGTACTGATGCGGTTCTGGTGGCCGTGTAAAATGAATCCAGGCTATTGATGATAAATACTTTTGATTTAAGCTTTTAAATTTTAACGATGTACGTTTCTTTACTTAAAACTCATGTTTATTATTGGGATCGAAAGTATTTATGGTCAATATATAGGTTAGTAGGATGCATATTCCAGAATGTTGTTAAAAAGCGTAGCCGATTTTTTACGAGTATGCTTTACTGTGTTGCAAGTGGAAATAATGTCGTATGTACTGAGCTTGTATCGTTTTAACTTGAATTCGGTCGCAAAACTGACCCTAAAACTTATGACTGAATTTTTATCCTGAGACGAACAGTGTTTTAATACTCAAATTTCTTTCAAAGTCGAAAGCTCATGACATTATAATATTATATCCACTTGTAATCAAACGTATTATCGTATAGCAATAATGATTGAGAAGTTTAGAATTGTTGCTACTTTATAGAGAGGGCACTATGTTGAACATGAACAGTTTTTTTGATGATGTGAAAGTTATTAACTTTTTCATCTTTTATTTAATTCATACTACTTCATCTACTGCCTAATATATAGGCGATATGTCCCATAAACACAAGAGTAACTTGTTCTTATCAAACGACTAAAAATCTGGTGCCTGTGATATCTACAAGGTCCTTCTCTAAACCAATAAAACTAAACTTCTCAATTACGCATTTCTTAATTAGCAATAGTTAGTGAGAAATTGTTGGTCGATCACCAAATCTCGAATTAGCAACGCAGTGTTCAACAGCCTAATTGTATAACAATTCAATAAGGGCAACTGAGTATAGTAGTATTTTTATATTGCTTAACCCATTTAGGGTGGGTTGAACAATTTAACTATAACATCATAATCAGCCGTCAAATCGACGATTTGACCAATGACTGGCAATTTCGCGGCTGGTTATGGTTTGGTTTTTAAACTAGCCGTTTCACGCGGTTTCACCCGCGTCCCCGAGAAACTTCTTCCCGTAACCGGATAAAATATAGCCCATGTTCAGCGCAAAGAATGTAGCTTCCTAACAGTAAAATAATTATTCGAATCCGTTCAGTAGATCCGGAGCCTATTCGTTACAAACAAACATACAATCAATCTTTCCTCTTTATATATTAGTATAGATGGTGCAACCCACCCTGAATATTGGAGTTATAAAAGCCATATTATCATTCATTCTTTAGTTCTACATATGCCAATGAAACTATGCAAAATTGTTACACAATTAGGTTGCTGTTTAGCATTTAAATGGTGATTATGACGTAGCTTATAAACCGAATGCGGTTGACATAACATGCGTAAGCGCAACTATGGCCGATTACTTCTATTCATCAATAAGTGCCTAGCCTTTTCCCTACTATGTTGGGGACGGCTTCCGGATTAATTAAAACTGGTCTGTACCTATACAATACCTCAAGTACTTAATAAAAAATAACGGATACTTCTCATGGTCAAGCAAGCTCTATACAGAATCCGATGTCAAAGAGATGAGATTAAGATTAAAGATTTTTAATTTTTTCGCACAAACTCTCCTAGAAAAACTGCCAAATGAATCAATTTAAATGTTCAACAGCATATCTAGTAAATACAAAGATTTTACAAAGTTACGACGAGCATGTTATGTCAATCCGGTATTGTACGACTGCCTTAATATTACTATAACGGATCATGCGACGTGATAGAGTAAACTGACGATCATTATTTCCTTAATTTATGTTACATAGTTAGAAATTTTCATCGTGTATACGTTGTAAAGGTGAAATTAATCATTTTAAAGGCGTTTGGTTCGCCAGACCTCCTTGCTCGTTCGTTGTTGGCCGAATATAAACTTTGTAAACGCTTTTTACTTGTTTCGTCTTGCAACAGTATAACTGAAATAGCAAGACAGAGATACACATATCAAACAACCAAAGAACTAAAAGTAGAGTTTATATCGGCATTTAACTATCGAAGGCAGCTCGATGAATCTATGATTGGTTGACAGTAATAAAACACAGCCAATCAAATTTCTTGACTGATTGTTCCGAATTTAAATAAACAAATATCAGGTCCTCAGCGAACATTCATACGTCTTTAGAAAACTCAATTTCACCTTGGATTACCAATCTAGTATATTAGTATACTGTATCCGAAATAGCAATTTTAGTAAATTAATGCCAATTTCTTTTAGTACGAGTCATGTTATAGAGTAACTTATTTGAATAAATTTTGCTGTTTTGGGTGTAGAGCGGTTGTGATTACGTATGTTTTAAATTATTGTTAATATTTAAATATTTTTCTGCTTATAAATGTTGTTTTATGGCCTATATTTGCTTTACATTTGGCCGGTTACGTCACGGTGTATAGCGTGATTGTTGTAGCCGTTTTATTAAAAATTCAAGAGCCATTTTGTGGCAAACTGGCGCATACTATTTAATTTACAATGTCAACAACAAACTGTTAGCCATAAAGAGCTACTTACAAAAAGCTATTAAATATCAACACGCTCATAATTTTGAAGTGTGACTTGGTGTTACCCAGAGCGGAAGAGTTTTATACATAATTATATTCAATTTCAAAGCTGGCAANGAGCTGGGGCTGGCGGCGTGGCCCGCCTGGCTGGCCGCGCGCGCCGGCCGCCAGCCCGCCGCCGTGGCGCCGCTCGCGCGCCTGCTGCAGAGGTACGTAGCCCTGCGGCTGCAGGTGGTGGAGTGCGAGCTGGGGCTGGCGGCGTGGCCCGCCTGGCTGGCCGCGCGCGCCGGCCGCCAGCCCGCCGCCGTGGCGCCGCTCGCGCGCCTGCTGCAGAGGTACGTAGCCCTGCGGCTGCAGGTGGTGGAGTGCGAGCTGGGGCTGGCGGCGTGGCCCGCCTGGCTGGCCGCGCGCGCCGGCCGCCAGCCCGCCGCCGTGGCGCCGCTCGCGCGCCTGCTGCAGAGGTACGTAGCCCTGCGGCTGCAGGTGGTGGAGTGCGAGCTGGGGCTGGCGGCGTGGCCCGCCTGGCTGGCCGCGCGCGCCGGCCGCCAGCCCGCCGCCGTGGCGCCGCTCGCGCGCCTGCTGCAGAGGTACGTAGCCCTGCGGCTGCAGGTGGTGGAGTGCGAGCTGGGGCTGGCGGCGTGGCCCGCCTGGCTGGCCGCGCGCGCCGGCCGCCAGCCCGCCGCCGTGGCGCCGCTCGCGCGCCTGCTGCAGAGGTACGTAGCCCTGCGGCTGCAGGTGGTGGAGTGCGAGCTGGGGCTGGCGGCGTGGCCCGCCTGGCTGGCCGCGCGCGCCGGCCGCCAGCCCGCCGCCGTGGCGCCGCTCGCGCGCCTGCTGCAGAGGTACGTAGCCCTGCGGCTGCAGGTGGTGGAGTGCGAGCTGGGGCTGGCGGCGTGGCCCGCCTGGCTGGCCGCGCGCGCCGGCCGCCAGCCCGCCGCCGTGGCGCCGCTCGCGCGCCTGCTGCAGAGGTACGTAGCCCTGCGGCTGCAGGTGGTGGAGTGCGAGCTGGGGCTGGCGGCGTGGCCCGCCTGGCTGGCCGCGCGCGCCGGCCGCCAGCCCGCCGCCGTGGCGCCGCTCGCGCGCCTGCTGCAGAGGTACGTAGCCCTGCGGCTGCAGGTGGTGGAGTGCGAGCTGGGGCTGGCGGCGTGGCCCGCCTGGCTGGCCGCGCGCGCCGGCCGCCAGCCCGCCGCCGTGGCGCCGCTCGCGCGCCTGCTGCAGAGGTACGTAGCCCTGCGGCTGCAGGTGGTGGAGTGCGAGCTGGGGCTGGCGGCGTGGCCCGCCTGGCTGGCCGCGCGCGCCGGCCGCCAGCCCGCCGCCGTGGCGCCGCTCGCGCGCCTGCTGCAGAGGTACGTAGCCCTGCGGCTGCAGGTGGTGGAGTGCGAGCTGGGGCTGGCGGCGTGGCCCGCCTGGCTGGCCGCGCGCGCCGGCCGCCAGCCCGCCGCCGTGGCGCCGCTCGCGCGCCTGCTGCAGAGGTACGTAGCCCTGCGGCTGCAGGTGGTGGAGTGCGAGCTGGGGCTGGCGGCGTGGCCCGCCTGGCTGGCCGCGCGCGCCGGCCGCCAGCCCGCCGCCGTGGCGCCGCTCGCGCGCCTGCTGCAGAGGTACGTAGCCCTGCGGCTGCAGGTGGTGGAGTGCGAGCTGGGGCTGGCGGCGTGGCCCGCCTGGCTGATTTACTTATGACATAAATCTCACAATGATGATCAAAGGCCGAAAAGACGCTCACACGAGCTGCCGGTCGATATCCCTTTTGGTTGATGTCCCTATGTGGTTATAACACCGAAGCGAATACCTGAGTTCACCAACTGAACCCTGTCTACAACACACTTTTATAAAAACCTAACTGAGATTAATTATGTTACAGGATGATGCAAATTCTGAAGTCTCGCGAAACATCCGTCGAATCTGAAGTGGATCAAGGCTACAGCAGCGCCCGAACATCCCCGAATCAAACACCGTGTACTTCGCCAAGCTTCCACGTGTCCCCGGCCTCCAGCACTTGCAGCACTTCATCCCGCAGCCACCTGAACGTCGACACATCGTACCGCCAACGACCCGTGGAACGCCGACCAGACACCAACTACTCCGTCTTAGACTTAGAAGATTCTAATGTGCCTCAAAACGTAAACGTTGACTACTACACACTGCCAACAGCTGTGGATATGACGCTGCAGCGGGTGAACTCGGCTGCAGACTACAGGTACTGTAGGTCCCGTAGACTGGTTGATGCTAGTTTAGAAGTACAACCGTCTACAAGTATGGCTGTGAAGCGTGGCATAGATACCAATGTCGATATCGAGAGGAAGAGGTACCGACTCGCCTCACAGATGTCCCAGGTAGTTCTATGATCATGTCTAGTCTCTATTTAAGTCTGTATTCATGTTTGGTACATTTTTCATTCTAAGACGATTTGATGACACACGCAAAATTTGTGTTTTTATCATCTATTGTTTCTTTAGTATTTTTTTTCAAATGTTTTTCTTGAAAGTCTTATTACAAAAATGTACTGATGCGGTTCTGGTGGCCGTGTAAAATGAATCCAGGCTATTGATGATAAATACTTTTGATTTAAGCTTTTAAATTTTAACGATGTACGTTTCTTTACTTAAAACTCATGTTTATTATTGGGATCGAAAGTATTTATGGTCAATATATAGGTTAGTAGGATGCATATTCCAGAATGTTGTTAAAAAGCGTAGCCGATTTTTTACGAGTATGCTTTACTGTGTTGCAAGTGGAAATAATGTCGTATGTACTGAGCTTGTATCGTTTTAACTTGAATTCGGTCGCAAAACTGACCCTAAAACTTATGACTGAATTTTTATCCTGAGACGAACAGTGTTTTAATACTCAAATTTCTTTCAAAGTCGAAAGCTCATGACATTATAATATTATATCCACTTGTAATCAAACGTATTATCGTATAGCAATAATGATTGAGAAGTTTAGAATTGTTGCTACTTTATAGAGAGGGCACTATGTTGAACATGAACAGTTTTTTTGATGATGTGAAAGTTATTAACTTTTTCATCTTTTATTTAATTCATACTACTTCATCTACTGCCTAATATATAGGCGATATGTCCCATAAACACAAGAGTAACTTGTTCTTATCAAACGACTAAAAATCTGGTGCCTGTGATATCTACAAGGTCCTTCTCTAAACCAATAAAACTAAACTTCTCAATTACGCATTTCTTAATTAGCAATAGTTAGTGAGAAATTGTTGGTCGATCACCAAATCTCGAATTAGCAACGCAGTGTTCAACAGCCTAATTGTATAACAATTCAATAAGGGCAACTGAGTATAGTAGTATTTTTATATTGCTTAACCCATTTAGGGTGGGTTGAACAATTTAACTATAACATCATAATCAGCCGTCAAATCGACGATTTGACCAATGACTGGCAATTTCGCGGCTGGTTATGGTTTGGTTTTTAAACTAGCCGTTTCACGCGGTTTCACCCGCGTCCCCGAGAAACTTCTTCCCGTAACCGGATAAAATATAGCCCATGTTCAGCGCAAAGAATGTAGCTTCCTAACAGTAAAATAATTATTCGAATCCGTTCAGTAGATCCGGAGCCTATTCGTTACAAACAAACATACAATCAATCTTTCCTCTTTATATATTAGTATAGATGGTGCAACCCACCCTGAATATTGGAGTTATAAAAGCCATATTATCATTCATTCTTTAGTTCTACATATGCCAATGAAACTATGCAAAATTGTTACACAATTAGGTTGCTGTTTAGCATTTAAATGGTGATTATGACGTAGCTTATAAACCGAATGCGGTTGACATAACATGCGTAAGCGCAACTATGGCCGATTACTTCTATTCATCAATAAGTGCCTAGCCTTTTCCCTACTATGTTGGGGACGGCTTCCGGATTAATTAAAACTGGTCTGTACCTATACAATACCTCAAGTACTTAATAAAAAATAACGGATACTTCTCATGGTCAAGCAAGCTCTATACAGAATCCGATGTCAAAGAGATGAGATTAAGATTAAAGATTTTTAATTTTTTCGCACAAACTCTCCTAGAAAAACTGCCAAATGAATCAATTTAAATGTTCAACAGCATATCTAGTAAATACAAAGATTTTACAAAGTTACGACGAGCATGTTATGTCAATCCGGTATTGTACGACTGCCTTAATATTACTATAACGGATCATGCGACGTGATAGAGTAAACTGACGATCATTATTTCCTTAATTTATGTTACATAGTTAGAAATTTTCATCGTGTATACGTTGTAAAGGTGAAATTAATCATTTTAAAGGCGTTTGGTTCGCCAGACCTCCTTGCTCGTTCGTTGTTGGCCGAATATAAACTTTGTAAACGCTTTTTACTTGTTTCGTCTTGCAACAGTATAACTGAAATAGCAAGACAGAGATACACATATCAAACAACCAAAGAACTAAAAGTAGAGTTTATATCGGCATTTAACTATCGAAGGCAGCTCGATGAATCTATGATTGGTTGACAGTAATAAAACACAGCCAATCAAATTTCTTGACTGATTGTTCCGAATTTAAATAAACAAATATCAGGTCCTCAGCGAACATTCATACGTCTTTAGAAAACTCAATTTCACCTTGGATTACCAATCTAGTATATTAGTATACTGTATCCGAAATAGCAATTTTAGTAAATTAATGCCAATTTCTTTTAGTACGAGTCATGTTATAGAGTAACTTATTTGAATAAATTTTGCTGTTTTGGGTGTAGAGCGGTTGTGATTACGTATGTTTTAAATTATTGTTAATATTTAAATATTTTTCTGCTTATAAATGTTGTTTTATGGCCTATATTTGCTTTACATTTGGCCGGTTACGTCACGGTGTATAGCGTGATTGTTGTAGCCGTTTTATTAAAAATTCAAGAGCCATTTTGTGGCAAACTGGCGCATACTATTTAATTTACAATGTCAACAACAAACTGTTAGCCATAAAGAGCTACTTACAAAAAGCTATTAAATATCAACACGCTCATAATTTTGAAGTGTGACTTGGTGTTACCCAGAGCGGAAGAGTTTTATACATAATTATATTCAATTTCAAAGCTGGCAACAAATAAACATTTCTAAGCAGAAATTATAACGTCTGGATCGTGGTATGGAATAGAATCTTGTTTTAACATTAACGTTTTTATTGCTCATTTATACTGCATTGTTTAAGTTTTTTTTTAAATATTTTTTTTATCAATGAAATGTAAGATTCCGTTCCATGTTCACATTTGATGTCTAGACTGTTATATGACAAAATATGTGATGTGATATCAAAATTAATTGACCAGTGATAGTTGACGAAGAAAATAAGATTTGACTAAATGTTGATTGATGAGAAAATCCATCACATATTTGGGCGTATAGTATAAATGTTTTATTTCACTACCTTATTTTAAGGGGTTTTACAACTGTCGATGGGGCAAGGGAGAGGGGGGATTAACATGAATCTTCGGCTGTCTAAAAACAAACAGGAACATAAATCAATTAATGTATGTGTATCTATATAGTACTAACTGTATTCTTGGATGTAAAATATACCAAAACAGTTACATTAGCCAAAAAATCTAATCAATCAAAACCCCTTTGCCCTAGAAAAGTAATTTTTATACGGGTTTGTAAGCGGTCTCGTAATGTCTACTATTTTGGTTTATTACTGATGATGTTGTACCAAATGTTTGAATGTTTTTAATATTTACTACAGTGGTAATTTCCAAAGTAAGGTATGTACCTATTACGCATGTTGCAACTGACGCCATGGTTATACTCGAATGTATTGTTTTTCCAGCTCAAGGCCTAATGAAATGAAGTTACCAACACTATTTTTGAGTATTTTATATTATGTTGCAGATCTAAAAATGTTTAGTGTATTTAAAATGTCATCGTTCACTGCATAAACTTGTATTTGTTATTCGCATTTCGTTAAAACTTAAAGGTATAGTCTATATAAATAAACTGTGCTTCCTTAATCATTCTGCCTTAGAATTCTTATTTGTCGATAATATCTTTTTTTAAATAGAACTCATTGGTAAACGCCTAATTTCTTTATTATAATTTCGTGTTTATTTGCACCTTAGTATTCTTATTCTATTATTGAAGCCTACACAGCAATAATGCTTAGTCAATGATGTTATCGACAAATAAAGTTATTAACCCAATTAAAAAACAAATATTCTGCTTCTAAGAATAGACAATTCTCATTGCATTCAACATTAATTAATTATTAATCAATTTCAAAGGGTTTGTACAAAACTTTCAGTTGTAATTTTCATAGTGTATGCAATGTAAATTATCTATCGTATATAAATAGCTTTGAAATATTATGAATATAATAAGTACATGTTTAATGACGTAGAAAGTGAATGATTGTACGAAGACTGAAGGATATGTAGTACCTATACATTGGCATTGGACTGAACAGAAAATGAAAATTATTTTGTACGTATGAAAACTTAAGATAAAGACACATTATAAACCTTGAAATAAATATTTTACTTCTTTATGAACTGGTTTGCTTTCCCAAACGCCTGATTCGACTCCTAATATACCTTTAGGCAGACACTAAAATTGCTTACTACCCAGATTATACTTCTAATTGTAAAGAGATCATAAATTGTTGTGGTGCCTTTTGTCAGTGGTATTTGGTCAGTTCGTTTGAGGTTCATAGGCTCTTAAAGACCTCTTGAGTACCTATGTTATTCATATGATCAATGAACATAGGATCGAAAACCTAAGTTAGGAGTAAGTATAGATGTCGCTAGTATTATTAAAAAAAATTAAACTATTTTTTGTTTCAGAATATTTTATTGGCATCTTTACAATAAATATTTAAAATGTTCAATGACTTGCCATCATTCATTTACGTACGCCTTAAAAATCTGGTTTTGACGAATATGAAATAATATTTCGACAGCAGACACCTGTTCATATAAATATATATTTACACAATATATTATTTACACCCTCTCTATCGAAAATATAATTTTGTGCTCGTTTTATTTAAGACTAGGCTAATCGGTAGACTGATGTGTCGTCGGGGGACAGGGTAGGCAAGCGTGGGGGACGGCGCGGAGGGCGTCGGCGGCGGCGCGGCTTGCATTCGCAGTGCAGCGCGCATAGCCCTATCCCGGCACAGCCCGACAGGAACAGCGGCACCGCTAGGGTCCTCGTCACCGTCGCCACTTGCTCTCCTCGCGACCATCGAGGCACCACCACAGACGTATCAGCTCGCGACCAGAAACAGGGATATCGAGCACCCACATACCCGTAACTCGTCGTGAAATTCTCACAGTCGACTGCGGGTGGATAGCCACATCCCTTTATATTAACAAACAGCACTGCCGGACGCCATTCCTCAGCGTGAGCTTTGTACTTCACATGTAGCTGTGTACACTTATAAGCGTCGCTGGTGCACCCCTCTCTGCACGATGCCCAGGTACAGTTGTCCAAGCCCAGCCTGTCATCACGCCTCTCAGTAACGCACTCCGCCGGGACTGGATCGAAATCAGCTGCTAGAGCACTTAACGCTGGATCAGCGTACAGCGGGACGAGAAAGAGCAGCGCGGAGCCTCCACCTCCTAACAAAGTAGCTAGAATAACGGTGATATATCGCGTAAGTTTAGCACGCGTTTCCCCTCTACGTCGAGAGGGCCGTACGACCAAACGTTCCGAACTTCCACCCCTCATTTTATGAGCACTGCGTCAACCCATGCTGAATTGAAAACCTTGCCCCATATACATTGGCGTGTTACGCATGCGCCAAAGCCAAACATGCGCTGTTTCGCTGTTGAAGATTCTTTACATTATTTTAGTTGCATATATGATGCTATTTGTGTACGTAGGTATGTATGTGATGCGGCAAACTACTTATTGTATACATACCTAGGTAGGAGGGTAGCATACCTATAATATTTGGATGGTATAAGTTTAAACTCCTACCTTCTTCTTGCATGAAAGTTCACTATTGGTAAATCATCCCCTACATGGCTTTGTCCATGATAGAATGTAAAAGAGAAAGAGCTTTACTTCTAAAGCACCAATAACTTGTTGACATAAACACGGAGTGGAAAATCAATGGGGTTTTGTACATACAATCTATTTCTTATGCTTCTTTCATAATATCATATCCCCCTATCCCTATGACGGTAATGGGGAAACAAAGGTGCGTAACGTTAATAGTATAAGGCCAACCTTTCATTGCTATGATTGTTTCTAGTGCAAGGAAGCAGGCATGTAAAACATTGTGATCTCGATAAAATTATTAACATCACAAAAATTAATGTAAGTCCAAAAAAAAAATTATAAAAATTGGCCACCATTTTGGACCAGCATAGACCATGGGGCGATGGGCCTTTCAAATGCTGTCAAATGGCTGTCAAACACAAGAAGCAACGAAAAACGTCAGGTCAAACCAAAATGGCTGACTTGTTTGACATCTTGTTGAAGCATCAAACGTTGTCAATTTTATGAAAATATTTCTAAGTTTTGAGTTGTATTGAAGTGTAACTTAAGTGTTTCATCTGTAGGTATGTCCGTCACGTTATTCAGATTTGTTGTAAATACATTGAAACAGAATTTGCCGAGACATCCCATTAGATCAGGTAACAGTAAATCACACATGGGAGGCGGTATTTCTATTTATTCGTAAACGCAAATCATCTGTGCTTACACATAACGATGTCAGTCTATGCATCATTATTTGTTCGTTATTCAGCTATGTTAATGTTGAACTATGTGCATTAAAAGTTTTTGTTTTGTCCGCACAACAAAGGTTTATTCCCGGCATAGTAAGCGAACTACCCATTTTGTATAAAAAGAAGTTGTGATTTCAAAAGGTCATTAAAATCATTCTTTGTTGTTCTTCTAACGCAGCACGTTAATCACATAGGTACAGCATTTTATTCATAATTCATAACATGTTTTTATTATCCTAACCTCAAATATCTTAATTGACATCATATGCTGCTCACCCCATTATTTCACAAAATAATTCATCTGTTGAGTTCACTGTAGCATTATTTGCAAAATTTGAGGCTTTAGATGTTTACTCCTACTGTCAATTTTTATAACTAAAGTTTGTTTGCAGTGTTGCAAGTGCGGTCAGTATCAGCAATGGACGTAGCAGCCATAGAGAATAAAGAGCCTGAGGAAAGTACTGAAAGTCATGAAATAGTTCGTAATAAAAACATGACTAGATTCAAAAAGCGTTATATGAAGCGAAATTGGCAAACAGATACCCCCACTGATGAGAATGGTGAATCAAAACAGAGGAAGGTTTGTGACAAACCAGTGGAAAGAATTAAGAGGAAGAAAATGGCACTGCTTTTAGGATACTGCGGGGTTGATTATTATGGGATGCAGCGGTGAGTTTAGTCTATTATAACAATTATCATACTAATATTATAATGTGAAAGTGTGTGCACATAATTTGGAATTTCATTTGCGCTTGGAATTTCATTTCGGAATGATGTTGAGATTTACAAGAGCTTTACAAGCCAAATTTCACATTTTGGCTTGTAAAGTTAACAATAACTACATAGTCAATAATATCATTGGTTTCAGTAATCCAGGAGTGAGAACAATCGAAGAGGACTTGCTGAAAGCATTAATGGAGGCAAAATACATAACAGAAGATGACTTCAATAATCAGCAGAATGCTCAGTTTCAACGGAGCTCTCGGACAGACAAGGGCGTGTCTGCTGCCAGACAGGTTGTGTCACTTAAACTACGTTAGTATTCTTCTCATTAATAACACATGTTGCACAATTGTGTTTCATGAAACTTTGCATGCACTTGATAGTTTGATAATAAAATATTTTAGTAAAAAATATTTTATTGAGTATAAAAGAATTAATATTTTCTAAATGGTACTATTTTGTAAAATTTTGGTTATTATGTTATTTACCAGTATTTATAATATTTCTTTCGCATCCATTCCAATTTGCTATGGTTTCATTATACCTACTAAAATTATTTTGATAAGGAAATGCTTAGATGAATTCTGTAATCTGTATAGACATTAACTATAAGTGTAACTTAGAGCGCCTTCACTCTAGCGTTTGTCCAGCATAGGCTTCAACAGTGCAACGGTAAATGAATATGCTGCGTTAGCTCCGCAGTAACGCGTCGATTTTGCGGCGTCATGTATAATACAATGCAATTGTGTAACGGCTGCGCTGCGTTTGCGCGGCGTTCAATTGACTCCTAAGGAAACGCCACGACGACGCTACGCCTATACTGCTCATACGTTTATAGAACGCCTACGCTGGACAAACGCTAGTATGAAAATGTTCATAGAAAACTACTATACTTAGATTTTCCTTTATGTATTTTTCTGACAGCATTCAATGCTTTTTCTGTACAAAAAGAGGGCATGCCCTGCCTTATGCTTCTATGTATGTTCCTTATCAAACCTATGTATTTATTCAACTTTTAATATTTCTTACAGCTCTTGAAGTTGATGTTGCCGAAATAAACAAAAGGCTGCCTGACTGCATCAAAGTTTTTGGCATAAAGAGAGTAACAAATAAGTTCAACTCGAAATCAAAGTGCAGTGCTAGAACATATAGCTACACCCTTCCCACCTACGTGTTGGAACCTAGTCTAGTCACTGAGGAAGAAAGAAAGCAATATAGAATCACAGAAGAAAAAAAAGAGCAAGTAACGAAGATTCTAAGTGTTTATAAAGGAACAAAGAGTTATCATAACTTTACGGAAAAGAAGTAAGGTTTTTCTGCATTAAGTATAGACCTATCAACCTCCTCAATCTGTCAATTTTTTTCAATAGATTTTCAACCTTATCACAATAGTGGAAGATTAATGTTTAAATGGCAAAATTTTACAGATTCAGGTAGGTTGACCGACAAATCGCGGGGTGGTATTTAAATGCATTTTAGCAATTATAATGGATATAGGAATAGCTAATAGATTTTAAGAGACAATGTATCCCCAGTTATCCCAAGATTGTCAGATATTCTTCAAATGATAAATGATGAGGAGGAATTTAACCAGAGCGCTTGTTTCAGGCATTGCCAAGACCCATCAGCATTGAGGTTCATGATGGGCTTCACATTAGACAGAGTATTTGTTGATTCAGACATGGAATTTGCTGTACTTCTAGTCAAGGTATGAATGTATTCATTGTTATATGGTTACTAGCTTCCGCCGGCGGTTTCACCCGCGTCCCGTGGGAACTTCTCCTCGCACCCGGATAAAAAGTAGCCTACGTAAGCTCTCGTAAGCAAATCTACACGACAACTGGTTAGAAAAAAAAGTACAATTTGGATCACTAAATCAATCCCAGTGCCAGAAGTAGGTATTATTTAAGCCATGTATTTCTAATACCCAGGGTCAAAGCTTCATGCTTCATCAAATTCGCAAGATGGTGGGCTTGGCGATAGCTGTGCTGCGCGGTCACACTGACCATTCAATACTGGACAAGGCGTTTAGCAAAGAGAAAGTCATGATACCCACTGCACCTGGATTGGGCCTTGTTCTTGATACGGTGTGTATTTTTTTTTGTACTAACCGTTTTCCCCAGGTTCCACTCGCGTCCCGTTGGAAATACCGCCCATACCCGGATAAAATAAAGCCTGTAGCACTCACGAATAATGTAGCTTTCGAATGATGAAAGAATAAAAAAAAACGGTTCATTACTTCCAGAGATTACCCCTTACAAACAAACTTACAAATTTACAAACAATTTTACCTCTTTATAATATTAGTAGAGATTTTGCAATTTATGTACTGTTTGACTCAAAATTTGGCATAGAAATTGCATTTTTTTATAGCTATTTTCACTACCTATTTAAAGAGTGTTCAAACAAAAAAGCAATTCTTATTTATTGATTTTACGTTGTGTTTATATTGTGTTATTTTTTTGATAGTCACATTATCCTACCCTCATTACTGTCTTGTTACACATAATAAAGCATGTTATTCACATTTTAGGTCCACTATGACAGATACGACGCGAAATTTAAGGACAGCCAT
This sequence comes from Heliothis virescens, assembly GCA_002382865.2. NCBI lineage: Eukaryota > Metazoa > Arthropoda > Insecta > Lepidoptera > Noctuidae > Heliothis > Heliothis virescens. Next base: position 10,675,001 of record NWSH02000605.1, on the reverse strand, counting down.
GACAGTTTGACTTGGTCGTCCGAAGAGGAAGAAATTCACAAGTTCAAACATGAGCACATTTATCCTGTGATAGTTAAGGGCGAAGTCGAAGGTCATTCCATGGCAACTTGGCTTGAGAAACTCCGTCAGCACTCATATGAGCCTTCAGAAGATAACCAGGAAAAGGTTGATGAAAAAGAATTGGTAGGGGATGATGACGATGATGGAGACGTAGATGATGATGGCGATGGTGATGATGATAAAAATATTAACAAAAATGGTGAGACTGCAGAAGTTAAAGCCGATGATGGAAAAATTGAAGAGGTAAATAAAGAGGGTAAGATTGACGATAGTGTGAATAATAAAACTGATCAGTAACTGTATTTAATCAATAGAGTGCGTTATATTAGTATATTCAAAATTTTGCATAGTATTTTTGTACTTAATAGCTACCTGTTTCTACAGTTTCACCCGTCAAATAGTAAATATAAAAATGAATAATAAATTATACTTTTTTGTGTATAACAATATGTAAGAATTCAATTATTGTTTTGAATATGCTAATATAGTAATAAATGTGCATATGGATAAAGTTAAGAAAAATAAAATAAACTACATGGATAGATTCTGTCATAATTTTAGACCTAAGTAGAACTTAGATATTTATATTTGATGTCTTCGATAAAAATAATATGTAATGTAAATCAAATAGCCAATGGCATTTAAAATAAATGGCCGAGCCATACATCATACAATATGATTTGTAGTTTTGAATTTTCCCTATTTTTTTCTTGATTTTTTTTCTTAATATCCGAGGTTTATTTTCCAGAATAATCCTGGTGGCTGGAAAGTCTGTCAACCAGTCTTGCCAAGGATATAATTGGCAACTGAATTTTGAATCTCAAGCAAATACATAGTCGTGGCTTGTTCAGTGAGAGTAAATTGTCGTTCAATCATTTGAATATTATTCATAGTACTATTTATCTATATACATATTTTATCTATCTATCTATCTATATATATTATTTAATTCCTACATTGTTCATTAATTCGTTGCTCGCAAATTTTCATAGTGTGGAGTCGTATACAGGATTGTTGTGTCACTGAAATGTTATGTTTCTGAAAAGTTGGTTTGGCATAATACATAAAAATAAATAATTATTTTTCGAGTTATTGAAGTCGTAAACGAAAATAAAAAAGGAAAAACTATTCTTGTGGCAAAAAGAAAAAGTACAAAAATATAGATTGTATAAGATGAAGTTACTTACAATAAAAAAGTATCCAGATATGTCAGACATAGTTTTTTTGTTGTTTTCAAAAGTCGTTTGTTGCTATCTGCTGGTTGTTAAAAGTTGGTTGACTGGTTTTCAATCAGTTTGTATGCAATCAGTGTTACCTGGTTGGTCCCAACGTTGTCTTAAAAATAGTAGTACCATGTCAGTCGTTAAAAAACGGTCGGAAAATAAAAAGTCTGCCTTGATTTTTGATGGTGTCTAGTGGTTTGTCAGATGGTCCTTGGTTGAAAAAAGTCAGTTGTCTACATAGAAATAGGGATCTGTTTACTGAAAAAAATCGCCATTTTTTTTGCAAAAGTCAAAAGGTGCTTTTACATATCCTAAAAGTAGGTATATCATCTAGGTGCGTAATTGGTGAGATGGGCGTTTTCACTTTTAAGTAGATCCTGATTAAAATATGAGTATATTTTTATAGTTGCTTTTTTAAGATGTTTAAAGGTTAGGACTATAAATCCCACTCATTACTAATCACTGTTATACAATTTTGTAATACAATTTTGACGTGACAGTCTTAGGGTGGGCCCTCATCTGGCAGCACGGAATCGCCTTTTTCCGTCGCCCTTTCTCTTTCTGTCGCTTAGAACTGCCATTTGCTAGACCGAGACAGAAAGTATAATGCGATAGCACGCGGTGGAATCCTCGAGGGGATCTGCGATCCGCACGCGCAATGCGGCTGCACGCACGAAAAACATGACTCATGCGCCGTTACCTCGCTCTGAGCCGTTCTATGTAAAGCTTGAACTGCAAGCGAGAGCGCGGAACGAGCGACAAAGAGGCACAATCGGCCTTCGCGTTCGGCAGCGTTCGACATCCGTCTCTCTCCTACTTGAGTGAAAAATGCTCACATCATCATCATCATCTTCTTGCCCTGTTCCCAATTTTATTTGGGGTCGGCGCAATATGTTTTCTCCTTCCATTTCTCCCTGTCACTCGTCATACTGACATTCACTCCTTTCTTACTCATGTCATCTTTCACGTAATCCATCCATCTTTTCTTTGGTCTGCCTCTCCCTCTCAATCCATCTACATTCATACTTAACATGCGCTTTGTTGCATGAGATTCATCCCTCCTCATTACATGCCCATACCATGACAACCGCTTACCTCTCATCTTTTCTGTAACTGGTGCTACTTTCAAACTTCCTCTAATGTACTCATTCCTCACTTTGTCCATTCTTGTCACACCACACATCCATCTCAACATTCGCATTTCTGCTACATGTACTCTATTCTCATCCCTCTTTTTCAATGCCCAACACTCTGACCCATACAGGAAANCTCAACATTCGCATTTCTGCTACATGTACTCTATTCTCATCCCTCTTTTTCAATGCCCAACACTCTGATCCATACAGGACGACAGGTCTTATTACGGCTTTGTAAATTTTACCCTTTAATTTAAGGGGCATCCGTGGATCGCAGATTGTACTTGTGACCTGTCGCCATTTCATCCATCCACAGTTGATCCGATGCGTCACGTCCCGGTCCACGTCGCCATCACTCTGGACGAGTGACCCAAGGTACCGAAAGTCGGAGCAGACTGGTAAGGGCATGCCGGCTAGTGTTATGGTCATAGGCACAGATTGACCTCCGAAGTCACAGTGTAGGTACTCCGTTTTGCTTGTGCTGATCTTCAAGCCCACAGTCTCTAATCTTAACCGCCATGCCTCCAATCTGCTCTGGACCTCTGGCCCACTCTCCCCCACCAGAACAATGTCATCAGCGAAGAGCATACACCAGGGAACCTCCTCCTGTATATCCGCAGTAAGCGCGTCCATTATCAACAGGAAGAGGTATGGGCTAAGAGCCGACCCCTGATGTAGACCAACGCCCACACTGAAACTGGCGGTAGTGAGTGAAAAATGCTACCATTCCATCAGTATTTACTTAAGACGTTGTCACGTTCAACTATCGTCAGTAAACCGATTTTACAGACAACCGATTTTTTTATAGTACAGATATGTTACCTTTATGTAATTGCAGTTTTAAATCTGTTCCGCGCAATCCAAAACTGCACACATCGACAACTCTTACTGATGAGTTAAACAAAAGATGCGTAAAAGCACGCAAATGAAAGAGATAGTTAATGTTTTAATCATTGCGCTTCAAATGTTTACACTTTCTAAATACCTTCAAAAAGATTTAATTTATTTATATTCTGTCTCTTTAAAAGTTTTTTTAATTCGGGGTTATTTATATATCGACATATGTTGTCCTGGATGATTTACCATCCATTGATCCATTGCGCTGTTAATGTATTTTTTTAAAGGTCCGTAAACCGATCTGTCTAAGGGCTGCAGGCGATGAGTGCAGTGTGGTGGGAAAGACAACATTATTATGCCATTTGCTTTTACAAAGTTTAGACCTTCAATAGACAGGTGAGAGCTGTGGTTGTCTAACAGCAAAAGGCAAGGTTTTTCTTTTGTTGATTTCACGTGGTTATGAAAATGTTTGAGGAAAGCGACAAAAAGCTCTTCTGTCATCCAACCTGATGGATTACTTCCTCCTTTGCAGCTAATTCCATCCAGGCCCATCTCTAATAAAATGGTCTTTGAAATGGACCCGGGGGAAAACAAAGAAAGGTGGAACTGTGTTGCCCTCTCCTGACACAGCGGCAGCTAGAGTAACTAGTGTTCCTCTCTCAGCTGAAGTATTGGCACCGACTTGCTTAAATCCTTTTCTAGCAACAACTTTATTCGGTTTTTGTACTGTGGTTACCCCAGTTTCGTCCATATTCCATATTTCGTGTGGTTGAAAATGATGTCGCTTCATTATCGATTCAAGATTATCAAAAAAATAACCGACGTTATGTGTATTAAAACTGGTGGCACGAGCCAAACTAGTAGCTTCAGGTGTTCTGATGGATAAATAGGGATGTCTCTTCATAAATGAAGTAAACCAATCAGCACCCGCTAGTTTATTCTCGTTCCAACTCTTTGGAACCCTTAAATTATTGGAAATAGCAAGTTCGAACGCCACTTTTCGGATATCCTTGGGAGATAATCCAAAATAAATACTTGAGGCCTGAAGTTTGTATTTTTCCAATTCTTTTTCTTGCTCATCATTAAAAATCTGTCGATTTTTTTGGTAGCCTATTTTTGTAGTAGGTACCGATACTGTCTTGTTGTTAATCTCCTCACTAGTAATTTTTTTACAATACCTGCTTAATGTTCGGTAGTTGATCCCAAAACCTTTTGCAACAGATCTTATAGATTTTCCATGATTTTTTACTTCTCTTGCAGCGCGCAGCATTAATGCTGGTAATACAAGACCGCGATCGGTTTTTCTTATGTGATGCCGTGGCATTATATTAGCTCTGTAATAAAAATAACATTTATATAGCAAACCCTTAAAAAGCCAACAAAAAGTCAACAGACATGCCAGGGGTTGGTTGTCACATGTGACTACCAGCCCTCCTCGACCTGAGACAACCTGCCCCAAAACACCTTTTAGAAAATAATCTTACAAAATAAATTCAATTGAATGTTTCCACTAAAAACCATTTAACATTATGATGACTGACTAATTTCACTTTAACAATACGTAAAAAAGTATATTCATATGCAATATCAAAGTATACTTACGAGATTTCACACAAATGCACAAAAAAATACTTTAACTGGCGGGAAAAAGTAAACGCGCGTGATTCCGTCACGACATGCCGGAGTGAACTGAGGTGAAGTATGGCGGGGGGTATAGCTCTCGCGATCTGTCGACGCCGGTCGATGAATTCATTCATGCGTTTATTTGTCAGTTATGGCCGCTGTGACAACTAACCCGTGTGACTTCCATACCCGGTCTCCCCTATGCTCTAATGGAATACAATTGCCACTAAAGGAACTCCGTAATTCCAAAGGATTAAAAATTCGTTTGTACAATGCTTTGAATTTGGTATTCGGGTTATTATTATATCCACCTTGACGCCGAATGATACCAAAAAATCTTTCTATGTGATCTTGACTGAGTCTGTAAGTCGCGATGTATCCTAAAACGAGTGTCGCTAAAATAATATAAGTCGTATAAAGGTGTTTTAAACTCTGTATACAAATTAAAAAACCCAGAAATCCAGTTTTACATTTACAATTTACTATTGCTTTTAATGACATATTAAATACAATTCCATTTCCTATGATCCGCCGTGTTTTATTATAAATCCGCAGTGATAAAATATAATCTTTGGCTTCTTCTAAAAGATCTAGAATCTGTGTAGCATTACTTGGAGAGGTGGGCTTTTTAAAATCATATTTTCCTGAGGACCTGGAGTTAAAAATGTCAAACAAATTATTGAAAATAGATATAAACTCTATTGTTGGTTCTGTATTCTTAATTGTAGATGAAACTTTTAATTGATCACAGAGTTTTTAGAACTCACGCACGGGATATACTTCTGCTCAACAGCTGTGTATCTAATTTTACTTTCATAATCTCGTTACGGAAGTCTATATGAGGCCGTCAGCGCAAAAGTGGCCTAAGCTTAAGCGTCAATTCACACCGAGACGCGACGCTACACGCAGATTTTACATAGAGCGACTCAAAATATACTTTATTCACTACACGAAACGATACACATTTGATTGTGAGAATTCAGATACGTTGCGCTGCACCTCGAGACGCCGCGCGACACCGCGCGGCGCAGCGCGACGCATCTTGACGCAGCGGTGATGCGCGGCGTGCAAGATCGCTGCTGCATCTCGCGATTTGCTTTGTTTATAAGATACGTCTCGCGCTGCGCCGCGAGGCGTCGCGCTGCGCCGCGAGGCGTCGCGCTGCGCCGCGAGGCGTCGCGTTGCGCCGCGAGGGGTCGCGCTGCGCCGCGCGGCGTCGCGCTACATCAAAGCCGCGTCGCGTCTCGGTGTGAATTGACCCTTACATATTAGTTTGGAGATAATGACGTTTTAAAATTAATGCATAGTAATTATATTTAACTGGATTATTAAGTTTACATGTGTGTTTCTTTGTACTATGGTACATTCTTTGTGATAAATAAGATTGTTTTGAAAAATAATCACAAATATATTTTTTTTGTGGCATTGGCCACTTATGTACTTAACGTAGGTCCTAACCTAACCTAACTGTATATTTTTCCTACATCGAGAGGGTTAGGCCAAAAGTTTAATGCATAATGTAACTGAAATCATATTTTTATTAAAAATAACATACTTAAGACTATTAATAGGTATTTAAACAGGTTAAATGGAAATTATATTAATTATCAGTAGGTTCATCATTGAAAATAATCAACTTCAGCTTTTGATGTCTTTAAGTCATTGGAAAAACAATAATTTACAGGTGGTATAAAATGTAATAACTCTAATAATTCTTTCTTTTTCTTATCACTTATGATATAACAGCAGAATTGCGTTTCTTCAGATCAGCCTCATCAAAGAGTACAAGGGCGTCGCCAGCCGATGGCCAAGTTGACTTTACCTACTTCCATACTTACTTTTCTCATTTCAAATATTAGGTATGAATTGTTAGGTATGCTATATACCGTACTGTCAGATTCTGTGACGATACAGAATACAACGTGTAAAGCTACACGAGCACGGGCTATTGAGTATACAATAAATAAACTTGAAAATAGGTAAGTAATAACATTTATTAGTATATAAAGGAGTTTAAATTTGAATAAGTGCACAGCGAATAATAGATTAATATTATAGTGGTCGTTGACGTTGTTTGTTTTGTTTATATTAGGTTAATTAAAACATAATTTTCGAGGATTCTTTGTAAACTTCTCGACCATTTCATTTTGAAAATCTTGTATGGTTTCATTTATAATTTTTCTGTGCACACTCGTCATGGCCAGACCATTGAGGCGATTTTCACTCATAGTGCTCCTTGACCAGGTTTTAAGTCTCCTGAGGCTGCTAAACGATCGCTCTACCGTACCCGTTGTGCATGGAAGAGCAATTAAAATTTTCAATGCTTTTTCCGTGTCTGGAAAGAAAGTTTTTGCTTCTTTAAGGATATCAACAACGGTTTGATTTGTTGAGTTTGGTTTATTATGCCAGAATTGCTGCCAAAGCTCTACTTCTCTGAGAATATAGTTGGACGGCCTGGCTTGTTGGAATGCTCGTTTTTCAGCTGTTTCTTGATGGTACTGAGCGGTATTTGATATTAATCTGCATCAAAAATAAATAACTTAAAGTGAATGCTACCACTAGAAGCGGGAAATTAATTATATTTTCTGATGTCCTTGTTTAACTCCGAAACTTCTTACAATTTAAATGTAACTGAAAAAACTTTTTATTGCGAAATATCATAGTTTATACAGTTACATTTGAATTCTATGAAGTTTCGGAGTTAAACAAGGACACCAGAAATTACTCTGTGGGATATTATAACCGCCAATCAGAAGATCACGCCTCATATTGCATGTTAACTTCTAGTGGTCGCATTCACCTTAAGTTATATTTTTTTGACATTCATAAGTGCTTGTAAAGGCCTAAATGAAATAAATGATTTGACTTTGAGTATCAATATAATAGTCCATAGAAGTCTTGGGTTGATGAGAATTCATGGTCACCTATACCCTATTCACGGAAGCAAGAGCCAAAAGGTAAACAAAGAAATCAATGTTACTCAAACTTTTATGTAATTTTTTTTTTATTATTTTATTTAATTTGAGATTTCCCATTTGTATAGCTAGCAGTTAGCTGTACTGTTGTTTTGTTATATTGCCTGAAAGCATGACTCTATGATACAATTTTAATCAAACTATGCATTTATTTTCTGTTTCAATTAATCTTACATAGTTCAGGTGTACAAATAATTGTTTAAGTTTTGTTACAAGGTACTAATCTATGAGGATAATAAAACCAAAGGTCTCTCTTATTTAATTATTTATTCTGAGAATTCAGAGGATTCTGACGAACTTTCACCAACATGGATAATGATTGATGGCATAATTGATGATGTAGTAGACCGCTACTACATCATCAATTATGCCATCAATTTTTAGCACCAATGTCAATGCACTTTTGCCAAGCCTCTTCTGTTATATTTTGAATTGCATTGGCTAACAAAATTTTAATATCATTTAACTTAAAGCTTTTATTATTCTGAGCAACATATCCTTTGACTTGGGCCCATATTAATTCAATAGGATTTAATTCACAGTGGTAAGGTGGAAGCCTCACCACTGTATGTCCCTTTTCTTGGGCCATTTCATCAACAATATATGTTTGGTACATATCTTTTATTTGTTTTATTTTTAAAAGGAGCTGTGCTTTTACTTCAGATTCATCAAAGGATATGTTTTTCTCTTTCAGCCATGCCTGCAATTCACTTTTTTTGTTTGAAGATGTAGGAATCTTTTCTTTTCTCCTTGAGTGGTATGATGCATTGTCCATGACAATAACAGAGTTAGCATCTAATTTCAATAGCATTTGACTAAACCATTTCTCAAAATTGTATGAATCCATCTCAGAATGATAGTCCCCATCGCTCTTCTTTGCTTCAAAAATTAATTCACCTCCTTCCAGAAAGCCTGTGTTTGAGCCTGTAAACAAATTAATTATGTATACTTTTAAATACCACTGCCCTAACCAAGAGAATCCAGGCGGAATATTATGTTAGTGTTGTATTAAAATTAAACATTACCTATGTGAACGATGATGAGTCGTTTTCCTTTTCCACTTGGATTTTTTAAACCAGTGGATAAACCTTGACGGTGAGCTTCTTTAATTGACTTTATTGACTCGTCCTGCCAAACTTTGTTCATAGTGTGTCCTGCAATAGAATATTAATTTAGTGTATTACTTACAAAATTAATTCTTTAGTTCATAATTTAAAAAGTAATAAAATAGTTATGTATGATTGAAGTGTATTGGGTTGCCCGGGTAACTGGGTTGAGGTCAGATAGGCAGTCGCTCCTTGTAAAACACTGGTATTCAGCTGCATCCGGTTAGATTGGAAGCCAACCCTAACATAGATGGAAAAGGCCCGGGAGATGATGTATGATTGAAGTATATGAAGTCTTAAAATATTATGTTTTAACCTTCATTAAGCCAAGTTTCATCTGTGTAATAAATCTTTTTGCCTTCACTCCTTAATTTTGTTATGGTGTTCAAATATTTAATACGCCATAGCACAATATCATCTCTGTCAATGAGTGCACTCTTGCGGTTGCGTTTGACATATTTAAATTGCAGTTTATTTAATAATTTAGAAAATGTTGTCCTT
>NWSH02000605.1:10612072-10639766 GCA_002382865.2 Heliothis virescens | reverse complement strand
TTTTTCGGAAAATCGGCAGCAGAAAAATCATAAATAATTAGCACTATGATCACCTCCAAGGGTATTACGGTTTAACTTTCCGTTTAAGAGAAAATTCGATTTTTCATACTTGCTCCATACAAATTTTTCGTAAAAAAATTATACTTCCTTCGTTTTTGGCCAAAAATAACTCGGGTGTCATTTTCGTATATAGTAATGACTAGAAGAAGCGATATCCGGTAAAAAATCCAGCACTTGCAAATTGAAATCCCTAAGTCTATGAAAGCCGATTTTCAGCCCACCGTGCGCCGCCGCGAAGCTCACTGTGCGGTACGCCCTCGCCACCCGCTGTGCAATGGGCCTTTGTTGCCTGTGGATGGTAGCGACATTCTCCCGTCTGCAGTCCGCCCAGATGGGAGCCCCATAATGGGCCATACTTTTAAGTATGCCAAGGCGTAAAGACACATTGTCGCCGGACTATGGCAATGCGGACGTCCATGTGGTCGTGTGGTTGGTGCTGCCGAGGCCTAGGGAAGAACACGGCTTCGGTCTTGAGCAGCGCCACTGTTAGCCCTAGGCGTGAGATTCGGTCCACCACTAGCGTAACAGATGACAGACGTGCCATAGGGGAGGTTGCTCCGCAAGAGCCAGTCGAATCCGATGTTCCACAGGAGCGGTCCTAAAACTGAACCCGGACACCGGACTCGATGCCGTATCGTTGGAGCTGGCCCGACTTACCAACCAGAAGGACTAGGTCCCTCAAGTAGTCCGCCAAGAGACCCCGCAAATATGGAGGCACTCCATGGAAGCGGAGCGCCTCTAGTATGGTAGAGTGGGGAATGGAGTTGAAGGCGTTGGCTATGTCGAATGACACAACCAACAGTCGGAGGATAGACTGTTTCCATCGCCTCCCTCACCTGGCCCTTGGGGCGGGACAGAGCGTCCACCGTCGAGCGCTCAGTTCGAAAACCGAACTGAATGTCCGCTTGGTCCGGGCCAAGTGTCTGTTGATACGGGCAGCAAGTCGATAAGCCGAGAGGGAGTCCACCGCCCGCCCTTCTTTCCGAAGAACATTCTTCTTTCGGGAACTTCTCGCATCCCCACTGAATCTGTACTAACCCTTTTATACCCATCAAAGGTAGCGCAAGTTGTGGCTCCGCTGAGGAGCAAAATTGGCATTTTTTTATCAAGTTACCCATGTGGTATCAAGCTTTTTTTTTTAACGAAATGAAATAGTATTTTTTTTATAAGTTTATTTAATTGGCTTTCCAATGACATCAATATTGGTGGGGGTGGGTTCATGCGCGTGTTGATGTTTGATAACGCTTTGAAAGTAATATTCAAGGAGGTGCGTTTTTTTTGACGCCGAGTGTATATTGACAGGAACATTTATTCAAATGGCAAGAAATCATAATAGGAATGACAGTCCCTGGGAACAACTGCTATTGGAATCCTACTGGAAGGTAATTGATTTAGGCAACTTCGTTAGTAATTATTTTTGTTCTTTGTGGCAACGGCATCCAGTCTTGATCAAGATTTTATTATCTTCCAACTATCACACCCCTATTATCAACTACGTGTGGATTTCCAATCTTACGAGCTGATTTAATACTTTTGTATGCCAATTTTTTACGACCATAATAATTATTGAAATATTTAACGAGTTTTCCATCTCAAGCGGTTGTCATTAGGCCAAGAAGTTCTGAACCAGCGCATTCCACCTATGATCATACCTTATACGTGCATGGGATAAATAACGTGATCCATAAACGGTCTGCGGAAATCCAGCAGGAGGTATTTCGCCGCTTAATTGCAACGTACCTAACATAACCATCGAGCTATCCAATTTTACAGGGGACCAAAATTGGTTAAGTGACCCCTCCGGGAAGCGAGCTTCACCGTAGTTGATATCGCCTGGTAGTGTGTAGGGATTGCGCAAGTTGGTGTTATAATTAGAGACGAGCAAAGTCGAAGATCCTAACATGTCGCCTTTGAAACTAATTAAACTCGAGTTGTCAACGTACTTGACGGATTTACGAGCGCAGCAGTTTAGATAATTACGGACTCGGTTGCAGTCCTGCTCCAAATCTTCGATATCATAATCTTCTGGCATGTAATCATCAGGGTTTTCTAAAAGCGGCCAATCGGGGCGGTGTTCCTGGCCTCTTTGATGTCGCTGTCCTGGAGCCATTAAAGGGCCCCATCTAGCAAAAGGTAACGGGTTGGAGTTGTAGAACGCCAAGCGCTGTTCTTGCGGTGTTCCCCGTTGACTCATTTGCACAACCGTAGGGCGGAGGTTCGAGAAGGTGATTATATGTGAACTCAGTCCACATGAATACATGTCGCGCGTCACAGAACGCATCAACTTCCTGAGGCAAAAAGTCTGTGCATGGGCAAGCCTTATAGCCGAATTCGAGGTTGGACCTGGGCGGTCACTTTCTGTAACATCTGAATTGACATTCATTACTTTACCTCATATGTCATGAGAATATCAAAAATTACTTCTTTTGCCTGTATCATCCAAATAGGATTTAGATTTTTCGTTAGTGCTTCAACATGTCCTGAAAAAGTCACCAATTCATTATCTTCATTTTTTTTGCTAATTCTAACACATCCTGCCGAGCTAGATCTTATTTGTGCAGGTAGGTCAATATATCTTCCTTTTTAGTTCGTTTCCTATTGCTAAGTCGTAAAAGTGAACACCTTCGTTTAATGGCGATGACGGAGGTTGAACTATTGGCGAGGCAGATACATTTCCATAAGCATTCTATTTACTGTTTAAACTTCAGATTCTGCTATAAAAAAGATACAAATTATTAATTAATAATATTGTATTAATTTCTATTAATATGTCCAAAAAAAACTCACTTTGTCTTCTTCTATTTAATTTTGAATACAACAATTCAGTTCGTTTATTGTCTTTTAGGTTGAGTTCCAAAGCCTTGTCCAGGGACGGTGAGATACGATTCTTATATTAGTGTATTGGCAGTATAAATTGGATAGTAGCCAGGCACTCTCTCCAAGCATCTTTATGATCTTAATTTTGTCATAATCTTTCTTGGTCATGTCATGTATTGCCTGACAAATACTATAGCCAGGGCGGCACCTCTTTAATTCCCTTCTATATACTTTCTCGGGCACAAAACCTAAAACAAATATAATCCACAACTTTTTCTTATTACAATTGATTGAAAAATTATAAGTATCTAATACTTAAAGCTAAACTTAATTATTTACCTTTTCAATGAAACCAAGGAACCGTATGCATAGTGCGCAGGAGGGTCTTTTAGGAGAAAAAAATAAACTTGCAAGTAAAATTGTGACTATTGCATTTAGCGGACAAGACATTGAATTGAAACAAACAAAAACTACAACAAAACCTTTATTAATATGGAGTGTTACCTCCTCTTGCTCTAATTACAGCTCTTAATCGGTATTTCATCGACCGTATTAACTTTACAATGAACTCTTGTGGTATAGCGTTCCACTCTTCTTCATTGGCTGATTGTAGCGCTTGGAGATGTATGGGAGCTGGACTTCTTACTCAAACACGCCTGACAAATATATGAGGAGAAAAATAATATTTAATGTCAATATTATATTTCTAACCTGGACATTTATAGAAAAATATGACTTTCTGTTTCGAAATGTCTCGTGATGTTCCACACCTGGAGTGTTCACCGTCCTTATGAGGGTGCAGTCAATTGCACCATCCACATTTCTGAGTCCTGGGTGTCCGTTGTACTGGCCCAGCTGTGCAAACTGCGTCCTGTGCGAGACCAAGTCTTGCGGATATTTAATATAACGCCGCCGTTGCTGAGCCAGCAAGCGAGAAATACTTGAAACAATATTGGAAGCAGCTGGTTGTGAAACATTTAATTGATATCCACACACTATCTGCAATAATTAAAAATCCTTAATCCTTACTAATATTACAAATGCGAAAGTAACCCTGTCTGTCTGTCTGTCTGTTACGCTTTCACGCCTAAACCAGTGAGTCGATTCTGATACTACTTTTTTTTTTTTAATTATCCGGTTACTGGAAATAGTTCCCTCGGGAAGCGGGCGAAGCCGCTGGCAGGAGCTAGTATAGAATAATAAAATGTTGGTAGAAAAACTCACTTGAAATGAAGCTGTTGCATAAAAACGCAAACACACAAGGATTTATTGTAATCCATGGGATGGCCCCAGTGGCATGGTTTTCTCAAATCTTGATCAATTAATGGCAGTATATAGTATTTTACCACATCTTGTGAAAAACTGTATCTTTTCTTGAAATTGTCACAATTGTATGGGTCTTGCATATCTCTTAGGAATCTAAAGGAACTGTTACGAAGTGGGTCGGAAGATGGTTTTAAAATAAACTAGATTCAATATGCTAGAACAAAGATATATTGAATTAAAAACACGTATTACAAAATTATTATGCCCGACGGAAGTCCAATCCAAAGATGATGGAAAGACAATTAAAATCGTTAAAGAAAACAACTATGGTTTCCTATTTCATTGACGTTAATGGGAAACTCAGTGTTTACTACGTTCACTTAATAAAGGTCCAGTAAACAATTTGTAATTAGTTTAATGGTTTTTAGACGTACATTTTATAATAAAATTGTGTATATAATACGTGACATGCTTTTACGAAGCGACTTTATTGCGACTGGCGCGCGCGTCGGTCCGGCTGGCCAGCGATCCCCGGCGCCTCCCCTCTCCCGCGCGTCTCGCTCCTCCCGCACGCGTCCTGCCCGTCCGCAGTGTTGTCAACACTCAGAATTTTTAATTTATATTTCAAANTGCAAACTGCGTCCTGTGCGAGACCAAGTCTTGCGGATATTTAATATAACGCCGCCGTTGCTGAGCCAGCAAGCGAGAAATACTTGAAACAATATTGGAAGCAGCTGGTTGTGAAACATTTAATTGATATCCACACACTATCTGCAATAATTAAAAATCCTTAATCCTTACTAATATTACAAATGCGAAAGTAACCCTGTCTGTCTGTCTGTCTGTTACGCTTTCACGCCTAAACCAGTGAGTCGATTCTGATACTACTTTTTTTTTTTTAATTATCCGGTTACTGGAAATAGTTCCCTCGGGAAGCGGGCGAAGCCGCTGGCAGGAGCTAGTATAGAATAATAAAATGTTGGTAGAAAAACTCACTTGAAATGAAGCTGTTGCATAAAAACGCAAACACACAAGGATTTATTGTAATCCATGGGATGGCCCCAGTGGCATGGTTTTCTCAAATCTTGATCAATTAATGGCAGTATATAGTATTTTACCACATCTTGTGAAAAACTGTATCTTTTCTTGAAATTGTCACAATTGTATGGGTCTTGCATATCTCTTAGGAATCTAAAGGAACTGTTACGAAGTGGGTCGGAAGATGGTTTTAAAATAAACTAGATTCAATATGCTAGAACAAAGATATATTGAATTAAAAACACGTATTACAAAATTATTATGCCCGACGGAAGTCCAATCCAAAGATGATGGAAAGACAATTAAAATCGTTAAAGAAAACAACTATGGTTTCCTATTTCATTGACGTTAATGGGAAACTCAGTGTTTACTACGTTCACTTAATAAAGGTCCAGTAAACAATTTGTAATTAGTTTAATGGTTTTTAGACGTACATTTTATAATAAAATTGTGTATATAATACGTGACATGCTTTTACGAAGCGACTTTATTGCGACTGGCGCGCGCGTCGGTCCGGCTGGCCAGCGATCCCCGGCGCCTCCCCTCTCCCGCGCGTCTCGCTCCTCCCGCACGCGTCCTGCCCGTCCGCAGTGTTGTCAACACTCAGAATTTTTAATTTATATTTCAAATAATAGTTATTCCGATGTAACAGAACGCTGAAGTTCAACCTTCTGTTCAAATCGTCGTTAAATAAATCACTGTAGTAATCTATTTCTCCAAAAAAATCAATTTTTATATCAAATAATGAATTAATTATTCCCAGAAATGCTCTCATTTCTACTACATCAGTGGGTGTCGCATCCCTGTTTCTTTGATATTCGACTATTATTTTATCTATAGATATATATATTTGTGCACTTTACCAAGATGTCCAAGATATTTTCCGTGAAAAATAGTTCAAAACAGGATAACGGTTCTTTAGCATTCTTAGCTTCATCTTTTGGGCCTGGTGGTCTTGTCCTAATATTTTGCGGTCGAGTTCGCGTTGCTGGTGAAACATCTTTGTGCCAAATAGTTCCGTTCGTCGATTTATAGACTCGACCGTGCTTCTGGTTGCTAGTAACGACAGTGGAACGTCATCTGAACCTGATGTTTCGTCAGTTTCACTCAATCTTTCCTCTTCATGTTCACGGAGTTCTGACTCACCAACTAGGGCCTGCAAGTCTGGTTCTGGCTGAACTTCATCATCTTCACTCTCAATCACTTCATCTTCAGTATCTAGTTCATGAAACCACCTTTCCACTTGTGAATTATCCATGATATAATCAAACAAATCTGTAAAAATAAGAAAATAAAAATACTTTACAAATTGTAACCAATACATAAACAATAATAATATAATGTACATACGTATAAATACGCTATTGATAAGTAGAGAATATTATAATAGCGTTATAAATCGATAATACACCAAAAGTTACATACCTGAATTCGGTACACTAATACACGCGCGGACTACTTTAGTAGGCCCACGCTTTCGGCGCCAAATTGCTTGTGCGTGCGTAGATGCTGGGTGGCGCGGGGGTACTGAGGTTGTGAAAAATATACCAGACGAGGCTTACCTGCAATCACTAGTTTCTAGCGCGTAGCTAAAAGTTATTGCAAAAAAAGATACCCTGGTCTATTATTATAATAGGCCACGCGTGTACTCTAATCTGTTTTTGTCTTTCTATTCGGATTTAACTCTTCTAAGATCGAAAAAATTTCGAAGTTCTCTCGAAACTTAAGTTAAAAGAAGTATCGGATTCTGTCCACCTTTTCCAAAGAGGCAGTTTACATAAAAAACCTTTCCACCGTTCAGATGCATCCGCGATAGTCACTGCAGGACCCTGAAGAGACAGGTTAATTTCGTTCAAATGAGAAAAAGTATTGCTAAGTACCCTTGTAAAAAATCTTCCCTCTTGAGATATTCATAAAGTGTATTTGTTTTATCTTTCAGACTTCTGCTCTCAACTCAAACAAGCGCTTTAGGACTCGTCCCCTTAACAGCCAACGAACTTCTGTGTAGTAAAGCAGTACCTCATGTTCTGATCCCATTTCTTGACAAAGTCTTTTAACCTGTTCTGTATCGCCGACACCGCTCATGGCTTGTAACAGTACTCGATCCATTGCTACTAATATCATCTGCATTATTTCCACCTTCTTCACTCGTTGCATCATTAGCGTTTTTTGTCCAAAGTTTATCATAATTTAGGTACATTAACAGGTCCAAAGAGATATAATCCATAACATTGGTATCCATTATTAATTATTTGTGGCACTTTTTCTAGCCTGGACAACTGATCCAGCGCTTTTTTTCGCTTTCCCTACCGTGGTGTAAAGGTGCGGCGTCTATATTGATTTTATATAGCAATTGTTTGACAATATTAGCACAACTAGTATCTGGCCTCATTTTAATTATAGGTACTGCCAAAATTAGAAGCAACTCACTTGCCTCGCTTTGCAAAATGGTGCGTTTTTGAATTTGATTTCTCTGTTCAATGGTTTTTTCTAAATTAGTCAAAAACGTTTTCTCCATTTCTTCTAGAATGGAATCGCTCACATCTGGCTTTGTACTGCCGCCAAAATTGTTTTCCGTGTCTCTTCCAGCCACCGTATGTCGTCTTGTATATTGGAGTCGTTTTACGCTTCTCCTCTTTTTCTGATATTTTTTGTGTAAGATGTTCATTTTGCCCTTGGGACTTTTGCCAACATTGTTTTATATAATATGGACACAGGTTTCCTTTTGTATCAAAATTAACAGTTGACGTTGAACATCGACTCCACGCCGGCACGAGTAATTTACCCTTTTACCACNTTCTACTACATCAGTGGGTGTCGCATCCCTGTTTCTTTGATATTCGACTATTATTTTATCTATAGATATATATATTTGTGCACTTTACCAAGATGTCCAAGATATTTTCCGTGAAAAATAGTTCAAAACAGGATAACGGTTCTTTAGCATTCTTAGCTTCATCTTTTGGGCCTGGTGGTCTTGTCCTAATATTTTGCGGTCGAGTTCGCGTTGCTGGTGAAACATCTTTGTGCCAAATAGTTCCGTTCGTCGATTTATAGACTCGACCGTGCTTCTGGTTGCTAGTAACGACAGTGGAACGTCATCTGAACCTGATGTTTCGTCAGTTTCACTCAATCTTTCCTCTTCATGTTCACGGAGTTCTGACTCACCAACTAGGGCCTGCAAGTCTGGTTCTGGCTGAACTTCATCATCTTCACTCTCAATCACTTCATCTTCAGTATCTAGTTCATGAAACCACCTTTCCACTTGTGAATTATCCATGATATAATCAAACAAATCTGTAAAAATAAGAAAATAAAAATACTTTACAAATTGTAACCAATACATAAACAATAATAATATAATGTACATACGTATAAATACGCTATTGATAAGTAGAGAATATTATAATAGCGTTATAAATCGATAATACACCAAAAGTTACATACCTGAATTCGGTACACTAATACACGCGCGGACTACTTTAGTAGGCCCACGCTTTCGGCGCCAAATTGCTTGTGCGTGCGTAGATGCTGGGTGGCGCGGGGGTACTGAGGTTGTGAAAAATATACCAGACGAGGCTTACCTGCAATCACTAGTTTCTAGCGCGTAGCTAAAAGTTATTGCAAAAAAAGATACCCTGGTCTATTATTATAATAGGCCACGCGTGTACTCTAATCTGTTTTTGTCTTTCTATTCGGATTTAACTCTTCTAAGATCGAAAAAATTTCGAAGTTCTCTCGAAACTTAAGTTAAAAGAAGTATCGGATTCTGTCCACCTTTTCCAAAGAGGCAGTTTACATAAAAAACCTTTCCACCGTTCAGATGCATCCGCGATAGTCACTGCAGGACCCTGAAGAGACAGGTTAATTTCGTTCAAATGAGAAAAAGTATTGCTAAGTACCCTTGTAAAAAATCTTCCCTCTTGAGATATTCATAAAGTGTATTTGTTTTATCTTTCAGACTTCTGCTCTCAACTCAAACAAGCGCTTTAGGACTCGTCCCCTTAACAGCCAACGAACTTCTGTGTAGTAAAGCAGTACCTCATGTTCTGATCCCATTTCTTGACAAAGTCTTTTAACCTGTTCTGTATCGCCGACACCGCTCATGGCTTGTAACAGTACTCGATCCATTGCTACTAATATCATCTGCATTATTTCCACCTTCTTCACTCGTTGCATCATTAGCGTTTTTTGTCCAAAGTTTATCATAATTTAGGTACATTAACAGGTCCAAAGAGATATAATCCATAACATTGGTATCCATTATTAATTATTTGTGGCACTTTTTCTAGCCTGGACAACTGATCCAGCGCTTTTTTTCGCTTTCCCTACCGTGGTGTAAAGGTGCGGCGTCTATATTGATTTTATATAGCAATTGTTTGACAATATTAGCACAACTAGTATCTGGCCTCATTTTAATTATAGGTACTGCCAAAATTAGAAGCAACTCACTTGCCTCGCTTTGCAAAATGGTGCGTTTTTGAATTTGATTTCTCTGTTCAATGGTTTTTTCTAAATTAGTCAAAAACGTTTTCTCCATTTCTTCTAGAATGGAATCGCTCACATCTGGCTTTGTACTGCCGCCAAAATTGTTTTCCGTGTCTCTTCCAGCCACCGTATGTCGTCTTGTATATTGGAGTCGTTTTACGCTTCTCCTCTTTTTCTGATATTTTTTGTGTAAGATGTTCATTTTGCCCTTGGGACTTTTGCCAACATTGTTTTATATAATATGGACACAGGTTTCCTTTTGTATCAAAATTAACAGTTGACGTTGAACATCGACTCCACGCCGGCACGAGTAATTTACCCTTTTACCACCAACAAAGGACAATGGGCGTTTTGGTACCCCCGTCCAACAGTGTTGATTGTAGTACCATTGCGTAGGTCTTGGCAAGGCAAAAAATGTTTACTATGGCGACTAGTCTCAGATCCTTGTCCAATTTGCGTGACGTCGACTAATATAACGTACAATGATCGCTAAGTCATCAACGTAGATACAGTTCTTGAATTCAAACTATATCGAATAAAATCCGATAAGCGTAAAAAAAAACAAGAAGGGGTCCATTTTAGAACTTTTGCCTACCGACTGTATTAAAAGAAACTATGGAAACCTTTGCAGCTCATGCACAACTATGCATATGAATTTGATGAAAGCCTTTCAGTAGGTATTTAAAAACAATTATGTAGATGTTTAGAGTTGAACACTCTGTCGTGCTCCTCTTAGTGTAGGAGAGGTGAGTATTGATGATTTCCTTCCCAAAATAACGCAACATACAATGATGTGTACGTTTGAACTATTGTCAAATCGGTTGATGATGGTGTGACTGTAGTTTGACTCCATGGTCTATTAAAAACCTATAGATTATAACAACGTGTATATTAAATATTAAAAGATGTCTATTAACTGAGTTTAAAGTGACTATACTGGCGACATATGCCTTATAATGCATTTGTGTATTTAGATGACATGCTGATTTTTTGTCGAATCAATTTCAATGATTACTCGGAATGGACAACTAATTGAGACAAGCCCCACCGTTTTTATGATTCTTCACGTAAGTACGTTTCTAATGATGTATCACACATTACTGTTGGAGGTGGTACCAAATCCCATACAACTTGCCCATTGTCCTTTGGCTACGACACGGCCACGCTGTGAAAGCTTTCCAGCTGGAATATCCTGCAATAGTATTAATGTAGTAGTATTTTATCTACCACAGGGCACTTGTAAAAAAATCTTGTGGTATATTTTCTTCAGTTTGTGAACTGTTGCAGAAATAACTTTTACATTTTGTGTGGTTGTTAAATACATGTAAATGTTCATTCTGGATGTCTTCAAATATTTTTTGTGTGCAGTAATCTATATCTTCCGTGGAGTTGTTATATTTTTTGCTACATTTTCGTATGGTTGACGTTATGGCCATAATGCGCTTTTTTTGTTACAAATTTTCTGAACCTTATGGGATATTTTGTGTCATTGATCAGGTTTTCCGTTTTATTGCACAGGTTTCTTAAAAGGTAATTCCTACATTCCACTTTATCAACAGTAAATTGTAGATAAGGTCTTGCTTCCAATATTTTTGCGTACGTACATTTCTAAAGATGATTTGAAGCCTTCCAGTATTATAGTTGATTCCCTGGCGGTGGGTGATTCTGTAAAATTTATAAAGCACTGGTGAACTCTTGGGTTTTGATTATTGTTTTGGTCTTGTTAGCATACGCTACAATATTTATTCTTGTTGGCAAAGGACATTTTGTTTGTCTGCCAATTATGGGTGCAGCTCCCGATAACGCCGAGTGATTCTTTCTGTAAGACCTTTTACTCCAACAATCATCTACAATAACATCAATACTGCGAATACATATCTATTGTTTTATTCAATTTTAGTCTCATTTCTAAAGTTTTCCACTTCTCAAGATTTTGTAGATGTTCATTTGAACATTCGTGATCAGCTACTTTTGGATTTAATTTCCACCACTTGAAATCCAGTCGTAAATGTTCCCGCATTGGTATTATTGGCCATAGCAAATAAACGACAGCAGAAACAGTACAGGTTATTAGAGGTGAGGGAATAAACCATCCATGACCGTAGGATTTTTTCACCATTAGGCATAATTTTATAAAACCAATCTTTCGAGAGATGACGATCGTCACCTTTTATTTTGTTTCCGTGTCTAGAAACAGTGGCAAATGGTCCTTCTTTGTTTTGGAAATATTCACTTCCTTTTTTATTATTTCAATGCGATCATTGTAAGGAACAGGAATACTCCATTCTGACACATTCAATTGAGAAAATGGTTCAATGGCAGCAATAATAGTACTGCTACTATTATTTTCAGTATCTTCTTCGTTTGTGTTAATTAATTCTGTACTGTCAATGAAGAAGAAGATGAGCTAATATTATCTAAATCATCTGTTGCATTTGCATCAAGGTGAAGATCAGTTTCTTTTGATGAACTTGGGCTGTCATCAGTTTTTGTAACATACTTAAAAATCGATCCAGACATACTCTGAGCTACATCCAATCTAGCCTGTTTGGCTTTCCTTTGCTGAAATCCACTTTTCTTTTAGATGTATGCACTCCCCGGGGCATTTTTTACTTAATGTTTCTTTCTTACACTAAAATAAAAAGCCAGTTGTTAATGGTCTATAATGTGAGAATATTTTCTCATAAACTAGTTAGTTAAGCAATATGAGACGAATTTACTAAAAAACTAATTAAAAAAATAAGAAATTAATTAAATAGACTAATTTGAAAAATTATTCGAATAACAAGATTAGTAAATTACTTTATGTTGCCAGTCCATACGTACTCAAGCAAAAATGAACGGATATGACCTTAGGTATTTTTGCATAACCCTATAGGTTTCGTCCATAGAAGTACGTATACTAGGAAATTAATTTAATTATAAAATTATCTTACCTGTAAAATATTCGATATGAATCGATCAATCTTTTTAATCTGCACAAAACAGCATTTAAGTTTCTAAAACAGATTTTTTTCTTTTTATTATCTATCACTATAGAATACCTAATACACATTTAACAATTCACGCCAACCAAACACAACACACTTCACGAAACAAATGAGAAATGTTGCGACTGAGACGTCAAAGATCGCGAGTATGGGACGGGGAATCCCTCACGACAGCGTTAAGATCTTTTGCGGGAATCCCAGAAATATACATAGAGCTGAGATAAGAGTAGTGCTAGTGGAAGAATCCCCGAAAAAGGAATTATTGTGCTAGCGATTTTTTTTGTTTGCATGCTTATTTAAACTTAGAAATGGCCTACGAGAGAGACAGGGGGGTGTCACCCCAAAACAGGTGACAACCGGTGCGGCCCGCCCCCACCGCCCCCCCTTTGCTACGCCACTGTGTACGAGAATAAGAGTCTAGCAATGTATGTGATGATGGTGTATATTTCTTGATTACGGCCATAATCTCAGTTCTGACATCAATTTAACAGTCTTCTTTTATTTTGTCCATAACTGGTAAACCGGAAAAATGCCTCATTTCCACGCTTGTCGCTATATTGTGGTTGAACATTATTTCTTTATATTCTATTCTCTCGCGCATAACATTCGATATCTCTTTATTAGATTCCAGAAACATTTGGACTAAAGTTTTCTTTTTATTAGACGTGGATGGTTACGTTACATTAGGGGTGGTATTAACCGAACTGTCGTCATCCTCAAAAACATCTCTACTGTCATCATTGAACAGGTTTGACGATGTTGAAGCGTGTTCTGTGTGTTTCTTTAAAGAAAATAATGCATCATAATGTCAATATACTTTCGTCGTTTTGTGGCAGCTTGAGCGGATTTTGAACATTGCTGCAACTTTAACTCCTTATGAGATTACGGAAGAGCGCCCTCAGCACTAGAGCATCCTAGGAATAGCTGCTCACGGATGCAAATCTCGCGGCTAGCCTGGAACTCTTGTCCTTTCTTCTCACGGTAATTACCCGATCTCTTAGTTTCACGATTCTTCTTGCCTTTCTGGGCAGGTGGTGGATTCGTCTTCTCCATGTTCGGTAAGCTAAAACGAGACTGCGAACAGTATCACGGCCTCGTCGATCGGGGAAATTCGTCCCAATCTAAAAATTATAATTAATTAATATCGATATATAGTTATATAGTGTCGTTCTTAGTTTTTCAGCTAAGGCGTTGGCCCTTGGGCCACTAGTGGCCACTGAGATTTCCAAAAGTCGAGCACCCGTTACCGTTGTTTTGCACCGAACGCCAGATATCACCGAGGCCACTGAGCGAGATATTTTCTTTCGCTTTAGTGAGGATCGCGGCAAAAGTTAGACACAGCTCGAGGCTGGAGAGTAGGGGAGAGAGGGGGAATTACGGACACTTAACTTCAAACGATAATATAAACCAGACCATTAAGAGTAATCAGTCTCTGTTTTATTTAAATTAAACTTTGGTTATTACCTTACAAAATTAACATAACAATTTAACCTCTTCTAATCATTTAGTATAAAATAAATGCAATAATCAAAAACATTCGTGTCCGTAATTACCCGGACCTCGCGGGGTTAATCCGGACACCGCTTGGGGTAATTACGAATAACAAAATTATTCTTTACAAAAATCACAAATGTACCCTCTGGAGGTACTAGGTCCCGTACAATTCTCATGTGCCCATTTTTGGCATGTAATGCACATTATCCAGTCTTCTGTAGGGGGTGAAATATACTTCTCAGCACAAATAATACAATAATATTCTTCCTCATTGGCGCTATCTTCAAAATTCTTAAAATTTTTTACTCCTTTCTTAGCTTTCGTTTTAGTATTTTTACGCTTCTTTATACTTTTTTTTATTATATCAGTCTTTGTCTTCTTTTTTCCTACTACTGGATCTTTCTTATCAGTCTTTTTCTTTGTTCTTTCTATTTTTCTCTTCTCTTTCTTCTCCAATTCCTCTTTTTCTGGAGTACTAGTTAATATTATGGAATGCTTCGTTTTTTGTGATCGTGTCTTATTTTTAAGAGGAGTTTGAAGAGAAGGCATATTTATAATATCAGACAATGGAATTGATGCATTCAGATTTGCAATGGTAGGGTGGACCGTGTCTTCCAGAACAGGTAATGGTAAATCGTTACTCTTTCCAGCCTGAATATCAGTCTCGTTCAAATCAGAAGGCAATAAAAGAGATGGAGATTCATTTCCATCTAGAGACTCACAGGATGTATCAGATTGATCGCCTAAGTTTCGATGAGAAATTGTTATAGACACATCTCGTGCGACTGGCGTTTGTAGATCAATTGTCGATTGATTCGGGTCTTGAGAAGCAACTGATCTTGGTGCAACAGATATTGTGCTAGGGTCTGTTGTATCAGCAAGATTCTCAAATGTTGTTTTAAACTTGTCTTTGTCCAGGGGATAAATGCCTGCTGCTTTGAAGCCGTTCATGGCTTTTTCTATATTTGTTGTCCGATTAAATGCCTTCGTATACAGACCAACAACATCAAATGTTGTTATTTTAGCTCCTGGTTTGTTAACCATGAATGATTCACACTCTTTGTTATAAGCAGTCTTTAGCGGGCCGTGGAAAGTCAAATCAAGAGGCTGCATGCGGTGGGACGCATGTGGAGGCAGTGTCAATACGTGTATATAGTTCTTTTTACAAAATTCGTATGCTGCTAAGCTAATGTGGCTCTCATGATTGTCCAAAATTAGTAAAATAATATTATCCTCAGCGGGTCGGGCAAAACTTTTAAAATGATGAAGCCAATCTACAAATAGCTGTTCGGAGATCCACCCAGAGTCGGATACAGATGCCACCATGTTACTGTTACTTTGCTTCATTAACAATGGATTCATCCTTTTTCTCTTAAAAATAAAGAACGGTGGAACATAACTACCAGCAGCATTACATGCATTAATAACAGTTGTTAAGCTACCACGTTCACCACTCGTGCATTTGCCCACCTGTTTCATTCCTCTGGGAGCTAGTATTTTAGAATTTCTTTGAACTGTACTGATACCGGTTTCATCAACATTGTATATAGCATTTGACTCAAAACGATATTTTAACATCAACTGGGTCAAGTTATCAAAAAAAATATCAGTCTCTTCGTTGTTAAATGCTAATATTCTGTGCAATGAGGTCGCTTCAGGTTTTCGAAGAGATATTTCCGGATGCCTTGCCATAAAACAATAATACCAGTCCATTCCAGCCATTTTAGATGTTTTATCAAATCTATGTTTCAATTTGTTTGCCTCAGCAAAATCAAATGCAATTTTTCGTAGCGTCGGTATAGTGAGCCCATAAAACTTTCGAGAAGAATTAAGAATGTAAGTGACTAGTTCTTGTTCCTGTGACTCATTAAATACAGGCCTCGCACCACGTTTGGGATCAGCCAGATTCCCTTCTTCATTTTTTTTTATTTGGTCAAAAAGTGTAGCTCTTGGTATATTATATATTTCTTCCGCTTTTCTGAAACTTATCTTTTTTTCTTTTATTTCCCGTATAGCTAGCTTCAGTGTTTCAATTGTGTATTTTCTTTCTGTTTTTCTTTTGTATGTGCGAGGCATCTGCAATAAAAGTAGTACATGAACAACGATACATTATTTATGTCATAACATTTACCACCACCATACCGACATCTACTCTGGCACACCATAACAGATCAGACACTAAAACCTTAATATTTTGGGGTAATTTCGGACGTCCGGATTCACCCCACCCGTATCGTCCGCAATTAACCCAATCATATTTATTTTCATTTTTTATCTTTTGTAGGTTATCCTTAGCACGTGTGCTTTTTTTGACGCCACTGTTTGTTTGTTATATCCTACAAGACCTTGATCTCAAAGTAACATTTCGGTAATATATATATATTACTACAAATACACAACATTAAAATTTGTAAAAAGTTATAAGAAATCATACGAAAAACTTTAAAAACACTTACCGTGAAGAGCGTGTGCGTCCTCCCGTCTTGCTTACTATCCGTGCACTAAAGATGGCGGACGTGACCGAAACACCTGATTCGCGGAGCGCGGGGAGTGGTAACTAACCAGAGACCTCAGTGTCCGAATTTACCCCGCGTCCGTTTTCACCCCATCGTCCCCTAAGGGGAGAGAGGGGGAATTACGGACACTTAACTTCAAACGATAATATAAACCAGACCATTAAGAGTAATCAGTCTCTGTTTTATTTAAATTAAACTTTGGTTATTACCTTACAAAATTAACATAACAATTTAACCTCTTCTAATCATTTAGTATAAAATAAATGCAATAATCAAAAACATTCGTGTCCGTAATTACCCGGACCTCGCGGGGTTAATCCGGACACCGCTTGGGGTAATTACGAATAACAAAATTATTCTTTACAAAAATCACAAATGTACCCTCTGGAGGTACTAGGTCCCGTACAATTCTCATGTGCCCATTTTTGGCATGTAATGCACATTATCCAGTCTTCTGTAGGGGGTGAAATATACTTCTCAGCACAAATAATACAATAATATTCTTCCTCATTGGCGCTATCTTCAAAATTCTTAAAATTTTTTACTCCTTTCTTAGCTTTCGTTTTAGTATTTTTACGCTTCTTTATACTTTTTTTTATTATATCAGTCTTTGTCTTCTTTTTTCCTACTACTGGATCTTTCTTATCAGTCTTTTTCTTTGTTCTTTCTATTTTTCTCTTCTCTTTCTTCTCCAATTCCTCTTTTTCTGGAGTACTAGTTAATATTATGGAATGCTTCGTTTTTTGTGATCGTGTCTTATTTTTAAGAGGAGTTTGAAGAGAAGGCATATTTATAATATCAGACAATGGAATTGATGCATTCAGATTTGCAATGGTAGGGTGGACCGTGTCTTCCAGAACAGGTAATGGTAAATCGTTACTCTTTCCAGCCTGAATATCAGTCTCGTTCAAATCAGAAGGCAATAAAAGAGATGGAGATTCATTTCCATCTAGAGACTCACAGGATGTATCAGATTGATCGCCTAAGTTTCGATGAGAAATTGTTATAGACACATCTCGTGCGACTGGCGTTTGTAGATCAATTGTCGATTGATTCGGGTCTTGAGAAGCAACTGATCTTGGTGCAACAGATATTGTGCTAGGGTCTGTTGTATCAGCAAGATTCTCAAATGTTGTTTTAAACTTGTCTTTGTCCAGGGGATAAATGCCTGCTGCTTTGAAGCCGTTCATGGCTTTTTCTATATTTGTTGTCCGATTAAATGCCTTCGTATACAGACCAACAACATCAAATGTTGTTATTTTAGCTCCTGGTTTGTTAACCATGAATGATTCACACTCTTTGTTATAAGCAGTCTTTAGCGGGCCGTGGAAAGTCAAATCAAGAGGCTGCATGCGGTGGGACGCATGTGGAGGCAGTGTCAATACGTGTATATAGTTCTTTTTACAAAATTCGTATGCTGCTAAGCTAATGTGGCTCTCATGATTGTCCAAAATTAGTAAAATAATATTATCCTCAGCGGGTCGGGCAAAACTTTTAAAATGATGAAGCCAATCTACAAATAGCTGTTCGGAGATCCACCCAGAGTCGGATACAGATGCCACCATGTTACTGTTACTTTGCTTCATTAACAATGGATTCATCCTTTTTCTCTTAAAAATAAAGAACGGTGGAACATAACTACCAGCAGCATTACATGCATTAATAACAGTTGTTAAGCTACCACGTTCACCACTCGTGCATTTGCCCACCTGTTTCATTCCTCTGGGAGCTAGTATTTTAGAATTTCTTTGAACTGTACTGATACCGGTTTCATCAACATTGTATATAGCATTTGACTCAAAACGATATTTTAACATCAACTGGGTCAAGTTATCAAAAAAAATATCAGTCTCTTCGTTGTTAAATGCTAATATTCTGTGCAATGAGGTCGCTTCAGGTTTTCGAAGAGATATTTCCGGATGCCTTGCCATAAAACAATAATACCAGTCCATTCCAGCCATTTTAGATGTTTTATCAAATCTATGTTTCAATTTGTTTGCCTCAGCAAAATCAAATGCAATTTTTCGTAGCGTCGGTATAGTGAGCCCATAAAACTTTCGAGAAGAATTAAGAATGTAAGTGACTAGTTCTTGTTCCTGTGACTCATTAAATACAGGCCTCGCACCACGTTTGGGATCAGCCAGATTCCCTTCTTCATTTTTTTTTATTTGGTCAAAAAGTGTAGCTCTTGGTATATTATATATTTCTTCCGCTTTTCTGAAACTTATCTTTTTTTCTTTTATTTCCCGTATAGCTAGCTTCAGTGTTTCAATTGTGTATTTTCTTTCTGTTTTTCTTTTGTATGTGCGAGGCATCTGCAATAAAAGTAGTACATGAACAACGATACATTATTTATGTCATAACATTTACCACCACCATACCGACATCTACTCTGGCACACCATAACAGATCAGACACTAAAACCTTAATATTTTGGGGTAATTTCGGACGTCCGGATTCACCCCACCCGTATCGTCCGCAATTAACCCAATCATATTTATTTTCATTTTTTATCTTTTGTAGGTTATCCTTAGCACGTGTGCTTTTTTTGACGCCACTGTTTGTTTGTTATATCCTACAAGACCTTGATCTCAAAGTAACATTTCGGTAATATATATATATTACTACAAATACACAACATTAAAATTTGTAAAAAGTTATAAGAAATCATACGAAAAACTTTAAAAACACTTACCGTGAAGAGCGTGTGCGTCCTCCCGTCTTGCTTACTATCCGTGCACTAAAGATGGCGGACGTGACCGAAACACCTGATTCGCGGAGCGCGGGGAGTGGTAACTAACCAGAGACCTCAGTGTCCGAATTTACCCCGCGTCCGTTTTCACCCCATCGTCCCCTAAGTACTACACCCGTGGAACGTGGGGCAAGGGGTCATCGCAACCTGCTTTTTAGCTGCAGTCTATTGTTTAGCATTGTGGTGCTCCTTCTTTTTTTTTTTAATTCCAACAATTGCCCTTCCGAATCCTTTTTCCTTTTAGTCTTTGGAGTTGAGTAAATAGCTTGCTTTGGCGGTGCTTTTGAGGCAACCTCATCACCTGGCGGTTTGGTCTTCTTTGACTTTCCAAGGCAATCACATATTGTACCATACATTTCTACAGATGGTTTGAAGCCTTCCACTGTTATAGTTGATTCCATAGCGGTGGATGATGTAAACTTTTTAATGCACTGGTGAACTTTTTGTTAGCGCCAACGATGTTCATTCCGTTGTCACAGTGTATGGAATAGGTCTTGCCACGATGTCCTGTCAGACATGGTATGAAAGCTTCAGTTTTTAAATCACTCACATCTTCTAAATGTATGGCTTTAGTTACTAAACATACAAATACACATAAATAAGCTTTGCTGATTCGGTTTTCCATTGGGAACAAACATCTGATATCTTTCTAACAGTCGTTGCAGTTCTTCAACTTTCTTCTTGCTTAGCATACAGTCAGATTCGTCGCAATCTTTTGCCACAAAATTCGTACTGGGCGAATTAAATAATGCGTTGGTGACAGTTCTTTGGTACTTTCTTCAATCGACCTTCTGGCATCTCGGTACAAGGCATCTTTGACGAGAGTATACCCATCAAATAACCGTTGTCTTTTGAGTGCTGATGTAGAAAACTCAATTGGTTTCAGTGGACCATATGTGTGTGTTTGAGGCCTGTCAATACTCCTTGACATATTCAGGTTTGAAGCTGAAGGTGCATCAGTATCCATATCCACTGATGGCTCGCAATGAGACTTTTCCTTTGCACTTTTGGGCACTTCGGTAGAACCCGTGCTCATTCCCGTGACCACATGGTCGTATCAAATTTTGTTGCACTGTATTTGATGTCGAAGACATAGGCTTAGGAGCATTTCCTGGGGTACAAGTCACTAGAGAAATCATTTGCGGTAAACAAGTCATTTCAGTGGGCAGTTCTTTCTTGTTTAAGATCGTACACTTTTGCAGAATTATCAAGAAAACTACATGTTAGTTGAGGTAAATTGAGAATTATCATTGCGTCTTCAATGAAGCGTACTCCCAATAATGTTTTGTTACCTTTTGCATAAGGCAGGACAATGAATGGAGTTTCAGTTACTGTTCCATAAATCGTGACGGGAGCTGTGACGGTCTAGACAGTTTGCATTCTGGGTATACTGACTGCTTCTTTTATGTTCATCGTTTCCTCAAAGAACTGATAGCCCTCCCATTTCAGACATAGCTAACTGATATGGGGCTACACTTGACTTTGCACAAGTATCTATCAGTGCTTTTTGTACTACGAACGCTTATGGGTACTATTGGTCTTAGCCGTTTGGCGCTACGAGTGTTGAACGAGCAGAAACTGATATCCTCCATCTTAACTTGCTGCTTATTGCATTAAGGACATCGACTACGCAAGACACCTGGCTCGGCACATCCACAACAAGAGAATTTGGGCTTCATTGTTTCTGGGGGCTTAGCTTCTATCACTCGGGTTTTGTACACGTTGATCGTTTTATTCGCTTTCGGCAAACATCAATGGTGTGTTCTGGTAGCCTACAAAATTACATCTTAACTTTGGCTTTGTGCTGCTTGTTTAACAGCCAGTTTCTTCATCAACAACTAAAACTGACAAGTAAAAGTTTTTACTTTTACTTGACCATTATTGACATTTTAACAAATGTGTTTCTTCATCCAAGTAACAGCTAAACTAAAAGTGAATAGAGTTACCACAACACAAATGCCTTAATTACCCAAGAAAAACGTGGGTAGATTTTTTTCGCATGGCAACACCGAAATATCCACTGTCAAGTGGTGTCAAAATTTAAATGACATTTTATAAGAACACCAACGAACGATTTCTAAATTGAAATTGAATTCGTTGCAGTTGTTAAAAATAGTACTGTCATGGGATCCACCAGGTCAACGACAAACTATATTTCTTATTTTTAGCATTAGCCTTGGGTCAACCTGCCCGAATCTGACAAATTTTACCAACCAAATATTACCCTTCCACCATTGTGATGAGGTTGAAAATCGTGCGTCTGCACCTAGTGGCAGTGTAGGTTGGAAAAAATATGTTACTTACCAGGTGATATAATTGTTATATGGGTACAGTCAATAGCTCCAATAACTTTTAAAAATCTAGCTATCTCATGAAATTGACAAGATATGTTTTCTAGTTTTTCAGTCCTTGGCATATGTATAAAAATCCCTGCTAAAGAAACTACAGCATGAGCCACTTTAAAAACACATTTACAGACTGTACTTTTATGCACGCCAGCTATATCGCCCACTACTTGTTGCATTGATCCAGTTGCATAAAATCGTAAAGCCAACAATAACTGTTCTTTTACCGATAGTGCTTTATTTCTGTAAAAAATCAAACATTACATTTCAAGGCGAGATGTTTGTTTAAATACCTATAAATAGGTACACACGGTAAAAAACTTACTTTTCTGTGGTTGGCGTCAATGTATCTTGTCACAATTCTGTATCGAAACAGAAAATAAGCGTCGTCCCGTGAAAAATGATCTGTGCGAATATTGAACTTTTTACGTCGACGCGTTATATAACTAATGATAAGTTCATCGTCAGATGTACTTGAACTTTTACGACGAAGTTCGTGATAACATTTTAATAACTCTTCACTCCAATAGGAAATTAAATAAACCCTAGAAATAAATGCTGTGAAGGCTGTGAGACATATAGGTAACCTACAACTTTGTCAAAATGACAGTGAATTTAACTTTCACAGCCTATTAATGAGCAGTAAATGTTAAAGGCTAAAGTTACAGCAAAACTAACAGTTAAAATCGTGAAGAAACGAATTTGAACGTTACTTTTACTTTATAACGTTACTTTGGCTGTTACTTTAGTTGAAGAAAATGGCTGTTAGCATCCCCTTTGCGAATTGGTTTTTTTTCGGCTTTCTCACCCATATTACGTTCAACCTCCCCAGCCTTCTCCAACGAATCGTCAAAACTTGATATACCTACTTTCTCTTAATATTTTTTCTCGTATAGCAAATCGAATCTGACCGAAAAACATTATGGCCAGGTGAAGGTAATTTCGATGGATAAAAGGGCCCGTTTTTCTGCGATAAAATCTCTGTTACAATGTCATCCTTCTGTTTCTTCTCCACTGGAATATACCTGTACAGTTCATTAAGTAATAATTCCCAAGTAGCTTGCTTATACAATTTTTTCAACCTTTGACAACTTTTTGTCAAGGTCAAGGCCCACCCTAGACCTAAGTTCTTTGACCAGCCCCTGAATCAGAAAAATTTCTCGTATTTTCCATTACATTCAGAGGCTGATCAATTACAATGCTTTAAGATTGCAAAAAGCATTATTAACCTTTTTCTTTATTTTTACGAAAAAAGGAGGGACTGCAAACATTCATTTTAATCTTCTTCGCGATTGGAGCCTACGGGATGATTACCACTAAAATTATTTAATAATAAAGTTTTATATGCTACCCATAGATATTTTAAAGAAGGTGATATGCCCTGTAGACGAAAATGTATCGGATACGTGTGTCTCCAGTTTCCCCTACCACATGGCAACTAATGACATGTAACGCCGATCCGCCGATCCGCTGAGCGACGATTTTACGTATTGAAAGGGGAATGCCCACTGACCATAGACACTTCGGCCCTGGGTGCACACATATAAAAGCTTATGGATATGGTAATATGCATTTTAAGGAACAAAATGGAAAAGAAATTGATTTAGAAAAAAATCCGGATTGTTAAGATATAAAATGATTATTATTTTCACAAATACAGTTTCTTAACTATCATTTTGCTGTTATACGTACATATATTATCAAGTTTTGATAAGATATTTTATACATTCATATCATTTGTATCATATACAATCAGTACATCATCCAGGAACTGAGCTGGAGGGAAAATATTAGTCTGATACCGTGCCCAGCCCAAATACCATATTACCGTCATAACATGGGCACAGCATCCTACCGTTCGACGGCCGACAATGCAATTACAACAATACTTTTTAATTGCACTTCTACCAGAATCATTACTATTAATTAAAATATATACGAAATATACTTTACGACTGATGTGTCGACCTGCGATTCTAGCCCTAAGTAAAAAGCAGTTAGGACTCACGTTTACTCCTTCCATAATGCTGCCCCTATGGTCATTACATAATTCTATCTGGTAGCAACCATTGAATCTTATATGCTCACCATAATAGGACGGAGCTTGCTTTAGTTGGTATGTGCCACAGGCAATCAATATTAAGTCACTGTAACTTAGAACTGGAAATTCCCTAACATTTTCAGAGTCTACATTTATGTTTCTAAAATCTGCCCTAGCTCTATTTAGATTGCGTTCCCTAACATACTCAGATAAATCATTATTAATTTCCATATTTTGATTAACTATTTCTAGTATTTGAGCAGCATCATCCCTGTCCCTTATTTTTGTGTGGAATTTATTAATAAGTGCAGCAGCCACAGAAAAGTCTATCATCACATGTTTAGAAGCCCTGTTAAAATAATTTTGACGAAATATTTTAAATGCAGACATATAATTATGACACACTCGAGATGATGGTGGCATATAGCGGACACAAACGCGACTGGACAGGTGCGGTTGTCACATTAAACTAAGCGACTTGTTACCCGGGGTAGTAAGTATCGGAACAAAGATTTTGTTCGCTATGTCCTGTCTATATACATTGAATATCTTTGTCTGCACGACACTGACATAAACGTCTGTTGAATGCTTACCTCACGTGGTGCTTACTGATGGGCAATTGCATTCCTTATGAGTTCTTCACGTGGAGAATCAGACCGTAGAGTGTGTGATCTTATTCTCAAAAGTGACCTGCCACAGCTGACACACACAAGTCCATGACCAACGATCGGTGCATTCTGCTGTTCATTAGTTGGATGTCGTATTTGATTCCAGGCTGCAGTCCAACACGAATGGCACACTACACTGTCACTCGTAACTTGTACATAATAAAAAAGCCACATTAATTACATATTGATATTAATTAAGTCAACTCAGTTAAATAGCATTTCTCAGAAGACATGACAGTGACACATGGGGACATGGATCAGATATTTACCTGTTGTGATCGAATCCATTGTTGTATAAGATTTCGCACCTCAGCAATTTCCAACAAATGTCTTCGTAATCTCGTGACATTTAAATCACAATTGACACAGCGTAAATGTCCTCTTGAATGAGTTACTGAGGGTTGGGAAGAACTCTGGGCGGTGTGTAAGCTGGGGTCATCATTATCAGTGGAATCCAAGTTCGTGCTGGGGTTATCATGAGAAGCGGGAGCGGGATCCATGTTCAGGCCGTAGTCAGTAGGGTAAGAAGAATCGTCGGAGTCCATTTCAAAAGCTTAGTTGTTGTTAAGATAACAAACAAATCCGCAAGAAAACAAACAAATTATTACGAAGCTAACGAAGTCTACTTGTAGTGTTTGTGATTGTGAATTTGACACTGACAGACAGCCGCCTCCGCCAACCGCTGTAGATTCGATGTTGCCAGTTAAGCGAAATAAAATCGATAAATCGTTTTTTTTTTGAATGTTAATCAACAGTTTTTTGTAGTTTTTTATTTCTGTTTTTGATGTATTTTTAAGAACAGATAAGATAAGAATGACAGTTAAATTGTGCAGTACTGTTAACGATAAGATCTAATGAATTCATGGAAAATCAACTAGCAATGCACAAAAATCTATTCGTAGAAAGTGAATCGATTATACTTTAAACCATAATTGGTCATTGGCAACACTTTATTCACAAAAAAGGGATTTACGGATTTACGTCATTTTATTTTTATCATTTCGGTACTTCTTTTTTTGGGAAAAATGTTGCAATCTTGTTTGGATAAATGAATACCGCGATGAATAAACATAAAATTAGATGTTTTTTTTTAATATAAGCAAATTGTTGGGCGTT
This sequence comes from Heliothis virescens, assembly GCA_002382865.2. Lineage (NCBI taxonomy): Eukaryota > Metazoa > Arthropoda > Insecta > Lepidoptera > Noctuidae > Heliothis > Heliothis virescens. The sequence goes on along the minus strand of NWSH02000605.1, from coordinate 10,614,175 downwards.
TCATGGCCAAAACTGGGCATCCCCCTTTCTGTATCGAATCTAAGTCGCTGCGATCGTGTATCATAGAAACATAAGAGTTCCTGAACTCCAACCGTTTATCGAATGAACCGTCAAAGGCAGGTAGCTTTATTTGAGGTAATTTGATCCGTTTTGCTCACCGTCGCCTAAAATTTGTTTTGCTAAAGCTACAACCGAATAATATTGGCATTCAAATGAGTCTCTGTATTCTAAATGTAATAATAAGTCTTTTTCGTCTACAATTCTTTCGATTTTTGTTCGATTTTGCTGTTTCGCCGTCTTCGGTCAGATGGCGTTGCTGGTTGAGCCAACACATGGGTATACATGGGCAGTCTATTAGCAGCATAAACATTATTTTCTAGGTTGGGAAGAATCTTTTTCAGATGTTGATGTATGTACATACATTTAGTGTATCCATGATATTATGACTATTAGTAGATTATTATAGAACCAATCTGTTCAATAGTTAACATAGTTATGATCAATTAAGGTGATTAGTGAAGATTAAATAGCATTATTCTGAAGTGATTATGTATGAGTCATCTGGGTAGTGCATCACGAAAGAATGCGAGATAAGTTTGTTGTTGTTATCTCAACTTTCTAAATTAACTTATCTTCTTTGTTATCTTACTTGTTGACTCATTACATTATAAATGCGAGGAAATGCTTAAGGTTAGATATAACTTACTGGTGCTATATAAGACCGAGCGGGTGCAGTCATGGAGTCAGTGTATGGTCGTTTGACCGCTGTGCATCTACCGATACTAGTGTACTGTGTAACTCTGTGGAACTTTAACCAATGGCTATGGACGTAAGTGTTTATTGAAAAACTTACTTTTCTTTCTATTGTTGTTTCCTTACAAATGTGTGTGTGCGTTAGATTAAGTATAAACAAATTGATATTATCTGTGTTGTTGCAGAAATCATTCGGCTTCGTAGACCATAATGAAAATACCTATAAACAGTATTACTACTCGCCACTCTACCCTCATCACGAAGAAGAAAGTGATGACATCGTTACTCTGGAACCACGCATGCTACGCAAAAATGGACCGCGCAATCGACGACCCGAAGATGCGATGCGAAGCTAAACATTGAGCCAGAATTGGTACAACCTATCTACTTTTGGAAAAGGATATATATATTTTTTTATTTTTAGGGATAACTTCGATTTCACCATCACAAAAGTTTAATGCATGAACAATAAAATGAGCATCATAGTGAGAAAGGTTGTGTAAAAATATTGGTATATGACGCGGTATTTTGAACTTCGAGCTACATTATTCATGGGCAACACCTATAAAACTACCTGTGTCCCAATCAAAATCATAAGAAGGTTCTGCTAACTCGTTTTCACAAATATGACAAATGGTTGTATTTGAAATTTGGTCTTTGTCTTCATGTGTTGGTGGAGCTGGACATTTTTGGAGTCTATTTATTTTTTTAATTGTTAGATAAACTTTCCATAAACACTTGTGAACAGTTGGGCCCGCAATATGTTACATATTTTGATAATTTATCATCATATGAACTTCTTATATAATATCCAAAACTATACACATCATGTTTCACATTATGTGTGAAAGGTTTGGATGTCTCATTAGAACATGATTATCTTGGTTTTAAAAATGCTTCAAAATCAGCATAAACTACGAATGGTATCTTTAACTTTTTTTCATAATTAGTAAATTTAATTTTATCATTTGAAATAGATTGACCAAACCAATTCTTTTTTTAAGTTTCAATGTTTGGTAATTCTGTATAAATGTGTGCACAATCGTATTGTACATGGTGAGACCGTCTTTTGAAATTTGTTCACTAACTTACCGCCACAATTATTTTTTGTAACAATAATGATTTTTTGTATCCTTAGAAAAAAATGATCTTGTCGTCAGAATTAGTTGAAATACGGTTAATGACTGTCATTGTTAAAAAAGTATTTTTCAACTTTTTCACTTTCAGCGATTGTCTTTGTAATATTGTATACGAGGGCGTTTGTGCTCTCGTAGATGCTATCCTTATTATCCCTACTATAATATTATAAATGCGAAAGTAACTCTGTCTGTCTGTCTGTCTGTCTGTCTG
>NWSH02000605.1:10513182-10534820 GCA_002382865.2 Heliothis virescens | reverse complement strand
TACTCAATTTATCCCAGGCCCCGAATGGATTCAGTTCGAGAATTTTCTAAAGTATGCTTTAAGTATATCGATTTACAGTTATCGATGTTCGACATCACTGGCTTTATTTTATTTTATATAAACACGAAGGGGCTATTGTAACCAAAAAAACTAGTCACAATAACCCCGCAAAGAGAATAAGTGGAGGCTAATGTAACTACTACAATATCTTACGAAATATAAGATATAATATTAAAAACGCAAGTGTTTAGAGTGCTTACCTTTTTATTTTCTCCGTCTCTGCATAAAACCGTGATTAAAACGCACGAAAAGTATTTTTTTTTGTTTAAAATTGATGACACGCTCGTCACCAAACACGTGTTCAAAATGGCGACTAACATAAAATCTCTGTAGGTCAAACAGTATTCATCCCTCTAACACCATCTGTTTATTATAGGTTAAACTATGAATTTTCTCTAGGCCCATAGATGGCAGTGTATTTAAAAACATGAGAATGGAAGATATCGCTATTAGTTGCTTTAGCCCCATAGTTGCAATAGCCTCCATTGACCTTACTTCATTTTTTTAAAACTGTACTCTTTTGCTCGAAATAATACTGCTGAAAGGCTCTGTATAGTTTCAAAACTGATAAATCTGGATTTTCGAAATATCTCCTGTCACTGGTTCGACCATAGTGTGATTTCTTCGGCGTCCGTGCCCAAAGAGGTTTGGCTGCGGACGGTCCGTGATGTCGCCTCGCTCGCGGCCAGGTGGCGGGGCGCGACGAGGAACCGGTTACTCTGTAATATAAAATAATGCGGTTGTCCGCATCACTTGATTGTTACACTACTACTCCTCTGTACACTTTTAGTTTTAAAGTTATGTATAGTTAAATAATAGTTGTTTTTATTTTTAGTAGTTTTATTTATATTGTTTACTGAGTAAGTTATATTTTTTTAATTGTTTAAAATAAAGTTGTTTTTTTTTTATTATTTGTAGTAGTAGTAGTAATGTACATGTTATGTACACTATGTTACAAGAGCTGATGGGTATGGCGGAATAGCTATACTCATTAAGAATTCTATTCCTTTCTCCATTATCCCTTTACCATTACCTCAACATAGTGAAGATATTTCATTTGTAGCTATAAATTAAATTACATATAAATGTATTTAAACATTAATGTTAAATTTCACATTTGTGAGTGTGTTAAACCAACTTTTGTAGAAGTAGCATCATTGACAGGAGTCGCCGCTCGACAAATATTTGGAAAAACCTTACACTCCGTTTTTTATTTGCCAAATGAAGAAAGAAATGCTAGGGCATAAACACGCATGACTGGCCAGAAACTAGACCAAGAAAGGAGAAAGCGGCGCTACATTCACTGGTTAGTCATCGATGAAATATCTATGATCTCGTATGAAAACCTACATATGATTCACTATTCAGAATAATGATTTGTTATTCGGAAGTGTAAGCATACAACTTTTTGGTGATATCATGCAGCTGCCACCTGTGAAAGGAAATGAGTGTTTTATGCAACTCGTATGGTGCTCGGCAGAGATCAAATTATGGCACCAATTTCATTTCTGCGAATTGACAATAAACATGCGGCAACTCACGATCAGGCTTTCATAGACCTTCTTATCATTTAAGAGTTGGAGAATTGACAGCTCGAGAATTAGAGGTTTTATACGAAAAACGAACCATCCCGTTGATGGGGGACTTTGCGGATGGCTCAGTGATTCGCATTTATCCAACTGTGAAACAAGTTGATGAATATAACAATAAAATGACCGTCAATGCAGTATCAAATCGAATATACATGATATATGCGATTGATGAATCACGTGAAGCAGCAATTTACGGTAAGAAACCTCCAGACAAGGTAATTCCCAGTGACGTTAATAACTGCAGTGGTTTTTAAGCGATGATACATTTGGCCGTTGAATCTCGTGTTATGCTAAGACGAAATATTGCCGTTTCCGATGGGCTAGTGAATGGAACTATGGGAGTCGTGAAAGGATTTAAATGACAGAGAACAGTTTGTAAAAAGGTGAAATGCTAGACGCTATTCTCATAAAGTTTGACGGTGAAACAATAGGTTATAATATAACTCCCTTGGGTGCTACTTTCCAAGCCACTAGAGGCTATGGTTACGTCGAACGTCGAATGATACCTGTTATATTGTGCTGGGCTCCCTCGAAAAAGCTGTCATAGATTTAGGAAAAAAAAAACTTTGCCAAAGGGCAAGTATACATTGCTCTCATTAGAGTGAAGACTTAGAAGGCCTAGCTATATCTGACCTAGAACCTTCAAACGGTTAACTAAACCACACGACGAACGAGCATTAGCTAACATGCAACGATTGAGATTATTAGGTATTTAATTCTGATATGGGTTTGATCAAAGTGATCCTACAAGAGTTCCGTTTATTCCCGTTTAAGCCTAAAAAGATGTGATTTTACTATTAAAAAATATTTTTTTACAGGTTTCAGTCGGTGCACTGGTACCGGCCCTGTATGATGGCCGGCTTTGTCGGGGGTTTATCGTGCGTTCAACTATCTACCTGATTATAGATAACGGTAGGGAACCTTTCGTGAACCTTTCCAACTCGCACTTTGCCGGTTTTTATATATTTTATAAAATATCTTAAGTAGATATATGTATTTAGTAACTAAAACTTGCCTGGAAACAGAACTCCTATATGAGCAATAGATGGGTATTAAAAAATGTAAATTAAAATTCGTATCGGTAATAAAATTAAAGGCTTGATCCATATTTAATTGTCTTAATTTTTTTTACAATGTTGCCACCTCTCGGTACAAAATGTTGCCATATATGATAATTGAACATGAACATACTCCCGCCTTGAAACTAAATTAATAAACAGTTTCAAAAGTAAAAAAATTAAGTTCACAACGAATGTTATGGTAAATAACAATTTCAAAACGGAAGAGCCATGTCAGTAAATTTTAGTTGCTTTAAATTAACAAATGAAAAATTAATGAGTTTGGTTGTTATAATAGTAACTCCGTTGGTCTTTATTGTGGAAGTCGGTCGTCCTTTATTACGACGATTGTATCCTCGGCAAGGCGCGGTCCACTCGAGCCCCGCCACTTCGTGCGCTCCTGTAGTAGCCCATTGTAGTCTGCGACCATCTTCTCCAGAATCCTTGCTGTATACTCGTATGTTGGAGTTGTTGGAAATAATTTTAGTCGATCGGGATGTCTTCGTAATCGTAGTCTGGTAGTGCAACTGGTGTTCTTCCAATGAGAAAGTGTGCTGGTGTTAGGACTTGAATGTCTTGGATTTCAGATAATGGGATGAGACATAAAGGACGGGAATTTAAAATTGATTCTATTTGTATCAAAACGGTTGAAAATTCTTGATATGTTAATAAACTTTGACCTAAAACACGCTTAAGATGATACTTGCAACTTTTAACAGCTCAGCTAGGCCCGCCATTTGCGGTGTGTAAACAGGAATTAATTTCCAAGCTACCTTAGATCATTACCAGCGTCTTTAAATGTGGTAACGTTATCGCTTACTATTTCCTTTGGTACGCCCCGTCTTGTCGAAAACCTTAGTGCTGCTAAGAAGGGCGATAGCGAATCTGATTTTGTTTAGAATTTGGGGGTCAAACTACCTGCCCAATAACTCTTCTTTCTTGAATATTCTAATTTTTCACTCCTTCATCCCCCTGGTAAGTGGTTTCTCAATATTTGCTTTATTCTCCTCAAGATGATCTTGTTTCCAAGGTCATCTACCTACTTCTCATTCCATTAGGGACTTCTGTGCATGTCCACAGGGGATGTTGCTTAGGCAATGTTAGCCTTTTCGTCTAATCAATATGAGTGTCAGTGGGGAGAATTACAGGCTATTATTAGCAAGTCATTATTAGTTTTTCAATTTGATATTTTCGAGTTTACGTCGGCATACAATTTGCAAAGCCGACGATTTATTTTGATACTGTCGCGTTTGTTATCATCAAACTTCTATAAATTTGCAATGCTATCACAACATTTGCGAAAGCTGATTGAACCATATTATTAAGGGTCAATTTGTACGATTTGTCAGCTGCTACAATGTTATCTTTCCTGGCATCCTCCAATGGTAAGACGAAGTAAGTACTTGAACTGTACCATCTCGTTTATAAATTCATGCTCAATATCCAATATTAAACTTTTTTTTGCGGGCTGCAGCGCAGTGCGCGGGGCGACAGGGGTGTCGATGCTGGGCCCCTAAGTAGTTGCCTACTCTGCCTTAAAGTAGGTGTTCTGCTGTATTCCAGATGAAGTAAGACTCACTCACTGGCTTCAAAAATCCAAGAAGCATTCAAAAATGAACTCGGAAAAAAAATAAAAACAAAAGTATTTTACTGTATTATTAGGGCAGGTTTAGATTTGGCAGGACGCCCTCGCTTTCTCTTTTGTCCAATTATTGGAATCAATTACTATTGTCTAGCTGTGTACGGCGCCACTTCGCACTACGCTCGTATCCAACCACCGCACAGTGTCGCGAGTCTTTATCATAAATACATTTTTCGAAACTTTTTCCAGCTGATTTTTTTATATGGCAACATATTCTTGAATAAATTCTCTAATCGAAATGTGGGTAGTTTTATTTTTAACATAAAATTTAAGGTCTGTGTGGATAAGCAAACTAATGACTTCGATGTCAGATTGAAATCATTTGTGCGAACCAGTCACTTTGTTTCTACAAATACGCAATCAATTTAGCTTTTATTAGTGTTCAGTTACTATATTCGTCTAAAAAGACTAGTGATCTTCTTAAATTGATATTTAAAGTTATTCCAGATGTCTGGAATTTGGTAACTATTGAGATCTTTATATCACTTAAAAAAAGTAGTTAAAATAAAATTTGTTTAGAGTTTTAAAAAAAATACATCATAATACATCTTTGATTTTTTTATATATGATAGCTTAATTTGTATAATTTAACCTAGGAAACTCCCAAGGTGCGCTGTCGTGCGATTCATGAGATATAATTTTTTAGGTACAATGACTACACCAATAAAACACTCTGAATGTTTTGAGATATGGCGTTCAGCAGACCAAACAGAAAAAATTAACGCAGTGTATCAATATATTTTGAGTTATTACAAACTGGAAGACTGTCCTCAAGTAATTAAAGATAGTATTAAGAAAACCGCTACGTTTTTTACCATGAGAGCGAGTACATATTGGCAATCGAATAGTAGAAAATAAGAAATACTAAATAAAAAGTATAAACACTGGCTTGATAACTATTTACCAATTGAAAACATAGTAAAAGATTACTATTCCGGTAACGACACAGTTGGAACATCTTCAGGAATTCTACCAAAACGCAGAAGACCTAAAGCAAGCTTTAGTGACATTAATTTAGCTTCGAAAAAACGTCGCGTTTTGGACTTAGTTCAAACTCGGGACAGTCGTGAATTAGAGTTTGCGGCTAAATGGTCTTCTGGCAAGTCATCGGATACAGAGGTTTATCGGAGACACAAAGATGCAAGAAATTTTAGAGAAAAGCATACAAGGAAAACCTCGAGATTAGATAATAATCATGATTTAATTACAATTATGTTAATAACTTCGGATCCCTTAATCTCAACCATCAGATCAAGAAATAAAAATAATAAAATATATACATATACAATAATATACAGAATGAATAAAATATATTTTTTTCATCAGTATTGTATTTAATGTCTAATAAAAAATAAAACTACTGTAATGTAGAATTATGATAAGCTCTTCTATGAACTCGCGACACTGTGCACCGCGCCTTCCGCCATTTTCATTAAATTATGGTAAAAATATACTTCAAATTGACCCTCATTCCTTCTTTATTGTACTCGTTTTAACATTTATAGCTACCCGAAAAGGGAAGCCCAAAAATGCCTGTTTAGACGCCACGTAATAGTTAGATCATATATTATATATGCCACCCTACCTAACAATATTAGTCGCCAAGTCATTATTTATAGCACCCCGTCTAATATTTCAATTGCCAATATTTTATTTGCTACACAAACGCAGCTAATAGTTTTTGGTTTTTATAATACCCTTAGTTTTGAATCTTATTTAATATAATAGTCGCAAAAACATTTAATCGCTGGCAAGTTATTTTATTTTATTGTTTTATTAGTTGTAAGATTTTATAATGTAACTGTTTGCTGTTCCTTAAAATAAAAAATAAAATAAAAAAATTAGCTGAAACATTTAGTCGCCTTTTAAGTTATTAGTCGCCAGGAAAATGATAAGCCAAAAATAAATAAAAAGAAAAACTAGAATATTTCCACAGAAAAATATACCAGTAAATGTTGGTACCTACATTTATAGTTGGTAGTTTTGTGAAACAACTATGTTCATTAACATTACTATTTGAATCTTCAAGCTTCGCTAAAGACTCCTTAATACTCGTCAGTGTAGCGATGTCTTCCACGGTGGTGTCGTCATCTTCGGGTTTCAAGGCGCATATTTCCAGGTTGAGCTCCTCGTATTCCACGAATGCTGCCCTCAGACGTTCTTCCTGCAGAATCAACGCTTGTTTGAAGAGCGTAGCAGGATTCTTGACTGCAGCGGTTATCTTGGTGATGGAGCCCTTGACGGCACCCAGTTTTCTAACGATTGCTTTTAATAATTTAAAAATTTTAAATTTTAATTTCGTAGTTTTCGTGTCAAATTGCATCGAATTCGAATTCCGACGCTTGCTTGACGCGTAGACTTGTTGTCCGGCAGCCAATAAGGATCGAGCGTTTGAATTTGCGCGGTGACACGCCCTCCAGAGCGCTCCGCCGTCTCGCCTCGACGAGGGAAAAATGGACTTGCCTCTCGTCGTATATCTGTTATGGACTAGGTGATTAATACAGGCATTATTCATAATGTGCGAGCATTATGAATAATGTTTAGCTCTATCGGGCTGAGTGATTAAGTACTATCTAAACTTCATTATTTATCACATTGCACGGTCATTTTTATATTGCTACATGACATTTGGGCAATTTGATAATAAAGCAAAATTTGACGCGGTGCGGGGAGGGAAGAACGCGTGACACGGTTTGACCAATCAGAGACCGCTATTCATCATGCGGCTCGTGCAGCGGGCGGTATTGTTTGTGTTTAGTTTTGCATTGTAAGCGAATTGCCCAAAAAATATATATCCTAGAATATTAGCTGAAAGTTGGGTTTTAATGACAGAAACGAATTGCTGTAAATCCGACTCCACGCAGTCTTGTCTGCCCTACCCCTAGAGTGTAATTCAAAATCGCGTAGGCGCGGAGGGGCGAGGCGGGCCGCGAGTTGAGGAGCAGGTGGTTGTAACACTCGCCACCGCGGCTGAGGCTGGCCGGCACCGCCGGCCAGCAAGCCGAAGCTACGGTGGTGAGCGTTAAACCTATCTGCGACGATAAACTCGCGTGGGACCGCCGGAGCCCCGCAGCGCCGGAGCCGTGGCAGAAATCATGCCTGCTGCAAAAAACCGAATTTACCTCAATGACGTTCCAAGCTTTACAAAATCTGACTGATTACTTAAATTGTTAAACATTTAGTTTATTTTTAAGTAACAATAACAATGAAATATTACTAATTAAATTTGTTTGTATTACTCTGCCCAAAGGGCGAAGTACAATATGTAGAATGCCCGGTCAATTTGATTATTGGAATGAACATTATTAAATTGCTCTCTCAGATTGGGCATTTTTCATAATGACCGGACATTATGTATAAGGCACAATTTATCATTTGGACCACAACATATCGATGCCAACAAGATAAAACGATTTTATTTGTCAAAAAACATGTGTTGGTTAACAATCTGTTTCAAACACCAAATAAATTTCTTCGATCTGCTCGCAGATTTTAAATAAATATGAATGGTCCTAAATCGGTACGGAATATGGTACGGAAGTGTTAAGTAGCTTCCATACTGCATACTGACTGACACCAAAGCGTCGCGGACGTGCCGCATCGTTGTTACTGACTCTGGGATCTCGCTCAAAAAAAGCCAAAATTTGGTCTTCAATATCGACGGCCATTCGTGGTCTGCCAGAACCTTGTGCGTGACTAGGGGTACAGAACTGCCCATGGTCAAGCAACCTTTGGGTAGCTCCTAAAATAGTCCTCGTAATGGGGACTCTGGGGTTTGCGATTCCTTGAGCTTGAATTTTGGGTATGCTCTCCGACGCGTACAGTCTGCGAGCAGCGCGTAAATTTTCGCCGCTCTGCAAATACACTCGCACCATTTCAAAAAACTCGCGATTTGTATAGTGTTAGTGAGACATAATGATGAATTTTTATACCGCGACCGCGGCGCCGGCGTTTGCGCGGGTAAATAATTGGATGCGACGTCCCGATAGCGCGTGCGCTGAGTCACTGTCGAGCGCCACCCCGTCTGGCGCGTACGGGCACCATCCCTGCCGCCCTCGCCCTTCGCATTCGATTTTACCCCCGCTGCTTAGCGACTCGCGCGCAGCTCTAAAATATTGTTAAGAATAGTAAGTGTCCATATTTTGCTGATTTTAAGGCGGATAAAAACACGAATATTTTTTTTTAACTGATGATGCAGATATGTTCTGTTATTGATTCTGAACCTCAGTTTGTTCATCTGAAGAGCTATCTGAATAAGGTAATGCACAAAGTATAATATTTTTCAGATTTAGTTTTAATAACGCATTGATACCATTTGCAATGTCACTTTTCATTAAATTAAGCCTATCACCTATTAAAAGAATGAATGTGGAGTCAGCATCGAATAGAGTATTAATTATGTTTTTTATTATATAAATGAAATGTAAATCAGGGTAGCAGTGACTAGTTACAATATGTGATTGAGAGAGTGAGTGTTGAATGTAGGAGCCTATACCTTTACTTAACCTGTCTGTGAATAAAATTTAATTAAATTGCTTGATGTTATATGAGCCCTGAACAGACGGAGGGGGTTCTGGCAGATTAGCTGCAAGCCGGGGTTCAGGCAGTGGGTCAGATTGTGTACAGTTGCAGGAAAGATTATTGGCCAGTGCCTCATACTTCTCTGCACTATATTTCGCCAGGTCCACTAGCTCACTAGCCTGCAGCAAGCGGACACTCGGTTCTTTTTGACATTCTTCATATTTACTGAAAATATATGAAAGCAATTTTTCTTTGACAGTTAGTTGGTCATGTAACTATTGTATGTCCAGGTCATAGGTAGCTCTGTACTGTTCAAGTTCGAGGGAACAAGTATTTAACTGCTGTACTAAATTCACACGATCTCTCGTGAAGTTAATACAGTTGTTTACTTTATTTTGTTTCCTTATTGTACGGTACTTCCTACTATTTTATACATTTAATTTAGTTCTTAAGTTTATTTTTACTCAAAACTAATGGACATTACATTATATTATGGTATCATCCCCAGTCAAATCTATAATTTCAGCTGAGGTTCATGCTGCTGTGGTGCTTCCTACCAACCCAGTGAAGAGGTTGAGGGTCTCAGATTTCTACAAAAAAATAGTCTTGTAGGCCTTCCCTTAACTCAAGCTCAAGATCAGTTATACAATTGCATTTAATGTGGATTTTAGCCCCTCCCACAATCTTCGGCTGAGCGAACGACCCTCGATGCTCCTTAGATTACCTCGAGCCAAATTCCGATGCTCATTGAGGAAATCCAGTAGAGCATCGATTTGGGCAGCCGTCGGTCCGGAGATGATAATTTCTTAACTCAAAAACTCACTGTGTCACATAAACTCAGTAAGACCAGGTCCAGTTCCACCAGGAGCATTAAAAAAAATAAAATCCGCCAGTTCCATCGTTCACTACTTTACTACTGTTCTATCGTTGGAACTGTTCTATCAACCATTTCTCGTAATGTTTCGGAATCGTTTTGGGCTTCGCGTCTCAATTCTTGATCAAATGAGTCGTGCATTGGGCGATTGAGTGCTATCATTCCTATTTGTGTTAATACTTTATTGGCAAGCATCAAGCACATGTTCTCAATTAAAATTTATGCCTCATTGTGAATTTATATGATCTTTATATTTATGCCATAAATCAGTCGGTGTTGATGGGAAGCGTGTAGACAAAATTCACAGTATCTTCGAGAGTGTGGTCCCAATGAGTGTCATTCTATAACAATCCCAAATGTTGACAGGCTTCTCTGTATGTGCCACACAATACACCATTAACAGTTCGCAGATGTTGGTAAACGCAAATAAAAGCACTCGTCTCGACTGGGATGGACTGCATAAAGACGGCCTATTGATCGGTGGAAAATACTTCTGGATAACCTGGAACTGGCTGTCCTCGTTTTCGTCGTTGGATTTTTTTTGATGATTCATTCCAGGTATAATATCTTGGCATTTCGGAGTAAAATAGTGGTCTGGCAAAATCATCATTCTGGCACATTTCAAAGAAGCTGGTTAATGTTGTCGATGGTGGCCGTCAACTCGTTGTAATACGTTTGAATCTGTAAAATACACCCGTTGACCATTTTCCAAATGTACGGCTAAGTGAACAACAGTAGGGTGTCGTTCATGTATAGGAAACGAAAATATACGCCACATGCCTTTCGTTACTACTAACATAGCGACCCATTTGATATTGAGTGACTTCATCATTTGAATTTTCGGCAGCAACTCCGAAGACAGCCATATCACTACATTTGTTCACATACTTCCAAATGTATTTAATAGATTTTACGGAATGGCAAAATTCAACGTTTATGTGTGCTTTGCAGAGTAATGGCGAAAACGGAACAACAACCCAACGATTGTCAACTTCAATGTCCTGTCGATTTACTTTGACTATTGTTGACTTTCCATTGTTATCAATGGATCGGCGACGATAAAGTTGATATCCATCATTTCCAGTAATAGTTTCTGTTCTGTTTTGGGTAGCGTTTTGAACATTTTCCTTCAACCATACACGGAGAAATGGGATTTAATATTCCACATGGACCATGTATCATATTTTTTGTAATAACCTCAATTAATTCGGTCAATTTCATTCGGTCTTATCCTCTCAACCAACCAAATGAGGATATGTGCATGTGGTAATCCGCGTTTTTGCTTAACAATAAAATTCATGAGCGATTTTAATTTCATTTTGAACACCCTTGCAGTGATATCGTGGCGATCAATGGATGATTGGCTAGTATATAATTCTTGTAAAATTTCTGTCCATTTTGGATTGCATGTGAATGTGATAAACAAATCTGGTGCATAGCACATAGCATCTTGAGCATATTCATGCATATGACGCGGACTTCCGACGTATGTTGCTGGGAGAATAGTTGTTCTGCCAACATTCTGTGCGTTTGCATCAGCATTAATGGCATCCCGAAGATGAATGTATTCCTCGGAACGGAGTTTTGCCTGGTTCAACCTGATAAATGTCAATTGTTCAGTTTCAACTTTCACATACACACCACAGCATATAGGTGAAATGGACGCCGAGAGGGTTTCATTTTTATGTACATATATAGATTAACTTGGTTATAAAAAAATAAAATGCACTGGCTTTCAAAAATGGACATAATTTCAAAACTTGTAAATCGGCTGTTACTACGTGAAGAATTCCTTTTTTCGCAGCTTCTTTAGGTGGATCCACACATTACGAGCATGCGCTCCGCACGGTGCACAACGCATGCCTCGGCTTGAGGCGTGCGTGTTGACAAATTGTACCAACATATGCTCGGGTCGAGCCATCGCGTGCGAAGCAAATGCTCGAGGCAAGTAGGCGCGCAGACTTGGCAAGGCATGTGCTCCGCACGGCGCACAACGCACAGCGCGTGTGCGCCGCACGCGCTATGCACTGTGCACCGTGTGGCGGCCGGCTCATTGCGAACGGTGCGTTGCGTTTTTTCTTTCCTTTTCTTTTCAATAATTGAATTAATAATTATAAAAGCAGTAGCGGATATGCGCACGCGATGCAAAGGCGCTGTGAGTGCAGCTGTGTGGGTTGGACCGGCCCGAGCATACCTACGCTGCGCGCTGTTTGGCCCGAGCAAACGCAGTTTCATTTTCGCAGTCGAGGCGTGCGTTGATATTGTACGCGGCGCACGCCTCGAACGTGCATGCGCGGCTACGTCCACACCTAACGTAATGCTCGCACTGAGGCACTTTGATATTGAAGCATTTGCCGACATACGTTGGCTCGCCCTCGCGCATGCGGAGCGCTTGCCTCGCCACGAATATACAGGTCCACACTTGGCGAGGCATGCGTTGTGCGCCGTGCGGGGCGCATGCCTCGCAATGTGTGGATCCACCTTTTATCTAGTCTTCTCCTGTCTTGCTAAATCTTTTCGTGACACATGTTGTTGATATATTTCCCCTGTAATATTGCCAGCTTTATATGAAGAACATAGATCACATGCATCTTTTTTTTGTTGAAACAAAGCTATGTTTTCATCTTTCAAAACATCCTCGAAAAGTTTTCTGGAAGCCAATTTTTGTCCAGTTTTTGTTTTGATGTGTTTTTATAATTTTTGTATATGTTATGTATGAATGATCACATATAAAGCTAGTACTAGTAGATTTTCATTTTCAGTTCGAGAGGTTAATTTTTTTCAGCGGGTCGTAAAAGCTTTTCGGTTTGAAGAATAAAATCGAAGGCGAAGTCATCGTTGTCGTCGAAGGCGAGGATGATTTTTCATACATTTGGAACTATATTTTAGATCTATGTCGCGCCGTCAACATCGTTGAAGCGCTGCGATCGCGCACTTATAGATGTTGCAACGATGATTTCTTGGTTGTAAAGATGTTTTGCGTTAGAGAATCACCCCCCAGTACCAGCCAAATAAAAATGCGTTATAAGGATGTTAATCAGTCTTTATTAGGAACAAAAAAAACACAAAGTTATAAAATAGCACATGACTAACTAATAAAAAGTGTTATGTTCTTCCAATAGACCGACGAAATTCTAAAGTATCTACGTTTGCCCCGTATAATCTAGCGAGTAAAGCAGCATTATTGACAGCGACGTCAATCAACCACATCGATATCATATACTATTTTTTTCCTCTGATGGCAATCCGGTAAACGCCTACATTAGCATCAAGTCTGTCTACTCCACCCATGAATCGGTTGTATTGCTGAACAACATTTGGCTGATCAATATTAATTTTCTGTTTAGCAGCAACTAAATATCGACGTGCTTTTTGAACAGGGTGCACTCCAAACTCATTAGACAACAATGTCACCACGTTGTTAGGAATGTAAGAAGTTTAGGGGCCAGAAATGTAGGGGCGAATTGCGAGGAGGACATCGCTACATTTCTGTAGTCTTTAAACTTTTTACTAGACCAAAAAGAGGCGACTGAAAAGTTAGACAGTAAAGAAAATGACCTACCTCTCCAAATACCTAGAAGCAATAAATTATTAGACGATGATGCAGAAATTCGAGAGGCAGGTTTTGAAATAAGAAATTACGTATGTGGTTGGGTATTAAAAAAAAATCGCACGAATTTGTAAATTTTGTAAAACCTGTAGACAGGAACTGAACAAATGAGTCTAAGCGCTCTCCGGGAAAAATATCACATACCAGGTGGCTAACAAAGGCCAACAGGATTTTGCACTTGTATGTGTTGCTGCAGATTATCGGAGCTAGCAAAGTTTTTGCCAAACCTCAGTCTGCATCGGCTAGCTCAGTTGAGGTGGTTCTAAGAGCGGTGGGTTCTTGGACCTGGTGGATGTTACACTCGCTACAAATTGAGAGGTTATGTTGTTACCTGGTGTTCTATGGGCGCCACCAAGGCGTCAAAACCTTGGAATAAATAAAAATTAAACAAGACAATATGTTCCTGTCATATATTCTATAAAAAATAGATAATGTATACAATTTTGAAACAAATTCTTGAGTTAGTTAAGTTAGTCTTTACAAAGTATGAACGATGAAAGAGGATATAGTTTTACGAACAAATTCTAGTTATACAAACAAGTTCTTTTCTAAATTAAATTATGTTAACCACATATTAAGTGTACCATAGTACTTCTATGAAAAGGCCTTTGTTCTGGTCATGACCGAGAAACAGTTCTTATTCTTAAATTAACAAATTCTTAAATTAATTAATAAATTAACAGATTCTGAAAACATTATTCTAGAGGTGGCATCCAAATAAAATGAGCCCAACGCTCCGCTTCTAAATTAAAGTTAAAATTTTGATTCTAACTGTCCTGATCCGCATGGGCACTGACACTGAGATAGTAAAAAGGCATACCAAAAGTCCAGGGAAACCACTAGTCACATATCCCAGTAATACAGGGGCTCACACCACGCGCACGTGCTACCGCATGGGCACTTCCTCCTTGGGGTTGTGGATCCAGCCGAGTTGGCAGCGACAGCGACCAATGCAAATACTACGTCAGGAACATAAAAAAGGGAGATTCTATTTATCGCATGCCGGTTATACCGGACATGTGATTATCAAAAACTATAAAAGAAAAGGATTAATAAAGAGCGGCACCCTGAAACAAAACAATGGGGCACACTATAATTCTGAACAAATCCTATAAATTGTGGCTCATGATTTCTATTAAATATCCACGACAACTCACTTGCCGCTCCATTCTTGCATTCTTGTTGCAGGGGGCGCCATGCGGCGCCTCCGCCACATTCTTTTGCTTTCTCGAGCAATACCTAAAACAAGCATAATCCACAACTTTTAGGAAAACAGATTGACTAGGTAATAGTCAAATCTTGAAGAAAATCACTACTTACAGCCAAATTCTTTCTAATATTCTCGCGCAACGAATACAACACGATCACGATCGGCCATGGAAAAGGAAATGGAAGATGCCTTGAGCCTTGAACTCCAAACTTGACAGATAAGGAACTAGGTCAAGGACAGATTAAACTTTCTTTAAAAAATACTACTTTTTATAATTTCCAAATTACTTGCAGGATTAAACTACTTAATTTTCTGAATAAGAATATCATTAAAAGAAAATTCTACGAAATATAAAGTTATCAAAACAAAAATCGATATCAAAAGCCAAGGATCTATAACCTCAATCAATAACATGAAGATGTCAATCAACAAAACGTCAATTACAAACCAAAACAAATCGTGCTGTTGACTCGTTGTGAATGCTAAACAAAGTGAATAAGACGAATGAAAATTCTTTTCTAGTTCTCAAAATAGGATGAGAAGGCAACAATACATCGAAATGCAACCCTTCATAATTCTACTAAAGTGCAAACTGTGCTATTCTGCAAGGAAAGTGTTGTGTTACCGCGAACACGTAGTGCAGCATTCTGTCCCCGCTTTCTTGGCGTCGTCGGTGGCAAAGCCAACCAACACGGACCCTACAGACCGTCCTACGAAAGGAGAACAAAATGCTACACCACATAGGTACTCTCCTGCAAAACAGCACGGTTGCGAAAAGTACACGCAACAGTGTCTACTGAGATACCTACAAACGAGCTGAAACAACTCGCTACTTTTGTAGTTAAAATATATGCTTCTATATGGTTTGAAATTAAATTAAACCCGACATGTCAGGATGGAGCAAGGTACTTTTAGAAGTTGGTATTTTATTCTCGATATCGTCCGCAAGAATTGAAGAGTGTTGTTGACCCTGCAATAAAGCGAAATTCTTTTTTGCGCACCCTGAGAACTTGCTCTTGTCTATGTTATCTGACGAACAAAAACATGAGAGGGAACTTGTCGCTAGATGCATTTTAAAGGCAAGGAAACCATCTGAATCCCTTCTGCTTCGAGTTTTTGAAGTGCCTACGATTAATTTAAACGCTTCAGCTTTGATTTGATAGACTGGCAGCAATCTTACTCGGAACCACCTATATTGACCAATGTTCCGGATGAGGCTCTTCGTTCCCTAGTTGAGGCAGGCGGTGATGATGAAGTTCTGTTTCTGCGGCTACCGATGTAGCCGACAGGTGTAATAAATACTTTTATATAAACATAATGTAAAAACTATTTAGAGTATTATTGTTTTTTTATATTTTTTATTGGTGACATTGATTTTTGTTTTAACATAAGAAGATTAAAATGTGGTGTGTTCAAGTCCTGTCGTTTTACTTTCTTTAAGTATTTAATTAATTGCGACATAATATTTAGGCTTGGATTCACTATAACCATGTCATACTGAAGCTGTGGAGCGGGCTGTAAAAACAGTAACAAAGGCATCTATGCAGCTGTGCCACAAAACCGCAAGGGAAGGTTTAATTAAGAATGAAATTATTTCATGAAAGCTTATGCCTAAGTTCGAAAGTATCAAAGATTTTAACGTGTAATTTGAAGATATTTTATTTTAATTTTGTCTTATTATTTGTTTAGTTTTCTTTCTTAATGATAAAAATAGAAAAAGATTATCAAATAATTCACAAAAAAATAAAAAATTACAGTTTTTCAAACTCAATGCGCGGGTAGAAGGGATTAAACAAAAATTTTATTTTTTATAAATGGATGTGGGTCACGTTTTTTTACTATTACAAAACGTATTGGACAATTTTATTATTTTCCATACGGAAGCAATCCACCCTAGTGTCTATCTTGTCCCACTCTATGAAATAAAACTCGAAGACTTCGTTTCCGCCAAAAGCAAGTCTTTGTTCACTCGACTGAAACTTGACGACAGCTTTCTCAACGAGTCTCTTTCTTTATGGTCAAATAATGCTTCGTTTCAACAGGCTAAAGCTAAAATTAAGGTACAGACCTTAAAAGTAGTAAACGATACCGAAAGAGCAGTCAAGTTGATGCAAGACATTCATGGCTTGTTCACTGTCGAAGAGGAACAAAAACAATTTCTACTACGTTGCGTACAAATAAATAAATTGGGATAAGGGCAGGAAGATGATGATGCTTACAAGAACAGACTGTAAAAAGCAAACTCTGAAAAGGAAATATGAAAAATAAAGCCCTTATTACTATTTACTGAAAAAAAATGTTTTATTTACTGAATTGAAATTAAGTTCTTAAATCTCCCTTATCTTCCCTATTTCTCCATACTAACTTTCAGGTTCAAACTTTGATGCTAAGTCGGCACGGGTTACCATTATCCGATTGCAATTATACTTCATATTTAAGACTTAAGGGTCAAATCGGAAAAAATAACAGTTATGCGTACCCAAATTCGCAAAAAAATGTTTCGCCCTTATGGCTTAAGACACCGTTGTGTGCACAGTCAGGTTATTGTCTAGATTTTGATTTTTAAACCGGAAAGCAGGTAATAATGTTGAAATTGTGACATGTTGAAGAATAAAATCATAGTCTATTTTGACAATTTCTTTAACAGTTATTCTTTGCTAGTAAAATTACAAGAGTACAACGTTATGGCCTGTGGAACGGTGAATCTAAATAGAACATTCTTGCCAGCACTAAAAGAAGACAAGAGTTTACAAAGAGGTGAACATGATTACACGGTAAGTGAAACAAAGATAAGTTTGCTGAAATGGAAAGATAAGAGATCGGTATTTATTTTGTCGAACTATCATGATCCAAAGAAAGTCGGAAAAGTTAACCGCAGAAAGTGCGATGGTACCAGTGTTGAAGTGCCCTGCCCAGAAGCCGTGAAAGATTACAACGCAAATATGAATTTTGTCAACAAGTTTGATCAGCTAAAAGGAAGTTATGCTTTGGACAGAAAATCCACAGGATATTATTTCACTTTCTTGATTACTGTGTTGTCAATGCCTTCTTACTTTATTAAGAATTGTAGTCTTCTTCACGCACAGACCTGTCCGAATTGACTCTCAAAGAATTCAAACGAAGTGTTTACCAGGGGCTACTGGCGCCAGCTTATGTTAGAAAAAGACCCGATTCAGTAAGCAGCAACCGTAGCTCTACAGCCTCTTCTCTTAGACCTTCATTTCTAAAACGACACAAACCTACAGTTTCTGAGGAAATACGTCTGGAATGCAATCGCCATCAACCTGAGAGAACCACTTCTAGAAGATGCTGCAAATGTAGCACTAAAATGTTTCCAGTGCGTACTATATGGCAGTGCAATATTTGTAAGTGCCACTTTGCTTACGAAAAGAAAAAAATGTTTTGCAAATTTTCATAAAAAGTAATCTAACATTATGTTTGCTTGCGAGACAATTCATTTTAGTTTATAATTTTATTAAATAGTATGCTTCATTCATTATATGTAGTTTTATTTGTATCAATGGTCATGGTAGTTAGTGTGGCTAACCAACAATGGAGTCAAAAAAACATGTATTTAACCCGATAGAAAGGAAACATTTTCTAGATATCCTTAAAAAGTAGTATTATAGAAAATAAGGATACAAACGGAGCCATTTTGAAGACTAAAACGATGCTTGGAGTCGTGTTATGGCGGAGTATAATGCAAGTTCTCTGGCTACAAAACAGGTAAGAGATTATTAAATACATAGAATTGCACAGTTATCATATTCATTCATTACGTACTCATGTTTTAAGGCTTTATTTAGATGTGCCGACTTAGGTTGTTGTATACTTATGGCGTGTATTGTCTAATTTTTTTTTTTTTTTTTTTTTTTATTTATTCTTTATTGCAGGCAACTAGGGCCATAGAAATTACTAATACATAAATATGTCGGATGGTCAGGATTTCTTCTCGATCTATCTGGCATCTGTGGGCAGAATAGGGTGATCGTGCAATGAGATAGACGTTTAAATAATTACAGTTTATTATTTAGACACTTTACACAATTACGATCAACTTCATTATAAAATTAAAATGTGAACACTAGACGTGACGTAGGGCAGTTCCGTGATATGTACAGCGCGACGCCTCAACGAAGACTCCTCTCCGCGAAGATCTCGCCGACACCACGACTCTGCCAAGCGCGCCAAAATGCTGTTTTTGGAGAAACACCGCCATTGGCCGCGCTTACGTGACGTTTAGCGTCCGTACTCATGACCGGATACGACACGGCCATCCTGCGTGACACACGTCCTCGTGTGTTAATCTAAAACAGAAAAAGAAACAGCACAGTTTCCGTTCGGCCAATCCTGCTATACCAGACTCCGTGTCTGCTCTCAACAATAAGGCAGTAGAATCCTCATGATTGTTTGTTTTATTAACACCAAATTAACTTTACAAATCTAGCAAAATGTAGCAACGAAAGTTTTCAAATAGCCTAAGTAGATTAGAAGCAAAACTACTAAGTTCATAAGTACCATTGAGCGTCATTATAAAATCAAAAATCAAATTTAAATCATCAATAACTAGACACCAGGTAACACATTCGTGATCATCAGCTATCACAATAGCTCATTTATTCTTACATCAAACAAGAAAGATCTCAGTTCGGGGACAACTAATTGAAAGCAAGGCACAATTAAATTCAAGATTTTCAAACTTAATAACAAAATAATCATGTCATTACAACATTTTGGAATTAAAATTAGGAAATTCAAAGTAAAACTGATCAACGTCTCTTCCAAGAGACAAACTCTAGACAGGTAAATTAAAACAAAACATTTAAGCTCTACATGTGACCATGGCTACACTTAGCCCAGTAACCTCCAGTTACTCTTTCCATATTGCGAACCTCACACAGGAACGCCGAGTCTACTCCTGGACTCATTGGTTTCCACTGAAACCCGACCTCCGCCAGAGCTGACTGCTTACCGCGTACTCACGGACTACTAAGTTAGCAGACACCGATTTCTACTGAGCTACGGCTACACGACAGCCTCTGGTACGGTCCGATCATCATGCAAACTTAAATTCTCTCCTCAATATCAGAACTACTTCAATTTAAATAATCAGTGATACTTTGATTTTATGGTATTTTTCTAACGCGATCATCAGCAATAAGATGGAGGTGGATATTTTTTTACTATCACAAAAATCACGGAATTCCTTACTTGCGAAACACCTACTTTGATCCGCGATACCTAATCTGTACAGGTACNCAATATCAGAATTACTTCGCTCTACGTCAATTTAAATAATCAGTGATACTTTGATTTTATGGTATTTTTCTAACGCGATCATAATCAATTAGATGGAGGTAGATATCTTTTACTATCACAAAAATCACGGAATTCCTTACTTGCGAAAAACCTACTTTGATCCGCGATAATCTGTACAGGTGCATCGAACAATGCCACACTGTCTTAAACCGCTTCTATACTGCTCTTGGTATCTATGCTCTTAGTATGAAATATTTGCAAGTCACGCAGTTATCGACAAACTACCTTACGTACCAACTCATCCTTTAATTCCACAAAGTTAACTACTTTTTGCTCATGTACAACGGCAATTAGCTATGCAATTCGATAAACCAGCTACACTTTATGGCTTCTACCCTCATTGCTAGTCAGACTTTCAATTTGTAATTACAAGAACCATCACAACTACGGTTGCCATTCTCATCAATGCATCCTTGTGTCCCTTGCCCGTTAGAGCCACCTGCCCTCTTCAGACCTCCTAAGGGACCACAAGCACAGAGACATGACACCAACTGTACCACAGACTACACACAGGTCTCTTCCCAGTCACCCGATGCCATCACACAGGCCAACGGGACTTTTCCAAGTCACCCCGATATCCATCATAGGTACAGCTTAACACAACATAATCACTCAGTAAGGTAACACTTTACCAACAAATGTACAGTCTGACACACAATTTAAGGCATACCAACTCAGTATAAGTTTATTGAGCAAGTAACAAAGTAAGCAACGAATCAAAACAGCGTACTATTTTATTAGGAAAGAACCAAACTCTTTATTTTGTACTTGTTGGACTTCCTTCTCACTATTTGAAATAAAAGCTATCACATAATTAAGCTCTATCTAAGCTCAAGTATAAAGGCAATTAACTACCCAATTTGATAAGCAACATACATCTCAACGCAAATACGAGATGGGCATTACTTTCTTTATTTAACAGCCTTACATCATCAATCTTGTTGTCGTAACGGGTTATAGCATCACAACCCTCAAGGACTTTGAGTTAGCCCGGGGGTCGAACCCGAGTTCTCGTGCATCACTACTAAAATGATAAGTTAGTCGACAATAATCAACGTCAAGGATTAATGACTTTAGAAAGTACACAAATAATGAAACTGGATTGATCTCACCAGGTTTATCCTTCCTGCTTCTGGTTGTTACACACTGCACTCAACCCTCGTTCAGCAACTGCATCAGCATCAGAAAGCCATCATGCTAGTGGGCAAGGTCATCTATGACTAGCAGCGTCCTCGGGTGTAGCACCTGTGGACAAAAACTCAGAGAAGAAAATAGCTCGGCGACTCATCTTCACTGTTTGTATTTCTACCGAATTTACGTGGATAAATGTTCTCTCACTCATAGGATTTAAATGGAAACCATTAGCGCAATCAAGTTTAGTCAAATAATTATCACCGTTAAGACGCGAAATTTGTTCAGAAAACAATGGTAGTGGGTACCTATCTGGCACTATTACACTACACATACGCTTTGTACTATCAGCCTTCTACACATTTGTGTAGCAACGTTATTTAACGTTGGACTCACAAAAAGAGAATTACTTGACTAAATTTTGGCATCTCATAATTCATTCACTCGTTCGCGCATTTCTTTTCGTTCTACCCGCGAGCAGTGGTAAGGTCGTCTATACGGTTTTATTTAGGTCAATCAAGTGAATTTCTAGTTTATAAGTTTTAATGCGGGTAGTGTGGAAACTCGTTGTAAAATGTTCAGAATATTTTTCTAAATTCTGACAGGTGATAATTTATGGTC
>NWSH02000605.1:10490017-10506649 GCA_002382865.2 Heliothis virescens | reverse complement strand
TTTACCTGCAATATTTGCCTTGCAAAGCCGACCGAGATGAACAAGCTGTCAGAAGTATTTTCAAGACCTGTTCGAGAAGATGTTTATAAATATGGACTTTCTACTCTTCATATGTGGATTCGTTGTATGGAGTGTATTCTACACATATCTTACAACATGGACTTTGAGTTGTGGACTGCACGAGGTGCTAACAAGCAACTAAAAGCTGCGAAGAAACATTTGACACAAGAAGAATTCAAACAGCAAATGGGAATACTTGTAGATTTTGTGAAGCAAGGCTTTGGAACCACAAACGACGGAAACACAGCCAGAAGGTTTTTTAGAGATTATGAGAAATCTGCCGAAATAACCAAAATTTACAAAGGCCTACTAAAGCATTTTGCGGTTATTCTTCAAACGATTTCATCAGGATGTGCCATAGATATTGAAAAATTCAGGACTTATTGCAGAGAAACAGCTGAGATCTTTGTGCATTTATACCCATGGTTTTATATGCCCGCAAGTGTACACAAGCTACTCATACACGGTGCAGACATTTGTCATCACTTTGGCCTCCTACCAATTGGCATTCTTTCCGAAGAAGCGGGAGAAGCAAGAAATAAAGAATTTCGAAGAGTTCGTGAATATCATACAAGGAAATTTAACAGGATGAAGACCAACGAGGACTTACTCCATAATTTTTTGATTAGTTCAGGCCCATATTTATCCCATATTCGCCCAAAATACAGCTAATTAAGGTTTAACTTTAGAGCTGTTTTCATAAAATATAGCATAAGATTATCATTAGATATAAAAAATATTGCTCATAACTTCTATAAGCTTCTATAAGTTCACTACATTGTTCTCATAAATTTAATTCGTCAACATTGAAATTCAGCTACATAGATACTTATATCACAGTTTTAGTAATTTCAGTAACAATATATAGCAGTAATTGTATTTTAAATAAACTCAGTGTATTCTTAGTTGCCCTGGCAACATGTTGACCATTGGCAACACAAATGTGAATTAATAATCTATAATCATAAATCATAATTTTGCAATCTGTGATTCCGTTTATAGTCTGTGNTTATATCACAGTTTTAGTAATTTCAGTAACAATATATAGCAGTAATTGTATTTTAAATAAACTCAGTGTATTCTTAGTTGCCCTGGCAATATGTTGACCATTGGCAACACAGAAATGTGAATTAATAATCTATAATCATAAATCATAATTTTGTAATCTGTGATTCCTTTTTTTAGTCTGTGTCCGTAATTAAAGGTGTGTAGCACGATTACATCTCGCAGGATTTTCATTTCTATTACCACCCACTACAGTCCACCGAATTACCAGCCATCAACAGAGCCTTTGCGACCTGAGTAGTATGTTCGAAATATTAAAACCGGAAAAACTCCTATCTTCTTCAAACGAAGAGATATTAAACGCTTCCGGGAAACTGTCGGCTAAATACAGTAAAGACATCTCAGTTAATCTTTGTGACCAATTAAAGGCTCTAAAAACATGCTTAAAATCTGAAATTAAAAAAAAGTATTCCATTAAAGAACTCATTGAATTATTGCTAGTAAAATTCAATAGTCTTGCATTCAGTTTTCCCGAGGTAATCACAGCATGTTTTTTATTTTTGACCCTTCCAGTAACAACCGCAACTGCTGAAAGAAGTTTTTCGAAATTAAAACTGATAAAAAATTACTTAAGAACTTCGATGAGACAAGAACGGCTGTCAGACCTCTCACTATTGTCCTTAGAGGCAGAAACTTTAGAAAAACTAAAATCATCATCAGCCATAAATGATTTAATAAATCAGTTTGCTGAAAAAAAGGCAAGAATGAATATGATTTTTATTTGTGAAATGGTTAAATTATGTTATGATAAATAAATATTTCTTGTTTTTATTTTGTGAAAAATCTTTACCCCCATATAAGGGCGCCCAAACAATTTTTTTATCGTATTTTTTAATGTGGAATTGGAGTGGAGTGGAAGATTTGCCCTTTGAATCAGTATATTTTCACTGATGTGGACTATGTGGCTGCAGAAACTTTCTTCGCTAAAAGCGAAAATGATCCTTCTTGACCTCTAGTTAAATACATTTCCTTAATAGGTAATCTCCTTTTAGTTCTATATTTGTAATAATAATATAAAACCAAATCATCTTCTTCTTCTTCCTCCAATAGAAGTAAGTTCTACTACTTGGTTTTCCATTATGTCACATAAAACACAACTGACTCCATCAACAGACTCTTTTATACTGACGTCAAGTCACGAAAAAACTGAAACACTAATCGCAGTCTCGAGTACATGCAAAAGAGACCGAGACAGTCGTCGCGGTCTCCGGTCACGTACTCCTGTCTCTTGTTTTAGTCGCGGCGCGAACTACCACTTTAAGCAAGCTCACGATTTCACTTTACCTGTTGTCACAGCAGCCAATACAGGAACCGAAACATGTTTTATGTCCTGACTCAATTGGAAAAAAAAATATAGCACTTTGCAAATTAACCTGGAATTATATGGACGAAGGACATGGAGAAGGTGCACCAGATGACCAACGAGCGGCAGTAAAAAGGACCGCTGACAGAATTGTTAACACAGGAACAGACATTGGGACATTTTCCAAAAATGTTTATCTATCAAATGCTCTGCTACAACTATCGATAGAAAAAAACATCGTTATAGAACAAACATTTTTGGAGAAAGGTCACACACAGATGGAGTGTGATGCGGTTCATAGTTCAATCGAGCAAAAATTAAAAAACCAAGAGATCTTTTTACCAAGTCAATTTGCGACGTTGTCAAAACAAGCTCGACCGCAAAAACCTTATTTGGTTGAATACTTAGACTACAGTTTTTTTGACGACTTCTCGGACAAGAATTCGTTCATCCATACGGCCTGGTCGCTCTGTCAATGATCCTACAGTAACGGATATGCGAGCACTGCAGTATAATCCAAGTGGAATTGAATTTTGAGGAGGATTATCTAGATTTGCCACGCAGAATTCGACGCAGAGCAATAATGCCCGAAACTTTACCCCCTAGACCAAAACTCTACCAAAGTCGCATCAAAATATCAGTAACTAAATGGAAACATTTACAGGAGTTAAAGACTGTTATTCCTTATGACTGTCACGGGTACTATGATTCCCTACCCTATTGATCTCTTTAAAGTCTGATTAAAAAAAAAGTAAAAAAAAAATAGATAAGAAGTGTTGTAGGAATTTACTAGTAGAAACAGGACCGTTTAATTGTCAAAGCATTAAGTTTTTATTTAATACGTATATTTACAACATTCTAAAAAAAAAACTTAAACTAAAAAGCGTCAAAGAATTCCTCCCCGTCGCTGTCGACCGGGAGCGTGCCCAAAAGCATTGCCACGCAGGTAGAAGAAGTTGATTAATTTTAAGCTAAACCTTTTTTGTAATACAAAATATTTTCTTTTTATAAAATAAACTTTTAACACCATTTTGTTAAACAATTTTTGATTTCCCTTCTCCTTTTATCTCCTTTACGGATATTAATTAGATGAAACATGACGTAAGTCAGTGACAACTATTTGGCTCTTGAAATTAGCATTTTTGGCAGATTTGTTTAGTCACCTTAACAATTTGAACAAGAACCTTCAAGGAAGGGAAGAACATATTTTAACAGCTAAAGATAAAGTAAAAGCATTTAACGCAAAACTTCGTTTGTGGTCAACCTCTCTGCAAAACAAAATGTTTGAGTCTTTTCTATGTGTTCAGAAGATTGTTGAAGATAATGCAACGGACCAAAGTTTTGCAGTATCAGCTCACATTCCTTGCATGATACAGAGTTTGCATAATTTACAAGAGAAACTTTTACCATACTTTCCAGACTTGCACTCTGAAGCTGATAATGGGCGTAGATAGATTTTAAACCCTTTTTTGTAAAAATCTATAGATTTGGCTGATGTCACCACAAAAATGAAAGAATGGCTGCTAGATCTAGCTGCTGATGGCATGCTTAAAATGGAATTTTATTCGCAAAATGTCGATGTATTTTGGATGAAAAGAAAAGACGAATACCCCGAGCTGGCAAGAGACGCTCTTAAATTATTAGTGCAATTCGCCACTTCATACTTGTGTGAACTAACATTTTCTTCAATGGTGGACATTAGGAACCACAGATTGAAAAACACTGTTTTAAAGGAACTATGGCCGTCCACCAAGTCATTTGGAGTTTCGGCTCTGAAAGAGATCGGTTAGAGATGCGCAGCCGAAGCTGTTTATGCATATTTTACTTTAATTAGCTGAAAACAATATGGCGTTCAGAGGTTCTTCTGACAAATTATATACGTCAAATAACGGAAAGTTCTCGGGCTTAGTACAATTACTAGGTAAATTTGATCCAGTAATGCTGTAGCACTTGTAATTAGCTACGAAGGGTGAGGTTGCAGATCACTACTAGGGAAAATACATACAAAATAAATTAATAGAGCTGATGGGTGAAAAAGTGAAGTCAGAAATTATCAATCAATGCGCAAAAAAACAATATATTATTCGATTATAGCTGACTATTACCAGATATTAGTCACGTAGAACAACTTTCACTAACAGTACAATTTGTTGATTTATCGTCAGATGACGATAAAATATCAGTAAAAGAGCATTTCGTTAATCGAATCGAAAATCGAAAAATTACCTGTGAGGCACCTGGTGAAAAACTGACTGAAGTCATTATTGATGTTTTAAATAAACACTGACTTGAATTAAACGTCTGTAGGGGTCAGGATCATGACAACGGGGTGAACGTGAAAGGGAAAAATATTGGGGGTTCAAAGAAGAATTCTGGACATAAATCCCTTGGCTGTTTATGTACCCTGTGGCTATCACAGCTACAATCTCGTGATGGACTGTCTATGCTATGCCGCTAAGTCTTCCGTAAAATCAGTCACTTTCTTTGGGGTACTTCAGAGGTTGTTCACATTGTTTTCAGGTCATCTGTTCATCGATGGAAAATTCTAACCGACCGCTTGGAATTATATACTACAAAAAAACTCAGTGACACACGTTGGGAAGCAAGAATAAACAGTGTCAAAGCAGTCCGTTATCAAATTAGTGCCATTTATGACGCTTTAATTACTTTAGCAATTGAAACAGAAAACTGATGTTCAAGTCCCTCATGAAGCTATTATGCCTTTGCTCCGTATTATGCCTTTGGAAGTAATGACAACGGTGACTCTGCTGATTCCACCTTTCCCAGTATATAAATGGGTGAGTCGGCCAAGTTTCCATTGCAGTGGGGGAACATTTTCTTCCTAGAAGATCACCAGATCTCCCACACGAAGCTCGTGTTGCCTCGTTTTCCACGTTGTGCCCTGCGTTTATGAGAAAAAGAACTAGAATATGGATCATTATGATCACTTGTCTCTTTTTCAACTCCATAGAGTCTAATAAAGCTTGACTACTTGCAATTAAACTAATAAATTGATTTTGATTGACTTTTTGTAATCTGCTGCTCGGAGTCAGAATGTAACAAATCAATTTTGTTTTGTATTTCCTCATATTCACTCAATAATGACAGTATTTTACTAACCTTTATTTCTAATTCTTTATAAAATAGGAACATCCTTTAAACTTTTAAATTCAGCCACGTATTTATCGAATCGCGTTAAACGTGCAATTAAAAATGTTTGTACGAGTATTTTGGCTAGTTGTAGGTAATAGATACGTTCATTTTTCATAGATAATGGTACGGAACCCTTCGTGCGCGAGTCCAACTCGCACTTGGACGGTTTGTTTTATTTCTGGTTTGTTCTTTTAGGGTTTCGTACCCAAAGGGTAAAACGGTATGGCCGCATTATGTGTTCTGAGAAAGCGAACGCTTCATTTCCAACAAAGACATAAGGCATTTTTTCCCCGTTTTCGTCTTTTGGCAGGTGGCTTGGTGAAGGAAGCATTAACTGACCATCTTCAAGCTTCTTACCAAATGCAGAATTTTTGAAAACGGTAGAGTCACTGCTGTTACCGTAAGCTCTTGTCAACACTGATAAAATAATAATTGGCATCAGCTATCGCCATCAAAACTAAGGAATGATATTGCTTATAATTATGAAATTCAGAACCCGCGCAGTTAGGTTTTTCGCACCTTATATGCTTTCCATCTACCGCTCCCAAGCAGTGTGGAAAATGGGCTCTTTTATAGAAAAGTTCAGCGGTTTGGCAACAAGTTGTTTCATCTGGTTCTGGCATATATAGGGTGTAAAAAAAGTTATATTCAAAATACTATATACGAACTCGGAATCAAAAAACTAACATTGTAAAAATTTTTTTTTTAAATCGGAGCAGTTTTAATTTTTCACGTAAAAAAAATAATGTAGCTTAATATTTTGATGCGCGCTGTACGCAGGGCTGCGCTTGCGAGCCGTTATTGTTGCCGAGTTATCTGTCGCACAGGAAGGGTGTGTCGTATTGCTAATCTCGCGCGCTAGTTTTTTGTAATGCCGTTTACGTATTCGAACAGGGAGTACTTGGACATGATAGTGTGCTATGTCGCGACCGGTGAGAGTTTGACCGCAGCAAGGAACCGGTACCGTGAATTGTATGGCGACCAGCGACGAGTACCGGCTATCCAAACTATCCTGGGAGTGTACCAGCGCTTACTGGACAGTGGACAATTTCGTCCGCATCAAGCTGATACCGGGAGACCACGGATCGCAAGTGACATTGAAGAACGCGTATTGGACTACTTCAGGGATAATCCACACGCGAGCACACGTGACGCAGGCCGGGACTTAGGCATAAGTCACACTACTGCGTGAAGAAGGCCAACACCCATACCACTTTTTAAGAGTACAGGAACTGCTACCTACAGATTTTGAACCGCGGCTGGGATTTTGTAGGTGGTTGGTAGAAGAACCTGGACGCAATATTTTATGGACAGACGAGTCCACGTTTAGTAGAGTGGGATTATTTAACATCCATAATGCTCACTGGTGGTCATACGAGAACCTGCGCGCTGTGGTTCCGGATCATTTTCAGCACCGGTTCTCAGTGAATACCGTCTTCTTAGAACGCCTCAACGGTGATACCTATCATTAATTACTGCAGTCTGTGCAAGACATGCTAGAAGATGTTTCTCTTGCCGAAACAAGGGACCACTTTTTCCAGCAAGATGGAGCGCCTGCACATTACCACCGAGCAGTTCGTTCGTACCTCGACGCCACCTATCCTAACCACTGGATAGGCCGTGGAGGACCTACTGCGTGGCCTCCTCGATCGCCCGACCTTACGCCCCTAGATTTTTATCTTTGGGGTCGAGTAAAGGACTTAGTGTATGGACACAGTGGGAACAATATTAGAAACGTGGACGAACTAAAAACCCGCATAATAAGTGCATTTGATGTGGTTAAAAGTGATAGAGACACATTGATTGCAGTAAAAAATAATGTTCTTCGTCGTGCTCACTTGTGCATTGGAAATGGTGGACACTTTCAGCATCTTTTGTAAATAGGTAAGGTAAAATTAATACTTATTTCTGTAAAATGTGATTTCAAATTATTAAAAATTTATTTATTTTTTAAACTTTCATTTACACACTTAATAATATTAATACAAGTATTAAAATAAACAATTTCAATGTAATTCAGTGAATAGCTAGCCATAAAATTTGAATCAGCTGTTTATGAATCGGCGCGATCAAAGAGGTGAATGAGCGCTTTGCGCGCGGCCGCGCGGTTAGGGTCAATTCACACCGAGACGCGACGCGTCTCGTTCTCGAGGTGCAGCGCGACGTATCAATTCTCACAATCAAATGTGTATCGTTTCGTGTAGTGAATAAAGTATATTTTGAGTCGCTCTATGTAAAATCTGCGTGCAGCGTCGCGTCGCGTCGCGTCTCGGTGTGAATTGACGCTTACTCTCGTTATCTTGTTTTCGCGGCGACAAGGCGCGCGGCGCGGGCGGCCGCTGCTGGGGCGGCGCGGGCGGCCTACACAGTGTACAGCGCGCATATTCATTAATTTTGTGCGTAGTTAAAGTATTGAATATCTTTGAAACGGGTGAAAAAATATATAGTTATTTTTTATTTGTTACTGCAAACAATTCCTCAAATTTCGTAAGGTTATTTTTTGACACCTTATATAAAGGTTGTAAATATGATCATAGTTTCTCGCATGTCTCATCTATAATTTCGCCAATTGAAGAGATGCCAATTAGATATTCGAAATATAGGGAACAGTAGGTAGTTCCTGAAACCAAGTACCGGCAACAATCATAAAAAAATAAAATGTAAAAATAAAAAATGTAAATAGATAAACCATACTTAAAAATTATTTAATAAAACACTTTATGTTCATTTACAGGAGCTGATGTGCAAAAAACATTGAAAAATCTGAAGGATACCGATTTCAAGGAGGTAGCAGCTGATAAAAAGGTGGTGTCGGGTCAAGCCAGAAAAAAAGAAAAGAATATACGTGACATACACATGGGAGCACTATCATTTTTATCCAATCAAAAATCTCTGAGATGCGACAAATAATTTTACACACAGGAGACAGTATAAGTAATGCTGAAGACCTTAATAAATAAATCTGGCGAAAACACTGACTCAGAAGTTACACAAAATAATAGACTGAAAGCGAGCATGCGTAAAATGAGTAAAAATCTTAATAACAGCGAAGATGAGTTATTGAAACTATTGCAGGAGAAAAAATATGATGAAGATGTTTCATTATGTGAAATGCTCAACTCGATATTAAAAAATCTATCAATAGACCAGAAACACTATGCCAAAATTGAAATCCTGAATACACTTAACAGAGCAACAAAATATTCACCACCTACACAAAATATCATGCCACCTAGATTCCGTCAATCATCATCATTGCATTCACCATACAACCCGAACACTCCATCACCCTATCCAAATACGCCCTAATACCCTACGCAATTCGACAATCTCTTGTTCCTCAAATTTGCCAATTCATCTTTTGCTAAATCACCGCCTGATCCATCTCCTCAAACTCGGTTTGTGGTCATTCCTCTTGTCTGAGTGACTATTATTAAAATATGCAGTCTCGAGTAGGTCAGCCCGGCTGTTCGCTAAACTTACTTTTATATTCTTGCCACTTAGTGCCGGTATGGATGTCTAGCTTAGAGGAAATTCTGAATATTATAAGTACATACCACTTATCAGTTGGTAACCCTAATGTCTCCAGCGCTCTGAGATGTTTCATGACGTGGTCTACAATGAATCTTAATGACTTGTATGATTCTTTTTTCTATTGTTCAATATCAAATAAAGCCGTTAGATGTTAGATGGCGACTAACTTTCAGTAAATCATACCACTGGTATGGAGCTTCCATGTGGGTTTGAAGTTGATAAGGCCCATATTTTTGTTGCATTCTAGATATGAATATCCTCGGATTGGATATGTAATTTTAATTGGATCCAAAAGTTTCATTTTATGGACAACAAAATGAATTAATCTTATCACAGTGTAGTTCTTATTCTGTCCACCTGCTGAATCACAATATATTTCCAAATGCTTGATACGACTATCCAAATGGTTACTTAAATATAATGAAAGATAAATGACACCACTTCATCTGATCCCTTGCGTCCACAGGTTTCAGGATAGGTATAAAAATAGGAGGTTGCATCCCCCAATGAATGGATGTTAAAAGAGTACATTGATAACTGATGCTTGTAATACACATCGTTTGTGGAAATGTTTGGTAGGGGTACATTCTTCTGATGGTCCATGGCAATTGCTTGAAATTCCACTTCTCTGTGTTCAGATCTTCGGGCAGATGTTCCTTTCTTGTTTCCTTTAAGCTTTAGTGATTTAACCTTCATTTAAACGATTTTATATGATTACAAATCAGATCTTTAATGTTCTGTCCAATCTCTTGTTTGAACTCGACTTGCCTCTTTTGTCACTTGGTGCAGTACCTGTAATTTTCAATGACTTCAACTATAGTGCTTTCGTTTTAGTTGCAGTGATGTAACCTAACGAAACTTAATGAAGCTAAGTCGGTTGAGAGTTCAGATGCTCCATCACTAGATTCGTCTTTTGAAAGGCCCAACATTCTCGGAAGCCCCACTTCATCAACCAGTCTTTCAGAAAAAGAGGTGGAACCATCTGATGTTGAGGAAAAGGCGTTTGAAGTACCTCTCACACCAATCCTGAACGCAGTATTCCTAAGCCTTACGCAATGTAACTATCACGTCATACCTTCAATTTCTTCGCTGCGTTCTGTACCTTCTGTTCAACCATCTACTGCCATGGCGATAGCCACACCTTTAAGAACACGTGGACAAAGAAAACGTTCTGCGCCTTCTGATTCCGAAAAGATCCCGAATCAAAAAGCTGAACTTGCGATTCCGTTGGAAGAAAGTGTCATTTCAACACAGCTGATATAACTGATCCTACGTTTGTCATGAACAAGTGGAGTAATATTCGAGACACATTTATAAAGTTTCTTAAGACTAAGCCTCTTTCACCATCTCCAAGTAAAGCATTGATTAGCTACTTCCCAATTACCGTTAATTGGCAAGTAAAATTTACGAGTATCTTTTACGAATTACACAAGCGAAAACAAAGCTTCGAGTAACAACTTGTCAGTTAAGTGAATGATGTAACAAATTGTTCGTTACATTCGTTTAAAGCTATGTTATGATTTACTGTGGATAAAGTTAAACGAGATAGAAGTGCAAACTTTTCATTACATGAGAGGGGACATTTTGGTTTCTCTTGTACAGAAATACCAAACTGTGTTAGAAAATAAACAGAGTGATGCTTCGACATGGAAAATGAAAGAAGCTCCTTGGAAAAGCATTGAAAATGAATTCAATGCTCGATCTGGAGGCACATTCAGATCGACGAAAACATTAATACGAGGTCTTGAAAAGTACGGTAAGGAAAAAGTCGGCTGCAATACGCTCTGAGTTTTACCGCACCGGGAGGTGGCCAGAACAAGGCCCCCACGCTGGGTAACGTAGAAGAGCAATAATCTCTCTTAGTACTGCCGGTTTGCAAAGTATTTACGACTCTGATATATTACCACAAACTAAAGAAGATCAAGGTGAGTTAAATTATTGTTTGTTTAATTGGGAATCTGTATTGCGGGGTGGAACTCAACTTACGATATGTTGCATCGATTAACCGGCACCAAAGATGCAATAATATCGACAATAGCTCTCACCAGACCTGACCTCGCACTGACCTATTACGACTGAGTAGAATACGTTACTTCGACGCACAAAATATCGATGAATGCTAATACGATGCTACAAAATTGCGACACACGTTACCGCGATAGATCTTCACTGCGATACTACTTGACTTAGATGCACGTTACCGCGATAGATCTGCACTGCGATACTACTTGATTTCGATGCTCGTTACCGCGATAGATCAGCACTGCGATACTACTTGATTTCGATGCTCGTTACCGCGATAGATCAGCACTGCGATACTACTTGATTTCGATGCACGATACCGCGAAAGATTTTCACTACGATACTACTTAACTTCGATGCACGTTACAGCAAAAAAATATTTCTACAAAGCCGCAGGCAAAAACTAGTACAGACAACAGCAGGTCAACGTATACGTTATACGTATATATATCTGTCAAATATTACTACTAATCAAACATTAACCTACCTCCATTGTGATAAGGTTGAAAATAGAGTGCAGAAATTTGACAGATTGTGGTAACTTGATGTGCTGTCGTCTGTACATAAAAATTTGAAAATGATAAATAATATTATATTGTAATCATTGTAAGTCTACCTACCTTTTTACTTTTATCTAGTGACAGTTAAACATTATTTTGACATCCTACCCTACGGTGTCAACACAGAATTGATTCACTTGATCTTCTGCCGTTGGATTGTGTGGATTAAATCTCATAATTTCAACGGAATCCAAGTTTTATTGAAGCGAACCTGAGCTGACCCTACATCATGGATACTCCTTGTTTGTTTATTAAATCAAGAAAAGGTAAAGACCAGTTGCTTTTTGAAAATTTTCTGTACAGTTTGAATAAATGTTCTGAAGACAATTTTTATTGGAGTTGTGTAAGAAAAGGATCTTCGAA
Source organism: Heliothis virescens (assembly GCA_002382865.2). Taxonomy (NCBI): domain Eukaryota; kingdom Metazoa; phylum Arthropoda; class Insecta; order Lepidoptera; family Noctuidae; genus Heliothis; species Heliothis virescens. The sequence goes on along the minus strand of NWSH02000605.1, from coordinate 10,494,589 downwards.
GTGTGCTGCAGCGGTCAAAATTAAAAAGATTGGTGAGTACATTATCCACTAGTGACATAGGCTATATTTTATTTTGGAAATAAATAGGGTGTTATGTATGTGGGTAACTTTGAGTAATTATTAAATAAAACAGTCTGCGTTGAACTGCCTTGTTTCATTGACGTGTCCCGTATCTATCACTGGCGACGAGCGGTTACCGATACTTACGCGTGTGAATTTATTTTTGTTAAAATGCCAATCGGACACATTGAACCTTTTAATGTGGCTAACAACAATTGGGAAGCTTACGTTAGACGTGTAAACCAGTTCATTACACTAAATAACATTGCCGAGACGTTAAAAGTAGCTACTTTAGTGACGGTGGTTGGCGCGGAGTGTTATGATTTGATGTGTGATTTGTGCGCCCCAAATACCCCAGAATCGAAAACTTACGATCAGTTAGTGTCATTGGTGAAGGAGCATTTGGAACCAGACAGGTCGGAAATTGCAGAGAGGCATATTTTTAGGCAGAGAGTGCAACGACAAGGTGAAAATATTCGCGAGTACCTACAGGCGCTAAAACATTTGGCAAAAACTTGCAATTTTGGCGCTTGTCTAGATGTGTGTCTACGAGATCAATTTGTTTCGGGACTATTTGATGAGGACATGAGGTCAAGGATCTTCGCAGAAAAGAATATTGACTACAAGCGCGCCGTGGAGTTGGCGCTGGCGCTGGAGGCGGCGGAGCGGCACGCAGCTACGGCGTGTGCTTCGGTCAGCATGGCAGCCGCGCAGCCCACCGCGGTGGCGCAGCACGAGGACGACGGCTTGCATCGAATAAGTGCGGGCGCTGGCACGTCGCGCGGCGGCCGGGCAGGCGGCCGGCGCGGTGCCGGCGGTGGCGGCGTCGGCGCTGGTGAGGGCGCAGGCTCGAGCCGTGCCCAGGCGCAGCGCACATGTTCGCGATGTGGTAAACCAGGTCATTCGGAAGGCAAGTGTCGGTTTAAGCAATATAGTTGTGACGTGTGTGGTGAAAAAGGTCACTTAAAAGCGGTGTGTACGAAAAATAAGAATACTAAAGGATCTAAAGGTCAGTTTTTTTTAAATGACTCGGACTCGGATGATGACATGTGTAATTTTTACAATTTAGTAATTAATAGTGAGGGTGACGGACCTTATTATGCAACATTGTTAGTTGAAAACATTAAATGTAGGTTCGAAATAGACACGGGAAGTAAGATTTCTGTTATATCGAAGTGTTATTATGAAAATAACTTCTCTAATGTACCGATAGAAAATAAGATGTTAACTTTAAAATCATATACTGGTGACATCATCGAGACAATCGGTTATATTTTAGTCAATGTTGTATGTGGTAAACATTTTGCAAAACTTAAGTTATATGTGATTGATAACGGTGGTCCACCACTGATGGGCCGGACTTGGATCAAACATTTAAAGTTAGCACTGGTCGAATGTTACAATTTAACTGATACCGACTCGATGGCTGCTGAATTACGTAGTGAATTTCCACAAGTTTTTGCAGAAGGTTTAGGCACATTTAAAACTAAAATTCAGTTATATCTAAAGGATGATACACCAGTTTTTGTTAAAGCGCGGTCGTTGCCTCTGGCCTTACGCCATCCTGTGGAGCGGGAGCTCGAGCGGCTGCAGCGGGAGGGGGTGATCTATAAAGTGGAACGATCTGACTATGGCACGCCTATTGTGCCAGTAGTTAAAGCTAACGGTAATATAAGATTATGCGGTGATTACAAGATAACGATCAATCCACTTTTAAAAGATTATCACTACCCGCTGCCCCGTATTGAGGACTTGTTCGCGACATTAGGGGGTGGAGAGGAATATACTAAATTAGATTTATCCAATGCTTTCCAACAATGTATTTTACATGAGGATTCACAGCCGATGACGGCAATCACTACTCACGTTGGTACTTTTGTTTATAGAAGAGTTCCATTCGGTATTAAATGCATACCCGAAAATTTCCAAAAAATCATGGAGGAGACCCTAAGTGGATTGCCGTCAACGGCAGTGTTTGCAGATGACATTTGTGTCACAGGCAAAGACAGAACTACACATTTAGCTAATTTAAAAGCGGTGCTGCATAGGCTAAATCAAAATGGCTTGAGAATCAATTTCGCTAAGTGTGAATTTTTCAAGAGTAGTGTTACTTATTTAGGCTATAAAATTGATAAATGTGGATTACATACAGATAGTAAAAAAATTGATGCCATTGTTGCAGTTCAGCACTGCGATACTACTTGATTTCGATGCTCGTTACCGCGATAGATCAGCACTGCGATACTACTTGATTTCGATGCACGATACCGCGAAAGATTTTCACTACGATACTACTTAACTTCGATGCACGTTACAGCAAAAAAATATTTCTACAAAGCCGCAGGCAAAAACTAGTACAGACAACAGCAGGTCAACGTATACGTTATACGTATATATATCTGTCAAATATTACTACTAATCAAACATTAACCTACCTCCATTGTGATAAGGTTGAAAATAGAGTGCAGAAATTTGACAGATTGTGGTAACTTGATGTGCTGTCGTCTGTACATAAAAATTTGAAAATGATAAATAATATTATATTGTAATCATTGTAAGTCTACCTACCTTTTTACTTTTATCTAGTGACAGTTAAACATTATTTTGACATCCTACCCTACGGTGTCAACACAGAATTGATTCACTTGATCTTCTGCCGTTGGATTGTGTGGATTAAATCTCATAATTTCAACGGAATCCAAGTTTTATTGAAGCGAACCTGAGCTGACCCTACATCATGGATACTCCTTGTTTGTTTATTAAATCAAGAAAAGGTAAAGACCAGTTGCTTTTTGAAAATTTTCTGTACAGTTTGAATAAATGTTCTGAAGACAATTTTTATTGGAGTTGTGTAAGAAAAGGATCTTCGAAGTGTGCTGCAGCGGTCAAAATTAAAAAGATTGGTGAGTACATTATCCACTAGTGACATAGGCTATATTTTATTTTGGAAATAAATAGGGTGTTATGTATGTGGGTAACTTTGAGTAATTATTAAATAAACCAGTCTGCGTTGAACTGCCTTGTTTCATTGACGTGTCCCGTATCTATCACTGGCGACGAGCGGTTACCGATACTTACGCGTGTGAATATATTTTTGTTAAAATGCCAATCGGACACATTGAACCTTTTAATGTGGCTAACAACAATTGGGAAGCTTACGTTAGACGTGTAAACCAGTTCATTACACTAAATAATATTGCCGAGACGTTAAAAGTAGCTACTTTAGTGACGGTGGTTGGCGCGGAGTGTTATGATTTGATGTGTGATTTGTGCGCCCCAAATACCCCAGAATCGAAAACTTACGATCAGTTAGTGTCATTGGTGAAGGAGCATTTGGAACCAGACAGGTCGGAAATTGCAGAGAGGCATATTTTTAGGCAGAGAGTGCAACGACAAGGTGAAAATATTCGCGAGTACCTACAGGCGCTAAAACATTTAGCAAAAACTTGCAATTTTGGCGCTTGTCTAGATGTGTGTCTACGAGATCAATTTGTTTCGGGACTATTTGATGAGGACATGAGGTCAAGGATCTTCGCAGAAAAGAATATTGACTACAAGCGCGCCGTGGAGTTGGCGCTGGCGCTGGAGGCGGCGGAGCGGCACGCAGCTACGGCGTGTGCTTCGGTCAGCATGGCAGCCGCGCAGCCCACCGCGGCGGCGCAGCACGAGGACGACGGCTTGCATCGAATAAGTGCGGGCGCTGGCACGTCGCGCGGCGGCCGGGCAGGCGGCCGGCGCGGTGCCGGCGGTGGCGGCGCCGGCGCTGGTGAGGGCGCAGGCTCGAGCCGTGCCCAGGCGCAGCGCACATGTTCGCGATGTGGTAAACCAGGTCATTCGGAAGGCAAGTGTCGGTTTAAGCAATATAGTTGTGACGTGTGTGGTGAAAAAGGTCACTTAAAAGCGGTGTGTACGAAAACTAAGAATACTAAAGGATCTAAAGGTCAGTTTTTTTTAAATGACTCGGACTCGGATGATGACATGTGTAATTTCTACAATTTAGTAATTAATAGTGAGGGCGACGGACCTTATTATGCAACATTGTTAGTTGAAAACATTAAATGTAGGTTCGAAATAGACACGGGAAGTAAGATTTCTGTTATATCGAAGTGTTATTATGAAAATAACTTCTCTAATGTACCGATAGAAAATAAGATGTTAACTTTAAAATCATATACTGGTGACGTCATCGAGACGATCGGTTATATTTTAGTCAATGTTGTATGTGGTAAACATTTTGCAAAACTTAAGTTATATGTGATTGATAACGGTGGTCCACCACTGATGGGCCGGACTTGGATCAAACATTTAAAGTTAGCACTGGTCGAATGTTACAATTTAACTGATACCGACTCGATGGCTGCTGAATTACGTAGTGAATTTCCACAAGTTTTTGCAGAAGGTTTAGGCACATTTAAAACTAAAATTCAGTTATATCTAAAGGATGATACACCAGTTTTTGTTAAAGCGCGGTCGTTGCCTCTGGCCTTACGCCATCCTGTGGAGCGGGAGCTC
>NWSH02000605.1:10469638-10489917 GCA_002382865.2 Heliothis virescens | reverse complement strand
AAAAATGTGGAATGGCAATGGACTGATGAGTGTAATAGGGCCTTTATAAAAATAAAGAAAGTGAGAAGTTTGAGTCAAGTATCTCCGTAGTTTTTTGCAGTAACGTGCATCGAAGTTAAGTAGTATCGCAGTGAAAATCTTTCGCGGTAACGTGCATCGAAGTCAAGTAGTATCGCAGTGAAGATCTTTCGCGGTATCGTGCATCGAAGTCAAGTAGTATCGCAGTGAAGATCTATCGCGGTATCGTGCGTCGCAATTTTGTAGCATCGTATTAGCATTCATCGATATTTTGTGCGTCGAAGTAACGTATTCTACTCATTACGACTGGCTAGTAATCGAATCCGTTCTCCCTGTTTTGAGACTTTTTTACGACGTAACAGTTGAAGTGAGCGGCGAAAAATAATGTCTCATTGGCTAAGGTCATTCCACTTTGCAGAATAATGCTGGGTCACATTAGGGGCAGGCGGCTGCTTGAGCAAAACTCGGATGGTAATAATGTTTTACCAGAAATAAAAAAAATATCAAAGATTTAAAGTTTAAATCTTTGATATTATTTTTATTTCTGGTTTAAATTTTAAACCACAGATTCGGTCACATAGAATCAAATTTATTAAACGCGGAATCCACAATTCTAGATCCGCGTTTTAAAAACAAAGGATTCCAGGACTCCAGATTATTCGATAGGGCTTTGACAACAACAACGCCAGCGGTAGAGCCAGTGCAACCAGAACCGGGCCCTAGTCACTCAATTTGGTTTGACCAAGAAGTGGATAAACAAACAGCTGACAACCCAACGGCGGCAGGAATCGTCGAACTAGACAAATTCCTTCATGAGCCGCTTTTAAAGCGTACCGAAGACCCATTAAAATGGTGGCACGCTCGGAAGCACATATATCCTCTGCTTTTTATTTATATAATGAAAAGGCACAATCTCGTCGCCACGTCAGTTTCATGCGAGAGGATATTTTCGAAAGCGGGATATACATTAAATGAACGTAGGAGACGATTGACGTCCAAAAAAGTTTCGCAGCTCCTGTTCATAAGTTGCATTTCTGCCATGTAAATAGGTGTAAACAACTGTAAATAAGTAGGTATAGGAATGTGAAAAAAAAAAACTAGATATAATATGCACATGTAAATAATGCTGTAAATAATAATCAAAAGATCACTGTACATATCCACTGATTTCTAAATACGCCAACCTTATGAGTCATAGGTTGCCAGTCCTAAGCCTGGAAAAGTATGAAGGGAAATCGGTAGTTTATACACTTTATTACTACAAATAAATAAAACAATACCTACCTAATCTATCAATGTTGTATTCCTTAGTCATTAATTTCATTGTAACATAGGTAATTATATTAAACTTAACATTGAAGTTATTTTTTTTTGGGTATCTATTGATCAATCATAACAATAGATACTTAAAAAGAACGAAACGAGTAGTGCAATAAATCAGAATATAAAGATAGGTAAGTTAAAGAGCAAGCAGATATGGGTACAGCACATGCATCTTGCTCTTAATTATACGTTGTATTGAATTGATTGAACGAAGCGAACCACGCTGAGCAACGCATCAGTGCAACGCGTCGCTTCGTGTCGTGCGCGGATTCAAATGGATATAAAGATACACATGAGTGTACATATCCCAGTGATCGAAAGATACATATCAATCTTTTCCTATTAGTGATACATTTTGCCCATGTCTAAATTAGTGTGCGCGTCTGTGTATTTGAGAAATAAGTTTCTGTTTGTTGTGTGTATTGTGCAACGCGCGTGCTCGGACACCGGTGGACGCAGGTGCGCCCGATACCGATGCATACTCACCTACTAGTTGGAACTTTAATAAGGCTGATTTATTTAAATTATATTCTTCGCTAGGTAATGTAGACTGGACACCGATGTACGATTTAGATTTATAAAATAGATAGATAAAAATGACGCGTAACTAAGCTTACGCGTCATTTTTATCGCCAGCGAAAGACGAAACCTTAAAATTGGTGCAATTATATGGCGAAAACGAGTGCCTTTGGGATATTAAGTCCCTAAATTACCGCAATAAAGAAATGCGGTCAACAGCGTTGCAAAATATGGCTCAACAAATGCAAATCAAAGGGCTCACTTCTACTGAAGTAAAAAATAAAATTAAAGCCATAAGGGCTACATATTATTTAGAGCTCGACAAGATACAAAAATCCACCTGATCTGGCGCTAGTGAAGTCCCAAAAGTCAAGTGGTTTCAAGAACTGGTAGGCTTTATAAAAAATGCTATTGTAAAAAGGAAAACAATGGTAAGTATTTATTGTAACTTATTTTGATTCCATCCTAGGTAGGTACCTATTCAAAATTAATGAATTCTGTCCAATTGCCATGGCACACTTCCAGCAGTCATAAAGAAGTTCCTATATAGGTCTCTTTTTTCTTTAGCAGTCATGGAATGGTTGCCTCTTTGTTGTTCTAAAATGCTTGGTAGTGGATTTATTTCCGATCTCCATGTTCCTTCTATTATTTGTCCATCATTATCCTCTCTGTCTACACAAGTAGATGTTATGTAGGAACTTGAACTCTTTCGCAACCAATTATGCAGGGCACAGACTGCACAGACAATGGCATCAACTGAGTCCACATGGGTTGGAATTGCTTTTTCGAACACTCGGAATCTAGAAACCCGTATATCAAAAGCATTTTCACTTATGCACCTTGCACGCGACAACCTGTAGTATAAGACTTTTTCGGCGAATTCATTTTTTCCACTAACTTCACACACGTGTGCTCACCGTGAGAAACGCACCACTACTACTTACTTCATGTAAACAGTTAGTCAGTCGCGGCGCCGACATTGGCGCTGCGACTGACTTGTCTACTGACCCTGTGTAAATCAGACATAATTGACGATGACCGTCCATTTCTGATATCTCTCCTTCCATCCGTCAAACAATTGAATGACTTTAGAATCGAAGTTATGCAATTGATTCGTATATTTAAAAACCGCAGTCGTTTCGCTACACCTAACGATCATGGTAACTTCCACTAACTGACTTCACACCAGCATGAAATCCAGCTGTATGCACCTCAGCAAGGAAACCAACTGATTTCACCCCAGCATGAAACCCCAGCAACAAATATAATCTATTAGTGAATTATTTTCCCAAGATTTTTCAAAAATTTAGGTGTGCAAGTTTAATCTAACTACCTGGGCCCTATTTTATAAAACTCCAAGTTACAGGCTACAGGTAAATTACTGGCAACATTGACGAAATCCCCATTCCTGATTGTTCGAGACTGCGTCATTAATGTCAATTTGCCTGTAGAATTGTAACTTGCTGTTTTATAAATTTGACCCTGGTACTCATACTATCATATAAGTTGACTACCTATCATTCATAAGTTCATACTTTTCTTCAAATTAATGTAAAGAAACTTCATTTCTTTATTGTTTCTTTCTTTGTTGTATTTGAATTTTGCTGCTTTTTGTACGCTGCATAGATAAAAATTGTAGACCGACAGAGGTCGCGCGGGAGCTATAATGGCGGACGACACAATACAAAAAGAATGTCGTTTATTATTGTGAATAGTAAAAATTGTGTAAAACAGTTATTACTTAATAGTAAATTAAACTTTAAATGTCGTTTCAGTTTGGTATTTTATAAAAACAGTGGTAATGAAAATAATGTTTAGTAAATATGCAAAGGTTGAAATAAAAATCTCATCTCGTTACAGATTAAGCAACACCAAATTGTTTAATTTCTACAAACCCAAAGAAATTGTCTAATATAAATATAAGTATTAAAATATAAAAAGTGTTACCACCTACACATCGCCGGAAGCAGAAAACGCATTGTCAATAGCATATCGCAGACTGACATTACCAACTGTACAGATTTTCCCAACACTTATGTCTTCTAGTTGCGGTGTTGGAGTAGGAGTAGTGTTTTACTAGGTACCTCAACGTTACAGCTAACATTTCAGTTGGTGGTATACATATCCTGTGGTTCGTGTTTTGGAGTGTCATGCTATCCTTAAGATATAGGATTTAGGATTTAATCGAACGTAGTTGTGGACAAACCGAGGGTGTCTCCAGTCTCTACGTTGTCGTCGTGGTGGGGCTTGCGTGTCTCAATGATCCTGGAGCTCTGCCGGTAGAGTTACTCATGCCGGAAAGGTTCAGGGGAGAGGACAGACAAAGAGGGACCCAGTCAACGCCCGTCGACCCGTCGACGTCGTCGACGTCGTCGAATCCGTCGAGGATGCGGCCATACCCGCAGAGGCGCAGGCGCACCGAAGCGGCGCTAGTTTGTCTCCTCATTTATTGAGGAGCAAGGACACTGAGGACCTGAGGAAGGACACCTCTAAGATAAAAAACCACCCAATCCCAAATTTCGGGAGCGCGGCGAGGGGATGAATGGCCGTTGGGAGTACGGTCGTTAGCGCTTCCACCTGTTGGTACCTGCCGCCCCCAGCAGTATGTAGGCGTACCCGGATACCTAAGCCTCTGCCCGGGGTTGACCTTTATTTGCTTTGTACTCGTGGGACTTATATGGAAAACCTTATAAACAAAACGAACACAAAAAATGACGTAGTGGGTGAAGAAAACGTAGCGATGGGTGCAAAAGTACCTCTGGTACTGGTAGATCGAATGGGCATTTGAGCATGCTGTCGGACACCGACAGCGTGTCCAGCCGAATGAGTGTGGCAAGCGCGTTGAGCGTCAACTCAAAACGCTCACGCAAACGCGCGAGGGAGGGCATATTTTTGTCATGCTGCCGCAACTTGGCGTGATGTACATAAAACGCCCCTATGATGTATCGTTCACGTATTAGCGGATGAATAAATTCTTTGAATTTGGCACGAATTATTCGCGTTTTGTGCGGCTATAGCCGCTGCACGGTGACACTCTGAGTTCCAAAAAACTTATAGTGAACGAATTGTTTAGCGTTTCTTGTCCATGCAGTTGACTACATGGATGAGGTGAGCATACTGCAAATATGCCGATTAAATTTCAAGGAGGAAGATGTCAGCAGCGCAAAGCTGCTACTACTTATGTCAACCATTAGACGTAGCATTTTTCCGCCCTATGAAGGCTGCCTGGCGTGCAATTCTGTCAAAGTAGAAAGCTCAAAATATGCGAATGACAAGTGTCCCTAAGGACACTTTCCCTCGTCTGCTAACTAAAGCTCTGCATAAAATTAACTCGGCACATGAGTCTTCAGGAATAAAACGTAATCTGAGAAGTGGTTTTAAGGCCACAGGATTTTTTTCCATTTGACAAAGAGCAAGTCTTGAAACGATTGCCAGATAACAATGTACTTGAAAACTCAGATGCGCCGGTAGAATCTGTTTTAACTGTTTATTTACGCACACAGAGACTTGGTCACTCTTCTTCATCAGCTGTACGCAGAAGAACGCGCTTAAACTTAGCTCCAGGTGCTAGCGCTTCTACAACAACTCCTGGAGCAAATAAAGAATTACCCGGCCCTTCGTCTTCTGAAGCAAATCAAGAGCGTTAAGGACTCGTCCGAGCGCGTGCCGGTCGGCTCATTTGTTATTGTTATTAATGTTTTGATTTAGAAGTGTCGAACGCGGTACTCATTTTGGGTGGTTTAATTGTGGTTGTAGTGTATTTGATGTGATTATTATAACATTTACATGATAAAAAATGGAGGAAGGACGTAAGGTAAGTCAAGATAATAATCTGAATAAAATGGAAGCTAGTTTAATGTATTTCGCGTTAACCTAAACTTGCTCTCTTGTGTTATATTCCAGAAAGTTTTATATCTGCAGTTAATTAATAAACGGCGTAAAGCTAATCTCAGAGAACAAATTATTATAAATAACGAACAATATATTATTATAATTTTTGTTTGTGCGTAAATTTTGTACCGAGGTATTCTCAACATTCCCAGCATTTACCAGCCATTTTATATAGGAAAATTATCAAAAACCATCTGAGCAACCATAGAACCTGGATATGTCAAAGCAAACAGCAATAATTTGCCCAGAATTGACGCAGTTACGCTTGGCGTGTTTTTCGCATCAAACAGTGATTTTTGCTCATCAGAATTCCGCAATGTGAAAACCAGCTAGTAAGCAAACTCCACTGCACAATACTGTTTTAACCTTGCTTAGTTATTAATTCAGTTTTGTTTGTATAAAACCTGATCAATCTGCTGTTTTAACTTATTTTGAGGTTACTCTCAATATAATATAAATAAAATATAAATCTGTGGGCAGATAAATTCAACCTGCACATGTCGTTTCTTAAGATGGGTAAAACTACGCATTTACAAGTGGACATGTAGATAAATAGAATTATTCCCAGACATCAATAATTACCTATCAAAATTATGCCTAGTAGTAAACAAAGGTTTAATAGGTAAATTTAATTTCAGGTCCTCAAGAGCTTCCTATGGAGATGATGCTATAAGCTATGTTCAAGTTAAGCGTGACGGTAAATTTTGTACTGTAAAGTGCAAAATATGTCCAGAACATAAAGTTCATGCCAAATTATATAGATGCACACTGATTCTTAATGAAGAAGATGAAGTCATCGAATCAGTTAAATGTGAAGATTGTTTGGCTTCTAAAGGTGGCTGTAAACATGCTATAGCTTCTAAAAAGAAAATGTAGAGGTGGTGAAAGATCTTGATAAGCAACACAATTGTATTCAAACTAAATAACTGCAATTTTTTATTTTTATTTATTTATTTATTATTTGTCTCAGGCATCTAAGGCCCATAGAAAACACTATACATAAATATTATAACATTAAATTATATACTAATACATATTTTATATAAAGCGAAGCAAAGCTTAGTTTGTTTGTTACGCTTGCTATCATGGTTTATTAACTACTGACACGCTTTGATACTATCTCACTCATATGTACTTTAAATATTCTGCAATTTTTATTCATATGATACTTATTATTTTTCCAGTGCATCGCAACATACACGTAAAATATGTTAGTAAGAAGGCTGTAAAACAGGTTGTTGTTACAAAAACTGAGCGTGCTCTGTATCAGAGAATGTCGCAAGTTGGTGTGAAACTCAGCAAATGCCGTAGCAAGGTCAAAAAGCAGGCAATCAAGATCAAGGCTCTGCAAAATATTACCACAAACCCTCAATTTTTGGAAACCCTAGACAAAATGTCCAGCACATCAAAAATTTAAACTTTGCTGGGAGCACAAAAAGGAAAAAAAAGGCCGGCGTTTCACATCTATATTAATAATTTCGTCAAAGGGTACGGTAGACTCGATCGAAACCTTATATGAATAACAAAACATAAAAATATATTTTTGTAATGGCAAAATATTTGCAAGATATGGCAAACAAAAGCAAATGTGCAGTCGATGTGTGGAATGCGACAACATTATACTCGGTAAACGGCTCAATATTTTGGCTTATGTTTAACGGACCACCAAATATAGTAACTTTTAACAGACAAAAATAGTAAATGATCACCAAAACTAGTACCCCCATTTTAAAGTAAAATGATCACCAAAGTTTTAACATCTCACTGTCCTATTTAAGTAAAATATCTCCAAGAAAATCATTTTTAACCCAAAAATAGTTAATGAACACCAAATTATTACCGACATTTTAATATACAATGATATGCAAAAAAATAACATTTCAGTAGCCTATTTAAGCAAAATAACTCCAAGAAAATTATTGTTAACCCAAAACTAGTTAATGAATACCAAATTATGAACGCCATTTTAATATAAAATGACACGCAAAAAATAACACTTGCTATCCAACTAAAGTACTTAGATTACCCGAACGCGTCCGTCGAAGCCGTAGTCTCCGTTCGTATTACGCTTTCACGGGAAAACGGCTGAACCGATTGAGATGAAATTTGGTATGGACCTAGATATGACCCTGAGAATGAACATAGGCTACTTTTTATCCGAGTGCGGGAAGTAGTTCCCTCGGGATGCGGGTGGAACCGCGGGTAACAGCATGTCTTCTGATTTTTGATAAATTCCTCTGCGCTCCGCACAGTTATAAATTTTCTTTCAAAATATGGTCAGAGTGTAGCAAAGGGTGTGCAAGGAGTTTAGGACTTTTATTATTTTTTGGTTTCTATCGTGTAGAGGGATGAAAAATAAACACTTTTCGATCTGATCACTTTTCGTCTAGCGTCAGCCGTTCTCCGGTTATAACGAGTAAAAGGTTTTTTGCAGCAGGAAGTTTTCTGTCACGGCTCCGGCGCTGCGGAGCTCCGGCGGTCTCACGCGAGTTTATCGTCGCAGATAGGTTTAACACTCACCACCGCAGCTTCGGCTTGCTGGCCGGCGGTGCCGGCCAGCCTCAGCCACGGCGGCGAGTGTTACAACCACCTGCTCCTCAACTCGCGGCCCGCCTCGCTCCTCCGCGCCTACGCGATTTGGAATTGCACTCTAGGGGTAGGGCAGACAAGACTGCGTGGAGTCGGATTTAAAGCAATTCGTTTCTGTCATTAAAGCTGGAAACAACTAAATATGGCACCATAATACTTTATTTGGTTNGCTCCTCCGCGCCTACGCGATTTGGAATTGCACTCTAGGGGTAGGGCAGACAAGACTGCGTGGAGTCGGATTTACAGCAATTCGTTTCTGTCATTAAAGCTGGAAACATAACTAAATATGGCATCATAATACTTTATTTGGTAATAAGCCTACATTTTATGGTAATCACAGTGGTTTATTTAGGGAGAAATAGCGCATTAATTTGGTCGCTAAGATTTGGTGATCATTTACTATATTTGGTGTTCGAATACAATTTAAAGTCAAGTTGTGACTAAAATAGGTAGTACTATTGCAATTTTAGGCTTTATTTTTTTGGTGTAAAGTAAATTTTTTTGGTGATAGATCTAAGGGTATCACAACATTTTTTGGTGGTCGTTATATTTGTTCCCCAATATTTTTTCTCTATAATTCGACAAATAATAATAAATGACCACATGCATAGCCTGTGTTGAGGTGTCATGAACACATGAATGAATTTTTTATTTTTAAAATTAGTAAGTACTTATCTACCTGTGTTAAAACAAAGAGGTTTACACAGAGTAAACCTTAAAAATTATAATGTTTTGTTAATTTGTGTTAGTTTATTATGAATGTTAATTTGAAATAAAAATAATTTGTGTAAAAACTTTTGCAGTTTTTATTTATTATATTTATTAAACATAACGAACGAAGCTATACGAATCTATGCCTTGCTTATTCCTTGAGAACCGATGACTACAGAAATTTCTACCTACATTTTGGTTGGTCATCTTAATGTGGAAGCAACAGTGTGTGACCAAGGAACAAATAATGTAAATTGCATTAAATACTTGTTACAAGAAACAAGAGGTATTCTCTTAAGGAGATCAGAGGAATCTGAGGGAAATATTATTTTAATAAATAAATAGGAAATCATTCCCTTGTCTTGACCCACCTCACTTAATGAAATGTATAAGAAATAATTTAATAACAAAAAATCTACAACATAAAAAAGACAACAAAATTCTGATGGCAAAGTGGGAACCCATAACTGCACTGCACCAAGAAAACCCAGGCTACAAAGGCATAAGACTGGTGCCAAAATTAACAGATTCCCACTGCATTCCCAGTAAAATTCCGAGGATGAAAGTTAAATTTGCTACGCAACTGTTCAGCCAAACTGTAACATCAAATATGGGCTACCTAGCAGGTAAATGACCTTTATAACATAAGGTTTTCACATTGCATTATTTTATCGATACTAATATTATAAAGCTGAAGATTTTTTTATTTGTATGTTTTCTTGACTTCTGAAAGTAAGCATTGTTTACTTTCACAAATTAAAAACCACTCCCAGTTCAGATTTAATAATAACAAGTTTTTTATTGATGACCAGATGCCATAATAGCCAGTGTATCTGCCTGCCAATTAGGAGGTCGCAGTACGGTATTTCGCCTAGAACATGCTAGGTGGACAAAATTCAAGTTTTCGTTTCCAGGAAATCTTAATTGCATAACACAAACAACACCCCCAAATTCCAAATTCCGAGAAAAAGTTGTTTTTCAAATGCTTAACTGATGAGTCATAAAGATAAGAAGTCAGGTAATGAGTTTAATGAAAGCGTTCGGGTCAATCAGTTGCAATTTAGCGATACTTCTGTGCACATCTCATTGTGGTATACAGTGATATTGTGATTTTTTTTTGTGATGGATATTAATACTGAGGGTATGTACTATTATTTAATGTATTATTTTTTATCAGAATCTATTAAAATGAATTTTTAGCATTTTTTAACTTGAGGCATAAATTGTAGCGTATTTTTTAGCGACAAAGAAAAGTTGCCCATGTGATTAGAGACATTAGTGAGAGCCCAGATAATATTATTAAGTCAAAAAATACCAGTTCCGTTAATCCTAGGCAGTTAAGTAGTGACGAAGCCTTAGCATACTATATAGATTCTAAGTCAACAACACATGCTTACAAACAAACTAGGAAGTGGTCCATAATAGCAGGTCATAATGTGTTTCCGTCATATTTTAGTGTAGTAAAATCCAAACAGGCCTGTTACCCTGCAGAGGAGCACATTGCTATAACAGAAACTCGTGCTGAAATAAATTTGCAAGCCTTATTAAATAAAACAGCGGAACGTCTAGTATTAGCACAGAATGAAGTTATCAACAGTGTCCTCCCAACAAGTTCAAAGTTTACACTTGTTAGTAAATGGGGATGTGATGGCAGTTCTGGGCACAGCACATACAAACAGAAATTTGAGAACAGTGAAGATACGGACGAATTTCTTTTCGTATTTTCTTTCGTTCCGCTTAAGTTTTATGATGGGTCCAAAATTATTTGGCAAAATCCTCGACCTTCATCAACTATGTATTGTCGCCCAATCAAATGTATATTTGCTAAGGAAACGAACGACTTCACGTTAGCAGAGACCAATAGATTGCTGGAAGAAATTAATGCTCTTCTTCCAACACTTATCAACTTTGGTGATACTCAAATCTCTGTGAAACACGAACTTCTTCTGACAATGACAGACGGAAAGGTATGTAACGCCTTAACGGAAACTCGTTCATCTCAAAAGTGTTTCATCTGTGGTGCCACCCCCAAGACGATGAACGATGACCCCGCGAAGTTTAACAGCAATCAGGAACATTTTGGCTTTGGTTTATCAACACTTCATGCTTGGATTCGTTGCTTTGAATGCCTTTTACATATCAGCTACAAGTTGAATATTAAGAAATGGCAGGCTAGAAGCGACGAAGACAAAACTGATATCAAGGTTCGTTCCGAAGAAATCAAGTTAAAATTCAAGAACGAGATGGGACTCATTGTAGATAAACCAAAGCCAGGATTTGGTTCTTCCAATGATGGAAACACAGCCCGTCGCTTTTTTAAGAATGCTGAGATGAGCGCTCAAATCACAGGGTTAGATGTTACTATTATCAAACAGTTTGATGTTATTTTGAGGACATTGTCTTCTGGGTTCGAAATAAACTTGGTTGAATTTAATGAATTTTGTCTTGAAACTAGAAGACATTACCTTAGTCTCTATTCGTGGTACTATATGCCTGCTACTGTACATAAAATATTAGTACACAGTACTGAGGTCATCAAAGCGGCATTGCTTTCAATTGAGCAGCTTTCCGAAGAGGCTCAAGAAGCACGTAACAAAGATTGCCGCAGATTTAGGGAGTACAACACCCGCAAGTGCTCACGTGTTGCTACGAATAGAGACTTGCTCTCCATGTTAATAATAACATCTGACCCTTTGATCAATAGCCTTCGTGAGATTCCCCAAAAAAAGCCGGAAAAAATATGTGCAGAGGTATTAAAGTTAATTGTAAGCCCGACCATAGTAGCATCAAGAGCGGAAACGTCATCATATTGTCGCACATTGCCACAAAATGATGACGATTCACCAGAAGATTTTGATGATGATTCTGATGATTAGGTTTAGGTTAAGTTAATTTGTATAGTAGGCATTTATTTATTTAATGCAATTTTATTGTTAGTTTATTATTTCTGAATATATTATTTTTGTTTTCATATACATATATTTTGCTTTTTATTACAAAATCATACCAAAAATTATTAATAATACCTCAATATGACTACTTATATATAAAAGCATCGTTAAATATTATAAAATAATATTGTCCACCTAGCATGTTCTACGCGGTACACTGTGCGCAGGTTCGATTCCCGCATAAGGCAAATATTTATGTGTGTTTCTATGTATACTATGTTATCTTACTTATAAAATATTTATATAAATTCATTTGTTGGTTGTCTGTTGCACCCAAATTACAAGCAAGCAATGTTTTGTTTGGGACTAGATTGCATTGTAAGAACGTATGGGGAATATTATTCATAATATATTCTTATTTTTTTGCAGAAAGAGGAATCATCTCCCAAGATGCGCAAAGTACCGCGGACGTCATCTTGTTTTTTGACCAACTTTTTGACTCGAAGCTTCGGGAAAAGGAAGAAGTACAGTAAACCACTCCTGGGACCTGCGACGCCGAACTCGCTGCATCATAAAACGTGGATGGAGACAAAAATATTTTTAAAAAATATGAAGTTTATGAACTCAAAAACCTCGAATGTGGAGTATGTTCCTACCTTAAATAACTGGGTGTGGACACTACAAGGAATATAA
Source organism: Heliothis virescens (assembly GCA_002382865.2). NCBI lineage: Eukaryota > Metazoa > Arthropoda > Insecta > Lepidoptera > Noctuidae > Heliothis > Heliothis virescens. Next base: position 10,477,282 of record NWSH02000605.1, on the reverse strand, counting down.
CTGTTATTAAAAAAAATCTGCTAAGTACGGGGTGACATCATACAATTTACAGTTTTATCGCTTCTCAATTATCCGTGTAACAAATATATCATTTACGTAAATAGTTTTTACGCTGTATCAAAATAATAAAACCTGTTATTATGCCCATTTTTAAAACTGATCCATCTATTAACAGGTTTAGGCAACCCTAGTTCAATAGTTAAGGAAAGACGCGGTGTGCACTCCGGCAGTTAACTGATAACACAACTTTGAAAAATTTATAAATTGATAGATATACGAGAACTTCATACATCAAACATTAATCTAGATAATTATGTTAATTTACACATTTCTTTTCAGAAGGAAAACTTCTGGTTCGTGGGCGATACCGGTACACTGTACATCACCGAAGTATGGATGGGTCTCAGATGTGGAAATGTTTGCAAAGAAACTGTTCTCCTAGATTCAAAATATCTGGAAAGAAGATTTTGCGAGAAGATCCCCATTCATGTGAGTTACCTGATCCTTGTGCTTGAAGAGTTTAAAGCTGAATGTATTCATAGAGCAAAACATGAGGTTACCGTATTTCGAAAAAAATATCAAGACGTGTATTGAATTTTAAATAAATTATTTTAAAGGTATTATTTATAATAAAAAAATAATAATAAATAGTTTGGGTTATACTTGCTACTTATGCATGGTTTTAAACCCTTTCCCAAAAATAGTCCACATCCCTATTGTAGTTTATATTGTTTTTAATTGTTATTTCTTTATAGTTTTTATGAAAAATACAATTTACCGGGGGTAATTGGGTGTATTGATTGCACTCACATAGTTATTGTGAAACCTAGTGAGCATGAGGAGCGGTTTTTTAATAGAAAGCATTTCCACTCCATTAATACCCACGTGGTTACACATTTTGTCATAATAAAAACTAGATAATAAAAATCATGATTATAATCAAATAGTTATGTATGACAATATTTTTCCAGATATGTGATTCAGATTGTGTGATCCTAGATGTGAATGCAACCTATGGCGGAGCCACACATGATGCATTCATTTGGTTACAATGTGATGTAAAGAGCCATCTGGAGAGTCTCACTGAGACAGCACATTTATTAGGCAAGTGTAATATGTTAGATACCTATTTATTCACTTTAAAAATACTAGTAAAGTGATTATGGTTTTATTAATCTATATAATATTTACAGGTGATTCAGGATACCCTTTGAGGGAATATCTTCTTACCCCCATCAATAATACTGTAGAAGACAGCCAGGAAGGCCGATTCAATGCACTGCAGAAACACGCCCGATCCACCATAGAACGCACCTTTGGGATCCTCAAGGGTCGCTGGAGGTGTCTCTTGGCAGCGAGGGAACTGCACTATGATCCCGAGAGAGCAGGCAAAATCATCCTGGCTTGTTGTGTATGTGTGTTAGGGCTGGAGTGACTGCTCCAGAGCTAAGTCAAGATGATTTTGACTCTGAGAAATCTCTGCAGGTCATCAGCCAGGCTCCTGCATCTGCCACCGACGCTTTGAGGAGGGGACAACGAGCGAGGGAAAGGTTGATTAATTTATAAGAGAATAATATTTAATATACTTTTTATCTTACAATATTTTTTTTTATTTACAAGCAAATACTGTTCTGAATAAAAAGAAATAAAAAGAAAAACTAAAATACTTCGAAACTAAAATATTATAAAACAAAAATAATAATATACAAAAGTGTAATTTAAATGTTAAGCCGACTTTGTGGCTGCATAAGCCTGCACAACTCCTGAAGAGCGTCCCTAATGACAGCCAGTAAAACATTTCTCTGTTCTTCAAGTTCTAGGCGACGTTCGTCATGTCTAAAGAGCCGGTCTTTCACGGAGTTTCACTTCGGAGAGATTCACGAAGTCGCCTAGTTCCTCTGCGCTGTCAATGATTTATGACATTGCATTCAAAGTGGAATGTAGCTCCTCCCACAATCTTCGGCTGAGCAACCGACCCTCAATGCTCCTAAGATTACCTCGAGTCAAATCCTGGTGCTCATTGAGGAAATCCAGGAGAGCATCGATTTGGGCAGCTCTCGATCCGGACATAATAATTTCTTAACTACTTATAACTTTTAAACTCAGAAATGACGATTGTAGGTATTTTCAAAATTCATAAACACCTTCGACAATTGGCAAAGGTAAACTTCATCCCGCCTATGAAAAATTAAAAAAATATGCCATTTCAGAAAAAAACCGTGAAAAACTAGGATTGGCGAAAAAAAACTAGTTTTTCATCAGGATAATGCACAAGCGCACAAGTCAGTTGTTGCAATAGCTAAGCTCCGTCGTTCATCTGTTTCAAAGTATTGAACCATTCCCCATATTCACCAGATTTAGAACTATCGGACTATTATCCGTTCCCTAGTTTGAAAATACTCCTGACTGGAAAGAAATCAAAATGTTCTTACCATATGTTACATCATCGGAGGCGAGTAATGCATGCACCAAATTAAGCAACCCTTTGGAAGATTTATGCCGCAATATATACAATCATTTTTGGAGAAGCCTTCTATGAGGTCAAATCTCATAAAATATTGAAAGCTTGTCAAACCAAGTGGTTGTCGCTTTGGATTAATTAATTAATTTTGGAACAGTGGGATCCATTGAAGAGTTACTGGAGAATATAAGGCTTCGAAGATCCAACAAATGTAAACCAAATCTTAGAGAACCCACTCATAACATGCTAAATGCATTTCGTAGACTACACTTTTGTACTAATTAATGATTTTAATTGCATGTTTAAAGCTGATTATCCTAAATTCTCGGAATTGAAGACTCAAACTGAGGAATTAATCAAAGCATTATTGGCGTTGAATTTCATGAATAGACATTATGTGAAACAAACCTCTGCTTACCAAATCAATCCAGATTATCAGACAGAAGAGCATCTTGTATTGAAACGTATTTACTTAGGTGTCGATGCAACCTATTTATTAACAGAGGTGGAAAATAAAGAAAACTGTGAAGTTCAGAAAATTTGCCATTCAGCAAAATCTTGTACAATAAAGCGATTATACGAATTAAGAATGATATGTGTTTGAAGATGTGCATAATGATTCGTAATTTAAAATAAAAATACTAAGAAACTCAAATGAAGGAGTTCATCTTCAACTTATCGGTAGCTTTACCAATCTTCAGACAATTAATCGAATGATAAACGAGCAGCCTGGTGAACACGACACTTGACATAGTAACAAGTAACTTACTAATTATATTACCATTGATCAAGATGAATATTTCTAAAAGACCAGAATCCACTACTGATAACCTCCGCTGTCACTATGAGGGTCACCTAAACTCCCCCATTATTGAAGATGAGGTCAACTTTATAATAGAAAATGATAATTTTATATGCCCTCGTCATCGCCGACTTAAGCATGAATTTAATACGAAATACCCAACGTTAAAGAGCTTTAGAGAGATTACCCCATGTCCCTGGAATGCTATTGAACATGTCCTTCAGTTCTCTGTTGAGAACGGGCCTAAAAATGATGAGCATGTAGATTTAAATTATATATTAGAGGCAGCTGTTTGGAATGTGTCTATTCACCATAAGGCATATTATGGAGTTGACATGTTAATTGAAGATAAGATCGGAGTATTCAAGGAAATCATATCAAAACCCCATCATCAAATCGCTTTTCGAAACAAGAAGAGGGTTGAAGAAATCAAAAGCATGCTAACAGAAAAGGAGCATATTCTGGGACAATTTTACACTATTTCTCCGTCACTCGAGATAGAGAAAGAACTGACAATAATTTATTACAAGGGTCAACATTACCTATTCCCAACCACCATGATCATGTGTGTAATGGACAATATCCAGTCCCGGTTCTACATTCAAATTTATATTGATATTAAAGAAAAGGAGGAGGATATACCAGGGCTTTTCAACTATTACCAACAATTACACACTTACATCATCTACCTTCGAAGTAAATACGGGAAGAAATTTTTTGAAATCATGAAGAACTGGGATTCACTAGCAATAGGATACATTGTATCAGACGAGGTAGATGACATGGGCTTTAGCACACTGAGAGATTCTTTGATGAAGGAACTGTTTGAAACCATAGAGACGTATGATACATTTGACTTCTACTTAATACACTTGACCACTACTTCCTTCTCGGAGTTNTACAACCGAGCAAACAACATCGAAATACAAAACGTACCAGAACACAGAACGGAAAATCTTATTACTACCGTATTACAAATTTGCAAGACAACCAAATGTGATATTACTGAAAAAGATATAGCTCACTGCACGCGAATTGCAAAGAAAGATAACCAATCTTCCAGACCACGTTCCATTCTAGTAAAATTTAATACCCAACGCATACGAGACACCTTCCACGCCGCGACAATCCGTTTCAATAAAAACAATCCCAAAAACAAACTAAACACCAGCCACCTCGGAATTGCAGCTGATAAACCAATACAAATTTATGTCGTTGAACACCTATCACCAAATATGAAAGCCCTGCATGCCGCAGCACGAATAAAAGGCAAGGAGCTCGCTTACAGGTACGTATGGGTACGAAATGGCAGAATACTTATGAAAAAAGACGACCAATCAGAGAATATTGTAGTTACTCATCTTGATACATTACATCATCTCACTTCATACATCATCATTTAATCACGATTAGCACGATTTTTATTTAATTTTTATTGACATTCAGTAATACACTAAATATTTATTACCAAAAGGTGCGTGGTTTAAAATCAAAAACGGAACCCTTCTATCACAATATGTCCTTGCAAGATTTTGACATAATTGTACTCACTGAGACCTGGCTTAATGGTGGTGTTTATGACCAAGAACTTTTCGATGACAGATACATTGTTTACAGACGTGACCGCGAAACTAGCAAATACAAATCACGTAAAGATGGAGGTGGAGTTTTAATTGCTGTTTCTAGTGCACTAAAATCATTTCGATTACCGCACCGTGAAAGCTCCTACGAAGATCTATGGATAAGTATCGAACAATCCACAAAGGTATCAATAAACACAACCTTTATATCTGTGGAGTCTACTTTCCTCCACCAGTGATAGCTGATACTATTCAGTCTTTCCAAGTTAAAGCTCAGCTCGCACTCGACAACAGTGAACGCACCATTATAATTGGCGATTTTAATCTGGGGTCAATAACATGGAATTCCAATAACGAACATCCACCGTTCCATATCACTACTCCATCAACCATAAACAACAATGACGTTAATAAGTCATTCCTAGAATTTTTTTATCTTAACGATTTAAAACAATATAATTACTTATTAAACAACAAACATAGAACTTTAGACTTAGTCCTCTCTAACACATTAATACAAAACGTTAATAACTGTCATACACCCTTAACAATGGAAGATCCGCTACACCCTGCAATAGATTTCTCAGTTATAGTAAATATTGAAGAAAATTACCTACGAGCCAAGTCAACTAGCAAACCGAACTACCATAAAGCTGATTATAAAAAGATGGCACAAGATCTTAAATCTATAAAATGGGAACACAAACTAAATCCTTGTTCCTCTGTAGACGAAATGGTCAGTATTTTCTATGATTCACTTCATGAAATTATCGAGCTGTATGTTCCAATGAATAAACAGCAATCACACAAATATCCTGTATGGTATACACCGAAACTTATTCGTCTTTACAAATTAAAAAACAAGTACCGCTTAAAAATTAAAAAATACAATAACCCATTAGATGTCTTAGACTTTGAATCACTTCGTACACAGTGCTATAAACTCCGAACATCCTGCTTTAATACGTACATCGAACACTTAGAAACAGCACTACTTAAAGATCCCAAAAGATTTTGGTCGTACATAAAAAACAAAAGGAAATCTTCCACCGTGTACCCCGCAGAAATGCTCTTTCAAAGTGAAACTGCAAACACTGGCCCTGAAATATGTAACCTATTTGCTAAAAACTTTGCTCAAGTATATAACCCACTATCAGAATCTTTGAATCACGTATTAAACTATGATGTGAATAGCACACTACCTTTCTGCACATTAGATTTTAGCGAAGATGAAATCCTTCAAACTTTACGTTCACTAGATGAAAGAAAAGGTGCTGGACCTGACGGTATTCCACCGGTACTAATTCGCAATTGTGCAGATGCATTGGCCCTACCACTAAAACTCATTTACAATAAATCACTAAGAGACGGCATATTTCCGTCGAAATGGAAAGAAGCCTTAGTCATTCCTGTTTTCAAATCTGGACTAAAGCAATCTGTATGTAACTACAGACCCATTTCCATTTTAATAATTTTTGGAAAGGTTCTTGAAAAATTAGTCACCCATCGTTTATCAGCCCACACCAAACATCTCATCACCAACCATCAACATGGCTTCATCAAATCAAGATCGACCACATCAAATCTCTTGTGTTATACATCTTCAATATCCGATTCCTTAGACAGACGCATCCCAGTGGACGCGGTATACACAGATTTTAGCAAGGCATTTGACAAAGTCGACCACTATCTCCTCCTCGCAAAACTTGCACACTTTGGCGTAGGAGGTTCTATGCTAAAGTGGTTTAAATCATACTTAAGTCATAGACATTCAATGGTTTCAATAAATGGTCATTTTTCTCATCCTTTTTTAGCTAGTTCCGGCGTTCCACAAGGTTCCCACTTAGGGCCTATACTTTTTAACATATTTGTAAATGACATAAGTACATGTTTCAAATACTCCAAATTTTATTTATTCGCCGACGACATGAAAATTATGAAGCCCATAACAAATGAATTCGACTCAGCCCTCTTACAAGAAGATCTCGAAAGAGTAGCAGACTGGTGTACAACCAATAAAATGTCCCTTAACACCAGTAAATGCTACTATATCCAGTTCACTCGGAATAAACACGTAAAAACTAATAACTATTACATAAACCAGGAACTTGTCACAAAAGTCGATGAAATACGAGATTTAGGCGTCTTAATTGATAAAGAACTTAAATTCGATAAACACATTTTAAAAGTAACAGCTAAAGGTTTCCAAATTCTAGGTTTTGTTATCCGCAACAGCAGAGACTTCAAAAAAGCATCTACAAAAATCAGACTCTTCTCAACACTCGTTCGCCCCATCCTCGAATATGCCAGCACTATTTGGAACCCCCACTATGATATATACACAAAACTCCCAGAAAGTGTTCAACGACGTTTCCTCTACCATCTCAGCTATAAAGACCTTTTAGCTAAAAAACTCGCCAGATACAGAGAAAGACTTGAGCACTACAAACTCGATACACTAAAAGACAGGAGAAAATTGGCTGATTTAATGTTTTTACACAAAATTTTTAACGGCTCATTAGACTGTATAGAACTTTTAAACAAAATTCATTTAAATGTACCTTCATATATACCGCGAAAAAACTGCCATAACTTTTTCTATGTAGAAAAATCCCGAACGAACCTCGGTCATTTTGCCGCTCTAAGTAGGATCTGCCGAGGTTTTAATGAACTATCGAAACGTGGTTTAGACATCGCCCTACCAATCTCATCTTACAGGAAAAATCTCAGATCATTGCTTTTTCAACCATCATCTACATAACCTTCATCATATCAAATCACCTTTTTATATCAGAACAGAA
>NWSH02000605.1:10458186-10469613 GCA_002382865.2 Heliothis virescens | reverse complement strand
TGCCTTGGTTGAATCGCGATTAAGATATAGCATTATGTTCTGGGGAAATAGTTATAACTACAATTGTCAAAGAGCATTCATTCTTCAGAAACGTGCTATTAGAACCATTGTAAAAATTTCACAGCGTGAGTCATGCAGAGAGCACTTTAAGAAATTAGGCATACTAACAGTTCAAGTTTATATATACTAATTCTGTTAAGCAAGTTCGCAAAGTATGTACATCATTATGAATCACAGGAGAACGTGAGCTGAGGGAGAGCACACGAAGGAAGGTCATAAAAAACAAAAAGTACCCAAATTCAATATAGCCAAGCATTGCTCTAATTATCAAGCAGTAGAATTATATAATAGGTTACCTACTGACTTGAAATGTTGGTCTATAACAGAAACTTATTTAAAGCGAAACTGAAAGAATTTCTATTGGAAAAATGTCTTTATTCAGTATCCGAATTGACGACAAACGATGCAAGCTAAAATGCCTGAATTAATAAATTGGACCTGTGACATTTAATTTAATTTTAATCTCAAATTGGTTTAATTGTGACATTATAATTTAATTTGTTTTGGTTTGATTGTGACATTTTATTTTAAATTGATTTTTGAATTATTATGTTTATTATGTTTTATTTGGATTATAAGTTGTACAATTTAATTTTTAAATCTGTCCTTGTATTTAATGGTGTCTGTGTAATTATTAATTAATTTACTATGTATTCAAACACAATGTAAATTGTTCTATGAATAAATAAATAAATTGGCGATTTTAATCTGGGGTCAATAACATGGAATTCCAATAACGAACATCCACCGTTCCATATCACTACTCCATCAACCAAAAACAACAATGACGTTAATAAGTCATTCCTAGAATTTTTTTATCTTAACGATTTAAAACAATATTTAAAACAACTTTTGAAGTCACGATAAAAACACATCGTGTCTAATAATCGACTTAGGTACAACACTACGTTCCAATTAAATTTGAAATTTAAAAATGGCCGTTGACAACGTGTAATGCCGACCCGCCCCGCGCCTCTCGCAACCCCCTTTCAGACCCTTATTTTCTTTTGCAGAATCGATAAATTACATATAAATGCTATTTACCGGTGATAAGAAATGTTGTTATTTTTTTTATTTTGCTTCCTGGAATCATTTTTACACCAAGGTACCGCACATCTAACCATTTCAACCTTAAAATAAAATAAAATATTGCTCTGTGACTTGATGTGACAGGTACTGTTTTGACACTAATTGAGGGTGACAAGGAGAATCGCGCATGTTCACACCTGTGCACCCGGAGTGTACCCTGTTGGACGCACTCTATTGTAGATGTATACTCTAAGAAAAAAAATGTTGATAAATAGACTTTAAGAACTTGTAAGTTATTGGATTTGCCAGCTGCATGCGAACGAATTACCTCTTCGACATTTGTTTTCTGAACTAGATGAAGCAACCAGCAGGCCTCAAGTTTATTCTGGGCTTTTAGGAAAAGCGTTGGAAAACTGTAGTGATCTCTCCGTTATCGAATTTTCTGCTATACCATCAAATATGCCTATTTTATCTAAAGCAACTGAAAAAAGTCTCAGCACAGATCAGAAATATTTATATCAAATGTGTCAAGCTGTAACCAGCGGATCATGTTCCAGAGATTTGTCCCAACAAAAATCCAGGTAAAATGGCTCATGCGCGATGGTTGACAACAGCCAACAGAATCTTGAGACTATGTTTCCACACTCAATCCTTTTACACAGTTAATAAAGCTCACAGAGTGAATAATTATATGGTATAGACCTTGAGTATAACTATGAACAAACTAGACCAGATATTTCATTCACTGTAAATTACTTAAGTCGTTTTCAAACCTGTTGTAATGAGACACATTTCAAATATGCTCTTAGGTTGTTGAAATATTTGTTTTTGACTAAGACATAAAAACTAAAATATTAAATATTAATATTACTAAAATATATACTAGACTGCTATGTTGATTCTGATTGGGCAGGAGGATCTTATTTTTTTTTTAATTCAGAGAATTCTTAAACATTAAATATTAGAGAATGTTGTATTAGTCTAAGTTGATCTACTTATATAAAACTGTTAACTTCTTGAAAATGTAAATGCATTTATTCAAAGTAGGCTGAAAACAGCACTATTCGAACGTCAAAATTACACGAGACGGATTACAAAATTACACGGGTTGTTGTTCGAAAAGTGCTAGAAATGTCTTCCAACGAATTCTTTTAATATGCATAAAATTTTGGACACAACTGATAAGCTTTTTATATACATTTACCTTTATTTCACGTGTTACCAAGTTCAACAAACTGATATTTTATTTTATTACTAAGAAACATTTCGAAAATGTTGCTAAACGTCATTATTCTCTTATTCCGAAGACTTCTGTTGACACAAAATTGTTAGCAAATGATTTAATAACTCCAAAAAAAAATCTGTATATGACAATATAAATATTTTAATAAATTCTTCTTCGTTTAAAATTAAAAAAGAATTAATGTTTGTGGTCGGTGCGGTGTGGACTGTATTTGGAGATCCGGCTCGAAGGACCAGCGAATGTGGTCGGGGCGGTGTGGACTGTATTTAGATTAAATAAAACGTCAAATTAGGTGTTCAGAGGCGAAATCGAGGGAGCGATGCGCGCGTGACAGCACTGAAAATTTTGACAAGACACTCTATTTGGACGCGACGGCGCAATACAAAACGTGCGCGCGCACCTCCCTCAAAGTCGTTTTCTTTCTTTAATTTAAAAATATACAAACATAAGCTAAATAACAATAAAGAAAACAATAAATAAATACGTCGTTTACAATGTTACAAGAAAAACGTCATTAGTCGCACTACCATTATTAGATCATATTACTGAACAACGCATTTCTGAACGCAACTTAAATACACCCGTTCGGGTGTGCGGGAGGCGGGAGGGGGCCTCAGTCGCTGGCAAGCGCTAGGTGGACAAACACGTGCGCATCTGAGAACTGTAAGTAAATTTTGAAATTTATTCACATTTTGGCAACAAAAATGTCATTCGTGTTTCAACTTAAATTCCTTAAATGTACACATGTATTAGTTTGCTTTGTTTTTTATTCAATAGCCAGTGACAAATTATTTAATTTAGAAAAATCGTTATGTAGGTCTTATGTTCACCGACAAGTTTGTACATGTTTTTATCTCTATTGGTCATTTTATGCTACATCATTGTAGGCAACTTGTCGTTGTGATGAATGACACTAAGTTTCGCATAATGATTTATACGTTGACTTAAATGATGGCATGTTACGAAGAATGATTTTCATCAGTGTAGATTATTTCTTGGTGTCATTTCAAGGAATTTTGTTTTTCTCGACTTTATAACTATATCTATACTAATATTATAAAGAGGTAAAATTGATTGTAAATTGACTGAAAATTACAATTTAAAATTTGCAGAAGAAGTTCAATCTTTCGACTTCGGAGGGAGTCGGCAACAAGTGTCGCTTCACACAGTGGTGATTTATACTCACAGTTTTATAACTGGCCAAGTGGGTCCGACATCTATGTGTACTCTTAGTTCCTGCTTTCGACATGACGCTGCATCAATTTGGGCACATATACTACCTGTGCTTCACAAAGTCACGGAACATAATCCGTTCGTGGATACTATTCATTTTTTATCTGACTCTCCATCATCACAATATCGTAACACAACACCCTTATATTTAAAACCAGAATAACCTGGAACTATTCTGAAGTTGGGCACGGGAAGGGTGCTCTTGACGGCGTTGGTGGTATGTACAATAGAAAGGGTAGCAGATCAAATGGGTCAGATGTTGGAAATTTTAATCAGTTTTACGAAATCCTGGAATCACGATTGGAAAATATTATCATAAACAAAGTTTCAGAGGAAGACATAATTCAGAGGTAGAGATTGATTCCTGACCAATTGAAACCATTCAGAGGCACCCTTTCTGTGCACCAAGTTATTTGTTGCTTTTTATGTGACGCTGGCTCCCACGGTAAGCATTTGGGTTATATCGATAATAGGTCTACTGTAACTAATAGGACCGATGATCTTGATTCCCATGTAGTGAGTAATACGGATGCAGTTTTGTCAATAATTTTAAAAGATATGAAAAGGAGCTAGTGCACAAGAACAAATAAAAGATTAATATCCGCATCCTCGCAGATTATAATTATGAAGAGATTTTCATGTTTGACTGTTATTTTTTTTTTAATTACCTAAGAATTGTATAATTACGAGGAGATTTTCATGTTTTACTGTGATTTTTTAAAAAAATTAACTAAGAATTGTGTAATTATGAAGAGATTTTCATGTTTGACGGTCTTCGACGGGACGAATCCTGCAGGCCGATAATTAAAAAAATCGGTTTGTTGCCGCCACCATCTCTTTATATCTACGAAACTTGCATGTTTGTATGGAATTATGAGTTTGTATATTTTATTATCACTAGGTATTCTGTTAAAAATTCGTACACATAAACAGATACAGCTTTTATCATATTTAGTCTTGGACGTGCCACTCCAGGATCCAAAACAAGCTTGTGAGGGTGACGTTTGGTCTTAGAACTTACATTATTTTCTTTAGTGAAAAGTTCCTAAAGTTCCTACCTTGAATAAGATCTTCAGTTCGGCTAAGAGGCCTTAGCTTTCAAGGGGAGAAAACGTATTTAAGACAAATGCTAGTGGACAAACTAGGATATAAATTTAACAAATGCCACGACACGAGACAATTTCTCGTTCAAAAACCAGATATTCCGTGGAGAGCGAGATATCTACGACGATTAAAATAAAACGATGGTTTGGGCTCGGAAAAAAGGCCAGTCATTTATATTGACGAAACATGGATTCACTCTCATTATACAACTAGCAAATGCTGGCAAAATAGTACTGATGCTTCTTTTAGAAAAAATCACAGTCCGGAGGAAAGATGGGTGATTGTTCACGAAGGGGGAGAAAATGGTTTCGTAAAGGCGGCTGAGTCACTTTATAAATGTAAAAGTAACATAGGTGACTACCATGACGAAATGGATACGACAAATTAAAAAAAATTTGCTTATCAGGAAGCTGATCTCTAACTTGCCACCGAATAGTATTGTGGTACTAGATAACGCACCTACCTACCTACTCTACACAAGTAGAAAAACCACCTACAAGTGTAGCAACGAAAGCGGTAATAAACCAATGGCTGTTAGACCACAACATTCAATTCGATTTTCAATTCAATTCGAAACTCACGTAAAAGCCACACTTTGTAAACAAGCATATTATAAACTAGAAGACTACATTCAAGATAAAAATGCTTGGAAACATGCTGGTCCTGCTCCATAGGACATACTGACAAAATCAATATGTAAGCTTGTACCAAAATATAATCAATTTGTAAATGTGAATACCATGTAGCAATTCCTTTTGTTATTATTTTATTCTCATATATCCTTTTGTGATTCTACATGATCTTCATGCTATTATTCTGTATACACAAAACTGTAATTCTATTTAAAAAAAAAGAGTAACCATGGAGTTTCTTGCCCGTTCTTCTCCATAGGAAGCTACTTTTGGAATTAGAATCAACTTAAGTTATCTTTTTTTTGACATTCATAAGTGCTTGTAAAGGCTTGTAAATAAATGATTTGACTTTGACTTTGATGAGCGAATGACGAAATCCGAGATGTATGAATTTTATATTCGCGAATTGCGCGGTTCTAGCCGCTGCCCGGTTTTCGCTATGAGTACTCAACCGCTCATAGCCAATAAAGTGCTGGCATTTATTAAACATGCCATCGACTACATAGACGAGTCAGCATCTTGCAGATCTGCAAGTCTTCGTTCAAGGAGGATGAAATTAGCAGTGCCAAGTTGCTGCTGTTCACGACGCTTGGCAAAGTTTTTAAATGATTTAAATATTTTTTTAAATCTGATTGTGATGGGTCTGATATAAGCTTTCAAGAGGCCCCCTTATGTAACCCTTTATGTCCCTTACGTAAGATGGGTTTACTAACTACTGACATAAATTATATTAAGGTATTCCGATTGACTGAAGAATTGAGTACACAGAAGAAGATATTTCCCTATTTAAACATCGAGGGGTATTAACAATCGAATCAAGGTACACACTTACATACGTTACATTAAAACAATATAGGTAAATATATAGATAATATAAATTATCATACAATGGAAAAATGTCTAAAACTTGCTATCACTCCAGATTTTATACGCTCTCTAATTTTTGGCTAGTGGGAGTTATCAAAAAGTGCTATGTGAGAATGCAAGAACTTATGTCTCACAAGCATCTGGCCCGAGAGCTATAAGAAGTGTAGTAGCAGCTATCAACCACCCGGATATTGTTAATAAATACATACGATTTCCTCAAAGTACTAATGAAAGGCAAATTCTTAAAGAAAAGTACCTGCCTAAGTTTCACATTCAGTATTATTTTTTTCTAAGTGGCTATTTATTTTTATGTTACTTAAGTACTTATATTTTAGATTTTTTAATTAGATTTTATGAAAAGTATTAAGTAATTAAAAAGTAAATTTAAAAGATGCTGCCATAACGTAACCATAGTTACTTATTTTATACACTTGGTGGGCTAGTGTTGCAGATTTACAAAATACTTTGTTATAATCCTGCTCTGTGGCTGTCTTTTCTTATTTATGTTGTTACGTGTGTTAGGTTATAATTTTTATTTATTATTTCTGGCCAACCAACAATTGTATATACTAGTACATGTTAAAAAATAAATTTACAGCAAAGTATAGTAAGTATTACAATTTCTTATAGGTTAGCACCGCATGCCCCATTTACAGTAAGATAAGAACAAAATTTAAATATAAGTAGAAACAAGTTAAATTAAGCAGTAGATAAAATCGAATTAAATAATATTGAAAAAAAATTGTTAATAAATTGAATTGAATTAATTTAAAAAAATAAAATAATAATAAAATGTCCTAAAAGCTAATTCACAATATAAATAAGGCAAATTAAAAAGAAAAAAAATCTGACGCGTTGCTATGAAAACAATTTCGGGATTACACATTATCAAGTGTTATTCTGTGGAACTTGCCAAACGAGTCAAAATGCACATCAGTCAAGTCGCTGTATCCGTTTAACAGTTTACAGAGCCGAGGGACAATAGAACTTGCACCAAGAACTGTTCTACGCGCAGGTGGGTACAGAGGAGTAATAGGGGTTCGAGGGAGTCTAGCTGGAGCACGAAATTTGAATTTATTGAGTAATTGTGGGCAGTCAATTTTATTCCGGAGAATTTTATAAAGAAAAACGCAGTCGGCGACTTTTCTGCGTTTCTCCAATGACACCATCTTAAAATGTGCTAGTCTGGCTCCATACGACCGTTTCCTTCTGGCGATTCCGTTAGCATAAGCTAGATGCCACATAAACCTTTTCTGTATCCGCTCCAATCTCAGATTGTGCGTGGCATAGTGGGGTCTCCAGATTGTGCAGCAGTATTCTAAAATACTTCGTACAACACTGTTATACAGTAAGATCTTAGTTCCACTGCGCCTGAAACCAGTAACGTTCCTAATGACGAATCCCAGCATTCTTGAAGCCCTTTTAATGATGTATTCTACATGAGGTACGAAAGTCAGTGCATGGTCAAAAACAACACCTAAATCCCTTACTTGAGTAACCTCCTGGATGACATCAGAGCCCACACTTTGAGAAGTTAGAGCAGAGATCCGTTTTGTGCTCACAGAATGCTGGGCTGGTGTAATTTTTAATTATTATATGAGTTTCGTTGTGACTATTTTCGTGCAGAAGAATTCTGTGAGAGTCAGCTTTATTTTTTATGTATTGTGTCTTATTTTTTTGGATAGAGCACTTTGTAGCGTTTGAGGTGTGGAACAAGTATGCAGGGAATTTTTGTTTTTTTTTATAACGAGGTTTGTTTTGTTACAGATCTTTTTCTATGTGCAGGTATTTTTTTAACTGGTCCATAAAGGTTCTTTTGATAAGTCAAGTTTTCGGAATCTCATACATGAATTCAATTCTCAAAATAATATTGTATTGTTTTGAAATATGATTATGACAAACACTTAAGAAATTTATTTATCTTCAAAACTTCACCATATTTGTCATCAGGTATTTCAGGAAAATTGATTCTCTGAAATAATGAAAATGTGCGTCCAAAATACTTATCATGGTTCCCGATAAATCATTTTTGTCCCTTGGCACAGTCTCATAGCACTAAATAGAGACTATGGGTATGTGGTTTCGCGACTTTAACAGCGGGGGACCTGCAAAATTTTCGGGGCAATGATTTTAATGTATACATTATAGAGTGAGTGAATCTTATAATTGTTGTATATATACCTTGGAACTTTCGTTGAGGGAAAAATTAGAACAGAATATAATGTTCTTTTGTGATCAGAAATTCATGTTGTGGAAGATTTTTGCTTTTTAGAAATAGGTATTGGCGCATTGATTTTCGCACCTTACCACCTAGAATACTAACATGTTGTTTTTGTAAAAATAACAGACAATAGTTTGTCATCTTTCTACAGAGTTGTACTACCTATTTATTACTATATTCACTTAATTTAGTCATGATTTGACAGATTAATTAACACTATCAGATATAAACAAAAAAGATACCATGTAATAAAAACACAGCATACCTAAAATCCTTATTACAGGGATTCAACCCAGCTTTTAGTTTCAAAACCTCAAACGTTCACGTAAACCTAATCGGCAAGAGTTTACAGCGACAGTTTGACGACATCTAGTGGCGTATTAATACTAGTAAGGCAGCCTAAACCACCTAGAGGATTGAACGCAAACGTCCGCACACAAAAGCTAGAGACCATCGATCGCTGAGGTCTGGTCCAAGTTACACACATTTTTTTGTTTAAAAGGTTTTTAGCATTCATTTTTTCATGAGGTGCTTATTATGGGCTGTAAGGCCTAAGATAAAACAATGATTCTTATACTGTAACTAGCGTGTAGAGTTAGCCTGTTTTACTATTCATTAATTTTTCTTATGGGGGTGGGGTTTTCGTTGGTTTTGTTGTTTGTTGGCTTGGTTGGGGTTTGCGCGGGGTATGTCGCTCGCTACCGTGTGACGAACTAACCTAAGATAATGTTCCAGTGAGCTTAAGCGGTCGAGTTCTGCCTAGAATAGGTTTTGGCTCAGATTGTGAGGTCCTTTCAGTACAGTTCTCTTTGGTTCCGCTGTTGGTTCAGGGCTGTATTTATGTGGTTTTGACGAATCCACAGAGTATCATTGAGATCATTAGGATAGTTCAGACCGGTCTAAGAAATATCCGTGTATCATATCTATTCAAAAAAGTACCTCGAGAACTATTATTGAGAGTAACTTCTACCTTAATGAGTAAATACTGATTTATGTTTTAGATGATTAAGGATTATTTTTTTATATCCGCGTTTGACCATCACCGAACGCCTTGCCAGACATTTTCCGAACGTTGACTCACTCCGATGTAACTTATTCCATAACAATGCCAGATTGCTATGAATATGTCCGAATAATCAGCTGTTTGAATCTCTATATAATTAGGCCTAGCTATTCAGCCGCACAATGACATATTATATGGTTTAAAACATGTATTGTTCTGTCTTGTATAGAGTCTTGAGCAGATACGACTTTTATGGGTAACTGAACTCTATTTTTAGCTGTCCCTTATTTTGCTCGAGTTTCTTCGGATAGGACATGCATATTGGTAGTATTACCTTTTTTGTGTATAATATGGAAATTTCGTCTGTTGAATCTTTAGATATATAAGCATTTACCATATCAAATGCATATTGTATTTAGTATAATTACGCTAGTTAGAATAGATTATTTATTGGAGATGTTTTCGTAGCTCGTAGCTAGTGTATGATGAATATGGAGATATGATGTAGATACTTGTCACAGTATGTACTCATTTTTAGTACTGATATAAAAGATAATCAGGTGCTGGTAGGCTTCGAAGGAGATGGCGATGTCTACATTGAGTTCATCCTCGATAATCGCTACTCTTGGAGAATTTGATAAACTGCTGGCGATCCATAGATGAGATGTGATTATGAACTCATATAAAAGTGATGACTATTTAATATAAATAAATAATTGAGGTTAACTCATTGTTCCGTGATACTATCATGTTATGCGCGACATGCGAACTGGTCTATTATCTAGGAAACAATGTTGAGAATCACATAAGTCGTAGAAGTTTTATCATTATAGTGGCTGCTAACCCCCCGTATACCGTGGTGAATGGAGCTGTAAACGATTAATGTTCGATAATTCGCCTATCAGAGTGGTGCAGACATTCTATATCTACGGGAGTAGATTATACAACATTATCTTTAGTGCTATTAATCCTCATCAAAGTTATTTGTGACAGTGAAGTGCTTAAGTCTCATATACAGATGTTAACTATTAAGCGCCGTGTTTATATGTCCCGGGTATTGCGTCAATATTTATCACTGTATGTTTGAACTCATAACTCATACACTGTTCCTTTAGGTAGTCTAGTTGATTTCTTGTGAAATGTTCGATAGTTTATCCATAATTAACTACACAGCTCTTATTTTGTTTCGGATGCGTCATGAAGTGATATAGTATGTTGTAATGAATGTACTAATTATGTATAATGCGAGCAGCTATATGTACGAATGTTAAATTAGAGATAACAATATGATGATTACAACGTTCATATGAGCAAGTATGGTATAAAAGACTAATCAAGTTAGAGCATAGTGCGTGACGTTATGAATATATGCTCGGGTTTAAAAGTATTTGCGTATGTGGTGTGGCTGTTTTTCCTGTAACAGTCAAAGAATAGATATTCCAAATATTTATTATATTACTTAGTTCCCGCCAGCGGTTTTCACCCTTTCCACACATTTTTTTTTTTTTTCTGCGATCGGTGCAGATCAGGTTATCTTTCTCGCTGATAGGATTTCGATGGGGGTTAGGACATCAATAGGACTAGGGGGTTTAGAAGCTGCAGTTACACATGGCTAAGAAGGTATGTTCGTGAAAACAGATTCCAATATGCTCGATATATTCGCAATGTCGTTAAGTATGCTCTAGTTTTGTGCATGTGATTAAAATCTATTAATATATTTAACTGAAGCTAGGAGAGCATAGTTTATTACTGCAGTCATTTAACAAGGTTCCAACTTGAGGAGTATTTACCCATCTATTAAAATCACACGATAATACAGGTTTGCAAACTGTACGTTCGAGTATCAAATTGCAAAGTCCAAAAAATGATCCAAGGTGCTACGTATAACAGGCGGTGGCAAATATAGCCGCACAAGAGCTATTTGACGAATAGTTGGGAAGCGGAATCCTCGTAACAACCAAAGTCCTCAACATTGACTTTGCCATTGTTCATACGTTTCGAATTTATTTTCTTTGACACTGCGTATCAATACGAA
>NWSH02000605.1:10438068-10458161 GCA_002382865.2 Heliothis virescens | reverse complement strand
CCCCCCCCATCCTTTTTCGTACCGTTTCTATCCCTTCTGTGCACTAAATATCTATCGTCAAATAGCTCAGTACTTAAAACACTACTATTTAACCAGGTTTCAGTCAATATTACAATGTCATAGTTTTCTAACGATAATTGACGATAAAAGTTATGAGTTTTCGTGCGTAAACCTCTTACATTTTGGTAATAAATGTTAATACCAGTGAATTTAAACAGTAAGAATACCAATACTGCTATATAAATAATATTTGAACAGTAAATAAACGAATCAAGAAAGCTTATTTAAAGTGTCCATGTTTCTGATCATAATGTGCTCTGATTCCTCCGTTTTACGCATAAAAATTCTGCCACCCCTGATCCAGATGAATTTAAAACCCAGCTCCTTGGCTTTCAATCTCGCAGCAGCGTGCAGAGCCTTGTGTGTCGGGGACAGGTGTTCAGTCACATATATAGCCGTTTTTGGTCCAGGGTAGCCGAGATGAGTACTGTTCAGCTTATTCTCACTATTTTTCTTATTAAAATTAATGACCGAGGCAAGGAATTCGTCGCGCAGCCGGGGTGAAGCCAGTTGTACAATAATTGAACGTGGTCGTGTACTATCAGGATTGATTCCTCCTACGTCACATCCAACTACCTTAACCAAATCAGACGTGATTTTGAATAAATCTTCCTGTTTCCTCTCGGGTACGCACTGAATTTCAACATTGTTGGATCGTGTTTGCTGTTCCAGCTGATCTAAACGCACTTTGAGCGAACTCACTGTGTTCTTCATAATAGAATTCTCCTTCTGAACCTCGATTAAAGTCTCCTTCGATTTAGTATGCTCCTTTAAAAGATCCTCATACTGATTACTAATGAATTTCATCGATTTGTCCATTTCATCAATTTTCGCATTGACGGGCTGTAGCTCCATGTTTAACATTGATTTCAAACTATCGCTGAGTTTGGCCATCATTACTGATAATTCAGCCTTTACCACTTCTTGGACAATCTCGCGTATATCGTCACGTGACAATAAACCTTCAGTAGTTGTAGTGGCCAGAGGCGGGGATCCAAGAGCTTGCCTTTTGTTCGCTCTAGTGGTAACATTACGCTGAACAACGTTTTCGGTCTTATTTGTTGGTGAATTATCATTAGCCATAATTAATTGAAGTTATAGAGCAAAAGGCGAATCAAAAAACAATAAAAAAAGCGTTTTTGCAGGTAGCAATAAGCAGGTATTCGAAAAAACGAAGAAATAAATTCAAAAAGCAAACAACAAAACAAATAGAAGTTGCAAAAACCGGCCAAGTGCGAGTCGGACTCGCACATGAAGGGTTCCGTTCCATTATTTATGAATAATAAACGTACCTGTTACCTAAAATTAGCCAAAACACAAACTTTTCTCGACAACAAAAAATAACTTTGTTTTTCATACAAATATATGAATAACAAAGTTATAATTTGCGGTTACTGAAAAAGTGCTATATCTCAAAAACCACTGACTGTATCTTGTTCAAACCAATTTTGGTTGATAGTTTTTGTTAAGATCTATAACATATATTTTTTTTAGATTTTTAATTCTGGTAGTTTAGAAATTACAGGGGGGGGGGACACAAATTTTAGCACTTTGAAAGTGTATTACTTTGAAATGATTGACTTTGAGAAAAAATGGTTTTAGAAACCTCAATCTCATTTTTAAAGACCTATCTATAGATACCCCACAAGAATAGGTTTGATGAAAAAAAATAATTTTATTTTCAGTTCCATGTATGGAGAGCCCACCTCTAATATAATTATTTTTTTATTTTTGTATAAAAATCGTAAAGCGGTCAGTATAATACATCTACCTACCGAGTTTGAACTATGTAGTCCTAATAGTTTCGGAATAAAGTGGCTGTGACATACAGACAGACAGACAGACAGACAGACAGACAGACAGACAGACATGACGAATCTATAAGGGTTCCGTTTTTTGCCATTCGGCTACGGAACCCTAAAAAGTAGCGCTGCTATTCGGATTTGAACCGGTGTCTTCACGATCAAATGCCCAACTCTTTTCCACCTAGACCAGTGCAACTGTTTGAACACACTTCAAATAAGCAATTCATATATCTCGTACCTGTGTATGCTGTTGAGGATTTGTGACCATATAAGGTCGCGCAATGCGTCGAGTTGAACGTTGTGACTCACCACCAAACATCCAATAGGGGCAGCGGTCAATGCTGTGACTCACAGTAGCTCGTTTATGCGCTTCCTTTGTTCGAATTATACTAGGTAATAATTGCTAATTTCATTCATTTTGTTCGTAATGAATATTACTTCACAAGTGATCTTACTTAATTTCATTATAAACTGTTGGAGCCAAATAGTTCATGGGCCCAGCACGCGAAATTCGTATAAATTGAGTAAAGAGCAGAAAGAAAAATAAGGTATTTGTTTTGCAAGACGTAGTGTCCAACAAATAAAAATCGTTTTGAAAATAGAAGTCACTAATTCCATGAAAATCTAAAAATTCGACGTAAGAAATTTTAGACAGTGGAAATTTCAAATCAGAGAGAGAGCGAAGGGCTTGAATATGTGTATTCCAAAACCAACAGAAGCTGCAGCGCAAGTGCAATGAAGCTGCAGCGCAAGTGCAATGGAAAAAAGATGACGGCATGGCTATGTTCATTCTAACCTCATCAATGGACTTGAATCAGATATATCTGATTGAAAACTGCGAGACTGCGAAAGATGTATTAAATTGGAAGCGATATATGAACAAAAGTCGGAATTCAATAAAATGATGGTACACGAGAAATTCTACCAATATACATATTGTTCGAGTGACACAATGGCGCAGCATGTTTCAAAAGTAGAAAGCTTGGTATCAATGGTTCGGCTCAAAGAACATGAAGAAAGATACTATTGTAGAAAGGGGTATCATGCTCGGAATGATGTTGTTGTACGTTTCTTTTTTATTATTTCATTAAACTTATAGTAGGGTAGATCTGTTTCAAAACATATTTTAATATTTTATTTTTGCCTTTTAAGATAAATGATCCGGACTTAAATATTATGCATGTGGATGTAACATTTGGAGGTGCTACACACGACAGCTTTATATTTAATAACTCGGTCATTAAGACACATTTGGTGCAGCTAAACAATACAGGAGAAACAGTTTATCTGCTTGGTAATTATGTACCTATTAAATATTTTTTCTTTACTTTTACCGTCATAAAATCATACCTGTTTTCAGGAGTTTTAAATATTAATAATCTTCATTGTTGTAAAATTGAATTCCTATTTATTTTATTTCAGGAGACTCCGGTTTCGCTCTAAGGCCATATATGATGGTTCCATGTACCAATCCTGAGCCTGGATCAAGGGAAGAATAATCGACATGCCACTGCAAGAAATACTGCAGAACAAACCATTGGCATACTTAGAGGCCGTTTTAGGTGCCTTTAGGTTCATCGTATTCTTCACTATGATCCAGAAATGGTGGGAAAAGTTATTAAAGCTTATTGTGTGTTACATAACATTTGCATTAAAGCCGGAGTTCCTCCAGTAGAATTACCGGCTCATTTGCAGAGGCAAGAAGCGACGATGACCCGGTTAATACGAAAAGGGAGTCAGAACTCGGTGATCAGTGATTTGGACAGTGGACGTCTCACTAGAGGTCGTTTAATTAATAGTCTGTGGCGTGGACAAAATAGTTAATAGTAGAAGTGTATGCAAAAAATAGTTTTAAGTTCAATTCGAATGCCGTGTAATGCAGATTTAAAGATTTGTGATATAGTTTCCCACTGGCGGGGAAGTACTTATGCAAGTATATGGTGAGAGTTCGATAAAAAGGTTTGAAGAAAATGAATTTAAGGGGAAACTTATAGGCGACAGCGGATGCCCTTGTACTCCTTACTTACTAAGTCCAGTTCTAAACACGTTTTTGAGGAGAAAGCTGTTTCACTATTACCAATTGAGACTCCCCAAAAAAAGAATGTGTTTCGAAAACTGCTGATATTTTGGGAATTGGTGTGACCTCAGTGTTAAAAGAATTTAAAGAAAATGAACAATCTAAGACTCCCGAGAAACGTGGTCCGAAACACAGTTTCAAGGATAAATTGGACGATTTTAGTTTTGCCGCTATAAGGCGAAAAGTACACCATTTTTTTTATGAAAATGAGCCACCCACCATTATGAAGGTAAGTTAAACTTTATTCTTTCAAATGCATTATATTCTGTGTCCACTATAATGTTCCTTGTAAAACCAAAATATTAGATTGCGTAGACTGCCTTACTCAAAAACTTTAACTTTTTTATTACTTTACAGATTCTTAACGTTGTCAATGAAGATCCAGATTTACCCAATGTTTCTTGGACTACATTGCGAAGAGTGATAAAGCATTTAAATTTTAAATACGTCACAAAATCGAGAAAAAGCATATTTTATGGCGCCAGCGATACCTTCAAAAAATTAAAGAGTATAGAAGGGAAGGAAGGTATATTTATTACCAAAATGAAACCTGGATAAACGAAGGTAATTACATTTTTCTGTTTTCTTTACATAAAATTGTACTTTGTATAATTATTTATATTGATTGATTTGTATAAAATTGTACCTTTGAAGGTCATACACCAAAGAAGGCATGAATAGGCCAGACGGTGCTAACGTCCCGGCAGGCGTTCCTAGATGGCTTGACCACTGGCTAAAAACAGCCTTCAGGAAAGGGCAAACGGTTAATTTTTAAACCCCTTCTTCCCCGCCATATAGGCGGGGAAGAAGGGTTCGTAGAAGACAGCCTATTAATGTTTGAAGCAAAGAAAAGTAGTGAAGATTATCACCAAGAGATGAATGCCGATTGTTTTGAGGAGTGGGGTCTTGCCAAAACTAAAACCAAATTGTGTATTGGTGATGGATAATGCCCCCTTCCACTCCAGGAAACTAGAATCGCTGCCTACAATGTCTTGGACTAAACCTAGAATATAAGAGTGGCTAACAAGCAAAAATATTTATTTTGATTATTTTGAAGAAACGATGGTTAAAGCTACTCTTATAGACATTGTACGGCAGCACAAACAAGAACATTTCAACAGGTACGTTGTAGACGAGATGGCCGCGCAGCACGGAATAGTTGTTTTACGTCTGCCCCCATACCACTGTGAGCTCAATCCAATTGAGTTGGTATGGGCGCAGGCTAAAGGATGTTGCAAGAGAAAACAAAACTTTCAAAATGAAGTCAAAAAACTTTTTGAAGACTGCAACAGATAACAGCTGAAAAATGGCGTAGCTGCGTATCTCATGTAATTAAAGAAGAAGACAAAATGTATGGACTCGACAGCCTGATCGATAATGTTTCAGACCAATTTATAATTAATGTTACTGAAAGCGATAGTGATGATGTATTATCGGATGATGAATAAAAACATTATGTAATAAGCGAAGTTTTTCTTTTCATTTCCTACCTATAATTGTTATATTTTAAGGTCTATACCTACTTTAAACTACATGTAGTTTTAAAAATAAGACAATCTTACTAGTTTCCTCGCAACGTTTTACTTGAGAGTATAGGTATGTACACTATAGTAACCTTGAAACCTTGCAAAAAAAATATTGAATAAATTTGGTGACCGTATTACGATTGAAGCGTCGAGTGGATTACGTAAAAAAAAATTGTATACAAAACAGACATCGAAATTTCTGTTCTGTCAAATAGTGTAAAGTTTTTGGAGGCAAAAAATTATTACAAATTTGAAGATGTTGCATATTATTTGAGAACCTGCATTAAAAATATGGATGTTCGTCGGCTTGGCTTAAAACAAGAAACAAAGGATGAATTAACGAAAAAATATCTAGTACCTGCCAACGTGAAGCAACGTAATTACAATAGAACTTCACTTCAGGTTAGTTCGTTTAATTATGTAATAAGAAATACTAACATACCGCTCAGTACCCTAAACATTCACGCAAATATTAACTGCACGTATGCTGACAATGCGTGCTCTTACGCCACTTTAGTCAAAGCTGACCTGTCTACACGTGGTTATCCACGTGTACACAACGGGCAGTGTTCATGGCTATGAAATGCATCGCGCTGGTGCAGGGAAACCGCGTACCCACGATCAAGATATTGAAGAGCAGGTCCTCGAGATATTCGCCGAGGATCCCACACGAAGTACTCGTTCTGTGGCGCGTCAACTGGGCACCAACCATGTGCCAGGGTAGAAGATCTTAAAAGAAGATGGGCAGCATCCATTCCACTATCGCTGTGTTCAAGCGCCACTGCGCAGTGACTATGAACCTGGAGTGCAATATTGCGATTAGATTATACGCAAAATCCAGGACGACTCTGAATCTTGGATGAGTGTTCTTCCCACATGAAGGGAGAGTTCAATAGCCACAATGAACATGTGTGGTCGATGGAAAACCAGTATGCCATTAAACCAAGACATTTCCAACATCCCTGGAGAATTAACGATGAGCTGGCATATTGGGTGACCGAATAATTGGGCCTTTTTTTATCACACAATGAACTCTGTCTCACTATGAGTACACAAATCGCGAGTTTTTACAAATGGTTTTTACAAAGGTGCGCGTGTATTTGCAGAGTGGTGAAAATTTACGCGCTGCTCGCAGACTGTAAGCGTCGGAGAGCATCCCCAGAATTGAAGCTCACGGAATCGCAAACCCCAGGGTCCCCAATGCGAGGACTATTTTAGCAGCTACCCAAAGGTTGCTTGACCATGGACAGTTCCGAACCCCAAATCATGCACAAGGTTCTGGCAGACCACGAATGGCCGTGGATTTTGAAGACGAAATTCTGGCCTTTTTTGAGCGAGATCCCAGAGTCAGTACCTACGATGCGGCACGGCGCTTTGGTGTGAGTCAGTATGCAGTGTGGAAGCTACTCAACACTTCCGGACTTCACCCATACCATTTACAGCCCGTCCAGAAACTCCACGACCCAGACCCAGCATCACGTCGAGAGTTGTGCGAGTGGCTTCTAAGTCACCGCGACGCCAACATTTTGTGGACAAAATGTTGGATTTTGTGGACGGATTAAGCATTATTTACCCGTGTTGGACTGTACAACGTGTATAATGAACATTGGTGGTCTTTTCAGAATCCACATTTGGTGCGAGAGACGCATCACCAAGTGCGTTTTAGTGCTAATGTGTGGGCATAATTAAAAATAAAATATAGTAGGGCCCATTTTCATTGACGGTGCTCTGACCGGACCAAAGTACCTAGAAATGTTGGAGAGCACGATCGAGGATCTGGTGGAAGAAATTCCGGTGAGCTATCACCGCAACTTCTTCTATCAACACGATGGTGCTCCACCTCATTTCGCGGTACAAGTTCGCAATTATTTAAATAAAAAATACGGGCAAAATTGGATCGGACGTGGTGGCCCTGTACCCTGGCCTGCCAGATCCCCGGATCTTAACCCATGTGACTTTTACTTGTGTAGTACGAAGTAAAACGTCGGGTGTATGTCGAGGAGGCACAAAGCCTAGAGGACTTAAAATCTAAGATTATAAACGTTTTTGACGAAGTGAAAAGTGACACTATTACTTTAAATAAACTAAATGACAATTTATTAAAACGTGCACGTTTATGTTTAGAAAGAGGTGGACTACATTTCGAACAATTGTTAAAATACAGTGATTGATTTAGGATTTATTGACATTATTTAGGAGTAAGGACTTTTTCAGGTAAGTGATTTTGTTTGAACATTATTGTATGTACATAGTAGTTGAGTGCAATTTTTTAAATACGCCTTAATGCAGAGTTTATTTTTATTTCATACCTAATATTTTTAAAAGTGCACGAACTAAATTTTTCGATAAACAATTACAACTAGATAACAAAAAAACGCCCGAGAAAATAAGAACACAATTATTATGCCAATCTAATGCACTCTTTAACGCGTTGTGCATAAGGTTTGGACCTTTTTCCGTCGCCCTTTCTCTTTCTGTCGCTTAGAACTGCCATTTGCTAAACCGAGACAGAAAGCATAATGCGATAGCACGCGGTGGAATCCTCGAGGCGATCGGCATGATGGACAAAATGCAATGGTCGGCAGGGTGACTCCGGAAGGCTGAAGCGCGCGATAGCATGCTATCCTTTCACCGCCGATCACTTGCTATCGCATACTGTCTCACTCTATCGTACAATGGCGCACGCGGCCGCTCGTCAGCTCAGTGCAGCCTGTTCATTCATGCCGCACGGATGAAAATGACAGACTGACGAAAATTTGATAGTTTTAGTGCAAAAATATCCTTGTCTCTATGACATGGAGTCGGCGGAATATAGTGATCAACACCGTAAAGAGAATGCTTGGGAAGAAATAGGGAAAATAATAAATCTCAGGGCTAAGTATTTTTATGAATTCGATTTATTTTTTTAAATTTGTAGGTAAACACACATATTAAAGATAAATGTATTTATTATTTTATCTAAGTCCAAACTCTAAGTCCAAACTCTAAGTCCAAACTAATAAAAAGTTCTACTTTTGATTTTTTTCAAATGAGAGCTGCAACCCCTGCCCCACTTCCCTTGTTTTTTTTTTCACTGACATCTACGCACGCATGGCCGACGAACACGCTCACTTCGTTGCCAAATAAAACTATCGGGTCTCTGCGTCTCCCGCGTCGCATCGCATCCTCGCCGCGCCGCTGTCGTTGATCTGTGAACCATATACCTACTAATCCACCCGCGGGTGTGAACTGTGTTGTGAAATTAAGAATAAGAACGCCGCCAGACGCCATATTGCGCCGCCCGACACAGGAGAGCAGGTATGCGTGCTATATCATTCCCATCGCTCGCTCATCTCGGCTCGGCCTCGGCTATAACCAGCCGTCCTCCAAAATTTCTGACCTTCTTTCTTGACTCCCTGATATATATGACCATATTGCGGCGTGGTTCGTTAATAACATTAATAGGTTTTTTAGCTTTGGACTGCGTCGATAAATGCGTCCACGGACTCGTCGACGTCACCACCGAAGCGGGCGGTATTTGGTGTCAAACAGAATTTGATACCCCTTTACATCCCGAGGCCAATCCAGCTGAAAGGAAGAATCGTCACCTGAAGGAACAACCGGCTATCATCATCTTCCAGCCCTGTTCCCATATTACTATTGGCTATATTAGTTAGTCAAGAACGGACACCGCAATTGGGCTAAATTTCTGCCTCAGGTACGGTTTGCCATCAATACCTGTTCCATTACAGGTCTAAAGCCCTCATTCATGACGTATGGCCGTGAACTGCGAACACCGTGCGATTCTGGATAAGGAGACGTTTGTACCTCAAATAAAGCCTTATCTCTCAAAACTCATAAACTCGTTGCAAGACATACGAGATAGAGTTGAGTGACGACAAGATCTCCGGAAGGAGTATGCTGACTCGTCGCGACGTCCAGACCGTTTTCCAGGTTGGTGATCAAGTCTTGCTATACACTCACTCACATAGCAATGCTCCCAAAGGGTTTGATATTAACAATTTGTTCCCAAATTTTCCGCTATATTTTACTTTTTTGGAATTTTCGTTTTAACCCAAAGCATCTTATTGAAAATAATTTTCCATTATGGCACTTCTGACAACAAAACCTACGCTTGTGCTAGTAATTCGCTAGCACAACGACGAAAAAACTGTGACGACGAAAGTACTGTAACGACGGTACTTTCGTTTTCACAATCTTCCTGATCAGAATGGGTATCAAAAGCCAATGCCATGTCATTATATAAAATCAATGATAAATTATATAAGACTGCACAGACTTCTATAATATTGGACACAGTTTGTAATTTATTACCAACGCCTTTTGATAAACATGGAAATCGACGTTTTCAAATGTTCTTTCAACAATGTTTCTAGTTTTGAGTTGTGCTCGGTTATACCATAGTTGAGGGGGATTTTCAGGAGTTTTTCTAGTGGGTGTAAGCATAAATGGCAATGTTAGATAACCCTATCACCTAGTAGTTTACCATTTAGCACACCTTGAGTATACGTCATGTAGACATTGATCACTGCATAGATTATGCAGTTGTGGCTGCGAAACCGATCATGATTGAGGTCAAATGGGGAGGCCCTATTCTGATCCGAGACCGTCACAGAGGTTCACCGAGGATTGTCGAAAGGAAATACATAGCAATTTCTGGAAGAAAATGACCTGGGATCAACGAAGAGTTTACTTTACGGGACTGGTGAACTATCTAATACACATCGAAAGACAAAATCAACTAGTGAAAGACCTAGGCGGAAAAGAACTTTGTCATATTTTTTGCCAATTGAAAAAAGTAGTCGGTAAAATAATGTCAGCTGAAAAAGCAATGATTATTACTGCGGTGATGAGTAGCAGTGTATAAGTGCGACTGGACACTACGTACTTCTGGCATTAATATTTCCTTGAAAAAAAAAACAAAGGCTGAACTGTGTTGCGTGTAATTTACGCAACTGTGCTGTTTTGCAGGAAGGTACCTATATGGTGTAGCATTTTGTTCTCCTTTCGTAGGACGGTCTGTAGGGTCCGTGTTGGTTGGCTTTGTCACCGACGACGCCAAGAAAGCGGGGACAGAATGCTGCACTACGTGTTCGTGGTAGCACAACACTTTCCTTGCAGAATAGCACAGTTTGCACATTGTTAGAATTATGAGGGGTTGCATTTCGATGTATTATCGTCTTCTCATCATATTTTGAGAAATGGAAAAGAATTTTCATTCGTTTTATTCACTTCGTTTAGCATTCACAGCGAGTCAACAACACGATTTGTTTTGGTTTGTAATTGACGTTTCGTTGATTGACACTTGTCATGTTATTGATTGAGGTTATAGATCCTTGGCTTTTGATATCGATTTTTGTTTTGATAACTTTATATTTCGTAGAATTTTCTTTTAAAGATATTCGTAATCAGAAAATTTCGTAGTTTAATCCTGCAAGTAATTTGGAAATTATAAAAGTAATGTTTTTATAAAGAAAGTTTAGTCTGTCCTTGACATACTTCCTTATCTGTCAAGTTTTAAGTTCAAGGCTCAAGGCATCTTCCATTTCCTTTTCATGGCCGATCATCATTAAAGTGTCCTCGTTGTGCAAGTGTTTTATTAAGAATTTGGCTATTTTGTGACCGAGAAAGTTTAGAAGGAGGATGTGGCGGAGGTACTGCATGGCGCCCCCTAGCAATAAGAATTCAAGAATGGAGCGGCAAGGTGCCGCTTTTTATCTTTACCTTTATTAATAGCTTTTTATGTTCCTGACATATGTAGTATTTATATTGGTCGCTGGCGCTGCCAACTAAGCTGGGACCACAAACCCTAGGAGGAAGTGCCCATGCGGTAGCACGTGCGCGTGGTGTGAGCCCCTGTATTACTGGGATATGTGACTAGTGGTTTCCCTGAACTTTTGGTATGCCTTTTTACTATCTCAGTGTCAGTGCCCATGCGGATCAGGACATTTAGAATCAAAATTTTAACTTAAATTTAGAAGCGGAGCGTTGGGCTCACTTTATTTGGATGCCACCTCTAACATAATGTTTTAACAATCTGTTAATTTAAGAATAAGAACTGTTTCTCGGTCATGACAAGAACAAAGACCTTTTTAAAGAAGTACTACGGTACGCTTAGTACGTGTTAACATAATTTAATTTAGAAAAGAACTTGTTTGTAAAACGATATCCTCCTTCATAGTTCATACTTTGTAAAGACTAACTAAACTAACTCAAGAATTTGTTTCTGAATTGTATACATTATTTAATTTTTACAGAATATTATATGACAGAAACATACCTATTGTCTTGTTTAATTTTTATTTATTCCAAGGTTTTGAGGCCTTGGTGGCGCCCATAGAATAATAGGAAACAACATAACCTCTCAACCTGTAGCGAGTGTAACATCCACCAGGTCCAAGAACCCACCGCTCTTAGAACCACTTCAACCGAGCTAGCCGATGCAGACTGAGGTTTGGCAAAAACTTTGCTAGCCCCGATAGTCTGCAGCAACTGCTAGATGGTGGACTAACGGAGAGTATTTGTATGATGTCTAATAGCGGGTTTATTAATTCAAATCTTTTTGTGAACTGGCTGCTCCATTTCAAAGATTTTGTTCATCCAACTAAAGAAGATCCAATACCTCTTATTCTGGATAATCAGTCTTCACATATGGTGAGTTATTGAATAGATGCTTAAATTTTAAAAAATGTCGGAGTCAAAACCTAAAATAAGAGGTAGTACATGGGATGAAGACAGTTTAAGACGTACCATGGAAGCAGTAGGTGCAAAAAAACAACTTAATACAAATACTGCAGCGGCACTAAAATGATTGGGAAGACAATCTCACAAAACAATTAGAAGAAGATTTATCGGAGCGAATCAAATGTTTTGCAAACTGGATATACCACAAGTTCAAATTTTCTCATTTTAATGTTTTTATCTCGTACGGACGAATACGTTATGCGCAAAGCGAAGATTTAATTCGAATGTGGGTGCGGGAATTCAGAACAACAATGCTTGTTACGCTGTGATGCTTGCAAACTGTAATTTTTAAGGTCGAACTTACCTACACAATTATTTAATTTTTAAGTTCTTCAAGTCGTAAATGAAGAATTTCAGTCATTTTCAAGAAGTACGTTACATAAAACTTTAAAACACCTTCGATTTAAGTTCATGACCAGAAAGCGTCGCAGTGTATTAATTGACCGAGATGACATAACTTTATGGCGGCATCGTTATTTGCAAAAAATCAAACATTATCGTAGGGAAAGTCGTCCTATATATTATCAAGATGAAACGTGGATTAATGAAGGTTGGTACTAACATAGGCATTTAATTTTACTTGTATCTCGAGACTGTCGTTTTTAGGGTTCCGTACCCAAAGGGTAAAACGGGACCCTATTACTAAGACTTCGTTATCTGTCTGTCTTGTCTGTCTGTCTCCAGGCTGTTTCTCATAAACCGTGATGGCTAGAAAGCTGAAATTTTCTGCTGAATTGTGTTTCCGTTGCCGCTATAACAACAAATACTAAAAATTATTATATACATATTAAGGGAGTCTTAGTCCCCATACAATAAACGTAAGAAATCCGTAAATTATAACTTTGTTCGTAAATTTATCCGTAAATATATTTGTATGAAAAACAAAGTTATTTTTTGTGGCCAACAAATGTTTGTATTTTGGCTGGTTGTAGGTAATAGATACGTTCATTTTTCATAGTACGGAACCCTTCGTGTGCCAGTCCAACTCGCACTTGACCGGTTTTTTATTATTTTGTTCACACACATAATAATTCATTTTAGGTCATACTGAGAATAATCACTGGGTGGACACCAGTGTGAAATCAATACGTCAAGCTTTTTTAAGAAGGATTAACCACTGGATTAAAAGGGCCATCAGGCAAGAGGAGACGACTTGTGGTGTCCCATGTCGGAAGCGAATAGGGTTTCGTGGATGATGGTTTTTTAATATTCGAAGCGAAAAAGAGGCTAGATGATTACCACAAGATGACTTCTGATATATACGAAAACTGGTTAAAAAATATCTTTCCGAAATTAAAAGAAAACGCAGTACTTGTAATAGATAATAATGCTCCATATCACACCAGGAAACTGGAATCCGCTACCTACTTCTAGTTGGCGAAAGAGCAAATCCAAGATTGGCTAAAATCAAAAAATATTTCATTTGACGAGACAATGCTAAAGCCCGAATTAAATGAAATTGCCCGAAAGCATAAAAAAGCCCCTTACCACTGCGAGCTGAACCCGATTGAGTTGGTCTGGGCTCAAGTAAAGGGGCATGTCGCTAAAAATAATAAAACATTCAAAATGAATGAAGTACGAAGCTTGAGCTTATTAAAAATAGTAAGAATACAAACAAATTTGAAATAGCATTCCTTGAAAAAAGTTTGATGAAGGAAACTAGCCTTTACGACGTTCTTAAAGTAAAATACTATAAAAAACTGTACGATGAACGCATAAAAGTGAGTCTGCCAGGAATATCCAAATGCCGTAGAGTGGTTTTCAAAAGAAGTGGTAAACCAGAGTGCGATGTCTATGAAAGGTGAAGATTTTAAACCGTTTTCATTATATAAGGTCGGTTACAGCAGATTAATAAATGAAAAGCTCGATGACTGCTACGATGCACCCTTAAATATAAAGGCTGCTAAATTGCAAGATATAAAGCGGTTGCTAGAATCTGTTCCTGAATCTGAAAGATATTTTTATGAGGATTTATATAATGTATTTCAAGACCCCATATCTGCAGAATTAGATTCTGAAGACGAAGTAGAATGATAAGCTGATTTTGTTTGAACTTTGTACTGGGTACTACAATTATATAACTAAGTCCACCATTTATCACTCTAATATGACTAAGTCCAGGGATCAGAAATAAGTCCAATTTTTGATATTTTATTTAAATACTAAAATATGTATAAATAATTTTGATTGTTTAAATGAATAAAACTCAAGTAGTTTTTGCGCTATAATAATGTCTTTAAATTATTTTTTTTAACCAATTCATGTTATTTCAGCAGACCTTTAAAACATAAAATTACTACTATCTTAAATGTCACTTTTAGGACTTACTGATTTCTTGAATTGGGCCACCCAAATAGAAAAAATAGGAGAAGAATGCCAAAGAAGTCCAGCTTATGGTACGAGCTACGATATGGACGCATCACTACTTCAAAAGCACACAATGTTAGTGTCTGCCAAGCAACAAATGGCTCATTATTAGCAACCATTATGTTGGTGAATGAAGCAAGTAGGTGCAGGAACCTCAGTAGATCGTGGAAGATTAGTAACTGTTGCTGTTGCCAATAATGTTTACTTCCAGCCTGTAATCAACACATTAAAGTCATGTTTTAATGTATTATGACCTACATCTACTCAAAACAAGAAAGAGCCCATCATTTAGTAGCTAGGAGACATGTAACAGGAAGAACTAGAGCCACAACTCCACATGCAAGACCGGTATATCCGATTAACTGCACGTCGATGCAAAAAAGATTTAGAGAAGAAATGGGTCTTCTTGTCGACATTCCCAAGGCTGGTTTCGGGAACAGCAATGAGAATGAAATGAGAACACATCCAAAAGGTTTTTTGAAAATCCTGAATGCTGGTCCCTGATAACAGACATTAAACGGGCAGTTCGACTCAAACTGGCCAGGGCTCGTCGAGCAGCACGTTTAAGCTTCGCTCGGAAACATTTGGTCTGGACCATGAAAAACTGGAGCACGGTACTCTTTACAGACGAAGGTAAGGTCAAGTTCTATAGTGACGACCAACGAATACAAGGGATGTGGAGAAAACAAGGCGAACGATTAACATTAAATATGCGCGGTAAAAATAATGGTCTAAAGATTGCTGGATCTAAATCCCCGCGCTTTCTTTTTCAGTTTAAATTGGATAGTAAACGACGCTGCCAACCTCAATCATCATACGATTGGATTTTTAGTATTTTGCAAGAATTATAAAGGGTGTCCAGCGGGAATTTTTCAACTTTAAACAGCAATTGTCAAAATACCTGCGGGGTAAGGTAGGCGGGAGGGGTACCAATTAAAGCGCGGGATTTGCGGATTTATTGATCGCCATGAGTCATTGGTCGGGAGCGCATCGCGCTTTCGCGGTTGAGCAATATTTGAAAAGTGCTGAGTCATTGGTTCGCGCGCGTCGCATTTTTTGTACTCATTTTAATATTCGACGAGTAAGTGATGGGCCGAGTACACAACTCATCTGGTCGTGGGTACAAAGGTTTAGGCAAGAAGGGACAGTGGTCAACAGAATTCTTCCGGGGCCATCAACGTCAGTATCAACGCCCGAACGTGTGTCTGAAGTTCGCAATGAAATTATTCGAAATCCACACAAGTCGATCAGGAAGATTGCGGCCTCCACAGGAATAAAAAAATCAACAGTGCATATTATTTTGAAAAAGAAATTAAGGCTTCATCCATATAAATTGCAAATTGTTCAAGCTCTCAACGAAAGTGACTATCCTTTGCGAGAAACGTTCGCAAGGACAATGCTGGAACGCTTTCGGACACCGACCACGCTAGGAAACATTTTGTTTAGTGACGAAGCACATTTTCATATCGATGGTTATGTAAATAAACAGAACATGAGATATTGGGGCCTGGATAACCCTAGAGAACGCCATCAAAAACGTTCACATTGTTTAAAAACGACAGTTTGGTGTGCCCTTTCAGCCAGCGGAATAATTGGCCCATATTTTTTTAACCAAGGAGAAACAGTCACGGCTCCAGTGTATTGCCGTATGATAGACGAGTTTCTGTTACCGCAATTGCAGCTGTATTCAAGTTTTAACAACAGAACACAATTTCAGCAAGATGGTGCTACTCCGCATACTGCTAGGGTGTCAATGGAAAAGTTAAGGACGATTTTTCCGAATAAACTTATCAGTAAGTACGGAGACATCTCGTGGCCACCTCGGTCGCCCGACCTCACGCCTTGCGATTTCTTTTTATGGGGATACCTCAAATCCAAAGTTTACGATAACAATCCCCGGACAATTGAGGCCCTGCAGGACAATATTCGCCGTGAAGTTCAAAACATTACTCCAGAGCTTTGTCGTCGCGTAGTTGCAAATGTCAGGGTCCGATTGCAAGAGTGTTTGGAGAAAAACGGTCATCATTTAGACGATATAGTGTTTAAAAAATAAAATCCGCATTACTGCTCTGCATTTTATTAGAATAAAAATAAATAAAAACGGCGTCGTTTTATTTATATTGAATTTTAAAGTTGAAAAATTCCCGCTGGACACCCTTTATAAATATTTTTCGTGTTCTTCCAAAAGATGGATCTTATTAAAAAAATATGTCATAAATCTGACCTTAAAACCATTGTCTGAAACAAGATAGTCAAGCAGAATAGAAGCTAAATACAGATGGGTTAACAATGATACCTGTATCGGGTAATGCATGTTGGTCCAAACGTTCTTATGGAACCAATTATAGTGCTTCCTCCGGTGTTGGTGCAATCGTAGGCATGCACTAAAAAAAAGTGTTGTATTACAGAGTCAAAAAAAAATTGCAATATGCTGTGCACGAGCAGAAAATAAAGGAGCATTACCCATTAAAAATTTTCAAGGTCCTTCTACCGCTATGGAAGCAGTTGTGATAACAGAGGTCTTGAGCAGTTGGTGATTCAACTTATTCTAGCACCATGAACGCAAGGCCTTATGATAGCGTAACTGTAGGCAAGATTTAATGCAAAAATCATTTATTGAGAAATTACTGCAGCCTGTTAGCAATTTGTAGTAATACTTCTTTACACATAAGGGGCCGAAAATTCAGAAAGAAAATTATTTACGTATACGTTGGGGCTTTGATTGTGGCGTCAAATATTGATCGAATAAAAACGTTGCTTTCGAAGAAAAGGCAGGAGGTATTAAAAATGATATACTAAATGGTATGTATTTGGTGATCACTCCAATTGTGCAAGTTATTTTTGTACTGATGACGTCAAAAATCGCAACTTAAATAATATGGTGCCAGAACTGACAACTTATGGGGTCTTTCAAAAAGTTGAAGATTTGGCCCAACGTCTTTCACTGCATTCCTGTAGTTTTGTTTATTATGAAACAGTGGACAGTGTTAAAGCACGAGTTACAAAATTTATAGGAGGCAAAAGAGTAAACTTTACCCAGCGGGGGTCCTATCTTGCACGTTGTGCTGCAGCCGTGGTGTCATATAACACGGGTGTCCTTCAGTCGGCAGTACACAAATGTATTTTTGGCACAGCTACCAATCCCGACATTGTTCGGCTAGAAAAATTACGCCAAAATTTAAATAAAAAAAGGCAAGAGTGAAAAAAAAATCCGAGGCCATCTGCATCTAAAGATGCCTATTATGGTGAAAATTACCAAAAAGACAGAATGAATGGAGACGAATTTAAAGTCTACTAAGTGAAACAATGTCGACTCACTTACCAAGCAGTAAGTCACACAACAACAACAGAAGCACATTCGTGTACAAAGACTTAGCGACGTGTTCCGAATAGACACAAAAGAAGACGTATTGATGAAAATGTTGCTAGTTACAGCCGTCCAGATGTGCTTTTGCATTCTGTTCAAAGTATACTAAGTCTGCCGGAATAAGTGATATAGCCTGAATAATGAAAAAATTGCTGGAAAAACCCTGAACACGTCTCAACAGTTTTAAATGTCCTGGAAACTAAGCAGAATCCTTGAAGTTTCTACTCACAAAGCACTTGCTCTTTACGTTTACTTGCAGTTATCCAAGTGGTGATGGCGTGACATCACACTTGGGGACTTTAGTTTGAAAGAAGGTCATGCGAAATACCCAAGCTACTAATTGTTAGTTAAAGAAAAGCTTAAATGCTATCCGGCAAAAGAAGACATAACTGTGACTGAAACTTCCGCAAAGATACGGATACAGCCCTCCTTGTTCTCATAGTTAGGGGGCTGAGTGATTCACTTGAATCAAATTTTGAAGCTGGTGAACAACTTGTGGGTTTTGATGGAGATTCAAAAAGCATTTATCACCAAAGGACAACAAGTGAACAAGACTTATCCAGCGTATTTATGGCAAATCTTGTACCGCTTAAGTTAGTGACTTTTAGTGGAAGTATAGTGTGGCAGAATGGTCGGTCATTGTCAATCACATATTGTCGCCTGATTTCATTTACATTTATGAAAGAAACGGAAACGAATGTTTAAGTTGAAATGGAAATATTTGAGACCGAAATTCGTGCACGGAACCCGACTAATTGCGGCAATGCTACTGTTACGCATAATCTGTGGCTAAACATGATTGATGGTAAGGTGCATTCATATTTGGTACATCGGCAGCAGTGTATGATTTGTGCAAAGCTCGCCCAAGCGAAATGAATAAATTGGAAGAAGTGAGAGCTAAACCCGTGAATACAGATTTATACAAGCATGGATTTAGTTTACTGCATGCTTGGATTCGGTCTATGGTGTTTATTACACACAGCCTACAAAATGGACATAAAATAATTGCAAGCAAGAGGTGACGAAAATAAAAAAGAAGTTTAAGATAATAAAGAAGCCATTTAAGAAGCTTTCCGAAGAAGCACAGGCTTACTTCTAGATGTTGATGTGCAGGGTAGTGGCAATACAAACACTGGAAACGCTGCAAGAAGGTTTTTAGCAAACCCTGAAACGACTGCGGAAATTACTAAATTAGACGTTAATTTCATTAGAAGGTTCGCCGTTATTTTGCAGCGCATTTCCTCAGGCGGAAAAATCAGCTTAAAAAAATTAAATTATATTGTGATGAAACAGAAAATTTATTCATGGAATTATATCCATGGCATAATATGCAAACAAGTTTACACAAATTGCTGATTCATGGATCACAGGTAGCGGACTACTTATCAGTAGCGTCTAACTATAGGTTTTTTGTATGAAACAAGGATTTTCGTAAATTTCGAGAATGTCATACACGAAAGCATAGTAGCATCGCCACTAATGAAGACATTCCTCATGATCTGCTATTATCTTCCGATCCTCTTCTCACCAGCTTACGACCAAAGATGACAAATAAAGCAAAAAGTCTTCATTTTGAGCATTTCATTTCATTTTAACAAAGAAGCACCAACAAAAAATACAAGTGATATCTGGTGTTCGGTTCTCTATAACATTCCTCGAAGAAGCCATGTGACTCCGTACATAAATGATCTTGATTTATTAAAGATGGCGGCCAGGAGGACTGCTTTTGGACAATTTTCTTTTTGGAGTTATTAATTCAAAAAAACCAGAATACCTATATAGCAAGTTGACCTGGAAACCCATCCGTTCAGATCATGGTCTCCGGTCCGTGGTATGCCCTCTGGTGGTACCAATGCATCGTACTACACTACAGCATTCCGATGTTGTTTCATTCAACTCCAACATTATGATTTAAGAATTTGTCATTTAAGTAAAATAACTGTTTCTCGGTCGTGACCAGAACAAAGGCCTTTTTAAAGAAGTACTATGATACACTTAATATGTGTTAACATAATTTAATTTAGAACATAGAATTTGTTTGTAAAACTAGAATATCCTCTTGCATGCTTCATACTTTGTAAAGAATTATAACTAGGGATTGCAATCCGGTCCGGCGGATCCGGTAATCCGGCGGATCCGGCGTGTTT
>NWSH02000605.1:10391804-10437968 GCA_002382865.2 Heliothis virescens | reverse complement strand
ACTACAACTATAATTTAATAACTAAATAACGCTATTTTATAATGCGAATATGCCGCGCAAAATAGGCCTTAAGTAGGTTGCAGCGTAAACGGAAAAATGTACGGCGATGAGACCGTACAAACGGCATTTAGATATACAATTAAAGTTATTCACATGGATTAAAGATTACTCATGCAGATAAGGACTTGTTTACTTCTGTGCAAGAGCATTGTTTTTTTAGGTTAATTTATTTATTTATTTGGACATGAGAGCNGTACGGCGATGAGACCGTACAAACGGCATTTAGATATACAATTAAAGTTATTCACATGGATTAAAGATTACTCATGCAGATAAGGACTTGTTTACTTCTGTGCAAGAGCATTGTTTTTTTAGGTTAATTTATTTATTTATTTGGACATGAGAGCGCAAGACGGGG
This sequence comes from Heliothis virescens, assembly GCA_002382865.2. Classification (NCBI taxonomy): domain Eukaryota; kingdom Metazoa; phylum Arthropoda; class Insecta; order Lepidoptera; family Noctuidae; genus Heliothis; species Heliothis virescens. The sequence continues at coordinate 10,437,550 of NWSH02000605.1, read as the reverse complement.
TATAGGGTACCCCATCTTGCCCGAACTAAAATAGTTTCATATTTTGCTATACTGTAAAAGACTGATTGTTAATGACCGATGAGTGATGATTTGTAATAAAGGTATCTACTATTGGTGATTTATTTTATTATTGCAGAATGGTGAAAAATTATAAAAGAAAAACAAATAGAGAAGATTGATCCGAAGAGGTCATGAGAAATGCGGTGGACTCCGTGGTACAAGGCAAAATGGGTTACTATCTAGCAGCAAAGACTTTTGGTGTCCCCCAAACCACTTTGGAAAGAAAAGTAAATAAGTTTCGTGAAAAAGCTCCAAGGAAAATGCTTTAGTTACAATGAAAATGAAGGTTCAATTAGGCCCTAAAGAAACAGTTTTTTCTTATGATGAAGAGAAAGAGTTATGTTATTATATATTAGATATGGAGAGCAGGCTTTACGGGCTAACTACAAAAGATCTTAGAAGCTTAGTCTACAGACTAGCAATTAAAAATAATAAACCACATCCATTTAATGATTTAAAAAAAGAAGCTGGTAAAGACTGGGTACAAAGCTTTTTAAAGAGACATCTCGACTTGTCTCTAAGACAACCTGAAAGCACCTCAGCGCATTGAATATACACAATGACGTGTTTAATTTTATATTTAAACTAAGTGATGACCAAGAACTAAGTCAATTAAGAATTAGGTGTCATCGTTTGCAGGAAAAACTTGCAGCAAAAGATTCATTGGACATTAACATCGATGATTTGTATGAAGAAATTATATCATGTCAATCTTAAAAAAAAATGATGTGGGGAAAATTCTCGAATTTATTATATATTTATACAGTTTGGCAGCTGTATGCCCTAACTTCACAATAACGTTACGAATTTTGCTACCTATGCCAGTTACCGTAGTAAGCGCGGAAAGGTCCTTTTCTAAATTAAAACTAATAAAACCTTACCTGCGCTCAACAATGAGCCAGGGAAGATTAACAAATTTTGCAACATGATCCATAGAAGAGGCTAATTAGACCATATACACGAAACTATTAAAGATTTCGCAAACAAGAAAGCTAGAAGAGTGGAAATAATATAATTTAAATACTTATGTTTTATTTTTATTTTCTAGCGATACGGCACCGAGCGAGCCATGCCCGTAGCCCAGCGCGCCCCGCGACCCGCCGTGTCACGAAGCGTCCCTCCAGTGAATAGCGATTGGATATAAACCCTTTGTGAATAGTTGAAATCTAGCACTATTTCCACCACGACAATTTTAAACATAAATAGGCTTCAATCTTGTACCGGAACTCACCGATTGCAAGATTGCAATTGAATGGCAGAGTTTTTACCAATCCTGACGGGATAATTCCGACAGGATACGACAACGTCGCTTTTAAACGAGACCTGGATCATCTCAATGACATAGCAATCTATCTCGAACGGAACTTGCCTAAGATAGCTGGCGGTTCAGTGGACTTGATGTAGCCAGGGAACCAATCCTAACTATTATATAATTAAGATTACACCCAGGACACTTTACAGCATTATACCAGGAGCGCGGAGATTCAAGGCAATGGCACGGAGTTTTGGAGCCAAGTAGAAGTTCAAGGTCGCATTCTAGGAGCATTTTGCCTTCTTAGGGAGTCGCCTTTCAGACTGCTTCCTCCTATGTCTCAGGATTTATCGGATACTCGGAGCCAGTTGCCGCAAGTTCAGGCATGTCTGCACAATCACCTGCAATGAACTTCTCTGAAATGATGGCGATGATGCAGAAACAAGTTCGCCGACAGGAAGGACGGGATCGACAACTCTGAGAGCAGGCTTGCCAACTCCAGAAAAAGATAGGAGGAATACAAGCTAGGAAAAGGCAAAGAATTATAAAAGATTTGTGGCATCAACGCAATATTTCGGTTCAAAGATTTTTAGAAAGTGAAGAAAATTTAATGATAAGTAATAAATCCTGCGGCAAAAATTAAGAAACAGAAAAGGTATATTACTGACAGTATGGAAAATCTACACAAAAAGTTCAATGCTGCATCAGACCCGAGATTGAAGATAAATTATGCAAGTTTTTGCCGTTTGCGTCCATTCTAGATTGCTCAGGCTAAATTAACTAGTCGCGATACATGCTTATGTGTACTCCACGACAATTACGATATGATGCTGCATGACTACGAGCAGGGGAAATTATGTCAAGGATTGATTTTTCTGAAAATTACGCCTGTAAAGTATACAGTTATATCCCGATAGGCTAAATATTTTTTCTTTTGTTTACAGATCAAAAATGCCGCGCAATAATTCTAGAACGACTACTAGACATGACTGAGATGTCGAACTAATGAAAAAGGCTGTAATGAGCGTGACCGAAGGAACTTTTGGGTAAGCCGGAGAGGATTGGTTATCAGGTTTTTGAAGAAACACCCTGAACTGGCACGGCGTGCTGCTGAGCCGACTTCTATTGCAAGAGCGATGGGTTTAAATAAGGTCAGCGTGAGTAAGTTTTTTGATTTGCTTGAAGGCCTAAGGGATCAATACAAATTTCCACCAACTCACATTTTCAATGTTGACGAAACTGGGCTGACTTCCGTACCTAAAAGACAAGACAGAGCAGAATTCTTGCTTTGAAAGGGAAGAAGCAAGAATCGCTTGATGGCGCTCCACCGGGTAACATTGCAGTGTGCCATCAAAATGGGTGGATACAAAGCGAAATATTTGTCCAATGGTTAGAATGAATTGTTGTTCAACCACTATTTTTTTAATTCTATTTATACTCTATTTTATAATCCCGTAATTAACTTTTTATAACAATTTATAAATATTTGCATGCCACGACAAGTGGCAAACATGTTTTTAAGCACATACCTATAATTGTAGTATTATTTTACATGCATGCACCTGCGTGTGTGTGCATGTATACACATGTTTTTTGGCAAATAAATGTTTCATCTGCCTAGCCTTTTCTTTTTTTTGTTTCTATTCTATTAAATAATAACATCATCTCCTTATAAAAACGAGCTTCTAAGTAACTTGCAATCGAAAAATAAAAAATCAACATTGAATCTGTCCGAAATAAAGAAAAAACAAAAACAAAGATAAAGTACTACGTCACAAAATCATCAAATTACCGATTTTCCGGTGTCGGTGTCGCCCACTATAAAGCCAATGGTTAAACTTATAAATGAGGCAGTAAAAGAAAATAGATTATTACTAATAATAATATTTATGCTATCATTAATTTTGCGAATAATGTTTATTTTAGTAAAAACTTCATAATCATTGTTATAGGCTCAAAAAAACTTGATGATAACTTAGCCAGGAGGCTAACAGCCTGACGAAGAAGAGGACGTACTCGTAAATTACGTGCACACAGAATGTGACAGCAAATTAACTCCACCCCACATTTTGAACGAGTTTGATGCAGACACGGCCATTCGTGTCAGCCAAGGACAAAATATCTAAACAACTATTAGCGGACCTACTACCCAAGGACCATTTGAAGTTTAACTGGAGCCACGACCGATACACTTCTACGGGTACCCAACCGACAAACGTTTTCAGGACAAACAGGACCAACTTTTTAAAGTAAAAGTAACTACTACTACTAGTAGTAGTAAACTGAACAACTGAATTTAAGTTTGCATGCTATGTATTTTAGTTAAACATGTAGAACCTTGTATACCCATTGTAACATCTACAATACCATGTTTATAAGCAAATAAATAAATATTATTATTATTATGAACTACCGAAACAAAACCTGTAGACGTATTTTTTTTATTTTTTTGATGACGAATTTTTGGACTTAATTACCAGACAGACTAACAAATATGCCTCAGTACTGATTGACAATTAACTGAACATTCACGATTAATTTTTTTTCAAAAATGTTGACAGGGAAGATATGTACATTTTCCTTGCCATATTAATTTTTCAGGGCTTGGCACCTATGACAATTGAAAAAAAATATTGGGCGAGAAATGGCCATCTCACCTTTAAATACTTCAAAACCATAATGACATACAATAGGTTCATTTTACTCAAGAGTTTTACATTTCACTGACTCATTAGATTTTACAGGTAAAACAAGACGAAATTAAGCTCAGGAAGATAAAGCCTGTGCTTGATTTCTTGAAAAATAAATTTAGTAAACTATATCTTCCTGGGCAAAATATTGCTATAGACGAATCTCTTATGAAGTGGAAGGGACAGTTGTCATTTGCACAAAACATTGCTTTTAAAGCCGCCAAAACTGGTGTGAAATCTTATGAACTTTGCGAATCGGCCACCGGCTACTTATGGTATTTTTTGTCTATACCGGAAAACAGCCTGACGACACTGACGATGCGGACAATTTTGACGAAGATGACGACCTTGACAAGACTGACAGGGCTGATGATACTGATAGTATTGACAGACACAATTCCGCCAATAGTAATAAAAGTATGCTTATCACGAAAAAATTTGATCACTTGGCTTGAAACCAATCAGTTTTTAACCGACTTCCCAAAAAGGAGGAGGTTTTTGACCGTATTTTTTTTTAATTTTTCATTCTTTTTGAAGAGGAGAGGTATCGCAACAGAGAACCAGAAAGATAGAATTACAACGTAGAGCATTTTTTTTAAATTTTAAACAACAAGACCGTACTAAGATATCTTATTTAATTTTTATATTTTTTTAATGAATATATGGAAAATTTTCACAGGATACTACATACAACAGATAAACGTGGCAAACATCAGAAAACACCAGCATTTGATCACGATTTAATCCCGATCTCAAAATCCTATCTATCCGTAATTTTGCCATTAGAGATTGAAAATGGACATAATTTAAATGGAGTTTATGTCAAAATTTATTCTCTACGGCCGTTCCCCAAAACCTAACTATCTCTGGATTTGCTTACTAGAGATATAATTTTGACATTAGCCCCATATNTCTATTTTATAATCCCGTAATTAACTTTTTATAACAATTTATAAATATTTGCATGCCACGACAAGTGGCAAACATGTTTTTAAGCACATACCTATAATTGTAGTATTATTTTACATGCATGCACCTGCGTGTGTGTGCATGTATACACATGTTTTTTGGCAAATAAATGTTTCATCTGCCTAGCCTTTTCTTTTTTTTGTTTCTATTCTATTAAATAATAACATCATCTCCTTATAAAAACGAGCTTCTAAGTAACTTGCAATCGAAAAATAAAAAATCAACATTGAATCTGTCCGAAATAAAGAAAAAACAAAAACAAAGATAAAGTACTACGTCACAAAATCATCAAATTACCGATTTTCCGGTGTCGGTGTCGCCCACTATAAAGCCAATGGTTAAACTTATAAATGAGGCAGTAAAAGAAAATAGATTATTACTAATAATAATATTTATGCTATCATTAATTTTGCGAATAATGTTTATTTTAGTAAAAACTTCATAATCATTGTTATAGGCTCAAAAAAACTTGATGATAACTTAGCCAGGAGGCTAACAGCCTGACGAAGAAGAGGACGTACTCGTAAATTACGTGCACACAGAATGTGACAGCAAATTAACTCCACCCCACATTTTGAACGAGTTTGATGCAGACACGGCCATTCGTGTCAGCCAAGGACAAAATATCTAAACAACTATTAGCGGACCTACTACCCAAGGACCATTTGAAGTTTAACTGGAGCCACGACCGATACACTTCTACGGGTACCCAACCGACAAACGTTTTCAGGACAAACAGGACCAACTTTTTAAAGTAAAAGTAACTACTACTACTAGTAGTAGTAAACTGAACAACTGAATTTAAGTTTGCATGCTATGTATTTTAGTTAAACATGTAGAACCTTGTATACCCATTGTAACATCTACAATACCATGTTTATAAGCAAATAAATAAATATTATTATTATTATGAACTACCGAAACAAAACCTGTAGACGTATTTTTTTTATTTTTTTGATGACGAATTTTTGGACTTAATTACCAGACAGACTAACAAATATGCCTCAGTACTGATTGACAATTAACTGAACATTCACGATTAATTTTTTTTCAAAAATGTTGACAGGGAAGATATGTACATTTTCCTTGCCATATTAATTTTTCAGGGCTTGGCACCTATGACAATTGAAAAAAAATATTGGGCGAGAAATGGCCATCTCACCTTTAAATACTTCAAAACCATAATGACATACAATAGGTTCATTTTACTCAAGAGTTTTACATTTCACTGACTCATTAGATTTTACAGGTAAAACAAGACGAAATTAAGCTCAGGAAGATAAAGCCTGTGCTTGATTTCTTGAAAAATAAATTTAGTAAACTATATCTTCCTGGGCAAAATATTGCTATAGACGAATCTCTTATGAAGTGGAAGGGACAGTTGTCATTTGCACAAAACATTGCTTTTAAAGCCGCCAAAACTGGTGTGAAATCTTATGAACTTTGCGAATCGGCCACCGGCTACTTATGGTATTTTTTGTCTATACCGGAAAACAGCCTGACGACACTGACGATGCGGACAATTTTGACGAAGATGACGACCTTGACAAGACTGACAGGGCTGATGATACTGATAGTATTGACAGACACAATTCCGCCAATAGTAATAAAAGTATGCTTATCACGAAAAAATTTGATCACTTGGCTTGAAACCAATCAGTTTTTAACCGACTTCCCAAAAAGGAGGAGGTTTTTGACCGTATTTTTTTTTAATTTTTCATTCTTTTTGAAGAGGAGAGGTATCGCAACAGAGAACCAGAAAGATAGAATTACAACGTAGAGCATTTTTTTTAAATTTTAAACAACAAGACCGTACTAAGATATCTTATTTAATTTTTATATTTTTTTAATGAATATATGGAAAATTTTCACAGGATACTACATACAACAGATAAACGTGGCAAACATCAGAAAACACCAGCATTTGATCACGATTTAATCCCGATCTCAAAATCCTATCTATCCGTAATTTTGCCATTAGAGATTGAAAATGGACATAATTTAAATGGAGTTTATGTCAAAATTTATTCTCTACGGCCGTTCCCCAAAACCTAACTATCTCTGGATTTGCTTACTAGAGATATAATTTTGACATTAGCCCCATATAAGTAATGTCAAATTCTTATCTCTAGTAAGCAAATCCAGAGATAGACAGAATATTGAATTCCGCAGTAAACGAACATCAACGTATATAGGATAACAGAAACCCAGACTTACTGAATAAACACGTTTAACCCTTTAGAACCAAACACTATAGACGAGGACACCTTTACGACGATAACAACAATTTACCAAGTGACAAACAAACTCAAATGCATATTTATTGTGCGACATACCCGGAAAAAGTATTTTGTATACCTTATACAGATCACATGTAAAAGCAACAGACAACAGCGAGTCGATTAAAAAAAAACACATTTGCTGTAGTATGGAATCCCCTAAAAGCTAACCAGTCGTGAAATGGCCGTCCATTGGTCAAATTTGCGATTTGATAGCTGTTTTTGGTTCGGTTAACGTCATAGTTAAATCGAACAATTCACCTTAAAGACCAGTTTCAGTTTTTTAATTTTGACTGCAATATACTGCGTGGCAATATCTGTCAGATAGCTATCTAGAATATTAACTGGAACCTCTGAAACTGGCCATTAGAATTTAGCGCACATAATTTCTAAGTGGATACTACAATCATTACCTACTGAACAGCCGGCGGCCTTATGGAGTTGATCAAGTAAGTATACACCGACCAAAGCCAGGGTGCGTAGCCAGTAGAGACGCCAGTACATCAACATAAAAACAACAGCAGGTGAACCTACCCGAATCTGTCATAGAATCGAACATTAACCTCTTACTTTTGTGATAAGGGTGAAAATCTATTGAAGAATATTGAGAGATTGGGGTACAGACCAATTTCTGCAATCGATTTTCAACCTTATCACAATAGTGGAAGTTTAATGTTCAATTGGAAAAAAATTACAGATTCGGGTAGGGTGACCTGCTGTTGTCTGTAGGTTGATGTACTGGCGTCAGTACAATATAAAGGCTTACCACATAAGAGTTGTTCATCAAAGTAAGTACTAACCAGCATATTTGTAAGTAAATTTATTGTATAAAAATACATATTTATCCCTCCGCTTCTAAACTTGAGATGGCCATTTTCAACGCTCCATCTCGTGTTGTGTTACCACCAATGAATCCGGTGCTGTGGCAGAATATGCATCCTTCTATAGCGGCAACTTCACTCAGAATGTCGTCCCGGACACCCCACCAACTTTTGTGTAGAGGTTTCCTGCAAATAATTTTACTGTTAATACTCTACTCAACAAACATACATACCATTTTATGGTTTATTTTCTTGTGATTTTCAAGAAGCTGTATCTCCAGGGAAAATGTTTGTACTGTAAGTTTTCTTTTTCTGTACGTTAAATATGCAATTGAAACAATAATTTGCTCGTTTTCCTTTTACAATTTCCTCGAAGAGCAGCTTCTTGAAAGTCTCCTTAAGAAAATCGGCCATGAAAACGTATTGTTAAATATTTGTCATTAGTGTACAAAACCTTTTTATTAGCCATCCCTACTAATATTAAACACTTTATTTACCGAACTTTTAGCCGTTTGAGCGCAAGGTAGTCACAAACACACACAAAAACGTTAGTGTGTGTTTGTTATTTTATAATATTAGTGTGCATGATTACAGAAAACCAGTACTCGGGAACCCGTCGTAAGTATTGTTAGTTCTGGAATACATTTAATAGCGCGCCTGAATAAAATGTACCTGTCTTCTTGATAAAAATCTTCTATCTAACACTGAAAGAATTTTTCAAATTGGGCCAGCAGTTCCTGAGATTAGCATGTTCTCAAGCAAACAAACAAGCCCTTCAGTTTTATAAGTATTACTAAAGGTAGATACTAGAAATCTAATTATTTAACCACTCACCTAGTAACGAAGCTTGTTGGATTCACAGGAACAGCCTGAACTCTCCAAGAGTTTGGTTTGTCATTGAATATAACATATTTGACTTCATGCCCAATATTCATTTCTTCCTCTAAATCAAACAAGTGTTCTTTCCAAGGGAATCTCTCTTTGAATTCAACAATCTCCCCAGATTTATGAACTTCAAATCGGCTGTCTAAAGACGCCCTAACATAGTCTCTAGCTGGCAACCATACCGATATAAAATAATTGACTGTGTATAGAAATTCTTCGCTTACAAGAGCCATGGCTTTTTTAAAAACCTCATCTATATTAATATCTTGTTTTGAATTCCATTCTGGGTTCAAACGTGCCACCCTACTGCTTAAATTGGTGCGGATTTTGTACCTAGGTTCTTCTGACGCTATGGGGACCCCATTGTCTATAGCATCTATTTCTTCAATGAAATTTTGATACACTTTTTTGTAGATTACAGTCAAATCTGATGGGTTCAATGAAGTGTTGGTTGGTGCCAGTTGCTTTATGACTTCTTCTCCATAGTAAGTATATACTAGGCCTGCAGAACTCAATCTACGAAACAAAATAAATTACAATTTATGGTTTAAAAAATGTGTTTTAATAAATGATTTAAAAGTTATTAAAATCTTCGTATTTATGGAAATGGAGCTACATTTTTGCTGTCATGAAATTCTAACTACTTGAACCAATATTCATCACCAGCTTTTGCCAGCGGTTACACCCGTGTCCCGTGGGAACTACCCGGCGCACATGGATAAAAAGTAGCCTATAGCCTTTCTCGATAAATGGGCTATCTAAATCTAAAAAGAATTTTTCAAACCGGACCAGTAGTACCTAAGATTAGCGTGTTCAAACAAACTCTTAGGCTTTATAATATTAGTATAGATTTCTTTTAGAATATGTAATAAAATTGGGAGTACATAAATTAAAATAAAATCTTATGATGCAGAGCTCTTTGCACAGCAACATAGGATATCTATGTAACACCCTTTTGTGTGAACATTTTGTGACAAGAAACATTTCTGATACATTGTAGGTTGCTTCAACAATATGGCTCACATGCTTCACAACCTTATGTCATCAAACAATACCCTCTTTCTCCATTTTTGGAATACACAAAATGATTATAATGAAAAATCTTTTACAATGTAATGAAACATTTAAAACTATAAGGGAGTATTGATCCTAAGTGTCAAAGTTCATGTATAAATGTTAAATTTATGTGTGGCACACTGTGAGCACATTATATTAAAATTTATTATTATAATAATAAGTCACAGTCATGATATGTATGGATATATAACATTATTCGGCTGCAGGTTGTTCGAAAGACTTACCACAGCCCTGGCACACAAAGGTCCCGAAGGGACCTTTGTGGGTTTTAGTCAGTAAAAGTCTGACACTCTTATACTAGGTCATACTGATGATTTCCTATTGATATAAAAAAGGGCTACAAAAGTTTATCTCTACATACTATAAAACAATGTCACTTTCTCTTTGTCCCTATATCATAAAGCTTAAATCTTATAAACTATGCAATGGATTTTGATGTGGTGTTTTGTAATAGATAGAGTGATTGCATAGGAAGGTTTGCATGTATTATATCATCCATTAAATAGTGGAGAAAAAAATAAAACTTACTTGATCTTGAACTTATCACCCAATTCAGGCCTCAGCGAGCTCAAGGTCTCATTAAACTCTCTCTGATGGTGATCATACCGTTTCTTAGCATGGTCAAAGACCGCACCCACATCAACAACTATGTCACAATCATCGAGCTTGGAGGTGTCCCGAGTACGAACGATGAGAGCATCTTTGTACAGTGGGAGCAGCTTGAGCATATAACATGCCAGGACTTCGTCGCAGTGGAAGACTCCATCATGAGTTCCGATCTAAAATAAAACGTATATTTGTCAATGAGTACAGTATTAATGTAGGATTCCAATGATGCATACTGTGCATTAATTACATGTGAAAATTAAGTGTTTGGCCTAAATACCTGTTATTTACGTTAATTCAGATGTTCTGTACGCAAAGTATCATTTATCACAAACTCAACTCCCGGAAGGTAACCAATAATAGAGGAGGTACAACGACAAATTGACACCATTTTGTGATATAGAATTAACACGCGCATGGAGAAATAACAAGAAATATAAACAACTTTATAATATTACGCATCCAATATTGCAAATTTCATTCAATATCGTCATTGTTGATCCATAAAAGTAACCTAGAACGAGGTTAACTACAAGCAAAAGTGGCTACCTACATAATTGTACCTGCGATATAGCTAGAATAATAAATACAATTCCCACCTTCATATTTCTAGACTCGTAGAAAAATCGTCGACTAACAAAGTTATTGTAAAATGTTTTTTTGTAAATTAAACTACCAAAGTTACGCACAACTTTACTAAACATTTACTCAAAAAGGTAATGACAGTCTGGGAGCAAGCGTGCGTGTACTTACAAACTTTTGACTATTTGTTGCACTTCACGTGTGCTCTCTGATTTAAATTTTGCCACTGAAGCAGCACCTGAGTAGCTGAACGAAACGGTTTTGTAATTTAACTATAAAAGTATTATGTACTGCGAAATCAATCGAAAATTATCGAAATAAACTATCTTTTACGAATGAAACTTTGTCTATGCTTTTTGCTTATTATTTATACTACTGCCACAGACTATTAAAGCCAGTTAATTACGGTTTTCAATGCTTAACATAAGTCCTAATTAGAAATGTATTCAAATAGATTATTTCAATATAATTTGCTTATTAATTTTATTAAATTGTTTTTCTGTTTAAAATCAAAAACAATTTGGTGATTTAGTCAAGTTTCGAATTAAGTTTTAACGGTATTTTACGGTTTCTCCACATACCTAGTTTACGTTATTGTAAACATAGATGGCGCTAATATCGCGTATGCTCTTTAGAATAATTCAAAATTTCGATAATAGATGGCGCTAATATCGCGTATACTCTTTAGAATAATTCAAAATTTCGATAATAGATGGCCATACCAGTAGTCAAATAATTACTGTTTCGTGGATTCACCAACATCGTACGGAGGAACTGCTTTTGTTTGCTAGGATTGCCTACAAGCACTTACGCACACGCACACCACAGACACAGTCTCAATTACTATTGTTTACTATTAAAAATTAGCTGTAAGTTTTATTTTATTGTTTTTTCCTAAATTACTTAAAACACCAAATGTATCCACTCAAAACCAAAGAGGATATTCTGTAATTTACATACTACCGCAACTCAGGCCCCCAAGATACAGGCGTAGCCTAGTTTGGGGACCACTGAATTGCTAATGATCAACCTTACAATGTTACAACAATGTACCTTAGTTATAAGTAATTATAAGGCTTAATGTGGATTTCTGTAACAAGTGATTAATAAAATTATTCTTATTCTTGATTATTCTTATTCTTTTCTTCATGTATTATATAAAATATTTTCAGCGTTCATATTTTGTGTGATCATTGTATGATTTGAAAACAAATCGTGGGAGACTTAAACAAGAATCGGTTACTCATGAAAGACCCCCGACCTGATTAACTTTGCAGTCATTATTACTGTTCTTGGTGTAGTAGTCACGTAGTGCGACTGCTGTACGCGGGATCTCGGCTTCAATTCCCGGGTCGGACAGAAAGCGCATTGTGAGTTTTTAGAAACGTTCAGTAAAAAACCGGCCAAGTGCGAGTTGGACTCGCGTACGAAGGGTTCCGTATCTATGAAAGAAGTACAATAGGTCAAGTGTGAGTTACTTAAGTTGCACATTATTTCTAATAGATGTCGCTACTAGTATACAATTTTGCAATTAATTAATATAAATCAACAGCCTTAATATTTCTTTTTAATTTTTAGTATTTGTTGTTATAGCGGCAACAGATATAAATCATTTGTGAAAATTTCAGCATTCTAGCTATCACGGTTAATGAGATATTTACAGCCTGGAGACAGACAGACAACGAAGTCTTAGTAATAGGGTTCCTTTTTACCTTTTGGGTACGGAACCCTAAAAAGAAGCCCTGAGTCTGGAAGTTGGTGACTGATACAGCCGTGCATCGGAGAGCACGTAAATGTCGGCCCTGCGCCTGATCTCTCTCCGGTCGATTCAGATTCCGTGCCATTTATTTTCTTTATTGGGAAATAAAAAGAAAATAAATGCCATCGGGACATAACAGTGAGAAAATGAAGAGTAGGTAAACTGTGTCTATTCAAATGCACTATAACATGTCCTGCGCAGCTGGTTTAAAGAAAACTATGTATCCTATGTACCACCATATTTCAGGCAAATAAATGATTTATTTATTTATTTATTTAAACAGTCATCCTGGCCGTCAATCAGTGTCGATGCCTTTACTATTTATTTTTCCACATTAATTTGAATATAATAATAAACCTTATTTTATAATACCTATGCTAAATCCAATTACAGGTTCCAGATAAAGCTATCTGACACAAGGCAAATGGCATAAGGAAATGTTTTTAATTTAGATTTTTTTTCTAAGGCATGATCTGTCAGACACTCACCTGGAACCTATGAAGCTGGCCAAAAATATTTTAAACTAGCTTCTGCCAGCGGCTTCGCCCGCTTCCCGAGGGAACTATTTCCCGTACCCGGATAAAAAGTAGCTTATGTTGTTCCTCAGGGTCTATTCTATCTCTGTACCAAATTTCAAAGCGTAACAGACAGACAGACAGACAGAGTTACTTTAGCATTTATAATATTACCTAGTAGGGAAGTAGGGATCTGAAGTTTGTTTGTTTGAACGTGCTAATCTAAGGAATTACTGGGCTGATTTGAAAATATATTTTATATCAATTACAGTGTGCGTGGGGCAGCGGTTTAGTTTTTCACATTGGCGCACCCTACGGAGCGCACTGAATGCGGGCGCGCCGGGTGAGTGGGAATCGCAATCAAAACTTGTGTTTGCTTGCATTACCCGTTAACACTCCCGCTGCCCGCTCCTCTACCATTGTAATATAATATTTACTTAGATAGCTGCTATCAAGGAAGGCTATCCGTTACTTACTTTTATCCGGATGCAGGTTATACCCACATCCCTGTTAGTTCCCGCGGATCCCACGGATGTGAATGAAATCCCTTTTAATTATGACTCGCTCGTATTATTTTTGAAGTTTTTTTCAGGCTCTTGTTAAAAGAATCATGGGCACAATGACAAACAACAAACATACTTAATTGAAACCAATTTCAAATAGTATAGAAAGGGTAAATGAAGGCAACAGCTGGTGGTTTTTAGCCAGTAAGAGTCCGGCACACCCCTCCATTGAGCCCAGGTGAAGTATAGTCCATGAGGACTATCCCCCCTGTTAAAAAAGAAAAGGTACATATTTGATACTGCTATACATTTTGTATAGACCAAACTACGTAAGTCGGAAACGAAGATATGGGCATGTGGAAATATGATGAGCAGTTTTCTGGACCTTCGCGTGTTGGCTTGACGTTCGCTCGTCACGGTCTGTCCGTGGATGGGTGTCCATCTTGTCATGACGAGCTCTTCCGTATTTCGGAAAGCACGATAAATTGGTGGGCCCGCGTGGTCAGAAACCAGAAAGTGTGACAACCAGTCTTACCAAGGGATACCTATCGGGTTGCTCTGGTAAATGCGTCGAAGATGTCAGTTAGGCAGTCGCTTCATATAAAACACTAGTACCTACCTGCTCAGCTTCAGTCGGCGCGTGCACCCTATGATGATGGCGACCTAGCCGATTGCCGGACACGGCGGCTGTACTCATACAAGGAGATCAGCGAGCTGCGCAGGACATATTATAGTGCACAAGCATTTGCGCAGACACAGGTGCACTCCCTATACGATATACGGGGTAGGTCAACACCTCACTAGGTACCTCATGCAGGAGATGAGGCTCGAAAGAGGCGGGCCAGCTCTAGAGAGGGGCTGAGGAAGAATCTTAATTCCCGCAGTCCCACGCACACGTGCGAGGAAAGACTAGGGTGGTTTTATCCGGTAAGAGTCCGGCATGCCCCTCCGCCTCCCCCCAAGCGGAGGATGTCCATGAGGATTTCCCCCCCAACATAGTTAGCTAGGCAGATGATAATGGTGCTACATCACCCGGGTTAGACGGCTAGAGTAAATCATAGGCAATTGATTCTTAGCCATGACTCAACTCCTGCTAACTTATAGATTTTTTTCTATACAACATTATTTTGAGCAGATTTTCTAAGTGTACATTCAACAAACCTGAAATTATAACTGTCGGGAGGATGATTTGTCTATGAAGTTATCGTGAAATTAAAATTCACTCGTTATGTCACCCGGGTTTGACTGCTAGTGGGAACTTCGTGGTTGTGCGAATTTCATTTAAGTCTCATACAACAAACGTGATTTTTTGTATCCGACTTGCACTTGGCCGGTTGTTTAGATTTCATACCAACAGAGAGGGACAGACGGACAGCGAAGTCTTAGTAACAGGTCCCGTTTTACCCTTTGGGTACGGAACCCTAAAAGTCGGCACAGTGCGAGTCGGATTGGCGCATGTAGTGTTCCGTACGATTCATTTTAAAAAGAGGAAATTAATCGCGTTTCTTATATGGTGGCTACATCGATCCAGACATTTCGAGGCCTGGGTTACAAACGCCATACAACGCAGGCTTCGACTTGAGGCATTATCATTAGCCTTTTTTGTAGTCCCAGTCCTAGGCAAAGGCTCTTACACAACAAGAATTTTTCCTTTACCTTTAATCAGTCATTGGAGTCCAAGATATACTTTGAAAGTACATACATACAAACTTAGAAAAGTTGCATTGCCTGACCCGGAATCAAGTTCAAATTTTACCAATCAAACATTAACTTACCCCCATTGCGATAAGGTTGAAAATCGATTGCAGAAATTTTACAGATTGTGGTAACTTGATGTGCTGTCGTCTGTACCTACTCACACACCTGACTGGTTATTTCTATACTCACTTCAAATTTACTTCAAAATTAGCTTTTAGCCATCGTTCATGGCGCATACCTCATAATGTCTGGATTGGATCCATCTTAACGTGGCTTCCGAAACAAGGACGAACTCGCACCCGAAAGCGCCAAGTGTGTGCCGTTACTTAGCCGAGAGCTCAACTCCAGGATACTGACACAGACTAAAGATGTACCAGTAATGAAGCTAAGGCTTGTTGTCAAAATGATGACGTAAGCACCATCGATGCCATAGGGTTGTCATTTGGTAGTACAGACTTGAATGTCAGTCAAACTTTAGTTCCTAAGATCAAATGCTAGCTGGCGCGGTAGCTCCTGACGCGACAGTCTCAGTAAATACTCGTCAATTCACATGCGTATGTTATAGTGTTACGAACTTTAGTAGGTAGCTTCCCAACTGTTCTACACATATTTAAACTGTGATGCTGATTAGAATACTACCTTCCGCCAGCGGCTTCACCCGCTTCCCGTGGGACCTACTTCCCGCACCCGGATAAAAAGTAATCTACTCGTATATGACATTAATGCCAAGTTTCATCAAAATTCGTCCAGTGGTTAACTTTCGCATTTATAATGATAGTATTTTTATTTACATATATTTACAACATCCTAATAGGAAAAAAAAACTTAAACTAAAAAACGTCAAAGAATTCCTCCCCGTCGCTGTCGACCGAGAGCGTGCCCAAAAGGCTGGCAGCATTGCCACGCTGGATGGCAATGTTTAGTAATGATAGTCGGACTAGTGAGATAAAGTGGATTTACAAAATCGTCATGGGTATACCCATAATTTCCAAAAAGTTCTTCCCATTTTCTCAATTCTGTATCCCATAAATTAATACCAAAAAAAAAAAAACGATTGCTCAAACTGACGTGTCCGAAATAAGTTTTGATTTTAGTAATTATTTGAAGATGCAAATTCCAAAAAAACTCAATTAGATGCGAAATTCAATAAAATCGTTAGTTTATTATGTTTTAAATTAAATGTCAGAAGTTTTTTAAATTAAATGTCGCAGTGTACGAGTACATCGTTACTTTGTCAGCCAGCCGGGGGGAAAAATCACCTAAGTAGTTTTTAAATAAAATTGTGCTCACCACAATTTGCAGTCAAGAATTTTTATAACTTAATTGTACTTTTAAATAAAACAGATTTACTTACATGCATTAAAATAAGAATTACAGTAATAAAAGTAGTCTGTGAAGATATTCCTGAAATACAGACCACTTTACTATTTGTTGTTTACAAAACTTTACGAGGGTAAGTTTTGGATATTAACAAGATTTTTTTGTAAAAATAATTAGGTTATCTGTCTCGGTGGTCTAGTTGTCGCATAGCCGACTGCTGTGCACGTGGTCTCGGGTTCGATTCCTGGGTCGGGCCGATATTGCTTTATGGGTTATAGAAACTTTTCCAAAGCAGCTCGGATTCTGGAAGTTGGTGATTGTTACACCCGTGCGTCCTGCGCCTGATCTTTCTCCGGTCGTGTCGGATTTCTCGTCCCATCGGGCTACGAGAGCGGGAGAATAGGGATTGCACCTGTGTCTGCGCAAATGCTTGTGCACTATAATATGTCCTGCGCAGCTGGCTGATCTCCTTACATGAGAACGGCCGCCATGGCCGCCAATCGGCTAGGACGCCATTATGTGTATTATTGGGAATGCTGTTGAGGTGGTTTGCACGCCACCGTACGGGTAGGTCAAGGTGCTGGTGGTGTGCACTAAGCCTTTAAACTCCCTTAGTCGCCTTATATGACACCCATGGGAGAGAAGTGGGGAGGCCAGCATTCTTCTTATTCAAGAGAATTATTATTAATATCTCATCATCAAATATGTACATTTGTACCTACATGTGCATTGTAATATTGCGTATTAAACATAGAGATTGGTGTATGATGTAGCTCATGTTTGTGTTGTGTATATTTGTGCTAAGTAACAGCGGCACGGGTTGCTCGATCCTAACGTTAAGTAATGCTTGTCGCAATCGGTCCTTGGATGGGTGATCATTTTGTTATGACAAATTCCTCGGTATTCCAGCTGTAATTTGAATAGCTTTGCCAGTCGGATGACGATAATCAGAAAGTCAGTGCAGGCAGTCGCTCTATGCAAAATACCGGTCAGCTGCATTTGGTTAGACTGAAAGCCAACCCTTACGTAGTTGGGAAAAGGCTAGGCGGATGACTTGGTAGGCTTGCTCCTAAGTTGTTCCATTATAACCAGGGCTTGCAGTCACTAGCAGGACAGTGAAAGTATGATGATGAAGACGTATTTTGTTTTCAATTAGCTAGACATAGAGTTTAAGTTGCAAGGGGGCACCGCAACATCGTCCTGTCCCTATTGCCAACATCACCAGCCCGTGGTGCACCCTGCTAAGTAACGGACGAAGCGACCGACTGGTGATGGTATAACCACCACACACTCGGAGATGGACAGCAGAATCTCCAAAGTTACAAAATTCCCACACTGCGCTCACCAACACGCGTGCCCAGCGCGGTGAGTATGGGCAAGTCCCTCCAACTTGGGGGAGGTCTCTGTCCAGCAGTGGACGTTTTTAAATTAGGGTTTTTCGACAAGGCAAAATGGAAATCTCATAATTTTTAGGTATATTGTAATTGTTGTAAGTTAAGGGGATATCCTGTTTTGAAATAACTTCATAATTTATTCGTTATCTTCAGGTTAAGAAGTCAGACATTTTTAACACTAGCCGCACACATTATTGTGGTCATTATTCTCGTGATCAATAAACTTAATACGGTAATTGATAAAAAATAACTATTAACGTATCAGTTCATCCATTGACTCACATGTAATAAAAAAACAATTTTATGTAAATATATTTTGTTGCGATCTGAAAATTATCATCATTACGTATCATACTTTGACAACTGGTTGAGCTAATTAATGGTTGTGTCTCTAAATTAATATGTTTAATTCAGGAAAAAAATCTTTTACAACTTTGTCATTGATGATGCATCGGTTCCCCGAACCATACGTGTCGTCATGTTCCATTATACTACATGGCCAAAACACGAGGTCCACGTTTTTTATGACCGTACATTCGTATACCAGTTTTCGTTGCTGACGGTACCGCTAGCACGTTAGGCCGAGCTTTTTTGAAGACGTAAAGTGTATCGGGCCGCGGAGTCCAGATAGCAGTTGGGCGCGACGCCTCAGTATCGCGCGAGTTACCGCCAGCGCCGGTCACGTTATGCCGCTCCACGAAGTCGGCCGAGCGCGCTCCCGAACACGCTCACGATAAATCGCAGCCGGTAATTGACCAACATGTGATCGGCAAACACAAAATACCATAGAGTAATAACCTCAAAGTATCACCAAAAACTTTCCGCCGCTTTCTCTATTTGAGGTTAGGATTTTTCCGGTTAACGTTTTTCCGAACAACTTCGCGCGTTCGAAAACCTTAGTTTCGCGATTTGGCAGCCGGTCCGGCGTTTTGCAATTGCATAACAATGCAGCGAAGGCCGGACCGCGTGGAAAAGTTGATTTTATCATTTCGCACAGGTGAAAATTGGTGTTTGGTGCCTAGGTGGTCTGTTTCCACGCCGCGTGCGTACGTGATCTCTGCTTTGAGACGATTTCAGTGTAACGACTTGTGCGCTCAGCGCGCCTGTTACGAAACGCTCGGGGCGAACACTTTCTTACCGAAAAACTTTTTTTCGTTCCATCTGACGACAGTTATCTGCTAATTGCTTGACAAAATCTCTTTTGGCACGGGGCGCACTGTAAGTTTGCGCCTCAGCATACGTTGTACGCGGCGCACCAATTATTTGAGTAAACATTTGCAGACTTACACGTTTTATCGCGTCCTTTATCGATTCTTTTAATTTTCTTATTGACAGTGTTGGTTATTTTGAATTTGATTATTTCTCCCGCGTGACGCTACAGCCATTTTTATTACTCTATGATATTTTAGTGCCGAAACTTAATAAGTGTATTTTTAAGTGGTTCATGTGTTAGCTAATAATGTGCGTGATTTTCAGTTCGCAGAGAAACGACGGTGGGAAATATTACTAGTATCGATTACCTTCCCTGTGTGATGTCTATTTGCACCAATAATACGAGTGTTGAGTTATTCGAGTTAGAGTTACAATAACCACAAGTGAACACGATCTGGTCGGAAACTGTACGAAAGTGACACGCCGTTGGGAAACTTACGCGGTTTTGAAAAACATCCATTTGTGTGAACTAGCGTATTTCGAAAGTGTGACTTCGGTTTCAGGAGGAAAAAATTCAAAGTGTAACAGTTTATTGGTTCAACAATTTTGTATGTGCAACATCTGTCCTCGGCAGTGTATACAGATTTGAACAGGTGAGTTTCGTCTCATATCCATTTT
This sequence comes from Heliothis virescens, assembly GCA_002382865.2. Lineage (NCBI taxonomy): Eukaryota > Metazoa > Arthropoda > Insecta > Lepidoptera > Noctuidae > Heliothis > Heliothis virescens. Next base: position 10,417,310 of record NWSH02000605.1, on the reverse strand, counting down.
CATTAGCGTGGTGAACTGTAGTGAATTTTAATTTTATTACTTATACCGTTTTATTACGTTGCTTGTTCAAATAGTGAGCATTAAAAATTAAAATAATTTCTTATTGAAGTTTTTAGCGGTTCGTAAATGAAAAAAAGTATTCTAGGGGTTCTGACGTAAGTCGTAAAGTTGTTATTTTGAGAAAAAAGTGTGTGGTGGATTAACGAAAGTGAGTTTGTAAGTGCATCAGTCGTCGCAGTTAGTTGTAATAAAGTTTGTATTTAAGGCTGCATAGTTTATGATTGCAGTGCTAAAAGGTAGTTTATTTTAGAAGCCGTCTAGTACTGGCAATATTAGACTATGTGGATTGGAAACACGTGTTCATACGAATACAGATTCTAGTTCTTATCTTTACGGCACAGCTATAAATGGTAGGCAGAGATAGATAGCATGCAGATTTTAAATCTATCAAAAAAGTTCCTGTCTCAGTATAAAAATAGATAGTTACAACTTAGAATGACATTTTATATTCTCAAAATAAAATTATGATAAAATTCTTGACGCAATTTGGTTTTGAGATTTATTATTTTTTAATGTGTATTTAAAAAATATTTTTACCTAAGTAAGAGAATACCCATAGAATTCACTCAGAGTTACTTAGAAGTTTTCAACACGGTGGTCTAGAATGCATTTTTGGCGAGTCATAAAACACATGTCTCAAATATTTTGTTTGTTAATTAACAATAAGTGTTTTGACAACATATTGGCTGTATTATTGACATTTGTGGTTTTTTTAACGTCACAATCTAAAATCAGAGATCGTTTTCACTAATTCAGTTTTAGCGCAGAGAAGTGATTTCTAAATTAATAGAAGTTTTTTAACTTTTTATGTCTCTATAAAACTTTTTGCTAGAACTAGATACAAAATATATCTAGTTCTAGCAAATGTATCTGTCTGCATACTAAAATGAATAAGCACTTTTCCTGTTATCGAAGATTTAATTTCACTTTCGTTTGAAACTTGCATTGGCTCATCGTTTTTATATTCATTCCTTCTTAATTCTGTTGATTGAATAGTTTAAAAATATTGTTTTTTGTACAGTACTCAACTTCAAACATAGAGCTACTTTTTGATGCTTGCAACGTTTTATTAATTTCTAAATTTTTATTAATTTAGTTTTCATTGGTTTCTAGACTTTTTTACCAAATTATTTCATGCTAAGTTTTCGACGCACAGAAAAGAGCTGTTACATAGCTAATATGGTAATAATATTGAAAATTCAATTCATTTTTTCTATGTTTTTTCTACTTCTGTATCGGCAAGAAGATAAGTTGAAAAAATTTACTAAGTTTCACTTTGGAAGATGCACTTTTTATTTACAATGAAATGAAATATTATTAAGGTTATTTTTTAGGTATTTCAGTTAAATATTATTTTAATCTAATAGCTGGTAAGGGTTGATGAGGAACACTTAATGTTTGTCCCGTACATTTCCTGATGTTAATTGAAGGAAGCAGATTACGTAATGAGTCTTGTAGGCGGTGGGCCAACAACCTGTCATTGGAGGTGTTGCCAGAGTTCAATGATTGCAAGCCAAGCCTTTACAACCCATTAATTATATTTATGTACAGACAACAGCACATCAAGTTACCACAATCTGTCAAATTTCTGCAGTCAATTTTCAACCTTATCACAATGGAGGTAGGTTAATGTTTGATTGGTAAAATTTGACAGATTGGTATACGTTGACCTGCTGTTGTCTGTACTAGAAAACTCACGACATTTTTTCCCTTATTTTTAACCGACTTCCCCAAAGGGAGGAGGTTTTCGACCGCGTATATTTTTTTATGTGTGTTCGTAGATATCTTCGTCGTTTATGAAGCGATTTTTTTGTCATTACATTTTATTGTTCTCCACAAAATGACAGATTGACCATGATTGATTATAATGTATTTATACAGACAATACACCGTTTAGCTCTCAATTTTTTTTCTAAATACGTTTGGGTATAAACGTTACCGTTGCCTTAGTGTGGTAAAAAAAGTTTATTACGGACCAAAGATGGAAACGATGACAGTTTTTTTGGCCAAAACCAGCTATTATGCAGCCACTAGTTTTTTTTCATCATAAAAACGTAATCTTATTTTAATAGCTTATTTGCAACCACTTAACATACTTGCATAATCCTTTAGAATAAACAGCCATTTTATCAGGTGGAGACTAATATTTATTGAATTTAGGTATTTTGTCAAAATTTTATGCGCTACTAAGCAATGTTGCAGATCAAGATTATTAAAGTCTAATGATGTGCGAATAACGTGGGTGTGTATCGATAAGATATCGATGAAGTGTATGTTTTTTATCTTATCCCGTCTTCCGGGTTCCGTGCCAGTAAGAAAGGGCTGGGATTTTAACTGATGTCGTTTTAACAACAGTAAAAATCATGCATTGAAATAAAATATCATGCATAATTTCCTTTTGGTAGGGCTTTACTAATAATTTATGTGTCCAGTGTCCCATAGAAGAGACATTTCATATAAAATCTTGTTCTGAGAACTATTCCGTAATAATATTAATAGGTTCAACTGAATTGTTATAAATGCACACGTGTCATACGTTATTATATTTCAGTTAAACACTAATTCAAACATTCTTTCAGTCTTCAGTATACTTAATGAGATAACGCTCACGTATTGTCCACGCGAATATACCTAACAGTCACAAAACGGGCTGAAGCTAATACAAAGTCCGAGTTTACACACAATCTGTTACGAAGCAATTTATACAATACTTGAGTACTAAAAATGACAAATTATGTAAATGCCGCATATGCTTAAATATATTTGTGTGCGAGACAAAACAGCGTCTGCGGCCGCCTGTAAAACAATGACCTCGTAATGAAAATTTTCTTCGCAACTAAAAATAAATCGGCCATGATGGAGTTTTTGTCACAAAGTTTAGAATCGCACGGAATTTTTCGTTTCGCTATCTCGTTTCCCGCCTACCGGTATCTGGCACTGATTTGATTACGACGATAAACTGAAGAAAGTATACAATGTACGATAGTGGTTGCGATATAAATTACTTATCTGCTGTCCCGGTTCGTGTTATCTATACCGAAAACTGCGGTAGTTTGGTTTGATTGATTGCTTCTGAAATGTCTTGCCGAAATTCCTTGTTAGAAAAATTTAGATTTTTTTCTAGGTTTTTTGTTAGTGCGCCCACTGGGCGACACCGACTTGTTGATTCTCTGTCGCTTGTGAGATTACCCTTGACCAGTTTCCCTTTTAATGTACGATAAATTGTTTGATATTATTTATACGTAGAGCTATGTGCAGTTCAGGGTTAACTGAAAACTCTGCGCCAAAGACACGTACAGTTGCAAATATTTTATCTCATGACGTAAGGTGCTTAGGTACTTACACGAGTACTAATAAAGACAAAATATGGTCATATAAATATGTCCCCGGTTGCTAGTAACAAACAACAATTAGTTTTGCTGCTACTATGTCAAAATACAAACATCTTTTTGATAAAAAAGGTAGTATTATAATAAAGTGTAGATTGAAAATATTTATCTTTTTCTACGTTATGTCCAAAGTCGATATTCACATGCATACATACTGCTCTACTAAATAAATAATCAAAATCGTTGAATCAATCATTACCAATTCCGTTGCAAAGTGATTGATTGAATCAATCAAAGTGGTGCAGGAATCTTTAAGTAGATTTTGTGTTACGATTATTCTTAGCGGTAATTAAATGAGATGACTGTGTTTATACATAAATAATTAGGTATCTTTTTAATTAAACAAATAATTTTTAAGATATAGATTGAAAATTATTTTAATTTAAAACTTATAATAATTGAGAAAGTTTAAGGAGTATTTTTTGCAGTGATTAGACTTTTCAACTCCTAGACAGATTTTAGAGCTTTTATATTTATTGAAATGTACAAATTAAATCTTTGAATTTAGAGGTATGTCATAATATGAAAGACTTTTTTTAAAAGGATACAAAGATATAAGATAAGATATAAATAAGATTGTATGAAAGTCGATAGGGCTAGGAAGAATGTTATTTGTGAGATGACGGCAGATAGAAGAGAATGGAAGAAGAAAACATGCTGAGCCAACCCCAAATAAATTGGGATAAGGGCAGGAAGATGATGGATACAGAGATATACCTACTTAACCTTCCTCAAGACTCCATCTATGTGTATGAAAATCTGTTCAATCGTTTTTGGGTGTATCGCGAACAGACAGATAGACCGACTAGACTATAGAGGACTTCGTTTTATAACAAAAGGCTAGTTTCAAGCTATTCTTAAAACATTGCTATTGTTAGACTAGGTACATACATTACAAGCCAGACAGTAATGAATGAAGAACTATCTATCAGCTGCTTATCAGTCAGTTGTAAGTCAATACATGAGATATAGGTCAGTGATGTTGTCCTAGGCTACCTATCTTTCCTCATAGTATATTAAACTAGAATTTTATTATATCTATCTTTTTTATGATTAGATGTTGTATCATAATTAGATGTTAGTTAGTTTCATCTCGTATTTTAAGCCAAAAGTTTTTTTTCTTGCTTTAAGTGCGTATATGTACCGGTTAAAGTTTTTTGCCAGGTGATTTCATAAATAATACATTATTTATTTTATATTATTACTAATATTATATATGTAAAAGTTATGCTGTCTGTCTGTCCAGCTACAATGACAAAACGACTGAACTGATTTACATGTTTGGTCTAGAGCCTGAGAATCAACAGAGGGTATTTCTTGCACGGGTACAGGAATCAGGTAAAATTGGCGAAAGCTAGTTTTAAACAAATGAAACCAACTTGTAAAACTTTAGTTTTGCCTACAAGCATAAACTAAACCAATAGGCTTCACGAACATAAGCTCAAAGTAAATAAAATACGCATAAAAAACGGCTACTAAAACAAATATCATACATATTTATATTTGATTACAAAAATGTACATTTACATACGCTTAACGTCGGAGTGCGGAATTTTATTGGCCACAAGAACTACAGCTTGGTACAGAGAACAGCAGGTCACGGTACCCGAATCTGTCAAATTTTACCAGTTGAACATTAACCTACCTCCATCCTGATAAGGTTGAAAATCTATAGAAGAAATTTGACAGCTTGTGGTAACTTGATGTGTTGCTGTCTGTACCAAATCGAAAATTAGATGCAGTCGTTATATGGTGATTGATACTCAAGACATGGAATATATTCCAGTGTCATATACTTAATGTGTGAGAACCATCGCCCAGTCGCTGTTAATAAGCCATTCGGCTATTTTAACAAACAAATAGACAGTTCTAAAATCAATAACGTAGACGAAAAGTCAATTAACCTTAATTTTGAGGAGGTAGCTAAAATGCTGCTGACGGCGTGCGATATTTGACTGAGTATTTTTTTTAAATGAAGATATATTTTTTAATTGTCGACGAAAACTTCACAAGGGGACATTACTTACCTACTACCTAAACCTTACATTGATAATCCGTTCTGCAGTTCTTAAAATTGTAGCAAACAGACAGACAGACAGACAGATATGGCCCAGGGTTTCGTTTTACAAGTTTTTAAATAAATTCACATGTAATAAAAAAAAACATATTTTGACACTCAGATCTACTTAAGTATATTTTGAGTGCTAAAATTTTTGATGGTGCATATCTACTTAAGAATAATTATCGTTTCGTTGCGATAGTGTCAAATGTGGCTATATACTATAAATAGTAATGGCTTCCGAGTCTATAGGTGTCATTAGCGTGTGAACGTCACTAAATGTGTAAAAGTAGGCACTCATTTGCGTATAACAAAATCTTCGTCATAAGTACTTTTAGAAGGGCATCAGTACCATTTCGAAGGGTTTGTGAACTTTAGAAAAAAATAATATTAGTTGCTGTTGCTGAGATCTACAATACTCTCTCTACTAATGAATTTTCTATTGTATTATAATTACCGTCATTCGAGCACTTTAATATTATTAAAATACTTTAAAAAATAACCCCGTTTATACTTAAACTTCTCAGTTCAATCTTTACACTTGTACCAAAAGCAAACATTTCACAGTTTCAAGTTGCTTGCGTGGGATTACCGACTAATCCCAGTGTGTTGTTCTAGTAAGGAAAATACAAGATTATCGTAAAAGCGTTTACGGCTTCATTCACGTATATAGACAGGCATTGTATTTATATTGACGCAGAAAAAGGACATTTTATTATGAACTATGTTTTCTCAAACATTTATTCTCGAGTAAAGGGATTGTTATGTGTGTAAATAATATAAGCTGGCTTTAGGAGCAGTTAACACTTTCTATACATTTTTGGTTTAAGGAGGTTGCTCTGGCTTTATTTTATATTATTTAGGTTTTATTGAAAAGTTCTTATTTCTGTCTAGTAATTAATTAAACTTGTATGTGTGTAGATACATGTGTTTGTGACAATTGGTCTCCAAAATGTGTCCCAAGGCTAACGCATTGTAAATGTAATATAGAGACAAATATATTTCTTTAAACTAACGCAATTAAGTGTGCATCTCTTTTACATATTACACTGTCAAAAACAAAAAAAATAGTTTATTATTTTGAAAATGGATCTCAATTACCAATCGCATTTTTGTACGTTTCACACAGCAGCATTTTAGCCGCCAAAAACCTGTGGAATGTGCACATCCGAAACTCGAGATAAAAACTTAGGAAAGTTACACAAACGACTGTTACCGGTATAAACTAAACAACCGGACTTGCCGAAGGGCCCTGAATACATTGTATAAATAATTTAAACTTTATTTTTGGAATTTTTCCTAAGTGACACGTGCTTCGCGGTACAAAGTGGAACGAATCAATTTATTATGCATTCTAATAGATTTATTCTATTCGAGGTTTTTTAAATAATTCTTTTATCGGTCATTTGAGTATAGTCACGCAAGTATTGGGATGTTTTTATACCGATGCTATTATTTATTGCAATAGAAGAGTCTTGAATTGCAACAGTATGGTAGATAAGCGTGTTTCTACAGTGAGTAATGCTCTAGTTCTACGTAAATAATTGTTTTTAAATACCTATAGGCATCTACATAAATGGAACCACTTCCACTCCAANGCTTGTGGTAACTTGATGTGTTGCTGTCTGTACCAAATCGAAAATTAGATGCAGTCGTTATATGGTGATTGATACTCAAGACATGGAATATATTCCAGTGTCATATACTTAATGTGTGAGAACCATCGCCCAGTCGCTGTTAATAAGCCATTCGGCTATTTTAACAAACAAATAGACAGTTCTAAAATCAATAACGTAGACGAAAAGTCAATTAACCTTAATTTTGAGGAGGTAGCTAAAATGCTGCTGACGGCGTGCGATATTTGACTGAGTATTTTTTTTAAATGAAGATATATTTTTTAATTGTCGACGAAAACTTCACAAGGGGACATTACTTACCTACTACCTAAACCTTACATTGATAATCCGTTCTGCAGTTCTTAAAATTGTAGCAAACAGACAGACAGACAGACAGATATGGCCCAGGGTTTCGTTTTACAAGTTTTTAAATAAATTCACATGTAATAAAAAAAAACATATTTTGACACTCAGATCTACTTAAGTATATTTTGAGTGCTAAAATTTTTGATGGTGCATATCTACTTAAGAATAATTATCGTTTCGTTGCGATAGTGTCAAATGTGGCTATATACTATAAATAGTAATGGCTTCCGAGTCTATAGGTGTCATTAGCGTGTGAACGTCACTAAATGTGTAAAAGTAGGCACTCATTTGCGTATAACAAAATCTTCGTCATAAGTACTTTTAGAAGGGCATCAGTACCATTTCGAAGGGTTTGTGAACTTTAGAAAAAAATAATATTAGTTGCTGTTGCTGAGATCTACAATACTCTCTCTACTAATGAATTTTCTATTGTATTATAATTACCGTCATTCGAGCACTTTAATATTATTAAAATACTTTAAAAAATAACCCCGTTTATACTTAAACTTCTCAGTTCAATCTTTACACTTGTACCAAAAGCAAACATTTCACAGTTTCAAGTTGCTTGCGTGGGATTACCGACTAATCCCAGTGTGTTGTTCTAGTAAGGAAAATACAAGATTATCGTAAAAGCGTTTACGGCTTCATTCACGTATATAGACAGGCATTGTATTTATATTGACGCAGAAAAAGGACATTTTATTATGAACTATGTTTTCTCAAACATTTATTCTCGAGTAAAGGGATTGTTATGTGTGTAAATAATATAAGCTGGCTTTAGGAGCAGTTAACACTTTCTATACATTTTTGGTTTAAGGAGGTTGCTCTGGCTTTATTTTATATTATTTAGGTTTTATTGAAAAGTTCTTATTTCTGTCTAGTAATTAATTAAACTTGTATGTGTGTAGATACATGTGTTTGTGACAATTGGTCTCCAAAATGTGTCCCAAGGCTAACGCATTGTAAATGTAATATAGAGACAAATATATTTCTTTAAACTAACGCAATTAAGTGTGCATCTCTTTTACATATTACACTGTCAAAAACAAAAAAAATAGTTTATTATTTTGAAAATGGATCTCAATTACCAATCGCATTTTTGTACGTTTCACACAGCAGCATTTTAGCCGCCAAAAACCTGTGGAATGTGCACATCCGAAACTCGAGATAAAAACTTAGGAAAGTTACACAAACGACTGTTACCGGTATAAACTAAACAACCGGACTTGCCGAAGGGCCCTGAATACATTGTATAAATAATTTAAACTTTATTTTTGGAATTTTTCCTAAGTGACACGTGCTTCGCGGTACAAAGTGGAACGAATCAATTTATTATGCATTCTAATAGATTTATTCTATTCGAGGTTTTTTAAATAATTCTTTTATCGGTCATTTGAGTATAGTCACGCAAGTATTGGGATGTTTTTATACCGATGCTATTATTTATTGCAATAGAAGAGTCTTGAATTGCAACAGTATGGTAGATAAGCGTGTTTCTACAGTGAGTAATGCTCTAGTTCTACGTAAATAATTGTTTTTAAATACCTATAGGCATCTACATAAATGGAACCACTTCCACTCCAAAATTCTTGTTAATTACTCATGGAATTTTTATTTGCCAATTTGAGTGCCCTATTTTTTTTTTTTTGGTTTCTCCATTACAAGTTTCATACCTTAAAAATGGTTATCGAAAGAAATACAAAATCTTAGTAGCTACCGTATAGTGATTTTAAGGAGCTTCTTTATGTTAGCACACGTATACACCAAAATATGTTAACAGCTGTTTTAGACCATTCAAGTGTTTGTTTGGATCAGACCCGAGACTCGTAACAAACCATCTCGTTAGTTAGATAAAATGAAAAATATTAGTTTTTGTGCATAATGAATGCTGTAGTTAAGATTATTTCTTCAATTGAACACGTGCTCTTCAGTTTTAACGAAACGGGATATACCTGTTATCCGACTCATATGGGATATGTAAATAAATATATTTTTTTTGTTATCTATTGTACTATATCTGTTATAGAGATTGAAGTTTGTGTATTTTTTTTACTTTTTAGCATTGATAATTTATTTTTATCAATATTTTTTTTAAATAGTGCGTAATTAATTATAAAGACATTTTGTCCACCGAATGATGATAAAAGTAGCTACCTAAGACATTCACATTTTGCTAGTTATATGCCTACATTGCATATAGTACGACAGATATCTCTTGGCTCAAACTGTTGAGAAATAACAATAAAGATTGAATAAAAGGTATTTAATGATTTATTATAGGGCAAAAAACAGTCAACTTTCTCATGCAAAACAATGGGTGGAAAATTATCGTCCCATTATATGTATGAAGAGAAAGTAAACACCCCAAAAGTAAAAGTAGAGTAAAAATATTTAGATAAATTAAATAAATAAAATACGCAAACGACTTTAATCGCGTGAAAATATGAGAAACAATAAAAATTTAAAATATAATAAATTAAAATAAAAGTCTACCAAATGTCAGTACAAAATAATGTGTCCATTGAATTCGTATGAAAAGTTTAAAAAAGTTTTGCAACATGAAGTGCGGTTACCGTGTCCACGATACATTTTGTCGATAAGACCAAATATTTCGTGTTCGGCTGCGATTTTCGGCCCTTTTGCCTTTGGGCGAATAAATTATTGTAAATTTTATTGTTTTACAATTTAATGTAAAGGCTACTGAGACCGAGATATGCCGGTTATTTTTTGGTTTGTTAAAATTTTTGCTTTTGCATTTTATTGGACTTCAAATATTTGTATTGAAAAATGGTGGCATTAAAATGTGTAGAACGATGATACCCCAAGCTGATATTGAGAAGAATAATAAATCTAATTCAATTTAGCGCTGACATAGAGAATAAGTGCATCATTCTTAACTCACTTTCTCCCAAATTTCATACAATATTAGCATCAAAAACTGGTCTTATGTCCTCCGCTTTTTATTGAGACGTTGCAACAAATCTCCTTTGCACACTAAATACATGCGTAAGTCATTAAATGAATGAAAAAAGACTCAGTCCAAATATTTTAAAAAGTCGAGCACCAACCTGCCGGACCGGCTCCTGCCGTGTTCCGGTTTGTAATTCGCGTAATTCTCGTCACAAGTTGACCCCTAAAATGAGATCTCGTTACCGGTGGCTAATATTTTCTGATTTTCAATATTGCGTAAGTGTCTAGTGTACGGAACGGTATTTTTCTGGCCAGCAGAATTCTATTTTCAAATTGTGACTTATCTGATTTTGAATACCGAAAAAAAACTCGTTATCGAAAATGGAACGTTGTGCTTGAGTTCCCATCACTATTTTTCTAATTGTGGAAAAATAATCAATTTTTGCATGTTTGTTTTGCAAGCAAGACATTTTGGTACACAAGGTTACTTACAACATCGTTCTCAATCGGCCATCGTGTTTAACTAGTGACAACAGATCACAGTGGCGCGTATTTATAACCGGCTGTAAATAGTGCGTCTGATTGCTCCACTAATCACTATCACTTTCAATATATTGTACTAAGTACAGATGTATGTGTTCGCCTTTATCAGGCTTGTAAGGAGATAGGACATACCTTTCTCCGGGTTTTAGAAAAATAGAAGTTACATCAGGACTATCTACTTCTATAATCAATACTAACATTTTCGTGTAATTGATCTTTGAACGTTGATCAATATGGCGTTATAGTTTTTTTGTTGGCTGTTTTATTAGCTAGGTTACTCAACTACTTCTATCAGTTGGCGACAGATATTTTAGTTTATGAAGTTATAACGGCATAGCTCCACAAAAAAAATATTCAAATACTCGGCATCTTTGAAGTTAACATGTAAATTTTACACATTCCGATGCAACTAAACATTGAATTAACAAATTGAGTATCAAGCTCACTACTTTAACGTTCAAAAACTTTGGTTAATTTGACGATTTAACTTTAACTGGCAAACGATAATTTATGGCTACTGTGATAAGTAGGCAATGTTTTGAGATTACGTTAGGTCAAACTGATAACGTCATGATTTGGTTCGAGCTAAACTATTCAATTAATTGAATCTAAGTCTGACATATTTAATGGAGAACGTTAAATACTGAACACTTAACCGACATTTAACTTTGAAACTCTAAAAAATATTAACAATATAAGGAAAAGTAAACATTATCAATTGTCCTCAAGAAAATCCCAAAAGTTGGGGTAATCTGATAAATCTAGTAAATCTGATAAAAGAGGTGATTAAATTTGTACTCAGGAATAACCAGAAAAATACCCCACAGGTCGAAGACAATCCTTTAATTAAGATGTAATATAGTAGGAAAAACTAAATAGAAGATGCATACAGTTGTGCTAGAGAAGGAGGCGACGGAGCGATTGCGAATTCGCATCGCTCATCCCAGCCGCTGCAGTAGATGTGTAAGACACACGGGCGCTGGGTGTCGAGAGATGACTCCTGGACACCGTAGGGGTAGGTTAAAAAAACGTGCATACAACGAAAAAAGTAAAAACCTTAAAATATACGTCACATCACATAACGTAGAACAAATATGTTTTCTCAGAACCAGTATGCAAAATGCAAAGACAGTTAACGTGGTCATTGAAATTTCTGTTATCTACTCCAAATGACCTGGGCATGATAAAATTATTCAATGAAATACTGTTGGCTAGTGACATAATTTCACCCTTTTCAATAAAAAATACATTTTATTACTGAAAATGTAGCAAGAGATAGATATTAGTTAGATGATGAAGTGGCAAGTAGGCAATAACGGAATGTAAGGATTTATGACGTAGTCAATGAAATAACCAAATCAAGCATTGATTAGAAACATTATAAAGGAATAATAGACGACGTACCTTAATAAAAGACAAATATTGACTTCCAAAGAAGTTAACATTTCAACAAGACCACACCGGCTCAATCGACTAGATTTCTCTCAAACATTCGCAACAAGATAAACTGCTATCGAAAGTTCCTAACTCAATCTAAACAACGACAGCCACTTCAGTAACAGAATCGAACATTATTTATGTACAACAATACCTAAACACGGCAAGTAAAGTTGTCACACGTTTCCCATGATCTTTAGTCCGCGATTTGTCCGACAATATCTAAGTAACGGCACCGCTAAACATATGCATCTGTCCACTGCTACATTGAATTCAATGGACTTTCTATGGTGCAAGCCATAGGTTATGGGAACAAGTGTAGTCGAGCGGAGACAGCTTTGTGGACATGGGTATTGAATGGGAAATTTATAGGTTTGCAAGTTTTGACCCTGTGTAGGAGCTTATTGAGGATGAAGCGCCAGGCTTGAATTCAATAACTGACGGGTTTTGGGAAATCGGCTTCATCTGATTTATCGTAACATCTTCTCTTTAGGTCTTAGCATGCAATTTCTCTATCATCATGTTTAAGAAGAAGTCTTACTGCTCCATCGTTTTCGAGATCATTTGGTTTACTATCATCAGATTACATTTCTGGTTTATCTATACTAATATTATAAGGCTGAAGAGTTTATTTGTTTGTTTATTTGATCGTGTTAATCTCAGGAACTACTGGTACGATTTTAAAAAATCTTTCAGTGTTAGATAGCCCATTTATCGAGGAAGGCTATAGGCTACTCTTCATCTGGGTGCGCCGAGTAGTTCCCACGGGACGCGAGTGAAAGCGCTGCTAGAAGCTAGTTTATAATACATGTGGTATCCACCAGTGATCTTAATCTACGTTCAAACGCAGTTTCCTCCTAATCATATGTCTCAAATGAGCTACAATTAACAATCATACGGGGTCATGTCCCAACATCTAGTACTGCAAAGATTAATGTGTTAAAAGACCTAGTTGGCAAGGCCACTGCAGCAGCTAACATTAGGATGTGGCTAATATCCGGTCCGGTCCCTAACATATATTTGAATTTGAAGGTTTCATATCTAAACTGTTGATCGATAGTCCAAAGGTGAATTGTTAAATTATATGGCCTTATGGGTGTGGAGACTAACTGATTTAGAGATTATAAGACATTTCATTTTAAACTCTCTTGTATGGCTCAATTTGACTTGGATTTGCTTTCTGTAATTTGCTTGCCTTATTGATCAAATCTGGTCTGATAGCATGCTTCAATTGAGCGCCCCTTTAATTATTACCATGTCAGACAAAATAGAGCCTGAATTACAGACCAGTTGATGTCTGTATTACTAAATTCAGATGTAACTAGATGAACACTCCTAGGTAGGTCGTCCTGTGTATGTTTTGTTTTGTAAGCCAGGGAAACCAATGCGATTGAGGGGCATAGTTTTGTTGAGTTAGTGATTTTTTTTTTTACTTTTAAACTTTAATTTAGTTTAGAGTTGGTTAGTGGTGGAAACGTAGTCTTCAAATTGTAAAGGCATGGCTTTTGATCCCAAAACGAGAATAGCGCAGAGTTATTCAAGCACATGTTTGATGTGGGCTATTCCAAATCAAGTCCAAGAGGTCCCGTTCACCTGTTTCGGAATTTTAAATATGACACTTATCTAACAGAATGCTTCCCGTAGTAAAGTAGTTTGCTTCTGTTTACTGGAGATAATGAGTAAATACACAATCTTGTATCACAAGTGCAGCTGTGTGTAGTTTGTGTTAGCGGCCGGACGGTATGCGTACGCGCCATTATTCAATTGTTATGTAAGGCGACGACCTAAAACCGAATCGGACTGCAAGTGCCGTGGGCCCGGCGTGGCTTAGTGCGGGCGGAGAGCGGAGCGTGTAGCGGGGAACACAGCATTTATCCTGTATTGTTTTTTATTAGTCAGGATTTTAAGATTCACGTCCTTATCTAACCTTGTAAGAAAATCTTAGCCATTAATCTCTGAGCGTCATACCTAACTATCTTTTATCATTCGTTCACCGAAGATTTGAGACAATTTTGACTGCGATGAAGTTACCAATTGACCCTTGCTCACCACCCCCTTCAAAGTTTAAACGTACGACATAAATACAAAATTCAGTTGCTACATTTTCAAAGCGATTAATTTGTCATTTATATTTAACCGTTACATGTAGTAGAAACGCTAAATAAAAATGTCGATACAGCTTCCAGTCACGACTGCTAGATCCGCTTACTCTTAGTTAAATGTTAGTGTAACTTGGCTTAGTAACGTGTGTATGTTTCAAGGATGAATTATCTTGCGTCTATGTTTGTTGTGTCGTATCAGCTGGGACTGTCATACTTGCTTATATATACTTGGTTTTCCCCGAGACTTCTTCGGTGTCTTTAAGGAAATACTTAACGTATAGCTACATGATTTTGCCTGTCATGTGTGTCATCTAACGATGGATTTCTATAACCTATCGTTGATTTGCGATTAGACTCATAATTTATCTCATTTTTATTTATATTATTAGGATTAGGTTAACTCTTTTCTCGTAGGTGCTTCTTTTACATTGCCCACCTAAATTTTATTCCTTCAAATGTAAAGTCGTAGCCGTCATGGGTTTCGGAATTTTAACCTAGGAATTGCAATACGTAATAGGCATGAAGTTTCACAAGCTAGTTTTTGATAATATTATTAACACTGCTGTTTGTTTTGGCATATGGTTTGAGATAAAAAGTGCAATGACCTACAAGTGACGCAGAATTAATTTTCATTTAGATTCTAGATAGCACTTACACACTATCAATGCCGTCATATTTTAAGTTACCTGAGGTAGTGAGTTGATTTTTACAACCAGGTTTATTTTAATGAAAAAGCTAGAATGTTTCTTATCTGTCTCTCGACCTTTTGTATTGTCATCTTTATCGATAATTCACTAAATAATTAAGATTAGTCAGGTCAAACTTGCCAGTTTGTAACCCATTTAGTCTTTAATGCAGTCTCAACTTCTGAAACAGTATGGACACTTAAAATATGTACAGACGACAGCACATTAAGTTACCACAACCTGTCAAATTTCTGCAATAGATTTTCAACCTTATCACAATAGTGGAAGGTTTATGTTCGATTGGTAAACTTTTGCAGATTCGGGTACCGTGACCTGCTGTCGGCTGTCATATTTGCGGAGTATACCTGTTTACTATATAGGCCTCTCAATGACCGTGCAATCAAAGGTTACATATATTTTATGCATCCTCTATATGCCTTCGTAATTGAAAGAACATGATGGATTAGTGACCACAGTTTGCTGTTATTTGAAGATCAGGATGGCAGTTATTTTCTTGAGCGATTGCTGGTCCTTCTTCTTTTCTTTCTTCTTTATTCATTTAAAGAATATTTCAAAATCTTCTTATGTAGGTATAAGCTACATGAGCTTAGTAAAAAATATCATAATCATCAGTGATTTGTTGGTCGTTACTCTTTCACACAAAACTGATGAACTAATGTGGATGAGAACTAGCATTGAGAAATTAATGGTTCCTTAAAGGTTGTGCAGTATTGGAAGTAAAGCTGTCAGAAGTTACTCCACGGTCAAAGTCGCGGCCAAGAAGTAGTATCAGTAAAATGAAACGTTTATAGATAATTCATTAGAAGATAATGACCCCATGTTAATTTTAGTCAAATTATCAATGTCGTCTATAAAGAAATGGCCTTCACCTTTTGTATCGAACTGATAACGGCCGTTCCCAATAACCTATCTATCTCTGGATTTGCTTACTAGAGATAGAATTTATGACATTAGCCCCATACAAGTAATGTCAAATTCCTACCTTTAGTAAACAAATCCGGAGATAGACAGAATATTGAATTCCGCAGTAAATAAAATTGTTGTACTTGATTGAGCAGGTCAGATAGGCAGTAACTCTATGAAACATACTGTTACTCAGCTGCATCTGGTTAGACTGGAAGCTCACTCCAACATATTTGGAAAAGCAGATGATGAAGTTTAGAAAAGAACCGATGCCAGCACAACCTACCTATTTTTATATCGATGGGAAATCATCAGTATGACCCCTCTCGCTATCACCCACAGCAGGAGGGGTCATACTGATGATTTCCGACTTTCACTGAATAAAAGCCACCGTGTTCCTTCGGGAGCCCTTTGTATGCCAGGGCCGCGGTAACTCTTTCGAACAACCCGCAGCAGCACAACCTACCTCAATCTGTCTTTCTTCAAATAGATTTTCAATCTTATCACAATAGTGGAAGGTCAATGTTCGATTGGTATTCACAGATTTGGGAAAGTTCATCTGCTAGTACCGACATATTTTGAACTAGCCGTTTTCCCGCGGTTTCACTTGCATCCCGTGGGAATTACTGCCCGTACTCGGATAAAATATAGCCTATGTCACTCTTGGATAATGTAGCTTTCGAATGGTGAAAGAATTTTTAAAATCGGTCCAGTAGTTTTTGAGCCTATTCATAACAACGAAACAAACAAACAAAGTTTTCCTCTTTTTAATATTAGTATAGACAAAATTGACCATTTTAATCTAAGACCTTGTGGTCATCGGTCCCTATCGTGTGGAACATTTATAAAGCTAAAGTTTTGACCCACAAACCTTTCGCTTATCTCAGTACTTACGTCACAATATCTAGATATTTCGTTGTTAGTTTACTGGACCATATTCACATGTGACTAGAACGGTAGGACATTCTAAACTAGTCATTAGGGCTGTCGCTGAAATGTTTTACTGTTATTAATTAATTAATGTCTTCTAATATTACAAAAAATTAAGAGTTTGTTTGTTTGTTGCTTGAGCGGGCTAATATCAGTAGCTATACTGGTCTGGTTTGAAAAAACTTTTAGTATCTATTATCTAGTCCATGTACCGAGGGAGGCTATAGACTATTTATCCAGGTGCGTGAAGTAGTTCCCATGGGACGTGGGTGAAACCGCAAACAGAAGTCAGTAAGTAATACATAATTAATTCCATTTATTTTAATAGAAAAATACAATGGGTGGCACTAATATTTTATAATATTTTTTAATAAAGCAAATATTTTTTATTTAAATCCGAACAGAGCAAAAAAAAGCCAACAGAAGATTAACGGCCAATGTCACAGGTCCCAGATAGAGTGCTAGATAGCTATCTGACAGATAGTGCCCTAGAAATGTTTTTAATGTTGATTATTTCTTCTACCATGGCATGATCTTCAGGTTACAAGGCTAAACGAGCCTAAAACCTTATTGTTCAAGTGATTCCGGTATCCATCGTTTTTTCTCCAATAAACAGTATCACGTAAACTAATGTTTTTGTGTCAAACTGTCTGTCCAACTCAATTGCCCTAAATACTTAATCCGTAAGCAAAAAGCATTACTTCACCTGTTTAAGTGATTTTTTATTTAAAACTCAAGCAAAAAATGTACCACTTTATTAAGTACGTAACAAGGGCTTTTATCATCCGTCAATGGTAAACACAAAATGCGAAGTGCCAGAAACAACTTTAATTATTCTCCGGCCCTGATAACAATTTTATTTGTGGTCGCCATTTTTTTCTTCTCCCACACTCTTCTATCTGCCGTCATCTCACAAGTTACATTCTTTCTAGACATATTGACTTTCACATATTCCATCCAGAAAAGGTTTAAATAAAAATGTTTAAAAAAACGTATTCTAGAACTCCATTTTCGAAATTTAAAAATACAATTTAAAGAATATCAACCCTAGCCGCAACGTTCGGCCAGTGTCCAGTTTGGCGACTAAACTCGAGCGCCCAACGCCAGTCAAAAAACGCATAACGCATAACTGTATATTGCATTACCTTAGATAATAGAGTAGCGGACGATGTTTGACGGACTATTTATTATGAAGAGGTGCCCCGAGACGTTTATCTTTGTTTTACGATTGTTCGTCGGTAGTTTAGATTTAAATCGGTAGTGGATTATGAAAGAGGTTTGTTTTACCCGTGTGATTGTTTTTGCTTTTGTGCTTCTGGAATTTGTAGTACAAATGGGTATTTTCTTAGGGAGCTTTCGTTATACCTGACAAGACATCACCTTCATATGCCTAGCCTTTTTCCAACTATGTTGGGCTCGGCTTCCAGTCTAACCGGATGCAGCTGAGAACCAATGTTTTACATGGAGCGACTGCCTGTCTGACCTCCACGACCCAGTTACCCGGGCAACCCTATACCCTTCTGGCTTCTGACTACCCGTAACGACTGCCAAGGATGATCATGATGGTCTTTTATGCCTGGTAAAACATACGGTGTAAAAATCATACAAGGCTTCCTGCATCACAAAGTAGCAGAAATGCACACAAAACTCGACCGTATGTTTCCAAAAGATTCAACAGTATAGATTAGAAGAATTGAACATTGAAAATTCAAGGCAATGTCAGGCGTGAACCATAATAATGCAATATAAATCACGATTCGGATACATACTAAACGTTTCATGAATTATTCAACGAAAATTTTCAGTTTTGAATACGAATATGGCATTTGCAAGTTGCCATAAAAAACAATCAACAAGGTTGGTAGTGCACTTATGGCCTTTTACTTTGGATAAAATATTTTTGCCTTTATAAAATCGTTGCTCATAAGAATATTCCGTGAAATCGTAGCAAGCCGTCATAAACTGCTATAGGCTACTAACCTACTACTTTGACACCTTAAATTACTACGCTAAGATTAACTAAACCAACATTTACGACTTAGTGGGTAGTTCTTAAGTTTATACTGTGCTGCTACTGCGAACACATGTGCGTTAAATCCTTCCAGCTCATTTTAAGCTTGATTTAAACGTTTCTTGATATTAGTCTGGTTATATGCATAGGTAAGTTAGAATGTAACGTGCAAGTTTAAGTTCCTACAGTTAAGATATAAATGCGTACTTAAAATCACCTTTGAGGATTCTCTCTGACCGACTCTCTACTCGCTAAAACTAAACATAATATGGCTGAAAATCTGAAATAAATAATCTTTTTATAAATCACTTATGGGAACAAATATAACGACCACCAAAAAATGTTGTGATACCCTTAGATCTATCACCAAAAAAATTTACTTAACACCAAAAAAATAAAGCCTAAAATTGCAATAGTTCACCTATTTTAGTCACAACTTGACTTTAAATTGTATTCGAACACCAAATATAGTAAATGATCACCAAATCTTAGCGACCAAATTAATGCGCTATTTCTCCCTAAATAAACCACTGTGATTACCATAAAATGTAGGCTTATTACCAAATAAAGTATTATGATGCCATATTTAGTTATGTTTCCAGCTTTAATGACAGAAACGAATTGCTGTAAATCCGACTCCACGCAGTCTTGTCTGCCCTACCCCTAGAGTGCAATTCCAAATCGCGTAGGCGCGGAGGAGCGAGGCGGGCCGCGAGTTGAGGAGCAGGTGGTTGTAACACTCGCCGCCGTGGCTGAGGCTGGCCGGCACCGCCGGCCAGCAAGCCGAAGCTGCGGTGGTGAGTGTTAAACCTATCTGCGACGATAAACTCGCGTGAGACCGCCGGAGCTCCGCAGCGCCGGAGCCGTGACAGAAAACTTCCTGCTGCAAAAAACCTTTTACTCGTTATAACCGGAGAACGGTTGACGCTAGACGAAAAGTGATCAGATCGAAAAGTGTTTATTTTTCATCCCTCTATAAGATAGAAACCAAAAAATAATGAAAATGTAAAAAAAAAATTGCCCGAAAATTTTCTTTTACGTATGATCGCCAACTGACCTTTGGAGCTCATTTTCGGGCGAACCTGAAGTCTTAGACAAAAAGTGCCCAGATGCTTTTCGTCTTATTTTTAGGTATTCTATACGATGGAAATGCAAAACTAGCCACTTTTGAGAATTTTCATTTTTGATGAAAATTCCCAAAAGCCTTGCACACCCTTTGCTACACTCTCACCTGGATAGCAAGTGTTATTTTTTGCGTGTCATTTTATATTAAAATGGCGTTCATAATTTGGTATTCATTAACTAGTTTTGGGTTAACAATAATTTTCTTGGAGTTATTTTGCTTAAATAGGCTACTGAAATGTTATTTTTTTGCATATCATTGTATATTAAAATGTCGGTAATAATTTGGTGTTCATTAACTATTTTTGGGTTAAAAATGATTTTCTTGGAGATATTTTACTTAAATGGGACAGTGAGATGTTAAAACTTTGGTGATCATTTTACTTTAAAATGGGGGTACTAGTTTTGGTGATCATTTACTATTTTTGTCTGTTAAAAGTTACTATATTTGGTGGTCCGTTAAACATAAGCCATCACTTATAATGGCGAAAGAGTTACGCTCATGTCCTTTTTGAATAAAGTTCATAACCCCGATCAACATACTTCAAAAGTCTAAAACCTCAAAGTATTGAAGATATAAAACTCAAAGGTAGCTGACTGACTGACTGACATAGTGATCTATCAACGCACAGCCGAAACCACTGGATGGATCGGGCTGAAATTTGGGACGCAGGCAGATGTTATGACGTAGGCATCCGCTAAGAAAGGATTTCCCGAAATTCCCACGGGAACGGGAAAAAACGGGATTTCAAGTATAGCGCGGGCGAAGCCGCTGGCAGAAGCTAGTTTTAAATAATAGTTCATAACCCCGATCAACATACTTCAAAAGTCTAAAACCTCAAAGTATTGAAGATTAAGACACGAACTAGTTTCCGCGTCATTTTACCACGCACAAAATTATCTCCAGCTACGCTAGCCAGCTTTATTTTTGTCCCACATATTTATATTCTAGCTCGGAAACTATTTAATATATATGATATATCTTAACAAAGACTAACGAGACAGGCGTTGTTCGGCCTGTTTGAACTAACATCAATTAACATTTAATCGGTTAAACGCAAGTTAGAAATAAGTTCGTACGACAGCCGAGGGCTATTAGTCACTTTTAAGGATAGTAGAGTGTTCACAGACGGTATTAAGCTAAGTTTAGACGACGGGAATTGCGACACAAATGTCTGTCAGTTCTTCACACCTAATCAGCTTTCTGTTATGTTGCTGTTGTCTGTATAACTACTTAAGAGTCTATATCGGCCTTTTGTCGTCTACTGTTAAACTTAGGAGCTTTTCGGGCTCCAACTATCCTGGTTTTGGGGAGCTCTGCAAAAATCAGAGACAAGGCAGTTCAATCTGTAATATTATTTACCTATCCGTCTTTTAAAGAAAAACTAGACCAGGTAATTTGGTACATGATAGCGTAGCTCGCAGTCTAAACTTAGCCTTAGAATTGAAGATTGAAACGCAACTGTCGGAAAATGAATAATGTAAATCATTTTTCAAATTCTGACAGTTTTGACTGTCGGATGAATGTCTAGGTACTGTTATGAGAGAGATGCAAATAATTTAGCACGACAAAGAAAGAACGAACACGTGTTTAGTGATTCATTTACAATGTTATAATCAATACTATTTTAACGTAAATTGAAAACGAAACAAAGGTAAAAAAAGACTATCTTATTTTCTTCCAAATCCCGCTAGGGTTGAGCTTTTTTAGAAATTGCCTTGAATTTTTTCATGAGAATTTTCAAACTTTTTCCACTCTACTTTCAGCAAAAATCTTTTCACTTAAACAGACTGTGAACAGCTATATAGATGTGCTATATACAGACAGCCAGGAATCTCTAGCAGTCATGACATTTGTTCGGGTTATAGTGCAGTGACAGTGAACCCTAGTTAGATTATAAATACGTTGAACCTGTTACTTAAATTGCTTTTTCAGTCCCCCTCGTTATTTGCGAATTGTGTCAATTTAAAATACGTCCTGCGTTTTTGGGCACCCAGTCCTATTTTGTGAATGACCTTTATATTATTTTCTCTTTCTTGCGTATTCGGGAAATCGTTTACGACTTTGTCTGGGTGAAGATAAAATATTACCATACTTTTGCGTCGTTTATCTGTTAAAATACAAATTTAGAAATAGACTATTGATTTTGCGTAAAGCCTTAATAAAGTTACAAGGAAAAACTATTATCTTTCAATATATTCTTGTAAATCTTGTTAAGATATATTTATTGTATATATTATTATAATATATAAGGAACTTACTCCAGAAATGGCGATATGTAGGAGTATGATCACGTAAAATACACCCACATTTCAACTTTTATATCATTATACTTCCCACCATTTCGGGGAATATAGTCGTAACCCCGTGATGTTATTTCCGATCTAGTTTACGCAATACTGATAAGATTAGTTTTATAGATATTTTTGCATCTCTAGGAAGGTTTTTATCCTTGAAAAGAAGTCATTCGATTCTCAGTAAAACATAATATTGAAAAATATAAATCATACAGCAGCGGCTTTGCCCGCGTAAAACTTAAAATCCCGTTTTTTCCCTTTCCCGTGGGAATTTCAAGAAATCCTTTTTTTATCTCGCGTGAGAGTCTTAAGATGAACCTCTGTGCAAAATGTCAGCTTTATAGGTTTACGGTTTTGGGCCCTGCGTTGATGGTTCAGTGAATGCTTTAGAACTTTAATTTTTATATCTATCAATATCTTTAAAATAAGGCTACTACTATATACTACATACAGATAAGTTAACGAGTACTTTGGACCATGCCTGCACAATATCTAACACTGTTTCAACTACGTAATGGTATAAACGACCCCAAGTTAAAAAGGATGTAAGTGTTCTTAATTCAAAGATGAAGATAAGTCCTTTTTAGACCAGACGGCAGTACATGTGTTGACATGGATTGCATTTCTATTTTATAGGTTTTACTCTTTGCGGTCAGTTAGACTGTGTTTTGAAGGACCTTTGAACTTTGGTACTTGTCGAGTTTATACGCTGTTAAGGCGGCGTACTTAAATATTTTAGAACCTTGCTTATTTGAAACTATGTATAGTAGGTAAAGGTATGTTACATATAATAAGTATTTTATGTCTCATCATATTACGATTAAAAAGATGCTATTAGGCAAATACCGTTTACGAGCCGCCGTTAACAAAAACGTTAACCTTCCATTAATTAATCCAGAAAATTCGATCAGCTTTCTTTTATGCAAATGATTTAATCATGAGCCCCTCCATATTGAGTCACTTATGACAAGAGAAACGGATCCATAACAATGTCAGTCCGATCCATAATGTAGACCTATTTATTTGACTATCTACATTCAACATCTAAATACTATAAAGGTAAAGTTCCAACATTAACTCAAAATATATTTTATAGCACAAAGTAGGCTCATGCAATTTTGGAGTTCTTATTTCTTTCTTAATATTTTCGGTTGCAGTTTTCCTTAAGGCTGAGGCCAAACGAGCGTAATTTTTTGAGTCGTGAGTCGCAGAATTTCGGTCGCAGAAAATCGTTACAAACAAAAAAGACAACTCATTTTGCGTTGCCGTGTGAATCAAATAGGACTTTTGTATAAAACCGAATGTAGCAGATTTTCTGAACCGAAATTCTGCTACTCACAACTCACAAAATTACGCTCGTTTGGCCTCAGCCTAAGTGAAGAATTTTCATTCGGACATCGTTTATCAAGGTGACGTTAAAGTGTGAAAAGTTTTAATGTATTAAGAGATTTGAATCAAAAGTATCGTAATCTATCGCTATCGCATAGCTTACCAATGGACTTTAGCCGTTATTTAGACAGTAACAAGTTCAGCAAAAAACCTTCAGTGTGCCATTTCACCGTTTGGCAAAAACCTGAGCTGTTAGTGATTGTAACGGGTAACCCCTCCAATTTTTAATTAAGTTTCAATAGGTACTTATTTTAATTAAGAATACTTTAAGAGGTATGTCGGTATTTTTAAGGCAAACCAGGTATTTAAGAACAGCGTACTTATTTAAATTAATTTATGGATAATTAATTGAGAACTATTTACAAACTCCAATCAACTAGTATAGAAATAGTGTTATTAAAAATT
Organism: Heliothis virescens; assembly: GCA_002382865.2. Taxonomy (NCBI): domain Eukaryota; kingdom Metazoa; phylum Arthropoda; class Insecta; order Lepidoptera; family Noctuidae; genus Heliothis; species Heliothis virescens. The sequence continues at coordinate 10,393,063 of NWSH02000605.1, read as the reverse complement.
ACTTAAATGTTTGTATCAATACAATTACGATTTTCAATTTAAGACTCTAGACAGACGGACTGTTTTTCAACTGCAATCCAACTGCAAATCGAACGTGCCGGACTGCACGTTCGATTGCAGTTGAATTGCAGTCGGCATGCAGTCGTGTGAACGTTTAATTTGCAGTTCTATTGCAGTCGTGTCAACTGCCTTCAAACTGCCTTTGAACTGAAATTTGCAGTTGGATTGCAGATTGGAAATGCAGTCCGTCTGTCTAGAGCCTTAGTCTCGAAGGTTTCGACTTATGTTTTTTAAGTAATGATAGTAATTCTCGATATTTTGACTCATATTTGTTTAGGTAACATTCGTAATACATACAGATTTTTACATAATATTCCAACTTACAACTACAATGAATGTCTGACTGTCAGCAGGATAGCATAGATGAATGATCACGCTGTGGAATGCAAAAACTCACTTCTAGTATTCATGCAATAGAGAGAATATAAAGATTACTAGTAGATATTTTTAAAAACAAAAAGCGCTAGATTTCAGTGCTTTTGCCAGACATTCTACTAGGAATAATGAACCTCGTTTCCTGACTAGACTTTAGTCTGATCTTAAAGTCGACAATGATAAATTAAAAAAAGAATCGGTTTCGGCGGGAAGGCCAGTGAATGCTAGACTGCACAGCGCGCTCATAAAATGCGGAATAGTAAACATATTAATAAAGAAAAAAGTCAGTTCATTTCTTACACTTTATAACGACACTAGCTTCTGCCAGCGGTTTCACCCACGTCCCGAGGGAACTATTTCCCGTACCCGAATAAAAAGCCTATATGTTATTCTGATATACAAGTCAAGCCAAGTTCTGCCAAGTTTCATCAAAATCCGTCCAGTGGTTCCTGAGATTAGCGTGTGCAAACAGACAAACTTTCAAACATACAAATATACAAACGAACATTTTTTTCGAATTCTTACTATTTTTCACTCTTTTTTTAGGGTTCCGTAGTAAACTAGGAACCCTTATAGTTTCGCCATGTCTGTCTGTCCGTCCGTCCGTCTGTCCGTCCGCGGATAATCTCAGAGACTGTTAGCGCTAGAAAGCTGAAATTTAGTACCAATATGTAAATCAACCACGCCGACAAAGTGCAAAAATAAAAAGTGGAAAAAATTGTTTAATTAGGGTGTCTCCCCTACACGTAAAGTGGGACGTGATTTTTTTTTTCATTTCAACCCTAACGTGTGATATATCGTTGGATAGGTATTTTAAAATGAAT